>OY796881.1:26421797-27069169 GCA_963680785.1 Diplosoma virens | reverse complement strand
AAGAGATTGAACGTCAAAGCTAACAAGTTTGTGATCCGCTTTAAATTTGAAGTTACTTAATTTATCAAGAAAGTGATCAGTAGAATGTAACATGTATGAATCTGGTATGTAATTTTTGATTATTGAATCAAGAAATTTGGCAAGTTGATATTCTGGGGTGCCAATCATCGACATCACTGGTCTTGTTGGGTTATTATTTTTGTGGACTTTGATGAGACCGTACATTTTTCCCGGACTGCTGCCTTTCGGAATGAGGTTTTTTACTGTTTCACTTCCATATGATTTTAGATATTTGTTGACATAATAATTAATGGAGTTTTCTTTTTTAATTATCGGATGAACTTTGGTGTCTTGATTAATTTCATGAAATTTTGAGCTATCATTGATTATGCAATTCAGTTTTGCATATTAGTCATGGCTGTCCAGAATGACTACCCCTTTCCCTTTATCGAATTTACAAACTTTAATTCTGGAGTTATCGCCCAGTTTTTTTAAGGTATTGTGAAGAGCTGCGTTTTTGGGATGAGCACAAATTCTCTTACCGGCATTAACGAATTTCTTGAACAGAAATTTGACTTCGTCTTTAAAGTTGTCGTCAATAAATTTATTCTCCTTGTTGATAAAATAAAACAGTTTTTCTATCTGCCCTTTGATATCATCTGTTTGTAGTTTTTTTGGTAAAATATGGTTATCAAGACCAAACCGTAGAGCGTCTTCTTCTTTAATTGTTAAATTTCTACTACTTAAATTTTTACACAATCCGGAGATTTACGGCGTTCTCTTAACCAAAGGCGAAGCAGTTATTTCCTGTGAGTGGCCAAAATGTTCTTGGCAGTAGCTTGAAATTTTTCTGTAAGCATTGAGATTAAGCATAATTTTTCTATGGTGCTTAGATTCTGCAGGATAGCTTTTTTGGTGATATAACTACTTTCTGCTCGCCCAAGATCTTTCTTAATTTCTTTTAACTTTTTAAGAACGATTACGCGATACAAATCTTTTGTGTTCCTATAAATCTTGAGGTTTGGTGCTTTGAATTTAAGGAATTGTGGGCAAATGTCAAGATTAGCGCAAGTTTCAAAAAAATTTTTTCTTGATTCAATAATCAAAAATTACATACCAGATTCATACATGTTACATTCTACTGATCACTTTCTTGATAAATTAAGTAACTTCAAATTTAAAGCGGATCACAAACTTGTTAGCTTTGACGTTCAATCTCTTTTCACAAATGTTCCTCTGGATGAAACCATTAATATAATTGCTGACTACATCTACTCAAAAGATAACCAGATTAAAGACAATCTACCTTCAATGAAAAAAGAAGTATTTATAAAACTGCTGCGTTTGGCCAACCAAGGAATGTTTTTATATAAAGACAAATTATATCAACAACATGATGATGTCAGTATGGGTTCTCCACTGGCTCCGACTTTAGCCAATTTTTTTCTTGCTCACATAGAAAATAAGTTATTAGGGAAACAATTAGACTTTCATCCAAAATTGTATTCTAGATACGTTGATGACATATTTGCGGTATTTGATAATTCTGATCACTGCAATAAATTTCTCGATTTGCTTAATTCTCAACATAATAATATTAAATTCACAGTGGAGCTCCCTTCTGACACCATACCATTTCTTGACGTTGAAATTAGGCTCAATGAAACAGGGATTGATACTTGGGTATACAGAAAACCTACAAACACCAATCTAATTTTGAATTTTCCCTCGCTGTGTCCCACTAAATGGAAGTTTGGATTAATTCTATATTTTTTAAATCGAGCCAAGCGTATTTGTTCCTCCGATTTTTTGTTTGATAAAGAAGTTAGTATGTTAAAAAAGATGTTTTTGAATAATCGTTATCCTTCATCGTTTTTTGATAAAATTCTTGCGAGCTTTTAATCTTCTAACAAATTTTCTCAAAACATTAGCTTTGAAAATAGTTTTTGTATACCGTATTTGGGTAAGGATTCACATCACTTTGCAAATCGTCTTTCTGCATTAATAAAAAACAAGTACAACTTAAAAATATCTTCAATCTATAAAACTTTTAAAGTAGTCAATTATTTTTAGTTAAAATCCAAAACTCCTGTGGCTCTTTGCTCAAATGTTGTCTATAAATTCTCGTGTTCGTGCGATACGAACAAGACATACATCGGTATGTCCTCCAGACATTTGATCACTAGAGTCCGGGAGCATCTGAATTTCAAAAGTCTACAGGATAGTGCAATTAAAGATCATATTTTATCGTGTAAAAAATGTTCTAATAATCGGTTTAATGAAAACAATTTTATACTAATACGTACAGGGTGATTCAGCGAAGTGTGCACAAATAAAAACTCATCTTTCGGACTTATAATTAGGTCAAATGAAACAAGTTATATGCTGTGAAGATAGTAAATTTAATAAGCTTTCAGAAAATATACAAGTTATTCAATATAACCTCCTTTGTTTTTGATTACTTTCCGAAGTCGTGGCAGAACCTGGGCACATGTGGCACGCACCACTTCTGGGTCAATTTCGTCCCATGCCGATGTCAATTTTCGCTTTAGAGAGTCCAGATTTGGATGAGAAGTACGGCAGGCTTTTGTCTTAATAATATTGTCTTAATAGACCATAATTAATAATATTGTAATAATAGACCATTATTAATAATATTGTCTTAATAGACCATAACCCAAAATCCATAGGGTTCAAGTCTGGTGAAGACGGCGGCCAAAGCTCTTTCTCCCAAAAACCTTTGAAATTGCATCGACACCAAGCTTGAACTGAGTTGGCCGTGTGGGAGGTTGCACCGTCCTGTTGAAGAGTAACTCCTTGTTCTCCGACTACTTCTTGGACCCAGGGAAGGACTTTCTCCTCCAGCATTCGCCTATAGACGGTCTGGTTTATCTTGACCCCTTCTTCAATGAATATGAGAGGAGTTTTCAGCCCTTTTGATGTTGCGCCTGCCCATACCATTACGGAGGCGGGTTTTTGTCTTCTGAAAGAGCTGCGACGCTCAACTGGGACCATGTTTATGTCTGGAAGCCAAATCCTGTCATTTTGATGGTTATGGACAGCTTGAACAGTGAAAAGTTTTTCGTCTGTCCATAAAACTTGAGGCTGCGTGCCATCGACAAGTTTCTTGACCAAAACCTTTGCTCTATCGAGCCTTTTCTTCTTAGTGGCCTCCGACAAGAGATGTCTTTTGGTGAACTTGTATGGGTAGCTCTGGAGATCATCTTTGAGAATCCTTTGCATGCTGGACATGCTCACAGAGTAGTCTTTAGCAAGTTGTCTGGCACTTCTTGCAGGATTTCTCCTCAACTTCTCTCTGACCTTTTTGATCAGTTTCTTTGTCCTTACAGTTCTTTCAGGGTCACTCCTGATTCTTGGAGCACAAGTCCCAGTGTCCTTGAACCTTTTCACGGCTTTATAAACTCCTCTACGGCTTACAACCTCCTTCATCAACCGGAAAATTTCACTTGGTGGGAGCTTCTTCTTGCAATACTCTTCTATCACGTCATTGATCGTTTTACTCATCGTTTATTTTTACTTCAAATAATACCAGATTTTAAATTTTAACTCTTAAATAATAAGAAACTGAAATGTTAATAATTGAAAGTTAATAATGGACGAAATACATGTACATAAAACTAAGAAAAGTATTTGTGCACACTTCGCTGAATCACCCTGTAAATGCAAATCAGAATTTTGTTCCAAGATTTACGAAGCTCTACTCATAAAAAAGTTAAGTCCAAAATTAAATCGACAAATGTTCGCAAACGGAGCTTCATATTTATTGAATATATTTTGATTGTAATATTTTTTCCTTTTTTCTTCAATAACATCATAATCTGGAATTTAATTTGTATCAATTTAATTTCTCACTCGTTTTGATTTAAAATTTAGCCTGTTAGCAAGAACTTCTAAATCAAGGACATGCATTGTCTATGTCCAGACTTTGCTAGCGAAGGCGATCATCTTTACTGTATAAGTGCTAATGTATTACTGAAATCAATTAATGATTGGTCCGTAATTGCTTCAGACAAAAGCATTAAAACGTTTAAACGCATATTGAGGGATAAATACCCAAATATGTGATACCATGCCCACAGAACTACCCTTGAGTGAAATACCTGAAACCTGCCATATACAGCGCTAAATAGACATAAATATTTAATATGACATAAAAACTTTCACACATAAAAATTACAGTTATAAGAAATAAAAAAAACTTTTCAATTGCTAATAAACTTAATCGGACAAGCGCGCTTTCTTGATTGATGTCTGGAGGAGGACGGCGTTCTTTTGCTGATCCTTTTCCAAGTTATGCAGACCTTTCAAAAGTACATTTGCCACGTGTCGTCTGAGCTTGTCACTAGTGTTCAGGTTATTGTAGTCCTCCATCACTTGCAGAATCATCATGAGTCTCCTGCAGCAGCAGGCCCTGTGTCTGGCTTTGGTGATAAAGGCAAGTCCACATCGCACAAGGTCAAAAGTGGTTTGGTGGGGGATTTTCAGGGAGCCTCGTGAAACTTCGGAGATAAAGGCACTGACTTCTGTTGAGACTAGTTCATCCTCCTCATTGAAGATCAGGTGTTCCTCACACTTTTTCTCCAGCCACCCTGCCACATAGGCTGCACTGCTTTCCTCATGGATAGAGAGTGAAGGCTCAGTGCAGTCCTCAATGAAAGTGGCGTCCTCAGCATCGATGGCACTAGTAACACACGTGTGAGCCATGGTTTCCCCATTTACGTCCAAGGTCTCCAGATAAGAAGCGGTATGTCTAGCCAGGCGTTTTTTGCAGGCAGTCAAGACATCCCCAGAAGTCATAAAAGCATTTGCACCAGTCGATTGCCTGTACACAGAAAATTCACCCTCTATCCTGTCACTCTGCAGCTCACGAAGAAGTACATACTGGAAGCCAGCATGGGTCAGGAGGTGTGCACAAATGGAAGTCAGGCCTTGCATGGTCTGCACAAGTGCTTTCCTAGTGTCATGGGTTACACACTGCTTTCTGCCTATTCCGTGCCCAGAAGGGGCTTTCTGGAAAATCTGTAGATAATCGGACAAGTTGGTAGTGGTGTGGTCCTGAACATGCCGGTGGGGATCATTTAGCCTCACTTCTTGATGTTTTGATGACACATTCACAACATTCCACCAATTAAGCACAAATTGAATAAAGTCGGCTGTGTCGCCACACTTCTGGAGCCTGAGGGCAGCTTCAACTTTGTCGTTGAAAACTTTCAACACGTGCTGGACATTCTGCAATTGAAGTTTTGAAGGTCGAACAGCAGCATCTGTCAGGGGAGATGTTTTCAAAAGGTTTGCCTTCTCAGCATCGTATAGCTTTCTGACGTCGTTGAAGGAACCAGTGACTTGGTTGTCGAAAGTCATCTTTTGGCAAGCCTCTGAAACAAAAGGAACAAACAGTAAAATCATCTCATGCTGGCATTTTTTGTTGTGGTGCTGCAGTATTCATTTCATTTTTTTTTTCTGTCACTGATTAAACAAAACTTTTTCACGTAAGAACTACATGAAGATATAATTATTTTGTAAGTGCTTTTTCTTAGGCTATTTTAAGTAAAATCACGAGTAATAATTGTTCGCTGTTGGTACTTAAATTTTTTTGCAAATCATATTTTTATAATAGATACGAAGTCTTTGCATAGATAATAATATTTAAATTTCTTATTAAGAGCAATCAAAATTGACAAATCTACTTATTGCGCAAAAAAACTCTCACAAACAGAAATGTCGAAATACAGCAAAACGCAGTCCAATGCATGAATACCAACACAATTAAAAATTAAATAAAAAAATCACGGAATTGTTATTCTTTTTATTCGTCAATTAAGTTCCAGTTATAATCAAAGATTTTCATTTAAAATAAAATAATTTTCTTTCAAGCTTTTTTTCAAAATTTGTATTAAAATGTTACATACAGCAAATCAAAAATAGTGTAGACTCACCTGATATCCAGTTGTTTCTTATGCACTTCAATAGATGCACTGTGTCAAACAGTAGGTACCAACTCCGTGTGTTATCTAAAGGATGAGTAGCAGTGGCAGGGTAATCTGACTCTGATGGACGATCGAACATCTTGCAGTAAAGCTGGTTGATCTTGTGGTTGTCTGTGATGGACCCAAGAACAGTGCCTCCAGCCTGTTCTACAACCATGGCAGCCTGCTTCACCACCTCAAATTGAAAAGAAGCTGTTAATTTATGGACAGGTGTAACAGATACCATGATGCTGGGGCCTCGATGAAGACACTTGGACATGACGCAAAGCATTGAAGTGGCTTTTGCGTTGTGGTCATTCTTGGCCATGCCACTGAGGACTCCTCCGGAGAAGGCTACTGTTGGCCGAATCTTCATCTCGTCAACTAAGAGAACTACATTTTTCTGTTGAGGCTTTTGAAGTTTGGCAAACGTCTTTGATAAAATGTCCTTCACATTCACTGAAGAGACGACAGCTTGCAATTTTCTTCTACTTGGCAAAACTAGATACTCACGGAGTACTTCATAATTGCAGTGTGGAAAAGATCCCACAGCAAAGCAGTAGTCTTTTACAGTAAAATTTTTGTTGACTAGAAGCTTCAAATTATTGATAATAAAATCGATTTTTTTGCCTTTTTTTTTGTCTTCAGTTTCTTGAGCCTGAAGCACAGTAACTACTTTCTTCAACACTTTATCCAAAGGAATTTTATAGTTAAAGCAAGTATGCACAACAGCATAAAACTGTGAATAGGAACTGAGGCCATTATTGGGGTTCAATATAGTTCCTAGGGGTACGCGAATTCCACTCTTGTATGCAAAACACGTAAGAGGAGAACATAGCGTTGACTTGTTTTCAACCAGAACAGTCATTTCGCATTCACGAAAGTCAGACGACATAAAAAGGAAAGCACACCTGTCAGATCTTCGGGTAATCACAACATTGTTATATTCCTTGTGAAGTTTCTTGTCAGGTAGAAATTCACTGAACGACTTGATCCTGTCTCTGGCCATAAAAACGTCAAGTTGTTTGTCTACTTGCTTTGCAGGGCGAGGAGGGATTTGGGGGGTCGGCAGACATGAAGCAGGTACATCAAAAATGCTAGGTGCAACAGCTGGTCTTGTTGTTCCACCTGGCAGTTTCTTCATTGGAGGATTTTGTAGCCAATGCTTCTCACAAATAAAAAAAGATTTAGCATTTGCAACATTAAAGTCTTTGCGAGGAGGAATCACAGCCAGCCACCTCTGCCTCTCAGGATCAAGCCTGGGCAGTTTGAATATTCTACGTTTTGATAAAAGGTCGTAGTTTCCTCTACAATTCACAATTCCACATTTATTCGGCATAATTACGTAAATTAATGCTCTTCGAAAAAAGAGAAAAATAATTATCAATATTACTCACAAACCTTGACCGGTCTGACCGGCCGGTAAAAAACCGGTCGAAACCTTTTGTTTTTTGACATTACAATGTATATCATTTAAAACAATTTTATGGATTGTTTTGTTTCTAAAGTTATTTAACAACGCGATTTCTGAAATGGAGAGTCGTCCGTGATGAAAATTTACCATGTCGGCCGTAATGAAAATTTAGTACCGCAGCGTAGTTAAATCTAACCTATTCTTTGACCTCCTAACCCTCACCCCTATAAGGGTGAGGGTTAGGAGGTAAAGGTATAGTGGGTGTAAAGGTATACAGTAAGTTAGGGTGAGGGTTAGGAAGTCAGGAGATAGCTTTAACTACAAAAAAATTTTCATCACGGCCGACTCTCCATTTGAACCCGATTTCTTAGTGTGAGTAAGTTTGAAAAAATTGTAAAAAGTGGTCAATATGCATGGAAAATTCACTTGTCATTTATTCAGAATGATGGGAAAAAGTTGAGCCCTCGACAGTTGAATATCTTTTTCTAGTAGTAGTAGGCCCTAGAGCCCTAGGCCTACGACTCAACTTTATCTTCTTTATGTAAGCTCGTATTTACTGTGCGTTCTACACTTAAAATAAAACAATGATTGATTGAGGAGGTCACCTAAATTTTCTGAAATTTTGATAGCTTTGAAGTAACACTACCTGACTACATTTTACGACCACTTGCAGCGACGCCGTTGATTTGACAAGTAACAACCCTTAAAAAACAGTCAATTACCAATCAGAACAACGCGTTTATCTGCCGGCCAACCGGAGAATGGTGTCGCCGGGTCACTAAAATAGCCTATTATCTTAAACAGGCCTAAATAGGCCTACCTATTACCTAACACTCGCCTATCCCTATGCCAACCAGTTTTGACACTCCACCTAACTTTCCTCAATTTGCTATAAATTTTAATGCTGTTCTTATTTAATTTTAAAAATCATTAAACGGTATTTCTTATTATTCTTTTTAATTATAATGAAACTTGAGTACACCTTACTAGGATTAAACTGCCTCGGTAACATACATTTAAATTTTCGTAAATGAACCTACCATAGTTAGCATTGTAGATCACAAAGTCTACCCTATGATGTAACAATAAGCTTTTATCGGCTGTGCAAATTAATAGAAAAAACAGTCGCCTTCGCTAGGATTATCTGAAACTAGCGCCTGCATGTCCTTGATTTAGAAGTTCTTGCCTGTTAGTCAAAAGTACAGCCTGTTTTTTAAAAATATACATTGTTTTTTGCTGTTGTTGATTTTTTATGTGTGTGTGTAAATTTAAAGTTAATTAATATTGCTAAAATTGTAGAAACCTGATGAGGGCTGAAGTAAGCCGAAAACGTTCATCTTTGTAAATAATTTTAATGTTTGTTTAATAAAATGAAGAATGCTGAATCCATTATGGCTGCTTTTTTCAATTATTGTCTGGTTGAAAAAATACATAACAATTTCGTGTTGTTTTAATATGCGCTCACTCATATTTATTTGGGTCGCAGTCATATTTGTAGATCGTTGTTTTTAGCGATTTTGGGTCACAGAAAAAAAGGTTCGAGAAACGCTGCTTTAAAGTAATTTAAACAAAAACCGAAGACTGCATTTGAATCTTTTATTTGTGGTTGTATTATGCCTTGTATTAGCGACGTAGTTACTATAATTTCCAATCATTGTCCAAAGTCTCTTTTTTCGCACCAAATTAAAGATAAAAACAAAAAAAAAACAAAGAATTTATTCAAAATTTAGTGTTAATGAATAAACATTTTCTGCATCTTCTAGAAAAAATTAAGATATCAAAAAAACAATTATAAATAATGATTGTGATGTAACAAAATAGACTCTACCAATATCAAAGCGGGAAATTACGGATTACGAATGAAAAAAGGCATTTTTTATCCGAAATAGGCAAAGAATTAATAATCTGGATAATCCTAAGCTTTTTTTTAAGAATTAGCATTAACCCATTCCGCATTGACCAATTAACCGAGGTCTGCTATACACAGTATACAGTACTCAATAATCAGCCAATTTTACAAGATAAAAACCGAAGGTACTGGAACGAACAAAAATTTTTTAATTACTTTTTATATAAGTTTAGCAATCGGACAAGTACTTCATGACGTCACAAATACAATCATATGACAAAGTAAAAAAAACTGGTTATGTAACTCATAAAAAAGAACTTTCTTAACAACACTAGATAAGCTACTATCAGCCTTATCTTGAATGCTTAGTCAAAATTACGCCTCATCACTGCCGCAATGTACGCCCCGATGGCTTAAAATTTCAGTCAATCAATTTGCTTTGAATAAAACAGTAAAACGATTTTTAGAATGATTACGAGAACAATTTGCTGACGAACTAAATTAAGTAGAGGGTAATGTATCGATTACGCAACCACTACGCAACAATGAAAAACATGACGTCATTGTCAAAAGCATAAAAATTATTGCAAAAGACCGAAAAACAGCTAGGGCACAAATCTATAAGTTTAGATTAGAATTACGAATGAAGTGTGACACTGCAATAAAAGTATTTTTCTGCTATTTCTAAATTAAAACAGGCCGATAAAATAAAAAATCAATTAAAAATTCTAAAATTTACCCATCCTTGTTTCAGTTGTAAAAATCCCGTAATATTTTACTGTAGACCCTCCGTTTTGGAGTTTTTTGGTATTTTTAAGCTCTGAACAAAGCTATAAGGATTTATACAAACACTAAAAAAACTTAAGAAAAATAGTTGTAAAAGAAAAGCAATATTTTGGTACCTTCGAAAGAAAGTCAGAATTATCGCTAGAGGTTATTTTGAGCTGAACGCTTCCGTGGTTGTTTTTGAAATTATGAGAACAAATATTTAATGTGATGTTGTTGATGTTAATGATATGGTTGTTGAGTTGTTTTTCAGCACATATAGGCTACTCACATTGCATGGCTAAAACGGAAAATTTTTGTTGCCATAGAATAAGCGTTCTCAAACGATTCCCTGTGCCCCTTAATGGGTCATAAGAAAAGCTATATGCAATTTAATTGCACTGTTTTTTTCAAATTTAAATAAAAGACCTTTATCTTTTTATTTTTTGACAAGCAGAGGGAGCGCATGCGATAACTATGTCTTTATAAAACCGTAAACCATTATTGGGTGAGAGCCACTGTCACAAAATCACCCTTTTGTTTAAGTTAATTTATTAAAGTCATGAGCTCTATTTAAAAATTGGTGGCTGTAAAAAAGCTAAAAGACCTGATCAAAGTTATTTTAAAATTTTGTGTCCGCTCTTCATTTATAATCGTATTTGTTCGCGGAAGTGTAAGTCAGCAAAGCGCCGAGTAAAGGCGCGTTTATAGCCGTTTACAGTACTTTTTTTTCAGCGTGATCTTTGTTTGTTTTTTTGACGCTCAAATCCACTCATTTTTTCTCCAAAAAATTTTTTTCTTTTTTTTTTTTCGAGAAAAAATGAGTGGATTTGAGCGTCAAAAAAAACAAACAAAGATCACGCTGAAAAAAAGGACTGTAAACGTCTGTAAACGCGCCTTAAGTTGGAGCGCCGTTTTATGGGGATCGCCATCGACGTGGTATCGTTCAATTGCTACTCCGGTCATACAGTTGTATTTTTGGTAAAGACACTCCCGTCAATTTTCTCTTCTTGGCAGTCTTAACAAGTCTATAAATTATAGTTACATTGCAATATAAAAATCAAAAAAACAATTTAAAAACTTTCGCCAAGTTGAAACTTTTTGTAATATCGCCGAAGGCATGCGTCGTAATCGCTTGACCGTTGTCTTAAAAGAAAACCTTCAAAGTTGTCTTGCCAGTCAGGAGAATAGCTGATGTAATGAATGATGATGTTATGATGAATCCTTTTAGTGAAATTTATCACAATAAAGCCGCGATAATATCTTCATTCTCAGATAGTTTTTTAATATGATATTTAGTCGATGTGACAAGCATTTAATTGAAGCCATTAAAATTTTTTTTGAAAAAAAAAACAATTAATAAATATCAACGAGGATTGTGGGCCGGATTTCGACCGACTATATTATCGTGAAACAATCAAAAATTGATCAATTACCTTCAATAGACAAAAAAACGCATCACTTTGAAATTAAAGGCAAAAAATTGATTTCTTGTCTTTGAAAACCCTTTATGTAAATTATGTACCAAAAAAGTCTTTATTTAAATAAAATAACATCTACCTGTATGTTAGGAAGTCCAATGAGGAAAAGTTGCTGCCAGGTTAGTCGAGCCGCATTAGTCCCGCAAAGTTTGATGCCCCCTGTTTTAGAAGACAATTCAGTTCTCATGCTCTTTTTAGGTTTCTTCAGAAACGAGTGTTTAAAATATGCTATATGTAAGATAATTCTAAAAAAAGTTGGAAAGACTTCTGACAATTTACGAACGCCCACTTAATTGTGATTCTGTTCTTCAGACTTCCTAAAATAGAACTCTACAATTCAGAGAGTAATCAATTGTTTGAATACATGAAATTCGAAAAACCTTTTCAGCCACTTAATTTATGTCAGAATGTCATGCAATTTAGAAAAACAGTAGAATAGATTTCTTTACAAACCTTTGGCATTTCATCATTACCATTTCGTAAAGCCTTATTTAAAAGCTCTACTGACCTTAGAAAAAATGCTGTAGCAATGCTTGAGATTTCAAAAATAAAAAAAATTTGACCAAAAAAATTCGCACCAAACTTTATCACCAAAGCTGCTGTTGAGAAAACTAGAAAACGGATTGTTCAGTGTTATGTATGAGTTAGCACTGTCAAAACATAGCAGTACAACAGGTCGTTTTTTGGACAGCATTTGCATTGCAAAGTTCACAAAAGATTGCTTATGAAATCACACAAGACGGAGCAAAAGGTTCAGTTTGAACTAATGAGCCGTAATGTTTATATCGAGTTAGGATTAGCCTCGCGGAAAATCATCTTAAAAAATACACTCCCATCTTGTCATCTTAGCTATGCAGAAGCAACTTTAAGATGATATAAAGAAGTAAATTACAGTTTTACCTCGGGTTTGTTGTTTTAAGTTAATCCAATGCATCCTTTTTGATTTTGCAAAAGCAAAACCCAAAATAGAATGTGTATAAATTAAAGCAAGTTGAATGTGTTTAAAATATTAAAGTACTAGCGGTAGATACATATGGTTCTGGCTTATTTTTACACCCGTTACTTTTACTTACATATAATTAAGCTGTATAAATTTATAACGTGTTGATTTTTTTTGAAAGCTCTTTTTTGGCTTCTTTAACCTATTTCGAATCCACTACGTTTTTATTAATGCGTTGTACTTTTTTCAATTGTTTTTACCGACTTCTACAATAATAAAACAATTATTTTTAAGTTTAACATATTGTCGCAGCAAAGTGAGAAGAAAAATTAAAACTGAAATTTAGAAATTGCAGTTTCTATGACCGGTATTTTGTACATATTTTTAATTTAAATGATAGTACCATAAAGGGTTTGCATTAGTTCTTTTATTTTGTGCCAAGAACGTTCAGTAAATAAAATTTACAAAATTATGTTTACTATAGCGCCTATAAAAAGTAAAAATCAATTAATTTTTTCGGTAAATTAGTTTCAAAATTATTAAAAAATTTAACTATTTTCAGGACAAGTACGATTGAAAATAAGGCCGAAAAAGATTATTTTTGAAGTTACCACTGAGCGACTGAAAATTGTTGCCATAACTTTCAAAGTAAAACTTACGGAAAATCTTTTACATTGGTAAAAAAACAGACTCAATCCATGGAGACAAATAAAAATAAATTTTGTAATTTCTGTGTGGAAGTAGCAGTTTTTCATTTAGAACTTCAATACCCGATTAACTGTATTATTATCTTTAAACAGCTACAATAAAGAATGTCATAGCTTCATAAAAATATGAAATAATTTGATAGAAAATATAAAATGAATAAAAAACAAGAGTGGCTAATACGACTACAGTCTTCATTTGTTTGTCCGTTTGTATTATTTGTTTTGAACACGCTGACGTTTTTGATATAATCCCTTGACTTAAAGTATTTTGTCACATGACCTCTATATATACACCATTTTCTTTACTTTTGCATAATTGTTTATAGCAAAACCAAAATCAAACCTTTCATGTGAGAATTGTTTCAATCGCTGAAGCGTATCACAAGGTTCCGCTTCATATTTCCGCATCATCAAAGGCGCGTTTCCACTACGAGCATGGAATAAAGCATATTTTGTTTCTTTTATTGATCTTTCCGCGCTTAAAATCTAAGCGAGCGCTGAGCGACGCCAAAAATTCAATAAAACAGACAAAAAGAATATTCCATTCTACGCTCGTACTGGAAACGAGCTCTTATGGTTGTGCAACACAGAGTTACTATCACAATGGTGGCAGACCGTTGGAAATAAACGAGTTAGTTTTGCACCATTTTAGACATCAGAATGTATTGCTAGACATTAGAACCTAGATTTAGGCATTAAAATATAAACAAAACAAACCCAACCTCTTGCACATTTTCAAGAAATTATCTTTAGGTTATCCTCCTTTATATAAACTCCTGTAGTCTGCTAATGATATACTTCATTTTATAACAGAACGCACTCCTGGATGCATCGACTTTTATTTGTTTTAGATAATAGACTAAACGCAGTGCACAAGGGAAAGGGGCAGATAGTGCCCTTTAAAATTCGTAAGACAGAAGTATTACGTTAGATCTGTCTCTACAATTACATAATCTTAACCACAATTAAATCCGACAATGTTTGTAAAATTCTTATTTAAGGCAAGGGCCATCTAACTGTTAGCAAATAATAATGTCGGCTAGAGATTATGGCTGGCAAAAGAAATGATTGCTATTATCCAGAGAAAGTCAGGTGAAGAGCGAAAAAAAGGTATTCACTTGCAATCACAGTCTGAATACAGTTTCCGAAGCCATAAGCGCAAATGCAGACCTTTTTTTGGTCTTCACCAGCGTTTCTGGTAAAAATTCAGTTTATAGACGTTTAATTTTAGAAAAAGGATACTTTTTTAAAGTACTAGAGAAGACCTAAAAAATAAGTCTTTATTTGAGTTCATGGTTTCAGAAACTATATCAAATATTTTTTGTCTTCAACCAAGTTTAAAAATTCAATCTAATTTACTAAAATTTTGTTTCTCTGAGTTAACCTCTTAAATTTTGTCCCTTTTCAAAAAAATTCTCCGGTGCCTGTCACTGTGACCTAACGCAAAGTGGTGTTAGGTAGTGCTCAAAAAGAAGAATAAATCGAAATGAAAAAAAAATGGCGCAGACATTGCAGTTTTAATAATTAAAACAAATTATCCGGTCAAACTTTTGCTGTTGGCGCCAAATTTTAAAAAAATTGTATACATTTTGTTTTTCTGTGCTACTTTTTGTTTTAAATACAAAGTCGCTTTTAAATTTTTAACAAAACCTTTAACAAACAACGATCTTATTATTTAGAACTTTTACGTAAAACTAGAATTTCTTCTCAGTTTGTACAATTTTTCAATGACTTACTTCTACTTTGAGTAAATTTTTTTACCACACAGAAGTCGATAATAATTTTTTGGAGAAAATATAAATTATGTAAAGCAAAATCCTGAGCTTGTTTAGATTGGAAGAGAAAAAACTGCTGTCTGCAGGTTGTAATCAGTACTCGAAGTATTTTTTTCTTATCGCGCGTCTTATAGCCAGAGTTCCAATAACTTAAGTCCGGGCTAAGAATTTAAAGGATTCGAGTTCATTTCAAAAATTTTTAGAACGTTTTGGAAGGACTTGAGTCTTTAATCTTTGAATTCTTAAACTGAGGGACGTAAAAAATTCATCAACAGTGTGCAAGCAATCGGATGCAAACTAAATTTATAGCTGCTTAGACATTTTTTTAGTCTTAATGGAGAATTTAGACACGGGATGAAGGTGAAGACCTTTTTTTTAGTCTTTTGGACGAAAATCAAGAATATGATGAGAGGGTTCGGGTTTTGTTTGTGTCGTCAAAAAGGGCCGGAGTTTTGTTTGCGTGAAAAAAGGGAGCGCGTTTCAAAAAGTTTAAGAACCCCTGCCTTAATTAAACTAACGGCTTGGACTTGACTTCAAAAAACTTTTAAAAAACTCTTTCTCACTCCAGACAGAATTGTACCCTGGATTTTTGATGTTTTTACAGCGTGTTAATGGTAAAAGAACTCAAGTGAAGACCTTCAAAACCCATGTGAAGACCAAAAAAAGGGTGTTCACTTTAAAAATTATCAGCATATAAAAATTGATAAATATAATTTTGGTGATTAACGCGGACTCGAAAGTCTCGAAATTTGATAAATTGAAACTTCGAAAGACTCAAGTTAAATGGACTGTTTGCTTTTTCTAAATAAATTATCTTTGTAATTTTTCTAAGAGGCAATTTTCGTAACAATAGCAACTATTTTTATCTCTCTTTTTTGAAACAATAATATTAACAATAGAAGTTTGTAAAAATTTTTTCTACACCGTTCAAGCTTTATCTTTATAAATGTTTATATGTCTATATTTGGTCATGAAAAAATTATTGAAATTAAAAAGCTAAAATCGCTGATGGCTTAAGGATCATAGGTTATGACCGGCAGGACTATTTCAGGAGAAATAATGTAATTGAAAGGCGTGGACTACTAAATTTAAATCTTTTTTTAAGCTGTTTATATTTAAAAGCAATTATAATACTAACAAGAGCAGAAGAGTTTAATGCACTGCTTAAATCAGTGGTTGTCAAACTCTGTTCAAGCAGCAAGCAACTCCAGAATTTTTTCAAGCGATCCCATTTGGGTTCGCTAGAAATATTTCTGAGATTGTCTACTGCTTGAATTGCTTATTTTTTTAAATTCTTTGGCTCAGTGTTTATAAAATTCGCTTTGTTTAATAGGGCGCGAACGGAGCGTCCTCACCGAGCCCCTCTAAAATACATCAAAAAGTGGCCCCCTTATACACAAGATATTGCTCTATTTCTTCTAGTAGCATCAGAATGTCGATGGCATGCCAAAAATTAAATAAAAAGTTTTTTTTAGAGATAACTTTGGTTTGAGACACTAAAAAGTGGCCTTCCAAATCAAACGACGACTTTTTTTAGAGATCAGAATGCTTTGAATTACTCAACAGTGGCCCCCTTAAATCGAAGGCTTTGTTTTTATACACTAAAAATAGCCCTCTCTCTGACAATAATCTTTTTTTGAGATTGCTTTGCTTTGGAACACGAAATAGTGCCCCTCTTACTTTTCTTGCTCCGGGTCCCTCTTTTTGTAAGGCATCACTGGTTATAGTCTAGAACAGTGTAGACTGTAGACTAAACAGAGGCGTAGCTTAGGGGGGGCAATGAGGTACATATGCCCCCGGGCGCCAAGGTACAAGGGCGCCAAAATGGGGCTTGCAAAAATTTAACTCTTTGACGGCGGGAGTCACATAATCTGGAAAGTCACGTGATCTCAGGTGAGCAAAAAAACAAACTCAGCATAATTTTCTAGGTCAAAAACCTAAAAAGTTCATTGTTACGTCATAATGCCCAAAGCACATGCGCACGCTCGTTTATATACGGCTGCGCGTTGCTCTGAAGTCATTTGCCTTTAATCAGCTAAAAAAGCATCTGATAGCCCTGTAACTAACGGTATAGAAATAAGTTGTTCATTGTAATAAGTTAAATTTTAGCTAATCAGGTCACAGTTATGAAAAAAGTTTTTCTGTATGAGACAAACAGTAATAAAGCTTTATGAAGTAAAGAATATATAAAAAAAACTTTAAGGCAAGCCTTTCAACGTTCTCCTATGAAGTCCATCCGTACTGCTGCCAGACAATTGGAACTACCACGTTCAACAGGGCATAGGGTCTCTTCCATATTTACTTGTGTAGTTTCGCTGGGTCTGAACATCTGATTTTGTCTCAATGAACCAGGATACACATTTCGCTTTTTCTTAAGGAGTAGTAATTTTATGGAGGTTCAGTTCATGTAACTCAATCATTAAACATAAGAAATTTTAATTAAGAAATTTTATCTGAAACAATAAATTTTAGTGTCAATAAAAACTTTATGAAATACTGATTAACATAAAACAACCCTTATTGCGATATCTCATCATTTCACGTTGTAATAATTTTTTTTAATTGTTAAAAGACTTTATGGACACTTTTTTTTTAATTGTAAAGAGACTTATTGACTGTATATCAGCCAATTAAAAATATTTTGCTAAAACTGATGATGCAGTGTAAGATACTACTCTGATACTTCGTGTTACTGAGTATTGACTTTGCTGTGGCAGTTTAGTGCACTCAGTCATATAGATCTAATAAAATATATTTTATATTTGATTTTTTGTAACTCATGTCAGGAAGAAAAAGAAGTGGAGCTCAAAATCGCAAAAGAAAAAAGGAAGCCGAAATAGCATTAAAAAAATCAAGTGTATTACTTGCTGCTTTTTTAAAGAAAGCCAAGAAAGAAGTTGAAGCTGCAAACACCAGTTCTTCAGAATCAGAAGATGGCGGCTATCAACCATCTGTTTTAGAGCATGATGTCGACGCTAATGTTGAAAACATTGCGGTCTCGGAGAAAAACATTATTCAAACAGATATTTCTGTATGTGCAGAAAGAAACTCCGAAAACACTGAAGACCGAGAGACCCAACATAGTGACGAACCTGTTGAAAGTAACGGGGAAGATAACATTTCTGGCAGAGAAGCTGCAAATAATAATACTCATTACGATGTGCAATCGGATGTGGTTCCTGATGTACTAAAGTTTCACGATGTTGGTTACTTAGAATTTGACGAAGTGACAAAGTTACCGAAAGTACCACAATCTCTTCGCGATGAACTGACTACTCTCGGGCCCATACTTTTTCAGCACACAGACAATCTACCATCATTATATGGAGAACGTTCGATTACATCGGCATGGTTTAATCGTCGATTAGCGAATGGAGAGGAGGTAAATCGTTCATGGCTGTTGTATTCACCATTCAATAAAGCCGCTTACTGTTTCTGTTGTCTACGATTTACATCATCGCCTTCAAACTCGCGAGCTTCGTTTGAGTTAAAAAACGGTTTCAACAAGTGGAGAAAGTCAGAAAAACTAAAATCTCATGAAAACAATCCTAGCCATCGCAGGGCTTTTATTACATGGAAGGAAGCTGAAAGACGGTTAATTGACGGTACAGGAATTGACGCAATCGCTCAAGCGCAGATTCGTTTGGAAAAACAACGTTGGCGAGATATATTGCAAAGAATACTCACCTGTATTAAATTTCTGGTTTCACAAAATTTGGCACTACGTGGTCATGAGGAAAATTTGAATCCCAGAAATGATAAAAATGTTGGAAACTTTCTCGCGCTGATCAAACTCATTGCTCAATTTGATCCACTACTGGCAAAACACGTCCAACATGCTGAACAAAATCCGGGATCAGTTTCCTATTTGTCACCCAAAATTCAGAATGAATTTATCCACATACTTGCATCAACTGTAAAGAGCAAATTGCTGCGGGATATAAGGAAAAGCAAATACTACGGCATCTTACTTGACTCAACTCCTGATTTAGGACATCGGGAACAGCTGTCTCAGATCATAAGATTTGTGGATGTTAATGTTCAAACTAAACAAGTAACTATCAAAGAATCATTTTTAGGTTCTATTGAGATACATTCAAAAGATGCAGCAAGCCTAGAGAAAGTCATCATCGAGAGACTAAAGTCTGACGCCATATCTTTAGCCGACTGTCGAGCACAATGTTATGACAATGCTGTTGTGATGGCAGGGCATATTTCTGGCCTTCAACAACGAATATGTGACAGAAATAACAGAGCACTGTTTGTCAACTGTGACAACCACAGCTTAAATTTAGCAGGAGTACACTCAGCTAAGCAAGATCCAGTTGTCGTCACATTTTTTGGGACACTTGAAAATATATATTCGTTTTTCTCTCATTCAACAATTCGTTGGGAAGAGTTAAAACGAGTTCTTCCTATAACAGTAAAACGAGAGTCTGCAACACGCTGGAGTGCACGATTAGAAGCTGTTAAAGCTATTTTTGAAGGGCTGGATGAACTGGTACAACTCCTAGAAAAATTATCAGAGGACTCAACTATGACACCTGAAACTAGAAGTGGTGCAGAGCAGTTACAGGCCTGCATATTGAAGTTTAATTTCATAGTTTTATTACAATTCTGGAATACTATTTTTGGAAAAATTGATCGTGTACAGAAGCGCCTACAGGATCCTACAATGAACTTCAAGGAAGCTGCAACTGATATTGAATCTTTGGAGCAAGAATTTGTTAAGCTTCGTGATGATTTGAGCCAAGCTGCTGTAGAAAATGCCAAAACAAAATGCACAGCCTGGGGGGTTCAGGTGGATAGACGAATTAGGCAACGTAAGAGAATGCCTGGAGAACTGAAAAGAGATGCAGGACTTTCACCAGAAGAAGAAATTGTGCGCGTTATGAAGAATGTATTTGATCGGCTTCAACAGGAGATGTCAACACGTTTTTCACGACTAAAAGACTTAAACACAAAATTTGAATTTCTGCTTGACGTTAAGACTCTTCTATCCGACACGGATAAGGATGCAATTCGTCGAGATTGCACAGATTTTGCAAATTTCTACGACACGGACATCAATGGCCACGAACTTTTCACCGAAATTGGAGATTGCAGAATGCTGCTCAGTAACAGAACTGAAGGGCAACCAGAAACTCCTTTGGCTCTTTTTGGTTTTATTGTGTCTTTTGGAGACGACGTTTTCCCGAATCTGCGAATTTCTCTACAAAATTTGTTAACAATACCAGTTTCAATTGCAAGCTGTGAACGGTCTTTCAGCAAATTGAAACTTATTTTGTCGTATTCGCGTGCATCAATGGGACAGGATCGTCTCAGTGATCTTTCACTTCTAAGTGTTGAAAGAGAAACATTGGAAAAAACAGATTTTGATGACGTGATTGACCAGTTTGCGACAGTGAAATCAAGAAAAATAAATTTATTGTAGACTATGTAAATCATCTTTGACAGTAACTGAGTGGGACATTATGGACATATGCTATATTTTGTATAACTTTGCTTCTTCTTTAAATAAAATGATCCATTAAAATTTGAATTGTTTTTCCATATACAATTAAATGTAATAGAAAATATGATTAAACGTGGAGGTCGGGGCGCCAATTTTATAGTTTGCCCCGGGCGCAAAATATTCTGGCTACGCCTCTGAGACTAAATTAAATAGTTTAGCATGTCTGCTCCTAGCGATGATTTTTTCTTTACCATTGTGATGTGTATATATGTATAGTTACGTGTAACGTAGGTTGTATTTATTTGTTTTAAAAAACGTGGTCAGTTAGTCGAGCTAGTTTAGGGTTAGGTTAGTGTTTTAATTATGCCAGTTTTGATTAGTTAGATTAGGGTTAGGTATATTTTGCAGATTTGTATTATGTAATAAAGATATAATCTGCAATTGTGTTGAGTTATGTCTTATTAATTATTTCTGTTATTTCTATTATTTGATTCTATTTGAATAAGTTTGTAAATTAGGTTTGGTTAAATTAGTGTTTGTCTTATTGTGGATAGAATAACAGGGAAGCCGGTACTAAAGACTGTACCCGAACCCTAGACACGGGACACTATTTCAGGGTGGCAACAAGTGACAAGCTTTAACTTTTTAAAAAATTGGGGTCGCTGTAAAAACGTTTGAAGACCACTGGTCAAAATTACAAAATAAATTCATACCGTTTTGAGCTTTGGTGTTTCGCAGAGTTTATTGATGTTGGTGTATTGTAAAGGCTGGACTCGATTCGCCAGCAGATTAAGCCTTTGTTTTAAAACTTAATAAAATTGAAATATTTTTTAACATTTGATAAATTTCTCAGCTTTAGGTAGTTAAATTTCCTATTTTAATAGAGGAGCCTTTAAAGTAGTAAGTAGAGAAAAGGTAATTTGCGCAGTTTTTCGATCAAACAGGAGATTTCAAAAGTATTTTTATAGAGATTAATAAAGAAAACTGCAATGCAATCACCTACACTTTTTGTATTACTTTGGGGCCCTAAACGGCGGTAACGCCAGCCAAAGTCAACTCAAGTCAAGACAAAAGAAGCTTTCGCTTTATTCTTATTGATAGCCTATTTCTTTTATTTTATTCTCAACAATCATGTGAAAACTAAAAAAAGGTTTTTACCAAAAATTAGCGCAAAAAAGCACTTTTCGGCTTTTACTTCAAAATGAAGACCTTGTTGGTTTAACCATTAAAAAAATATCCTCGACTCAAAGTTTTGATCCATCAATACTTGAGCGCTAGAAAGAATTTTTGCAATTTTCTCATTCTACCGTTGAAAACTGAAAGTTAATTCAGAATCCTATGTAGTAATATATGTGAAAACGACAGTCACTTTGCTTACTCGATTTTTCTTCCATATTTTTCAGCTATTTCATTTCAACGTAATATTTAAAAAAATGCATATAACGCCAGTTGGTACGAGAAAGCTAGACATTGAATTTTATAATAAGTAAAGTTGTGTGAACAAACTTTTTCATTACTTTCGCACGATAACAGTAGCACTTTTCTCCATAACATCGAGGTCGATGGGTGCATCGGCAAAAGAATGCTTACTATGAAGCCTGAACTGTACTAGAAATTCAGCAAGCAAAGCGAAGTACCTTAAGTCATGATTGTTTTAATTCCTAATAGTAGTATGCTTGAGTTGCTTTTGTAAAAATAAACTAAAGTAGGTTGACGAATTGTTGTTTGATGGGCTTAAATTACCAATTTAACAACGAAAGTGCTTTGAGAAGATTGAACTTTTATGGGTTTTTTTGTACTCTGTAAATAAAACAAAATAAGCGTTGAAAGTTTTACTTAGCATCGGAAATTTTATATTCTCATTCCAATAAAGTGCAACAGGTCGATTGCTTTGTTTGTTAATATAAATTAATAATGTATAAAATAAAAAAAAAAGTTTTACTTTTAAAAGAAGTAGTAGTGTTAACATACTGTGATAAATTTTTTATTGCATTTCAGCCTAATAACTTGATAAAGATATTTTTATATTGATAATGTAATTGTAATTAAACTATTTCTAAAGGTAATATTATATTTTATAATTTTATATGATTTGAGCACCCTTTGCAATTTTGTTGTTGGTTTTTAGACATTTTTCGATTTTAAACTATTGAGGCCGACTCTTGAGGTTGTTCATAACAAATAATTTATTTTGTGCTTGCAAGCAAAGGCATTTCTAGGTTATCAACAAACAGATGTTCCCCTGCAGATATTCTATAAAACTTGTTAGAAAACTTTACTCAATCAACTCAGCGTTGTTTGCTTTGGTTTTTTTCTAAAGGCGCGTTTACAGCCGTTTACAGTACTTTTTTCTTTCAGCGTGGTCTTTGTTTGTTTTATTGACGCTCAAATCCACTCATGTTTTTGAGAAAAAATGAGTGGATTTGAGCGTCAATAAAACAAGGATCATGCTGAAAGAAAAAAGTACTGTAAACGGCTGTAAAGGCCCGTTTCCACTACGAGCATGGAAAAGAGCATTCTTTGTCTCTTTTATTGATCTTCGATTGAAGCGAGCGGTTAAAATTGAAACGAGCGCAAAAAAAAGCAATAAAACAAACAAAGAATGCTTTTTTCCACGCTCGTAGTGGAAACGGGCCTTTAAACGCACCTTAAGAGATAGATTTTTGGGTTCTTTTCAAGAAGTCGCCGTAGGCGATTTTTGTTTATGAAACTAACCCCATTCCCCACTGCGGTTACTATTGCTCTTTGAAAAGATTCTTTTCTCTTGATTTTTTATTAATCCTAGGGCTGTAGGGGGGAATTTCGGTTTAGTTTTCCCAAAAAAACTGCTTACAGTGACTTCTTGAAGAGACCCGATTTTTGTTATACCGATATGTTTATTATCGATCATTGATTGTTTCACAAAGTAAGCATTAATTACCTTGTCAAAGTTTTTAGTCATACGCCATTGCCTTAAGTTTGCTAAATTGGCTTATCCGAAACAAATTAGAATTAAAAAATTAAAAACCTATTGCTTTTTTATTCAGATAGTTAAAACCCTTTTTTTTAATTTTATTTTAAAAAAGCTCTACCAGAGACTTGACACCGGACGTTTTCATTCACCTTTTCGATCCATTGGTTGACTGCCGAAGCGTCGGTATGTCTCAACCACACAGTGGCGTACCGTGACTTTTCAGATCAGGCATGCAATGATGAAATGATGACGTCATCAGTCTCAAAATTTAGCTCAATTTTAATATTTGATAGAGTAAACGTAAGCAGTTTGTAGCAAGCGATACTAGATCAGTTCTTCAACAACGTCACGCTCTATAAACATGGGCGTGCATGCAATATCAAAACTGCATGCATAGATACGATATCAAACTGCTGAATAATTGGAGATTTAGATTTTAATTTAAGAAAAATTTCGCAAAAGAAAAGAAATATTCGGATAAAACAATGTCTGCAATGGAATATGCATCTATAATATTTCTTAGAACTACTGGTAGGTCTCGTAATTCCTTCTAGCAACAGAGTCAAAAAATGCAACTTAGATTTTGCATGCGTGTTTCCAATTTTATTTTGTATTTTAGTAATAAGCTCTAGCTGAAGCTGTACTGAATGATCCGAGTTGCAATCGATAAAACGTATTTATGCTGTTATATCAAAAAAATAATCAACATAATATCATCAAAATTTTTATACTTTGAGAATTTTTTTCAAGATTATTTTTTTATTTTTTTTATATAATTATTTTTTATAAAATTTCTAGGCATGCATGGAGAATACGCTTCTGCAACCACACTTAATAAAAGTTTCTGGAAGCTTAAAAAAATGACTGTACAAAACAGAAGGCACTTAATGTTTTGTAGAAATTCATTGGTTTAACAGGTCAAGTGCTTTTAACTTATGCCAAGGCCATTTTACAATTTTGTAACTAATGAGCATAAAAAATTCTTATTTTTTTATTGAAAATTAGCATAAGAAGACATTTTAAAAGCATTACATAGTTAAAGTAAAGTGAAGACAAAAAATATCAAGCCATGGAATCGGGCGCGAAAAAAGTTTTCAGATTACTAGATTCGTAATGTTTCCGATTCCGTCATCACCCTAAGTATAAGGTCGAAAAAGTCTACTAACCGGTTTGAATCGGTCTTGTATTTAGTATGGCATACATAATCGCCTCACTAGATCTATTTCTATAAATAACCTTTATCTTTACAAATTCTCTTCTTTCCGTTGTGAAAAGACAGTCAAATATCAACAAACTAAAAGACCAAAAGGGTCTGACCCTTTTGGTCCAGACCCTTTTGGTCTTTGAGTTTGTTGTTTCTCCCACCCATGATTACACAACATTCTCTGACTATGGCTCGGATGTGTGTATTAATTATCTTCTTTTCGCTTTCCTTTTCTTATTAACATCACATCGCTTTGTTCAAAGGTACAACGACCATGCACAACTGACGTTGTGCATGTAATAACGTACTTCGTTTAGTCGCTGCTTCCTTATTCACAATCTTTATTTCTACATGCACTATAATTAATTTCAAGTTGATTGTGAGTAAAAATGAAATAAATAAATAAAAAAAAACTAAAGTTTGGAACTCGATCCCTCTTGACCTTCCTAAAAAGACTTTCAATAATTTCAAGCTTGATTTTGAAACCCAATTACTGGAATCATACCGATAAATAAGTTAGATTTTTGACCCTTTTGCGGATCAATTTCCAAGCATTTTTTTGGGTGGCAGCTTGTCTCGAAGACTTTAATTGGTCCCTTCGCAGTCCCCCTTCGATTTTGTTAATTTCGTCATTGTTGTCGTAGTTCTTTTCTGGATTATTATTGCTTGGTTAAAATTATTAGTCACTAGTGTTTTTTTTTTCTCAAAAAAGAAATGTATCAACTGAACTGAACTAAAATAACAGTGGTATTATTAAAAAGACTCCAAAAGTTTGTTAATCTTATTCTGCCTTCTTTCTTCTGCTGATTCCTACGATTCAAGATCATAAAAATAAGCGTTTTCACGGCAGGTCTATAGTCGGTAGCCTGGAGACTATGAACTTATATTAGTGTTTTAACTACAGAGTCGCGACGTCGACTCAAGTTCAATGTTTTCCTATTATTTAACATTAACCGAGTTTCTATTTTAAACATAAACCAAACATTTCGTTATTGCCTGCTGGCCTAATGCTGGACAGCGTGTACCTGCTACGCTAGAATTAAAAATGATAACCACCACAGCAACTAAACTATGCTATGTCATATTCGTATCAAATCTCTGCCTGTTTCAAACTATCCAAATCATACCTCGCAACCTTTCTAGCGTTGCACTCGAACTCTTAGCATTTTTACATCAAATAAATGAATAAATAAATTACATTATGCAAAAGCTTGAAATGCGGATTCTATTGCTTTATTGATAGTTTAAAATACGGTGGTTCATATGTGGCCCGCGGAAGAATTTTAATTATTATGCATCAGTCATGGCCGAAGAATTTTTATTTTTTTTGTATTCACTACCTTGTGTTGCCAGGTTCGGGTAATCTCACCAAAGTATAGACTAAAAAAAGGCTGTTTGCCATTGGAGAAGCACCTTTTTGTTTGTTCAGGATCTGAGACTTTTTGGTCTTCATTTTAAAGTGGTGTGTTTTCAATCAATTTCCCCACAGATTGCCCGAGCCTGGCACCACAAGGTTGTTGAAGACAAAAAAGGTCCTAATCGTTTTGAGATTACTTTCACCACGTACAACCCTTAAGTTTTGTATAATTTTGAAAAGCGGCCCGAATAGCTTGAACAACCCTGATTCGGAACAAATCAGAAGAATAAAGTTTTTCTTTAATTAAATTTGCAGGACACAGAATGAAAAACGTTGAAGAACATGTCGAAAGTTTCGATAACCTGTCCGAAGATTCCTCCACAAACCGTGAGTTAATAACAAAATTTAAGATATTAGTTAATGTTTCTCTTAAACTTGATAAAGTTAGGCTCTGCTTTTGCAAAAGGCGCCTTGATTTGCATTATTCGTATCGTGTCTCTTAATCAACAAAACAAACATTTAGTTATTAAAAGTTAAGGATATTTTATTTCCTTTTTTTTTAAAGGGTGTTACAACGTAGATTCGGTTTCTTTGTCTTGTCTTTACACAACATTATTCGAGCCCCTACTTTGATGAATCGAACCTTATTATACAGCCCTATATTTGCTTAAGAAACTGAAGCGTGTTGCGAGTTTACTGTTCCACCTCCGCGACTTTGCTCTACGCCAGGCGTAATCAAACTCCGGCCTGAAGGCCCGATTTAGGCCGCCGAACGTCTTAGCAAATTTTTTTCGGTCGATTTCATGGACATAGCAGATATTGCCACGCAGTCGCGGGTCCGCCGCCTTCGTTTGAAATCACCCGGTTGTTGTTGTTGTTTCATTAGATGATGGCAGTGATGTACTTGAGCCAGCATCTGGTTTTGTTATCTAGGATTGACAGACCACTAAGACGACGTCCTTTTGGTGCCCGGTGCCATATTACCAATTTGTAAACGATTTCAATGCACGGGGCTGTTTTTGCCCAATCGGATACTAGGAGTTCTTCTCATTTGCTGCGGAAGAGTATAAGTTTTTTAAATCAGCTCTTCAAAAGCAGTGTGTGCGTTGTAATAGACAACAGTAGTTTTAAATATAAACAGAAATTTTTTAAAATTAAATTTGAAAAGATGTGCTAAAGCTAATGATTCGGTCCAAATTAACATAACAAGTTGTAAAATTTATTCGCTTTGGTTCGCTTGTTTCGTTCTACGTCGCATTTCATAACTTCTTTTCTTAACGAGCTCATGAAAACTTTTTTTTTGCTTCGCCGACTCAATGATAAATTGCTAATTAATTACAGTCTCAGTGAGATAACGCGGCAACACCTTTAAAAGCATTTTTGAATTTTAAAAGTAGATTGAATCAGAGTCATCTATAATTTTTTGTTGTTTCAGAACTGCTAATTGTTTTAATCTGTTTGAATTTAAATTTGGGCTGCGTTGAAAAACAATTCTCGTAAGTTTGAACACTGTTCTTGAAGAGCAGGTTTGAAAAACTTGTGCTCTTTTAGAGCAAATGAAAAGAAACCCTTGTCTCTGAGTGGGCAAAAACAGCCCCGTGCATTAAAATCGTTTACAAATTGGTAATATGCTGCCTGATGTGTAGGGCATGCAAAAATGATGTGGTTTGCAGTTTGTTCATGTGCACGGAGCAAAACCCGAAAACGCCCAACGCCAGTTCGCAAACGGTTGAGTCCTGCCAGGTCAGGCCCAGTCCAAGAGTTCTAGAACGGACTCTTGGGATAAAATCATGAAGTTTAGATGGACTATTCAAGTATTCCATTTGTTTATGTATAGTTTGTCAACACGAATATTAAGTTCAGATGCATTATCTATTGGTTTCCGTGCGGTAGGTACAAATAAGCGTCTGGATTTTAATCTTTCTTGCCTCGCATCTAATAGTTTGATTAGATGATTATGCAAGAGGTGCTGGGTCTAAAGTAATGCGGTTGGCCAAGAGAAGAGTGGCTTCCAGGCGACAAAATTTAGCTGGTTTCATACAGGAAGGATGGGCGGTTGTTTGTTGGAGTGGGACGCAGGCATTCTCCAGTGACAATGCGAAAAGCCTCATTAAGAGCACTGCCAATAAGACTAGTCTGTACAATGCGACATCAAACTGGTGCACAGTACTCCGCTGAAGAGTAAACTAGAGATAAGGCGGCTATGCGAAGTGTTTTACCACCAGCCCCCATCGTGAACCCTCAAGTAACTTTTCTAAGGCTAAAGCCAAGTCATGGCAGAATACTTGCTCTAGCCTTTCTCCTAAAACCCGTCCCAGCGAAGTCTTTTCTCTACTTCGCTCCATCTCTGGCTCCCCCTCCCCAACTACTTCTGACCTTCCCAATTTCTCGAATTGCCACACCCTATAGATTGTGCCAACCATCTCTCCTCACATCTACAGTCCCATTTCTCTACCCAAACCCCAAAACCTTTTCGAAGCACCGAGAAAGTCTAAATGAAGCAAATCAGAACTGCACACTGCAACACCCTGCATTCCACTTTCTGTTCACCATTCTCCTCAATTGAACTCTCTACAGCTATCTCTCAACTCTCAACCTCAACCTCCTCAGGCCCTGATCAAATTACCTACCCTCTTCTATCCCACCTACCACAATCTGCGTTAAATTTTCTTCTATACATCTTCAACCTTTCTTGGTCAACACACACCTTCCCGTCTGCTTGGAAACAATCAACAATCATCCCCATTCTCAAACCCGGAAAACCCTCTGACTCACCTTCTTCATATAGACCCATTTCTCTCACTTCATGTACCTCCAAACTCTTCGAAAGAATGGTTTTAGGACGACTAACCTATTTTCTCGAACAACAAGACATTCTCTCACCCGTGCAAGCTGGTTTTAGACCTGGTAGATCGACTGTAGACCAGGTTCTCCTTCTCTCACAGTCAATCGCAGATTCCTTCTACCAATCTAAGCCAGGCGCACGTACAGTCCTTGCCACTGTGGATTTTGCGAAAGCTTTTGACTCAGTTTGGCACTCTGCCCTTCTCTCTAAACTCCTCTCATTAGATCTTCCTCTTTGCTTTGTCGAATGGATACGATCCTACCTCTCAGATCGCCGTTCGAAAGTCCGTATCTGTAATTCATACAGTCGTCCTTTCCGTCTCCGAAGAGGAGTTCCCCAAGGTTCGGTTCTAGGACCAGTTCTCTTCTCTATATACATAAATGACCTTTCCACTTTCCTTCCTGCATCTGTTAAGACTTCTTTCTATGCCGATGACCTAGCCATCTGGGCCTCCTCCCCGAGTGTTGAGTGTGCAACCGCTGTAGTACAAGCTGCCCTCAACAGATTGGTGGAATGGTCCTCAAAATGGCGCCTTCCTCTCAACCCCCTCAAATGTGAAACATCCTTCTTCAGCTTAGACCCCTACCAATCACGTATACAACCATCTCTGCACATTCTTAACACCCCTCTCAAATTCAATCCTCGTCCAACCTTTCTCGGTGTAACTTTCGACCGCACTCTCTCTTTCAAATATCACGTCTTATCCTTACGGAAAAAGTTTCACAGCCGGTTTCGTGCTTTTCGCTCTATTGCTCTGCCTCCTGGGGTCCATCAAAAGAATCCTTGTGTACCTTATACAAAGCCTTTATTCGCCCCATCCTCACCTATGCCTCCCCAGGCTGGTTTCCCTTCTCATCTCCTACTCACATCACCTCCGTGGAGAGGATGCATAGATCTTCCTGTCGAGTAATCACAGGTTGTCTATCGTCCACTCCCATTCCTCTACTTCATATAAAAGCACTTCTACCTCCACTACGAGTCACCCTCACTCACCAATCCCTTTCCTTCTTTGAACAAGCCCTCCGTCTACCTCCCACCTTTCCCATAGCCTCTCTTGCGAACTCTAACCCCCGTACACGTCTCAAGAAGAGCTCATGGAGATCTTTCTCCAGATCACATAACCTTACCCCTAACCTACATCTTACCCGTGAACCACTAATCCTCTGCCCTCCTAAACCCCCCTGGTCTACCCCATCTAATTACACAATCTCACTCCACCTCTCATCCTCATGCTCTCGCAAAGACCCCCCCTCCCTTCGCAACACTGCAGCTACCTCCCATCTTTCCACTCTATCTCACAGCGATATCTCTGCCTGGACTGACGGTTCGGTACCTGGCGGGCTGGGACAGGGTGGTGCAGGGATACACATCAAGTGTACAAAGTGTGTCACTGCTACCTCGCTTTCCTTCTCGACTGGTCTCTGGGCTACCAGTTGTAGTGCTGAAACCTTCGCTCTCCTACATGCTCTTGAGTGGTGTATCTCTCACTCCAAGACATGTAATTTCGACTCTATCACCTTCTTTTCCGACTCTTTATCTGTCCTATTAACTCTCTCTCTACCCCCCTACCATATTTAACCCCACAATCCCTATCCAATACTCAATCTCTTCTTAACTCTCTATCTCAATCCAAGGTTATCCATCTTCAATGGATACCTGGTCACTCTTCCCTCCCAGGTAACGACTTAGCTGACTCTCTAGCTAAAGTCGGTGCCTCTCTCGATCCCTCCAGTACATCAGTGTCCCTCACACCCCTTATCTCCTCCCAACGACTATTCCTCTACACCAGTTGGAGACGCAGTGTCCAATCTGGTTTCTTTCAACATCAAATCCCTACAGTATCTCCCGAGGAGCTTACTCTCCCTCGCTCCGCTCGCTGTGCTCTCTCCCGTTTACGCTGCAACGGGCACAGCACTCTCCTCAACTCTTATCTCCACAGGGTTGGTCGAGCCGAGACTCCTTCTTGCAGCAACTGTGGTTCTGAACCACAGGATCTCTCACATTTCGTGCTCGACTGCCCTGTACTAGACCCTCTGCGTCGGGCCATTTTCGGCCACACCCCTTCTCTTCTGGACCTCTGGTCCCGTCCGTGGGGAGTCGCCCGACTATTGGGACTCCGCGGAATTGATCCGCGCCCCCATCCCTAGGAATGGGTCGGGTAAAACCACCACCAACCCTCAAGTTGTCTTAGCAGTGCTACGCGCGAAGGTAATTTATGTGCAATGCCTCAAGGTGGTGACGGAACGCGAGTGTCCTGTTTGAGCTTGACACCAAGGTAAGTTAATACACTGATGTCAGCTTTCAACCCACGTTTAGTTTAGTTTCACGATTGTTTAGGTAGATGGAAGGCTAACCCCACTGTCTTCGTTTCGCTTAGCTTCAGCCTCCAAGTTTGGAGAAACTCCGACAAAGCAGACATGTCTTTACTCAGGACTACCTCCAGTTTCTTCCAGTTTCGAGCAATATGTGTGCTAAATCATCTGCATATGCATATTTTGGAAAGTCAATGTTGGAAGATCATATATGTAAATGTTGAAAAGGAGGGGAAGCCAAAATAGATCCCTGGAGGACACCATTTTTATGGTGTCGTAACCTGCTTCGCTTATTGTCACCAATGGCGAGAGTGAAGTTTCTTATAGAAAAGCTTCATGATTTTTTTTTTTTTATTGTATATTTATCTTCCTGACTGACAAGAAAGCGACGGAGGCGCTTATACATAAGGTAACTATATTAACCCGACCTGCTTCCGGAGATGTCAAGATATTGCTGTCCGCTTGAAGTTTAATAGAGATAGAAAAGAGTTTAATAGAGAAAAACTGCTTGCCATGACCACCAAGCAGGGGAAAATGCCGTAAATGTCTTTCCCAAGGACACAACAGAATGGCTGAAGCAGCCAAACTTGAGTCGAAACTTGATCAGGAGACTGCAGGAAAGTTTTATGGAGGGATTCACACTCTGCATCTCAACACGGAATTTTGATACCCGCGTGGGATAGCCTTTTTCGCTGCTTTCTTAATGGTGTTACTGAAGTCTTGGTAAGCCGCATCCACATCAAGTGAATCAGGCGGCAACAAAGTCTTTGCGAATTTATTCGTCAAAGCAATGTAGTGACTCCATTTGGCCTTGCGGAAGTTCCATCGCTTAACAGGCATGCTTGGCACTGCCATAGCAAACCTTGGTGGTGTAATAAGCGAAGGTCGATATGACCTGGGGAATTTTTAAGGATACTTCTATCCGGTAAGCGACTGTTTGGACCCACGCTAGCGAAAACTAGATCCGTATTGGTGCCAGTGTTCCAAGGGCCGGAGTAAAAACGCCGGATAAACACGCTAGCGAAAGCTAGATCCGGATTGGTGCCAGTGTTCCAAGGGCCGGAGTAAAAACTGGCAGCGTCCTTGGCATTATATAGAAGGGCAAGACAATTAATACTTGCCCAGCCAGCCAAGCACTCACCGTCCGGACTGTTATCATCGTAACCCCAGTCAGCATGACGACTGTTAAAATCGCTAGCGCAAAGACAGAAGTAAGGAAACTAGGAGATCTAGGGATCGCAATCGCGTTGGCGGTGGTTTGTAAACGTTGACTATTTTATAGCCATCAACATCCACACACAACCACTCGATTTCCGATGTCGGTGGAGATTGGTCCAAAAGCGTGTATCTTAGTCGCTCGTGGACAAACGTGGCAAGGCCATGCTTCCTGCTTAAACAAGATCCAGCTAATTGGTAGTTTGGAAGTACCAACTTCTCTGCATCAGTGCAGTGGGTCTCCTGTAGTAGGATGACGATTGCCTCAGACTGCATAGCGAGGTGATGAAGAACGTTTATCTTACTTGCAGTGAGGCCTTTGATGTTCAGCTGAAGAATAGTGGGTCTTCGGAACTTGTTGGCAATGTGCCCTAAAAAGGGCAGTTTTATGCAGGCATTGCCCCGTCGTTTGCCGATTAGCAGACCCACGCTGAACATCGGAATGGGTGGATACTCTTTCATTTTGTAGGTTTTTGTCTGTCATTTTTAACACCAATAAACAGACTTACTTACGGCCCAGGCTGCGAGAAAGCACCTACCGTCATGCATCTCCTTGGCTCACCGTGGATCTCTGAACCCTGATCATATCTTGTATGGTCTTTTAAGTGGGTCCTCAGATACTCGCCAAGTGGGACTAAGATCCAGACGCCCGTTTGTATCAGCTGCACCGAATCTTTTGGACAACCTTGCCAGACTTGGCATCCTTGGCATCCGCGCTTCTGAATGGACAAATCACAAATGGAAAACGGAGTACTGTGAAAATGCTTCCAGGCTCCGTGCTTTTGTGCCCGGGACCGGTACCAGGCCTGCTGGGATGGGCTTACCCCGAGCAGCTTGGGTTAAGCTCAACCGCCTGCGGACTGGTGTTGGGCGATTCCATTCGTCGATGCATTAATGGGGTCTCGCTTCTTTACCGAATTGCGAGTGTGGCGCCTTTGAACAAACCGCAGACCATGTTCTAACAGCGTGCCCTATACATTGGGCACCACAAGGAGCACGAGCTCTGACGGTTTTTGAATGACAAAACCCGATGCCGGCTTAATAACATCGCTGCCAGCATTTGATTCAGGCAGTTCAGCAGCCTGGGGTAGTAAAAAGATAAACCCTCGGCCCCAGTTCTGTTTGTGTCTGACCTGAAGTGGATACCTCGTCAAACGACGACGACGACGACGAACAGAATGGCTCGAGTAAGTTTTGAACCGAGACCATGTCAATCACAATTCTGGCGCTTTAACCACTCGACCATGCTGCCAACTGATCATGCAATCAGAGTGTTTGTCTGGCAGAAGTCGAAGAAGTTTACAGGTAGGGCCACGGTGCCAGACTGTATCACATGCCGCTGTCAGGTCGACAAATACGGCCCAGCCTTTTGGTTTGCTGTGAAATTGTCCTCGATATCCTGAGTTAGGAGATGAGGTGTAGATAAGCCTTTTGAGGATCTTCTAGCGGACACACAGAAAAGAAATCGGGCGATATCTTTTCGGGTTCTCAACAGGTTTCATCGGTTTAGAAATGATAACTACCAGCGATCTTCTCGAGATTTTTGGAATTTTGATCTGGCGCAAGCAGGATGTACAGAACCAGCAAGAATTATAAACTTTAGACAGAGCCAATCTAAGCCAGGAGCTTACAATAAGATAAATAATAGAACAGGGCAGCAGTAAATTTTCTAGAGGTGAAATCTCCAGAGACGTTTAGTTGGATTAGTTGTTGGTGTTAAAATCATAAAAATAGAACTCGTACTAAAATTGAAAAAGTTAATTAACTGCATAGAAGTCTTTTTTGAAACCTCTTAATTAATTCTATTGTTTGCGTTCACTGCTTTATAGGCAGATCACGTGCAGCAATCTTAATGAAATCTGATTGGTTCATTTACACGTGGCGAGCACACTATAAATTGAGATGTTGGTAAATTTAATTCCTTTCAGTCGTTGGTGATCAAGTGGTTCGGTGGTTTAGTTTGAAGATGAGTTTGTAGATCGCAAATAAAACTTCGGAAAATTTTGTTTTGCGATTGCATGGTGGTGGTGGTGGTTTTACCCAACCCATTCCTAGGGATGGGGGCGGATCAATTCCGCGGAGTCCCAATAGTCGGGCGACTCCCCACGGACGGGACCAGAGGTCCAGAAGAGAAGGGGTGTGGCCGAAAATGGCCCGACGCAGAGGGTCTAGTACAGGGCAGTCGAGCACGAGATGTGAGAGATCCTGTGGTTCAGAACCACAGTTGCTGCAAGAAGGAGTCTCGGCTCGACCAACCCTGTGGAGATAAGAGTTGAGGAGAGTGCTGTGCCCCTTGCAGCGTAAACGGGAGAGAGCACAGCGAGCGGAGCGAGGGAGAGTAAGCTCCTCGGGAGATACTGTAGGGATTTGATGTTGAAAGAAACCAGATTGGACACTGCGTCTCCAACTGGTGTAGAGGAATAGTCGTTGGGAGGAGATAAGGGGTGTGAGGGATACTGATGTACTGGAGGGATCGAGAGAGGCACCGAATTTAACTAGAGAGTCAGCTAAGTCGTTACCTGGGAGGGAAGAGTGACCAGGTATCCATTGAAGATGGATAACCTTGGATTGAGATAGAGAGTTAAGAAGAGATTGGGTATTGGATAGGGATTGTGGGGTTAAATATGGTAGGGGGGTAGAGAGAGTTGAAAGGACAGATAAAGAGTCGGAAAAGAAGGTGATAGAGTCGAAATTACATGTCTTGGAGTGAGAGATACACCACTCAAGAGCATGTAGGAGAGCGAAGGTTTCAGCACTACAACTGGTAGCCCAGAGACCAGTCGAGAAGGAAAGCGAGGTAGCAGTGACACACTTTGTACACTTGATGTGTATCCCTGCACCACCCTGTCCCAGCCCGCCAGGTACCGAACCGTCAGTCCAGGCAGAGATATCGCTGTGAGATAGAGTGGAAAGATGGGAGGTAGCTGGACCCAGGACCCCAGGAGGCAGAGGCAATAGAGCGAAAAGCACGGAAACGGCTGTGAAACTTTTTCCGTAAGGATAAGACGTGATATTTGAAAGAGAGAGTGCGGTCGAAAGTTACACCGAGAAAGGTTGGACGAGGATTGAATTTGAGAGGGGTGTTAAGAATGTGCAGAGATGGTTGTATACGTGATTGGTAGGGGTCTAAGCTGAAGAAGGATGTTTCACATTTGAGGGGGTTGAGAGGAAGGCGCCATTTTGAGGACCATTCCACCAATCTGTTGAGGGCAGCTTGTACTACAGCGGTTGCACACTCAACACTCGGGGAGGAGGCCCAGATGGCTAGGTCATCGGCATAGAAAGAAGTCTTAACAGATGCAGGAAGGAAAGTGGAAAGGTCATTTATGTATATAGAGAAGAGAACTGGTCCTAGAACCGAACCTTGGGGAACTCCTCTTCGGAGACGGAAAGGACGACTGTATGAATTACAGATACGGACTTTCGAACGGCGATCTGAGAGGTAGGATCGTATCCATTCGACAAAGCAAAGAGGAAGATCTAATGAGAGGAGTTTAGAGAGAAGGGCAGAGTGCCAAACTGAGTCAAAAGCTTTCGCAAAATCCACAGTGGCAAGGACTGTACGTGCGCCTGGCTTAGATTGGTAGAAGGAATCTGCGATTGACTGTGAGAGAAGGAGAACCTGGTCTACAGTCGATCTACCAGGTCTAAAACCAGCTTGCACGGGTGAGAGAATGTCTTGTTGTTCGAGAAAATAGGTTAGTCGTCCTAAAACCATTCTTTCGAAGAGTTTGGAGGTACATGAAGTGAGAGAAATGGGTCTATATGAAGAAGGTGAGTCAGAGGGTTTTCCGGGTTTGAGAATGGGGATGATTGTTGATTGTTTCCAAGCAGACGGGAAGGTGTGTGTTGACCAAGAAAGGTTGAAGATGTATAGAAGAAAATTTAACGCAGATTGTGGTAGGTGGGATAGAAGAGGGTAGGTAATTTGATCAGGGCCTGAGGAGGTTGAGGTTGAGAGTTGAGAGATAGCTGTAGAGAGTTCAATTGAGGAGAATGGTGAACAGAAAGTGGAATGCAGGGTGTTGCAGTGTGCAGTTCTGATTTGCTTCATTTAGGCTTTCTCGGTGCTTCGAAAAGGTTTTGGGGTTTGGGTAGAGAAATGGGACTGTAGATGTGAGGAGAGATGGTTGGCACAATCTATAGGGTGTGGCAATTCGAGAAATTGGGAAGGTCAGAAGTAGTTGGGGAGGGGGAGCCAGAGATGGAGCGAAGTAGAGAAAAGACTTCGCTGGGACGGGTTTTAGGAGAAAGGCTAGAGCAAGTATTCTGCCATGACTTGGCTTTAGCCTTATTGATCACAGTGGAGGTATATCTGGAAGTGGCGATATAGTGCTGGCGATCTTCTTCGGAACAGTGTGCCTTCGCAAATGCCTTTCGGCGTTTTGCGACGGCATCTGCGACTTCAGGAGACCACCAGGCTTTAGCAGGACGGTTGATGCTGCCGAAAGGAATGGCAGAAGTGGCAGCATCATTGAGGAGTTTGGTAAAGGTGTGGGTGGCTTCAGAAAGAGAGAGTGTTGTAAAGTTAGAGGGAGTAGGGCAGTGGGTATCAATATAAGTAAGGTATTCATCCCAGCGAGCTTTATTATTGTTAAATGAGGGGGGGCGGTGGAAAGAGTTAATTATAGGGGAAGTGGGAATAGTGATGGAGATAGGAAGATGATCTGAGCCGAGGTCCGGAAGGGTCTGCCATGTGCATTTAGAGGCTATTCGGGTAGGAACTAGGGAAAGATCAGGGGAAGAGCGGTTTCCAGTGGCACGGTGTAGTAGGGTGTGGTGTTCGGGGTTATTAAGAGGTAAAAGATCAGAGGAGAGGAGCCAATCAAACAGATCTTTGCCTGAATGGTCTTCCGGTGAGTGGGAGTCCCAGGATGAATGATGGCTGTTAAAGTCGCCAAAGATGTAAGTGGTAGGGGATGATGGTAGGAGAAAGGGTGAAAAGGATTTTGGGCGAGAGTCGGAGGAAGAGGAGCGGATAGGAGGGACATAGACGTTAAAAAGATGTATAGGGGCGGCTCCTTTTATTTTAACTGCGATAGCTAAATAATCGGAGCTGGGGTCGAGGGAAGAGAGGGATTGTGTGGAGAGTGAAGTGTAAGATAGACCGTTTTTGACAAGTATCAGAACACCTCCTCCTAGGTTTCCCGTAGAGTTGGTGGTTCCTCTCCTCGTCATAAAACGGTTCTTTTGGAGAGTTTTGTAGCCTGGTATACGAAAGGTGGAGTCAGAGGAGAGGTGTGACTCTTGTATGAATATGAGATCGTACTGATTATGAGAGAGAAAGTGTAGGAGTTCAGTACGACGCTGGCGAATCCCATTAGCATTCCACTGTAGGATTCGGAGGTTGTTTCGAGAGGGAGAGGAAGGATGAAATGAGGATTGTGTGAGAGGAGAGGTGGTTTGTTGGGTTTGAGGAGAAGGAGTAGTCAATGCTGAGGGAGGGTAAGTATAAATTAGTTGGGGGTGATTAGGAAGATAGGTGGGATTATTCGAGGTTGTTTTGGGGGAGAGTTTAGTTTTTGAAGATATGGTTTTGTGGTTGTTTGTGAGTGAAGGTGGGGGATTTGGAGTGTGAGAGGATGGAGATACAGAAAAGAATGAGGATACGGGATTGGAGTGTGAGAGGGAGGGGGTTGAGAAGAGGATGGACACATTGGGCAAGTCCAAGAGTGTCCCGGGGAGATTTTGCGGAAGTCAGCGGGAGAGAGACCAGAACAGGAGAGGTGTACCCAGAGAGAACAGCCGGTACATTGTATTGATCTGTTTCCCCAGGTGACTCTACGGGAGCAGACAGAGCAGGGGTCTATAGGGCCAGGGTTGGGGTGAATATCACCGCTGATAAGAAGAAGCATAGAGATAAGAATCAGCGGTGAGTGGGATGAGTAATGAAGAGGTTTGGAGTGGAAGGAGGAACGAGGAAGAGATGTTCGAGAGAGAATAGAAGGGGTAGGGGGGCGGTCAATTGGGTTTAAGAGTGCTGTCCACATGTGACCGCGCATTGGACAGCAGGGATAAAAAATGAGAAGAGTTGTCCAAGGGGGAATCGCCCGAGGATGAGACCCTCGGGGAATCGACAAGCCATTTCGACCCTCCCCAGTGCAGGGAAGGGGACTGCACCACCACGTTGAGGTGGCTTGTCGTTGGTGCAGTTGCGATTGCATCGTTGGCTGCATCGTTGGCTGAACGTTGGTTGCACGTTGACTGCCCCGTTTGAGCTGTAGTGTTTAGTAAATAATTGGTCGTTGGCTTGTGGAAGCCTGTTATACTGTCATATAGAATTTTTCAACGCTAATATATATTATAAACCATAAGACGTGTGTGAAAGCCAGCGGTGTGATTGGGGAAGGCTCGGATAGCTTTCCCATAGTTGAAGAAATTGAAGCCAAGAAGATAGGGATTCGCCGTGCGGTCTACATTAAACTTTTGAAATTAACAGTTGGAGCCCTCCAAAGTACAGGCACTTTTGGAAATAAGTCGAGATACTTGCGATCCACTTTTTTGTATCTCCCATTTTTGATTAGCTGAGATGCAATAGCATCTCTAAGTGGTTGTGCGTGGACATCGATGGATAAAAGATTGTCAATGTCTGCAAACCTCCACCAATCAGACTGCAAATCTCTAATATCCAGTGTTTCCCCACCGTTGTCTTTATGCAGACGAGTTTAAATGCCCACACACTGATTGTGGTTACAATTCCAACAGTGCAGACGGAGATTGTTTGGCCTCTTGGCAGAAATTAACAACCTTATCCTGCTTCACTACCCAAAGAACCCTGCCAGCTTTTACTCAGGCCGTTGGAACACTGGAACAAACCCAGACTTGCCATTTGTTAGTGTTTATTGACGGTCTTTGACGATCGCTTACCTGACAGACTCATTCTAGAGAAAATTTCTAGGTCACAACATCGACCTTTGCTTATTGTTCTACCAAAGTTTGCTTTGCCGTATCAAGCAGGCCTAGTACGCGCTGGAACTTCCGCAAGGCCAATTGGAGTCACTATGTCGCAATGATCAACAAGCTTGTAAAGAGCTTGTCGCCTCCTGGTTCGGTTGATTTGGATTGGACTTACCAGGAATTCTGCAATGCCATCAAAAAGGCAGCCAAAAACTCCATCCCTCGCTGTCACCGAAGTGAACACATACCGTGATGGGATACTAATTGTGAAGATCTCTATCATACTTTCCTCCAATCTCCTGAAGAGTCAAATTCTAGTAGGGTTACTATAGAATTGCTTAGCTGACTTGACAAGAAGCGGAAGGACCGATGGTCTGAGACTCTTTAACCCATCAACTTCTTAGACTCTAGCCGTAAAGCATGAAGTATATTAAAAACCTACTAATTGATTGGTTGCCGAAAATTAAGACCTAACTGTTAGGTCACGGCACTTTTCTCGGCAATGTCCGGTTTCAGTAGTCGCGGGTTTTGTCTCTTAATTGGCTCTTTTCGAAAGAAACCAATAGACTCCAAAGTATTTTGGCATCAACTAAAACCAATAGGTAGAATACGTTGTGCAAAGCCTGAATTTAAAGTAATTTGCTTTTTTTTTGGTTTTACATTACCGGATTAACATTTTTGTTTTATTTAAAATTGCAGGACGCCGAATCGGGAACGTAGGAGAAAAGGAGAGTGCTAATGAATTGATAGGAGGACGTTCCACTAACCGTGAGTTGATGTTAGAAAAGCATTATAAAAATTTGTGCAGTTTTTAAAATTAATAAAAAATTGGCAGTGCTTTTTGCAAAAAATAACATAATTTATAGTATTCGTATCTTGTTTCTATGAAATGAAGTTAACAAAAGCATTGCTTTTTTCTCAAAAATAGAGTTTCCCTGTTTCCCTCTCTTTGTGTTTAAAATTGCGGTACAATTGTAAATAGTAAGGTATGGGTTTCATTGCCCTGGGTTCACGATTTCAAATTTTAATTTTTTTATGCCTTCTACATTCTATCATTCAAAGAGAGTAAATTGTTCGTCAGTTTGACTTACAAATGATTGCAAATGTTTGCTGTAAATTGCTGGTTATATTGCAAGAACAAAGCGCACAGAAAGTGCTTTGCTTGTGCTTAATTTTTGTTCTAAAATATTTTAAGTTTGAGTTCCCCGTTAAACTATCGCTCTTCATTGATATTTTTTCCAGCTGTACAAACAGAAACGAATCGTACAGACACTCAAGTAACATTACAACGACAAGTCGGCTTGATTGGCGCCGTAGGCTTGATAGTCGGTACAATTATTGGCTCTGGAATTTTTATTTCACCCAAAGGCGTATTTCATTACTCTGGCTCTATCGGTTTAGGACTAATAGTAAGTTGTTTTTCTTTTCGTAGCCCTATTGTTATTGATTTGATTGCTGCTTTATGTTTAAAGCGGAGTCAGCTTTGTAGACAAGCAGCATGATCTCAATAAAAAGACTGTTCTAGAGTGTCTTTCCATCACGTATTACGTTGCGTAATACGTGACGTAATACGTGATGGAAAGACACTCTAGAACAGTCTTTTTATTGAGATTTGATTTAAAGTTAAAAGTAGTTTTCGTTTTACACATTTACGTTACACATAGGAAGAATTTCTATTTTCACTCTTGTTACGAAAATTCTTTGAAAAACTTTTAGTAGAATATAAGCAAAAGTCGAGTTATTCTATCGCTTTTCTATTTTTTGTATCTTTTTCCTCAATCAGAGAGTTCTATTTACTATTTCCTTTATCTATTCATTTAATTTTAATAAATGTTCAGTTATATTTGCGGCTTCTGCCGATACATTGCTACGCCGATAAAAGCAGCATCCTAAAGGCGCGTTGATGCAAAAAAGCTGCAATTTGCGGAATGCAAATTGTAGCATATGGGCCTATAACTTGTAGTAATCGACATTTTCAGAAACATTAGGTTGTTCACAGTAACCATTGCTATAAAGCGGTCCCACCAATCGTAGTTTTAACCAACTTCGAAAAGCTTGTGAATTTTGATGCTGATCACTAACACGTTAAAAGTGATTAAGTTTAAAAGTGATTAAGTTTTCTGCGGGTCAGGAGGATAAATATAGAGATAAAATAAAAATAAAAAGTGCTAAAATTAAAAGAATATCGATAAATGAAAGAAGTTAACTAACTCCCAAAAAACACGGAATGTCTGAACAGTAAAAAAAAACAACTTGAAAACAATCTAGTTATAGAGGACGGCTACTTGCACATATGAAAATAGAAAAAAGTTCTGATGAGAAACTGATTTTATGAAAACTACAAAGAGTTTTGCTAAAAGTATACTGAATTATACAAACAAGTTACTAAAAAAATAGTTAACTTTCAAATTTCAAATTGATAAAAAAAAAGTTTTACAAAACGAAATTTAATTTATAAACCAGAGGAGAAAGTCGGCAGCGTGGTCGAGTGATTAAAGCGCCGGGCTCGTAACCAACATGGTCTCGGTTCAAAACCCACTTGCGCCATTCTGTTGTGTCCTTGGGAAAGACACTTTACGGCACATTCCCCTGCTTGGTGGTCCTGGCAAGCAGTTCTAAATTATAATCATATCTCTTAAATTACAAGCGGACAGCAATATCTTGATATCTCCGGAAGCAGGTCGGGGTAATTGCCTACCCTATGTATTAGCGCCCCCGTCGCTTCCCTGCGAGTCAGGAGGATAAATATAGAGATAAAATAAATAAATAAAATAAAGTGATTGTGGTTAAATTTTATGTTGTGCATATATTTTGTATAAACTGTAATGTTTTATGGGTTTTGATAATAAACAATTTTTACCATTATAGCTGTTTTATGCTACTGAATGCATGAAAAAGCATTTTTAAAAGCAGAAAGAATATTTTAATTAGTGTTCTAACCACAAACTGTCGCCTTCAAAATAAGGGTCAAAAAATCCAAATAAGGTTATATAAGTTAAGTCCAAATAAGGTTTAATATGCTTCAACAGATCTGGCTTGCTTGTGGAATTTTCAGTACACTCGGTGCTTTGTGCTACGCTGAATTGGGAACGATGATTCCGAAATCTGGTGGAGAATATCCGATTTTACTGGAAGCTTTTGGTCCTGTCCCTGCTTATCTATTTGCTTGGACCGCAGCTATAATACTGAAGCCCTCTTCGCTCGCCCTTTTATCGATTACATTTGCAAAGTACGCTCTAGCTCCGGCCTACGGTCAGTTAAATTTTTTCGTTGAACGCTCTTGATAGATTTGCAGTTTTTTTGATTGTCTTTGAAAAAGATTTGATTCAGGACTTAACTAATTCCTTAACCTTAAGTTTTGATATTTCAACGATTATTACCTCAGAACGAATAAACATATTTTTGATTTGTCATTTTTTTTCATAGTAAGACATTGACCAAGGCTGCGTCGTCAGTCGCAGTGCTTAACATGGAAGGAATGACAAAATCAAAAAAATCTGATCCGACCAGTGCAGCCGCCTGGGGTAGCAAAGAAATAAACTCTCGGCCCCAGTATTGTGTGTGTCTGACCTGGAGTGGATGCCCTTCCGAACGACGACGAAGACACTGCGACAATTTTATGACGAGCCCTTAAAAATGTGGAACGCACAAACACAAACCCGATCCATTTTAATCATTGTTTTTTACTCTGTACAGCGCCATATTAACGTGAAAAAGGTTTCTAAATTTTATGTCAGACTTGGTAAACTTTCTCTGAACTTTTTTCAAATAGGTGGTTTTTGCTTTGAAGGCAATGAAGTGATCTTTAAGTGCATAATTCAGTTAATTAAAAGCTTTAATTTTTGCATTTCATAGATTTTTGTTACGACATTTTCGTTATGTGTTGATTGTAATTTTTGTGTTTGTTAATCTCTACATGAAACTAAAAAGCCCAGCCTCCTAGCTACCTTTCCAGGCTACAAAAATTATACGCCGATTAGAATTGAATTTCGGCTGTAAATACGCTCCAAGTAAACGCCGAAATTCAATAAATAGTGCAAACGAAGAATACACGGATGTAGATTTAGACCAGGTGTTAACCACCCTAACTGGCCTAAATGTTCTGTTTCTTTTTTTGTTTTTTTCTGTCATTCATTCTAAGGGCTCATTTCCACTACGAGCGTTGGAGGAGTATTCTTTATTTATTTTATTGTTTTTTTACTTCTTTCTGCGCTTAAGCGCTAAGAAAAACAAAAAAATTGATCAAACAAAAATAATCCTCCCAACGTTCTTAGTGGAAACGAGCCCTTAATCTTATTTCTTTCAAAGCGAAACTTTAATCAAGGTAAACCAGCATAAACATAATTTACAGCTTTTTCTTCAACAAATGTTTTGTGTATGTTTTTCAAGGCGATTGCGACCGTATTCCTTTGGTTGCGAGTAAGCTGGTGGCTGCTCTGGTTATATTTACTGTTTGTTTTGTAAATTGTTCGAGTGTGAAATGGACAACTAGGATTGTGACCGTTTTTGGTGTTGGAAAAGTCCTCAGTTTGATGGTTATCATAGTTGTTGGAATTGTTCGACTAGCACAAGGTTTGAATATATCTTTTAGTTTTGTTTAAATATATCAGTTGCATGTAAATTGCAGATCGTTTTCATACGTCTAGACACTTGAGAATTGACGTTTGACCCATTTCAAATAGTGTTTTTTAATTTTCTTTTTCTTCTGACCCGATTTAGAGCCTTTAAAAAATTTCAAGCTGAGTCAATAATCCTTACTGGTCTTATCAACCGTAAGATCTTAAATGAAGCAGTTATAAGTATTTACAACACCATACACTTAAACGAGAAAGTGATTTAAATCAATTAAAAAAATAATAGCTAACAAAAAACTAACCTCTAAGCTTTTTGTCCGACACTCGTCAGGAGTAAACGTCGGCATGAAGAAAAGAAAAATTCAATCGATTTTGTAATAAAGCTGAACGAAGATGATTGGATGTTTGAGAGCGAGCACGTGATCAACGCAAGAGTTTCAAGTTGTAAACAAACTCTTTTTTGGCGGCATAAATTTGACTTGCATGATTTGATTACATCGAATTTAAATCAAATTGTCCTTGCCGAACTGACTTTGGACAACTTTGGATTAAAATGAAACATTAAAAATTATGATTGTACTAAAAGCGTCAAATAAGGTTGCGCCATAGAAAAGCTTCCAATGTTCAGTAATTTTTTATTTATGTAATTGTTTAAAAATTATATCATTTTACGCTTTAAATATTCATTGTCAATCTAGTTTCTTTGGGATAATTCCGGGGCCACTTCAAAAAGCTCAGAGTGTTTTTTATAATCTTTCGTTAGTTTCAGTCAGTATCGAAAATAACCTTTTCGAAAAAACTCTCTTCACACGCTTAAAAGTACGGAATCTCAAAAACCTTTTTTACAGGTCATAGCGAAAATTTTTCAAACATTTTTGAAACGTCTAAAGCGCCAGGTTTGCGCGAGATTGCGCTCGCTTTTTACCAAGGCTTATGGGCTGTGGATGGATGGAATCAGTTGAATTACATTGTAGAAGAATTAAAAGTAACGGCTAAAAATTTTTTTCTTACACTCGTTTAATACGTTGAAGCGTGTGAGGAGTCCTCGCTGCATATCTGCAGTGAGATGGTTAGAGCGGCGTGATAGTGATCTACGTGGTTACGGTTCGAAACTTACTCGCGCCTTTCTATTGTGTCTTGGGAAAAACACTATACGGCATTTTCCCCTGCTTGGTGGTTTTGGCAAGCAGTTCTAAATTTTGTCATATCTTTATTAAACTTTAAGCGGACAGCAATATCTTGGCATCTCCGGAAGCATGTCGGGGTAATTGCTTACGTTACGTCAGGGGATCTTAATCGGGAAAAAATTCCCCACTTAGGGGGAATTTTTCTAAATTTAATTAAACAATTTAGTTTTAACTGTAATCTGTAATGCTTTTTAGATATTTGAATGAAAAACATTTCAAAAGTTTGATTTATTTTGGTAAATTTGACTTTTATGTAAACGATCGTATTGAGTGAATTGTTTTTTTGTTTTGCTGCTTCATAATGGTTAATTATTGCTTTTTGGTTAATAATGTTGCTGTTAATTTTGTGATGATAGCTATGGTTTTTGTGTTACATAAAACTATTATTTTTGAGCTTTTTTCATTTACTAATACTAATAATTTTGTAGTAATAAACTTTAGTCTAAAAAGCTTATCGAATTTAAGTTATATTGTAAGAACTTAGTTTCTCTTCATTGCAGTTTGCAGCACTGTCAGATAAGGCTGGCGCCTGACCCACCTGCCACGTTGCGGTTATAATCGGCTAAACATCGGACTCTGACGTAGAGCATACGGTAGAAAGTTGTTCACGTCGATCATTGAATATACGTATTAATCACGGCGTTGGACTTCCTGACTTTTCTATGCAAATCAAAGTCTTTGGCCCAAGTCCGAATTCATTTCACATTTTAATTAAATGCTGCGCAAAGTTTTGTATGACAAAGCTTTAATGATCAATTTTATAAGCCATTGACGCGCAAAGTAAGGTTGAGCTTATTTATAGCGGAATTTTTAACACACTACACTTACCCTATAATAGAAATTACTGTAAGAATTTTATTCCAAAATAAACACTACAGCGTTTAGTTATCATGCTGTAGTAGGCTACAAAAATTATACCCCATTTCATTCTATATTTAACTTTAACTAAACTTGGATTTTGACGAACTGTAAAAGTGCTTGCTTCAAATTCAAGTCCAACTATGCGTTAGAAACATGATTCCACAAGTTCGAGTGGAATCTTTTATTATTGATATTCGTAAAACAAAAGCAGCATTTTTAAAAAAATTAATTTTAGACGCTTTTTATGTGCTTAAGTTAGCTTAGAGAAATAAATTTATGACTAATAGTTTTATACGGTCGGCTTGAAAATCAATAAAATCTTTCTACATCTTTTTTGTTTCCTCCAAGATGCACTATACTGCTTTTCAAATTGCTTCAATTGGTGCTTGAAGTTGATTGCTGCTTTTTTTTGTCTGCTGAATAGCTTAGAGCGGGGATGGGCAAACTACGGCCCGCGAAAGCCTCAAGCAAATAACTTTAAATGTCCAAAGTTTGGGATCACCACGTTTTCGGGACGAAAAAGAGATTTTGGATGTTGACTAAAAGTGATGACCTTTTTATTTTGTTTAGAGACCACTAAGCTTTCGGTACGAAAATGAAAATTTTGAATAATGATTGAAAATGATGTCTTTTTTTTAGAAATCGCTATAGTGCGGTTCGTTTTCAAAATTAACTGTAAATGCGGCCCGCGAGCTAAAAAGTTTGCCTACCCCTGGCTCAAAGCAATGTTTCGCAACTTTTTTTCATTCACGGCACACTTACGAAACTTCCGAAATTTTCCGGCTTCTTCGACCAAGGGAAGACTTTTTTTTTGATATTTGCTTCATTTTCAACCTTTTTTTATTTGAATTGTCGAGAACCGAAAAAAAGACTAAAAATTTTCATCGTTTGAAATCGTTCTGACTATTGTTGTTTTGGTCTTTGTTTTGATATCAAAGAGAAAAAAAACATTCGAAATCAAGCAAATACCAAAAAAAAGTCTTCTTTAGTCAAAATGGTAAAAATTGAAATTTCTAGCCTTTTTTATTCACATTGTAACAAATCACTCACTTTATTTTATTTTTGTTAAACTTTCGTTTTTGGGTCGGCGTTATTAAAATTGTTTGCCAAGTCTTGTCTAGAACTTGTAAATTTTAAATTCCAAAAATACAAAACATTTTTTTCCAATTTAAACGTGTGCTTAGTTTACCGTTATTCCGCGACACATCTATTTTTGTCTCGCAACACAGTGGTTGTCTTGAAGTTCAAACAGTTTAACTTGTGAGCGAAAGGATGCGAGTTTGATGTTTAGTACATTTGATTATTTTTTGTGGCGCCCTTGAAAAAAGCACTTCACGGCAAATCTTTACATGGTGGGATCATTCTGCTAACCTATAATAATGATGAGTAAATCCGCCTCAAACAGAAACCCTCCAAATAGGCCAGTATAAGTAAATATTAAAAGGATTACATCCGGATATACAAAAAAAAGATTTAATTATTTGGATTTATGTTTTAATTAGTTCATTGATTTTTTTAAACTTTAACATTCAGGTACCGATAATTCGCTTTCTTGCTAACAGCATTACCTACAATTTTTAACTCAAACAGATAATCTTTGAAGTTATAAACTGCGTCTGCATTAAATTGTACTTAATTTAAGTTAAACTAGATTAAAATTTTATTTGGGTTTTCCTTACAGTTTTCTTGAATAAGGGGTGTCCTTTAAAATCTGTTAAAACAAACTTTTCGCCCGCTTAATTAAATTAAAAAAAAATTTTAGTCACCCCTGAAAAAGAGGTTTCACCTCAGCACATTTTTTTCAAGGTTTCTCTTTACTGAAGTATTTGGTAACGTTAGGCTCTTATACTAAGCAAAATTCTTTCGCAATGTTGCTCTTATAGTGTTTTTAACTACGTTTCTTTTTTTTTGGATTTGATAATTTATCTATTTTTTTAAGGGATATGAAAAAACGAATAATAAATGTTGTTAACTCATTTGCTTGTTTTGGAAAGAAAAACAATGCTCCGCAAATACAAATACGACGTGTTTCCCATATTTTTTTCTTGCAAATGGCTTATGTTTTAAAATTATTTTTCAGGATCCCTATCGAATTCTTCCACGAGCAATTGTTGTGTCGATGATGACTGTCACCACACTGTACGTCGCGACAAACGTCGCCTACTTCACAGCGATGACGTTCGATGAACTTCTTGAGTCGTCTGCAGTTGCAGTGGTAGGTTATTAATTTGCTTTAAGATTTAGAAATTTTGTTCGAAATTGTTTTGTGCAAAAGCTTTACCGGCCTATTGTGATTGCGCTGCATTCGTCTCATTTTGCTTTTTTAAAATCCTCTTAGCGACCGTGTTTGTTTCGTTGTAGACTTTTGCAAATGTGACTCTCGGAGTTTTTGTCTTGTTTATTCCTGTGGCCGTTGCTTGCTCCGTGTTCGGGACTTGCGTGGGCTCCTGCTTCACTTCAGGTCGGATCTCCTACGTGGCCGCCAGGGAGGGTCACTTCGCCTTGATTTTATCGATGGTCCACGTGCAGCGGTTGACTCCGGCCCCAGCCGTTATTTTTAATGTAGGCTTTTTTCTTTGTCATTACTAGAATTTTCTCGATCGTTCCGAGCAGCTTTTACGATGTACGGTTAACTCGTTTATAAATAATGATATAGACGTTTGGTTCTTTGTGAGATTTTTAAAGAGAAACTTACCTGTCAACGCATATTTTTGATAAGTTGTGTTTAATTCAATTGTTTTTTATTGTCTCTCAGTCTCCATGTTTTTGAAAACAGCTTTAAAAATAAGGATAGCGTTAGAAATATTCATACGTTTGATAAAAAATAATACGATGTCGATGGTTTATATTTTTTAATTTTTCTTTGAAAACAGAACCACATTATATCGTGATTTTGTTTAAAATTTGATAAATGTCTAATTCATAAACACAATTTACTTATAAAAATTCTGTTTCAGGGTATCCTCGCTTTAATTATGGTTATTCCAAACAACTTCGACTCGCTTATTCAATATTACAGTTTCGCGACGTTCACCATTTATCTGGGCACCTGCGCGGCCTTGCTCTGGTTTCGATATAAATTACCAAATCAGCACAGACCCGTCAAGGTAAGGAAAAAAGCTGGAATTTTTTAGAATGTTTTGTTCGCATTCAGAGCTGGGTAAAAAAAGACTTGCGATATTTTTAGAACCAATAGAATTGATATTTTTCAAGGTTTTTGCTTAGAAAATCGCAAAGAAATTTCAAAAATTCTAAAATTATTTTATCTGACTTTTTTAAAATAACTGCCTTCCGAAGAAATATTTTTTGAAAGTCCATTGAAAAATTTTGATAGGTTGTTTTTGACTCTCAAAACACCTATAAAAATTTTCAGTAGCCTACTACCGTTAAATATCAAGAAATTGCAGTTGAAGACGTGAATCTGAAAAGTGAATTGTATCACAAACGTTTTCTACTCACAAGAGCATCATGGGTGACGTTTCATGTCCCGAATGGGCTGCTGGGGTCCATAAACTTTGTCTACTGAATAATCACCATTTCAACTATACAGGATGATTGAAAACTAACTCCCTAATTTAAAATACTTATGATTTATTCCAATGCTGTGATATTTTTCTCAACTTTTTTGTGTATGTTCCTTAATGTATGGCAATTAAATCTATGTTCTGGTTTTCTTTTCAGATCTGTTAATTTGTTTAAAATTTCAAATTCCTACAAAATGTCTTACCCTAAAGGAAAGTGCCCAGTTAGCTGCACGTTACAAAGTTTGCCGATCCGTTGTTTAAGTTTTTGAGCACATTTTGTACACAGTGAAAAGAGAGCCCACTTTTCCTTGCTGCTTGTCGAATCGACTTTTTCAGGTTCCGGGTAAACATTTCTTAAACAACTTGCACTACATCCGGGTCTCTAAAATTGGAAGGGCGACCATTTCTTCGAATATCAGCCACAGATCATGTGGTGATGGGTTTTTTTATGAGAATTCTTGATCGTCTTAGGGTCAACTTGAGCATGTCTTTCTTTAATGGTTCCCCATCATCTCTGCGCTTGAACAACGGGTCTCCAAACTTTGCAACGTGCAGCTAGCTGGGCGCGTTGTTGTAGGGTAAGACGTCCAGCCATTTTTGTAAGGCTTTGAAATTTTAAACAAATCAACAGATCTGAAAAGAAAACCAGAACATAGATTTAATTGCCATACATTAAGGAACATACACAAAAAAGTTGAGAAAAATATTACAGCATTGGAATGCATTATAAGTATTTTAAAATAGGAAGTTACTTTTCAATCACGCTGTATATCCTTATTACTGGTATCACTAGTAGGACAACTGTCTTGTACAGCGGTCACCAACAATGTTCTGTGGACAACTCGGAGTTGTAACGAGTTTGTCATTTGAAGGACTTAAGTCCAATCCGAACCATCACTTTTGTATTTCGAATAATTTAAAAAGTGAAGACTTTTTTGCTTTTGCTTGCTTTTTACTTTAACATGAATTTCGAAGGGTAATACAATTTGTTTATTATTGTGCAAATATATTTACAGTAGATTTTTTTCTGAGTTTATATTAATGGTCTTTTAAACAACAAGTTAAACATTTAATGGTCAATAAAGTTTAAAAGTTTACCCGTCAAAACCTGGAATCGGAGCATAAACGATTAGGTAAAAACCAAAAAAGATCTTCATTCATTCGGAAAATGAATTTGGGGTGTGAAAACTTTTTGTTTTGAGTTTTCACCTATTTTTTGGGACTCCAATTTTAGTTTTTTTAGTTTGTCTCGGATAAGGTTACGCTGGCCCTACTCTTAATGTAATGACATACTAGAGTGGATTCTCAATTTTTTCATCACTTAGATTTTTCAGCGACCTCCAAAATATTTTCATAAACTAAAAAGGTTTAGATAAATTCATTGTGGACTACTTAGCAAAACTGATCGTTCTGGTAAACTAGTGTTTCTCATTCCTTCGGTCCCCACGATGGTAGTTGTGTAAAAGTTAAATCACCTCTTAAGAACGAAAATCGAAAAATCCGAAAGAAATTCAAAATAAAGATTTTTTTTAGAGATCATCACCGTATTGGTACGAAAATAGAGATTTTTCTGCTTGTAATAAAAGTCTGTAAAAAAACTTTCTTGTCACCAAAGCTTTCTTGTCCATTTTCGCTCACAATTTAGGTCGCCATAAAAAAAAAGGTTGAGAAGCACAAACCATGGAATCCTTGCTATGATTTTTGTCGCATTTGTTTGTTTTACTATCTATGGTACGTCTCGATTTTAAGTAATCTTTAAGGCGCGTTTACAGTACTTTTTTTTACATTGAATTGATTTCATAAAAAAATGAATGGATTTGAGCGTCAATAAAACAAACAAAGATCAAGCTGGAAAAAAAAGTACTGTAAACGCGCCTTAATACAAGTTTTTGTTTACTTTTGGCTGCAATCATTGGGCGACCACAAAGCACTTGCTTGAACTTTAATGCTTGACTGTGAACTATAATTAATAATTGCCGATACTTCAGGGCAAGGTAGAAATTATTTTAATAAAGTGCGACATTTTTTGTATCTCGTAACAAAGATTGGCAAAATTGATTGCCATGAAATCAAAATGTGCTAACGGTGAACTTTTCCAGGTGCCGATTTTAATTCCAATCATTTTTTCTTTGTTTTCGCTTTGTCTTATTGTTTTTCCAATCATCGACCAACCAGCAATTCAATATCTATTTGCTATCATAACAATTTTGTTTGGTCTTGTTTTTTATTTTCCCTTCGTTTATTTAAAAAAGGAGAGCAAGAAAATTCGTAAGTGGAATGTTTTGCTTGTATATTTTTGGTTTTTATGTTGGTTTGTTTTTTAAAATACAACACAGTACGTCGAGTTTTAACAACAAAAATTTTTAAAAATTGACTTTCTAGATTAAAAGTGTGGAAGTTAGTTAGTCAGCTCCTAAAACCTATCAAAAAAATTACTCTTAAGCAAGAACTGACACTTCGTAAATTGAAGCAAGGCCAAGACATAAAGATATTAAAAGCTGACAACGGAAATAGCTCCTTGGTAATGGACAGTCAGGATTACAATCAAAAAAATCAATTTATTATTAGACCATAACAAGGTATTCCACAAAGTAAATACAAAATCTTTTTTTATTTTTATTTTTATCTCTGTATTTATCCTCTTGACTCGCAGGAAAGCGACGGAGGCGCTATACATAGGGTAAGCAACTACCCCGACCTGTTTTCGGAGATGCCAAGATATTGCTGTCCGCTAGCAATTTAGTAGAGATATTGTAATTTAGAACTGCTTGCCAAGACCACCAAGCAGGGGAAAGTGCCGTAAAGTGTCTTTCCCAAGGACACAACAGAATGGCGCGAGTGGGCTTTGAACGGAGACCATGTTGATCATCAGTCCGGTGCTTTATCCACTCGACCACGCTGCCGACCCTAGCAAATCAAACCCTAATAATAAAATTACCAGTTGCATAAATAAGTATGTGCATCAACTTTTAAAAAAAACAAAATTGATAAACACCAGAATTATTTTATCATTGTATTAATGGAGCAATGCCGCGTTTCTATGGTCTGTTCTAAATAAATGTTCCTCTTCGTCCTATAGTATCATTTATCAAAAGAAAGCTGGTGCTGTGTTTATCGACCTTACAGCAGCCTACGATACCGAATGACATTGTGGTCTCACCTGAAAGCTTTTGCGTCTGCTGCCGGACAGGCACATGGTCTCCCTGATTATTATGGAGCTTGTTCGAAATCGCAGTTTTATCCTTACCACTGGTACTGGATCACAAAGCAAATTACGACGCCTCAAGAATGGTGTCCCACAAGTATCAATCTTGGCTCCCCTCTTATTTAATATCCACATTCATGATCTATCAGTAACAATTGCCAGAAAATTTGCCTACTCTGACGACTTGGCAATCTTGCATTTAACATCTAACTGGAAGACATTAGAGGAGACTTTAAGTCAGGACAGGTCAACTATATCCTTGTATTTCCAGAAATGGAAGCTAAAGCTCAGTGCAGCCAAAACGGTGTCGGCTCCCTTCCATCTTAATAGCAAAGAGGCCCGACGAGAGCTTTCCATCAGCGTCGAAGGACGAGCCGTACAATATTGTGCCGAGCCTACCCACCTCGGCATAAAATTGGATAGGGCGCTTACGTTTTGCGGACACCTTGAGTCATTGCGCAAAGAATTAACATCACACGCTGGGCATTTGAGGCGACTGGCGGAGTCGACCTGGTATGCTGACGCCACAACATTGCGCATTGCCACTCGGATCCTGGTGCACTCTGCTGCAGAATACTGCTCACCTGTTTGGTGCGTTAGTGCCCACACTCGCCTCGTTAACAAGCCTATCAATGACGCTTTGCGCATTGTGACTGGTCTATCGATGCCTGCGCCCTACACCAATTGACAACGTATTTGGCTCAGCAGGTATCCTTCCAATTGAGCTTCGCCGCAAACGGGTCGTGCTCTCTAGCTCGCCGAGCACAAAGGCCTATACGCATACTTAACGAAAGGCTTGTCTTCCCCTTATAGAGGACACCGACAGCTCAAATCAAGACATCCATTTGTGCCTGCTGCAGTGGAACCTTAATAAGACTTCTCTAAGTCGGACACCAGTGTGACATGTTGGGCGGAAACCAAATGCAATACGGAATGGCAAAGCAATACCTTCCGCTTACGTACTATTACCCCCGACGTCAACTCCAAACCAGACAATCCTGAGTCAAGTTTAATTGCCTCTTGCACCGGCGCTGGTTTATTCTGTGTCACAGCGCACAGGTGGGTTATGGCTTCCACAGCAGCGAGGATTTTTATGGAACACATCAAAACTAAAGCACTTGCCACCTTTTATACGTCACCCAAACTCTGGCTTCAATATGTGGACGACACGTTTTGCATACTAAAAAAACAAAACTTAACAGAATTTTAAACGCAGTCTACAACCACCTACGATTTACGATGAAAAATAAGCGAGTTTGGTTATACGACATAACAACACTCTTCGCACACAAGTCTACAAGAACTACACATACGGAAAGATATTTGCATTACGCTTCACATCATCCCAACACAAAAAAACTTATAGTTGCAAATACACTGCACGACAAAGCAAGATCTCACAATAATTGTTCACAATAAAATCTCACAATTTCTAAGTGTGCTGTGACAGAAAATAAGTTGCGGAGCACTGTTCTAGCCGATAAAATTTTGAGTTAAAGCTTACAAAGTACAAAAAAACTGATTTGGATTTTGCCATTGACCCAATGTGCATACTCCAAATCTTGTTTTTGAGTTTTTTCCGTCCTACCTTGTTTTGGTCAAATTTTCAAGTAATCGGCTTAATCGAAGGTTGGAATGACAGCTTAATACTTTTACAGAAAGCTTCAACGTGTTTCTTCAGAAGTTATTGGTCGTGTCGTATCCTGACGATGCAGAATAATCTACAAGATAAACCAATGTTTTCTTATTTGTGATAAAAGTTTTTGCTTTTTGAACAATGCTTTTTTATAGTTGATTGTATTGACCAGTTTTATGGGCAAGCCTGATTATGTTTTTTAATGCAATACATAAAAATGATTACAGTAATGTTGCATTTCATGTATCCTAATATTCTGTCAACATCAGCAATTTAGCTGAGGTGAGCACGGTAGGTACTTTTTAAAAGTACTCAGTACCTTCCTAAAATAGTACCGGTTTAGTGTCAAAATATCAACAGACCAAGATATCAACTTTCGATATTATACAGAAAATATCTGTCTCAAGCTTGTAAGTCAACCTGTTTCAGTCACGGCAAGTAATCCCGAATCGAGTTTTCCAGTCTCGTTGTTTTGTGGACGGACCAGAAGTATGTAGAAAGAAGGGTAATGGAAATGGAGTTACCGGAAAAGAGGGAGGCCGAAGAGAAGATTTTTGGACGTAGTGAAGGAGAATATGGGAGAAGTTGATGCGACGAGGAAGAAGGACATTGAAAACAGGACGCTGTGGAGGAACATCATATGGTTTGGCAACCCCTGATTAAAGCAGTGGTCCCCAAACTACAGCCCGCGGGCCGGATCCAGCCCACGAAGACTTTTTATCCGGCCCGCGGAGCTCTTTTAAAAAATATATGCACTCTGAGCCACAGTTGAATAGAATTATGTCGGAATTTTGAGAGAAAAATAGTGAAATCAGAGATCGAAGTGAAGACCTTTTTTTTAGAGATCACTATGATTTTGGGAGAAAAAAAATTTTTTTTAGTCTCCAGCTTTGGCCCGAGGAGGTTCAAAAGTATCTATATCCGGCCCCCTGCTCGAAAAGTTTGGGGACCACTGGGTTAAAGGAAGAGGCCAAAAGAAGAAGTTATTTTGTGGACCACTGAGACCCTTACTCTACGCAAATGCCATGTAAGATTTGTCAAAACATCAAACTAATAGTGTGGCGTGGTTGTGCCCGAAGGAAATTTTGAAATGAGAATGAAATTTATTCATTAACTTTAAACATTTGCGGATATAAATAATTCAATAATCCTTGAGGAGAATTCTTAGCCAAACAATAAACCAACTCTGATAGTGTCGGGAAACTTAATTTTTCATCCCTATCTATGATTGCAGCTATCAACTATAATTTCCAATATTTTCTATCATAATAATTCACCAATGGTCACCATTATTAAACAGGAATTCAAAAAAGTATTTTATTAGGTATCAAAAAATGCAAGGTTTACTCACATGCTGTCACCGGAATGTCAGTTTTGTTTTTTCTTGTATAGTCAAGTTCATTCAAGAGCATTAATTTAATTATATTTATACATTCATTACTTACGGTACTATTTTTGACAGTCTCTCGGCATACATTTTATGGTTTGTTGTAATTTTTGAGCACAGGGTGAGAAGTAAAAGCTTATCACTTTTTCTTCAATCCTCAAGAAGTTTTAAGTAGTCAAATATTTTCTGTATAATATCCAAATTTGATATTTTAATCGGATACCCTTTAGGCCTATTGGCAATAAATAAAAATTGTAGTTTTTTTTCTAATATATAATTCATCCGCTCTATCTTTAAAAAAATATTTGGTTAAAAAATTCAACTCGGTTGTTTTTCAAAAAGATAAAACGCTTATAAATTCAGGGTAAAAGCAAAAATATTACCCCAGAAATTGTAAAAGCGATAAAAAATAAATTTTTGGCTTGCGATCTGACTCTGATAGTCTAATTATATGGTGAATCACAACAGACTGTACAAATAAAATCATTTTTCAAAACTTCGCACGTTAAAGTAGTTTTATGGCTCTGAGATCGCACCGTAAGGTGCACCAATTTTTTTTATCAATCTTACCAATTTTTCTTTTCATTATGATAATTAGATGAAATCTAACAGATTATTTTTGAACTTCTCAAAATTCATCGACTTTATTGTCGCCACCAAATATAAGATAAATCTTGTTAACGAAATCTCTATACAAATTGGACCAAACAAAATTATCTCATCTAATTCAACGAAATACATGTACGTACGTACTTAGGTAAACCATAGAAAATGGCACAATCATATTAAATACATACTTAACAACATGCTATTTCTACAAGAATCTTATCTACTTTGAGGCATACGTTAATAAACCTTTACTTATTAAAATTTGCTGCAGCTCTGCATATCCTTACCTGATGGAGTTATAACAAAGGGCTTTACTAACAAAACTTTATTAAATAAACTTCAAATAATGCAAAATAAATTTCTACGCATCATGAATTCCAAATGTTTGAAAGATTGTATTGTTATGAGTTTTTTATTTAAATCAATAAATACATTAAGAATTAAAGACATAGCCTTGAAACCGTTTATGTATTTATGTTATCTCCACAAGCTTTTCTAAAACTTTGACGAATAATTTAAATCTGCTAGAAACATAAATAAATTTTTAGGTTGATTACAAATAGAAGTTTCTATTTAAATAGGCAAAGTTTATTTTGTAGCCTATACTCATACAGTTTTAATGAAGTTAAGATTTGAAATAAAACTTCTTTAGATCTAAAAATACTTTCTTATTAATTGTTTGGCAAAAAACTAAAAAAATATTGTTAATTGGTACTTGATATACAGTATTTGGGGTCTTTAATAGGAGTAGATAATCTAACAACATTTTATGTTTAACTTTTTTTTGTAATTGTTTAATTTAAAAAGAGAAAAAATGCTTTTGTCTGTGATTTTTTGTGTGTTTTTCCATAATGCTTATAATGTGGACATAAATTTTTGGTGTAACTAGATAGTTTTGACTTGATGATTACAGTCCAATTCAGTCTAGCGGTAAACCTTATATTCTGTTTTGTCAGGTTCACTAACTTATATAAAAAGCAGAATTTGTAATACGTAAGTATAATTTTTTAAGGCGAATTTTTTTTTGATAAAGACATAAACCATAATTTTAAAGGGGTTACTCGTTTCTCTATATACGAGTATTTTTCTATATTTAGGCTTCTCCAAATCTGCTTGTCCTCGGCGTACAATATGTTTGCTCGACAAGTACATTTGTTAAATTTATCGAAACAATGTTTTTACCTTCTTCAGAACGATTAAACTCACAAAATTTTTCTAATAATATTTATAACTGATGTTTACTACATATTGAATTGTTGTCACACTGCAGCACACCGTGATATCAATTGAAGCTTATAACAGCAACAAATTAAATTACAAGTATACAATCGTATTTTATAAAAAAACTCCCGGAAAAACCTAAAAATTCATATTTTCGCTTTATCTTCCTAGTAAATTTTGATTTTTAATTCTAATTTCTAATAATATTTTGATTCTAATCATAAGTTAACTTGAGTTGGTGACAAAGACTAGACTTGTAGTAGCACTTTAAAATTAACGTTTATGTACTTTACAGATGAAACAAAACTGGCGTTAAAAACTTTGTTAGGAAATTCTCCCGTTTTTTGTTTGTTTCAGTGGTGGTGGTACCTTGAAAAAGTTGTAAAGAAAGACCCGAAAAAAATTGTATAATAAGCAAAGGCATAGACGGAACCATTAGCTCTTTCAATTTTTGGTTAGTTTTTGTAAATGCATCTATTTCGGATTCGCTTATGGGTTAACTTTTGTAGAAACAAAATTTGCGCGAAAATTTTGTTCTCAGTTATAGCTACACGGCGATCGTCTTTTCATCTTGAAACGCTCGAAGCGCTCGATCGCTTGCTCTCTTTCTCTAACCAATGAGAGAAGCTGTTACTTTCGGAGTTTTGAAATCCAATACAAACCACGTTTTCTTGCAGTTCATTATTGCCAACAATTTCTTCTGAATTATAAATCTAAAAAATTTTAAAATTCTAAAAAAAAACAGTCTTTTTAAAGACTACCAAAATTTGAAAGAGTTAATGGTTTCTTCAATACCATTGGTTATTTTTAAGTACTATACAACCAAAAATTTTTTCAGAAATTGTATGGTTATGCAAGTTTTAATAGTTGCCTAAAATGGTTTAAACATTAATTAGATTAAAAATAATTTTATCTGACTTAATATTATTCAACTCAACATAGAATCAAAATATCATTGTTATTGACGAAATTGATTTAAAAAAATTTTTTTTCCTTCCTATTTTTCAATCGCATAAGAAGCTGGGTGGAAAACAAATTGGAAAATAGCCCTGGTTTCCACTTTTCGTACTTTGATAAAACTAAAAATTTTGTTAAACTCTAAGGAAAATAATTTTTTGGATTGGTTCTATAAAAATTTAAAGTTATTCTTCAAATTAGTAAAATGATGAGCAAAAAAATGAAAAAAAAATCTTCGGCATTTCCTTTTCCGAGTACGAATTACCAGAGGAGGAAAACCATTTCATTGTTAAAAGCTACATTTACATTAGGCAGTAACGAAGGAAGGCCACTTAAGTTAAAATAGCTATAAATACGACTTTTGTGAAGGTAAACGTTGTGTAAAAATCCTGAGATACTATAAAATATCATGCAATATGACAAAAAAACAGACTTGCAGAACAAACTAAGATCAAAAAGAACAAATTCATTGCTATTCTTGGCCAAACATTCAATTGCTTTTTATTCTTATAATTAGGGAAAAACTGTACTTTTTAATTTTTAATGTTAGCCAATATATCTCTTATAGAGACATGGGAAATACAGTCCTAGGATTCTGGTAGTAATGTTGCAACCACTGCATATACACTAGAATCATTTATTTAAAAAAAAACTATTCAATCAACTTAATAAAAAATTTTTCTTTCTAAAAACCTTAAGTTTGCTTTTAAAATGTCGTATATTTATATTCTATTTATACAAAAATAAAGCATGTCCCTTATTTCACCAGTTGAGCTAACCAAGAATTTTCACAAATGTAAACACATTTTTTTGAAGTCAATTGTCACTTGAAGTTTCTATCATAAAAACTGATTACTCTGCTTTCCTAAAACAAACTTTTTTATTGGCAACCTGAACTGGCAACCTTACTACTGCTTGTTAAAAAAAATTAGTAAATGGGAACATGTTTACCTCTGCTTTATAAAGGGTTAAAACAGTCAATTGGAGAGCGCCACCTAGCTAGAATATGTAGATGGCATTTTACAATTGGCTATTATCATCAGTAGTAATTAACACATAGGCCTACATTCATACCGTTCTTTATTTAATTCTATTAATTTTTAAATTGTCAAAATCTATATAGTTAAATATTAATTAATACAAGAGCTAGCTTTTATGGAGCTCGTTCAAGAAAGTTAAGGAGGCCACACGTTCCCCACTTAATAACTATTGGATAAGTATCAAATATTATTTTTTATGTCTTAATCTAAAAATCAGCATGTAGGTTCATAGCTTTTGAAAAAACTGCTGTACTTTTGTATAAAATATATTTAGAAAAGACTCACTTTGACGTAAACATATCCGCTAGGTTTTAAAAGATTTAATGACGCTTTTTGTAAAGCCTATATAGCCTACTTAGTTTTTTTGTTTGTATTGTGTCTTCAATCCCAATCTAACCTCTTATTTACGCCTAAAATTACCAGTTTAAAAATATAGTCGCCCCAAACTTTTTTTTAGATCTAAAAAGTTTTTTTAATTTTTTGAGTATATTTTATTTCATTATTGCAAAAACGACCCGTTAAGAAAATTCTATCAAAAACAAAATACTTGAAAACTTTAAAACAGAGGCAAAGCGCTAAAAGACAAAAATAGTCTATTATTTACGACATAAACTAGGCTTATCATACATCCCGATTTATGCGGAGGAGTCCCGATTTTTAGGGTTTGTCCCGGCGTCCCGCCCAGTTAACATTATGAGCCGATAGTTCCAGATTTAAGTGAAGACCTTTTTTTTAGAGAACACTATTTTTAAGGAACGAAAATTAAAAATCCGAGTCAGATTTAAAGTGAAGACCTTTTTTCATTGCTTTTTAGGGATGAATTTTTTCTTTTAATGAACCTCCCGGTTTATACCTTTGGAAACATGGTATGCCTACCATCAACCGAAGACTTCGACCGAAAACAAAGTGATCTCAACCGAAAACAAAGTGATCTCTAAAAAACAGTCTTTATTTTAGATATGCTACGGTCCTGGTGCTACTATAAAGAAATATAGCAATAGCTTGTGTTGGGGGAACACTTTTTAATGTATGTTAAGGGCCTGGTCTGGCGGCTCCGTGCGCATCCTATCAAAGCCATCACTGCATAAAGTAGCCTTACTCGTTTCTTTGAATAAAATTTTTAACAAGTTTGCGCATTTTATTAGAATTTTAGCGCATCTTTCCAACGGGACAACCAACATGGCATTGCCGCAGCGGCGGCGAGTTGTTCACAACAATGTGTCAGATTGACTTATTTGGGAATCGAACCAACATTTCCTGCGCCAGAGTCAGGAACGCCAAGCATTAGATTGCACTAAACTTAATTGGATTAATAATTATAAGTGTTTTTTTCTCGAGTTTTTTGCCACGCGAAATGGATTATTTCATTGTTTGTTTCTTTTATAGGTTTGTTTTTCTTTCGGTATTGATTAAATACAGTTGCCCAACGGTCATGAGAACATTTGCGTGTAAAATAATTAGAAAATAAATTTTTGTGTTTAGTTTGATTAGATTGCTTAAGATATTTTTTAAACTTCTATTTCTATTTTATCGATTTCATATACGCCTTTTGATTTGTCAAGGTTTATAAATTACGCTATGTTCCATTAAATATTTAATGTGTTTTAAAATAATTAAAACTTTATTTTGATGAAATGTTGAAATTGAATTTTTCAGGTCCAACTGACAATTGCTCTAACGTACTTCCAAATTGACTTTTTTCCATGAAGAAATAAAGTGATAACATTACTTAAGTCGATAATCCGGTTCTGTAAAGACATTTATTTTAACCCATTAACGGCCATTGTCCTTTTTTTGGGACGTAAATTAAAATTTCACTGGAACTTATGTTATTGCATATATTTCATTGCTATCTTTTCCCACAGGATAACAATCAAGTATTGTATGTTCTTTGTAAATACCAGATCAAAAAGTTTATAATTCTTGACTCTACAGCAATACAAATATAGCTAATTTCAGCTCTTCGCGGCCTAACTTGCAATATTGTAGCCAGTGTCAATGTGGCTACAGTCCAGTGAGAGTGTGCTGCCTAATTACTCTTAGAAAAGATAGATAGACAGACTGAAACATAAAATTGATATGAATAAGTCATTATGTGAGTATACTAAATGTTTAACTTTTATGTCCCATTTATGGGACAATGGCCTCATTTCAGCAAAGTGTGTGAATTTCAATTTTTCTCAAATATTCTTTTACTTTTATGGTAACTGTTGAGAACTTTAGTTCCTAAATATTGAAATACCTTTGCAATAACCATTTTATGTAGTCGGCAGCGTGGTAGAGTGGTTAAAGCACCGGGCTCGTGAACAAGATGGTATCGGTTCAAACCCACTCGCGCCATTTTGTTTTGTTGTTGGGAAAGACACTTTACAGCACATTCCCCTGGTTGGTGGTCCTGGCAAGCAGTTCTAAATTACAGTCATATCTCTATTAAATTACAAGCGGACAGCAATATCTTGGTATCTCCGGAAGCAGGTCGGGGTAACTGCCTACGCTATGTATTAGCACCTCCGCCGCTTTCCTGCAAGTCAGAAGGATAAGTATAGAGATAAAATAAATGCACATTTTACAGAAATTTTAGTGCTTTGTAAATGTATTAATAAATGTACCATGTTTCGTAAACGCGGCATGACTACTGAAGAAATTCACAGAGCACTTGCAGAATTGGAGGATGACGACATTGAAGGCGTTTCTGTTGCAATTATTCCATCCCCTATGGATGTTCTTACGGACGAAGAGGATGTAAATGATGAAAATATTCCTGAAGCAACTATCTTTCAGGAACCAGCAAGAACTTTAGAACCAATAGGCTACCAACTTTCTCAAGTAAATGAAGATGAGCCTTCAACATCTGCAATCCGGCATAAACGGAAGAAAAAAGATCCTAGCGTAGATCCCAAATGGGAAAAATGTGAACCAGAGTACAAAAGTGAAATGATGACTCCCTTAAAAAATTCTTACGAGAAGTTAGAAAGCCTTCAAGGAAAAAGTACTATGGAAATTTTTGAACAATTACTATCTGATGTACTTGAACTTATGCTGCAGCAAACATTGACTTATGCTTTACAAAAGAATGATCCACAGTTTACACTTGAATTGAATAAAATCAAAACATTTATAGGAATTCTTCTCTTCAGCGGGTATCATAAACTGCCACAGCAAAACATGTACTGGGAGCAGAGCCCAGACGCTGGGATACCATTAGTATATAATGCTATGACAAGACAAAAATTCAAAACGATAAAACGGTATCTACATCTGAATGACAATGCTATGATTGATGCTAGTGACAAAATGTATGAATTGAGACCTTTTTTAGATGCCCTAAACACAAAATTTCAGAAGTTTGGCATTTTTCACTCTCATTTGTCAGTTGATGAAATGATGATAAGGTAATGGGATGCATTCCGCAAAAATGTTTATGAAAGGAAAGCCTATAAAATTCGGGTATAAATTTTGGTGTTTGTGTAGTGAAGATAGATATTTATACAACTTTGCACCTTATCTTGGTAAAGAAAATGAGCCCAACAATGAACCTCTTGGAATAAGAGTCATAAAAACCTAACCTCAATTATTCCAAAAGAAGAGGCCTCCAACGATGAAATTTTCTTTGATAATTTTTTTACGAGCATCGAAGTTTTAAAGCATTTAGGGGACAACTCACTGAAACCAACTGGTACTAACAGAGAAAATCGTACCAAAAAGTGCCCTCTAATCTCTTCTAAAGCAATGAAGAAAACTACGGAAAGAGGGTTTACCGATTATAGGTTTGATCGGGAAACCCGAATCTTAGTAGTCAAGTGGCATGACAACACTCCCGTTTCTATTGCTACCAATTACAGTTCTGTGTATCCAGTTGGAAGTACCACCACACACTCACATAAATTGAAAAAGAAAATTACTATAAAAATCTCAAAAGTTGTATCTGAATATAATAAATCGATAGGAGGAGTTGACCTTCTAGATAAACAGGTCACTCTATATAGAATAAGGATTCGCGGAAAGAAGTGATGGTTTCCAATTTTTACTCAAATGTTGGACGTAGCTGTTGTAAATTGCTGGAGAATACATAACATTGTAAATAAAGATAAAAATCTTACTCTGCTAGAAACCAGAAGAAGGCTAACTTTAGCATTGCTTTCAAAAACATCGTCTTCCAACCGATATTGTCCAGAACCACAGAGGAGCATATTAAGAAGAGGAAGGGTAAGTGAAGAAGTTAGATATGATTCTGGGAGTCATTTTGTTGCAGTAATTCAAACTCAGAGGCGTTGTGCACAGTGTGGAAAGAAGGTCAAAAGAATTTGCAGTCGATATGATGTTTCCCTTCATGATGCATGTTTTGAAATATTTCATACTAAATAATATCAAAGTCATAAATTACAATACACCAGAATCATAAGATTTTCAAATGTAAAAGGAAAATAAAGTTCACTCTACAATTATTTATAAAGAAATTGCATTCGAATTCTTTTTACATTGCTTTGTGAATTTTTTTATAAACATTATATTTAGAATAATGGCTTGATTTTTTATTGTTTTGTATTACTTTTTATCACATTATTGGGAGTAAATACCTTCATTTTGTTTTAATAAAGGAAGAAAAACTCAGTTTTTGTTTCCCAATCTAAAAGGTCTACAATATTATGCAATACATAGCGGTTAATGATGCGCAAATGGTAATAATACATTATCGCAGGCAATACCCTGAATCAGGGCCAACGTCCCATAAATAGGACACTTCGTTTCGAATACAAAATGAATTTCGATTTTTTCAAAATTCTTACAATATACTTCTGAAGTCACCAGAAGATGGGAACAATCTATTTTTTTCAAAAAAACTTACCACTTTAATTCCGGCCCATAATGGATTAAAGCAACTATTCTTCAGCATTTTTAGGGCCAATTAAAAACTAAAGTTATCACTTTTAACTTTTTCAAAGTAAAGTGCACTTATAGATCCCTTTTATTGGGAAAATAAAAATTATTAACTGGTAAAACAAAATAATTTTGTTTTCATGTTTCGCTTCAGCAACTACGCTTTGTTGTTTTTGTCAGCTGACAACTTCTTAGCTTAGAAAAGTTTAGAGGTATTCAAGGTTGGGCGTCTTTGTTTGCACAATGCACTGTAGATATGGATATTTAAAAATTTTCGTAATTTGGTTTGTTAGGAAACCAGTATTGTTTGTAGGGTTTGTAGGCATATTTTTGCTGTAAATCAGGCTCGACTAATGTTCTTAATTACTAGGTTCCAGTTTAATGGACTGTCAAATTAAGAACCCTGAAGTTTTAGCCAAAAGAGCTGATTTAAAGTGTTTCGATAAATTGTCTTCAATTAATGACATTTACTTAACGGTAAACTTTTATGCGATTTGACTTTGTATTACTGACTTACTTAGTATAATTTCGTATGAAGGGCAATTTTTTTTTTGGTTTTTTTGATTTTCAGCTGGATGTAAGGATGGTTTGAGAATTTACAAATGTAGTTTTAAATACAGTTATGCAAATTAAAATAGGAAAATATATACAAGTATCGAAAAAAAAATAAACTAAGTTGTCCATTTATAAACAAGTTTAATCATAGCACAACAAATAAAATAAAGATAAACGAAAAAGTTATTGCGATTCAATTCAAGATGGTTGCTGCTATGCTTAAATTCCAAAATCAAATAAAAGTTAAAGCTTATAAAATTCATTTAAAAAAAATTAGACTTACATATTTGTTATAATAAAAAATAAGCAGCAAATGCATTTTCTAACAAATTTTACATTTAAGATTTTGCATAAATAACAAATTTTTGTGTTCAGTTCTTAATTTTAAGTTGAGCTAAATATAAGAATTGTTATTAAAAAAGTTATATTACTAGTTCATTGCAAATCCATAAAAAATTTATTATAGTTTGTTATGCCATACTTCAGTCAAATACTGCTTTAAATCAAATATAGCTTGCTTTATAACTATTTCCAAATATTTCAAAGGCTTCTTACAAATGAAATTGAATTATAGTGTGTTTAATATTTTAGTAAGTATCTTTAAAAACTAATTTAAGTAAGAAATTAGCTTTTTTTATACATTAAATATTATGCAAAAACACAATTTTTATTTAAATTTGGGGTCTCTTCAAAAAGTCACTGTAAGTGATTTTTTGGTGAAATTAACCTAAAATGCATCAAAAACACCAAAATGGAATAGAAAAAAAACAAGAGGAAAAGTATCTTTGCAAAAAATGATAGTAATGACAAAGGGGATCCAGGTTAGTTTTACGATTGAAAATCGCTTTCAATGACATTTTGAGAAAACCCAAAATATGTTATCCTGTTTCTGATTTTTGTATGCTGATTATCCATGAAGATTTTTTGGGTTAATCATTAATAATGCAATCCTGGTAAATGTATAATTTTCTTAAATTTTAAAAAGTAGTTAAAATAGAAATCGCAATATCTGTGCATCAAAAATCATTTTCATTAATCATTTTTACTGCTATCATTACTGTCTATTAAAATTGCCGCAGATGAACTGTTAAATACATCATATCAATAAACTTGGTGATATATTATACTGTATACATAAATATATTTTTATAAAAGAAATTATAAATTAATTTGCTACTTATTGTCTTTTATTTGCAAGTTTGGGTTAATTTTAAACTAATTGCTGTAAAATATTTATTGTGTTACAAATAAATTAATTATTTTTGTAAATAGTATGCATGTTGTTTATTTGACTAATGCAGTATGATGTTTTTTGAGCTGGTAATACAGGCTACAATAATTTGGTTACATTAATAAATTCCACTATAAAGTTATATTTTATAATTATTGGTTTTTTACATTTTTTTAATTCTTTGAGCAATTAATGAATTTTTTTAAAGAAAGGTTTAACCTATATTGCATGGATATTTATTATTGCTCTCAAAAGCACTCATTCATTTTTATTTTTATCATAATCAGAAAATATTGTTCATGCCTAATTTGTTAGATTTTTCTACTAGTACATTGGCACAACTTGTTAGCTATTTAAAAACTTTATATATATAATCAGAAAAAAATTTTGTGTTTACTTTTTTTTAATTTAAATACATTTGCTGCTCAAATGTTTATCTAAACAAATATTTAAATTTTTTTAAATTTTTTGAAAATTTCAAACTTTGACATGATTATAGACTTTAAGCATATCAAAAAGTATCTTAAATTTAATTACTATAACTTTACTGACTCTTTATTTATTTGCACCCTTTTATTGTTGATCTCACTTATAAAATGAAAAGTGGAGTTGTTTTTTGAACATTTTAAAAAACTTACTATTACTACATCATTTGAAGAGGTATCCACTCCAGGTCAGACACAAACAGGACCAGGGCCCAAGGGTTTATCCTTTTACTACCCCAGGCTGCTGTACTGCCTGGATCAGATGCTGGCAGTTATGTTATTAAGCCAGCATTGGGTTTTGTCATCCAAAACCGTCAGACCTCGTGCTCCATGTGGTGCCCAATGTATAGGGCATGCTGTTAGAACATGGCCTGTGGTTTGTTCAGAAGCACCACACTCACAATTCGGTGAAGGAGCAAGTCCTTATTTGCGCATGGACGAATGGAATCACGCAACACCAGTTTGGAGGTGGTTGAGCTTAACCTATTGAGATTTAAAAACTATTCCTTTACATTTAGTTTTGGAGAATATAATTCTTTAAATATAACCCCAGACAACATTAAACTGTAAAAAATCATTTGTTTTTTTTGATTTTTTGAAAAGTTAATATATTTGTAAGTTTAATTTTATTTTTCATATTTACTTTTTGCTGTTGTTTCTGCTTAGCACATATCATTTGTATCTAAAAGTTAGTGAAACATTTAATAATGTATTAGTTAAGTTTTGTGTGGTTTTATACTGAATTTTTTTTGTTTTTGAGCCATGTCTGCCAATGCCATGATTGTGGATAAGGTTGCCAGCAGAAGACGATATGATAGTAAAGAAGGTGGAAGAACAGTTGTTCCTGAACCTGCTAAGTAAAAAATTTATTCATAAATTATATTTGTTCTTTGGTTATTCAGAGTGCTGTGGTGACAAGGTGTGTTTTTATTTTTAGTTTATTAGCCTCGTTTGCACAATATTTTTTCTAAATTGTTTATGTTTAGCAAAAATAAATCAGTTATTACTAAACCAATATTTTAAACAAGGACAAAGTTTGATTTTAAACCTTTTGTGTACCATATTGTTTATAATTATGTAAATTTAGTTTTATGCCACCCAAAACAAAGTTTCAACATGCTGCTGCAAATTGAGGCAATGGGAGTTTTTTAATGTTTAATGAAGTATTGCATTCTACATTTAACTGGCTGTTTATGAGTGCCTGTGGACGATTTGTATTATGCAAAAATTTAATATGTTAGATGACATAATATGATTGACATTTTAAAGATTCAATTTTTATCAATGACATCTTTGTTACAGTAGTTTCTATAAAACAATTTATCAATTTATTAAACATACAAAGATATAAGTTTCTTTAATATAACTATTATTTTACAGTAGCAAGACATACATGGAAAGTGTTTTTAACTTTGTCAAGGGACTAAGTCAGGTAAAATAAATTATGATATATTTGCTGTATTTTGTTTATGTTAATGATTTATAGTCTATAATTTTTGACCTTTTATTGGTCTTTTGTTCCTTAAACAGAAATCCATATTACAGATGTCCCCTCCCTGCTTTGCAATAACTATCTTTGTAGTGTAATGACAGAACTGCAAAAAGAGATAATTAATTCAAATTAGTTCTTGCCTAACTATTATCTGTTCAATACTTTATTTGCTTTTTTGCAAGTAATATAAAGTATTTTCATTTCTCAGGGGCCCTCTGGTTAATATTCTGCATCTCCCAAGGGGTTTACCAGACATAAGACCTGTAAAAATTGCCAATTTAAACTTGAGCCATGTAGATTTAGCATTCTAAAATTTTTTCTGTGTTGTATTCTTTGTATTAATTAAAATTTTTTATACCTTTATTTTGACAATTTGTTCAATTTTATTAAATAGCCTTTTAATTTTGGTTGCATCAGTTATTTAATTTTTTAATACTTGAAAATAATAATATTAAGAATAAACTATAGATATATTTTGGCTATATGCTCATATCATCGTCAATGTAAAACTAAATTTTTTTTTGCAATATTATATCTTTCTCTTGTAATACAGTTATTTTAAAATTGTTATTTTGCAAATTAACAGCATATTGTGACTTATATAAACATTGCTGGTTAGAAATTCGTATCATGGTACAGTATGTTAAGATCACAGACCTTCCAATGTCTTAAAAAATCCTACTCTATATTCAATAATAAAATAATAATTTGTTATCGTTTTTTATCTGATTTTCTTGATAGTTATATCACAATATGCATGTCTTCTGGTTAAATTTTTCTGAATACAAGCGAATTTTGAAAGTCGAGAGTTCTTAAAATTATTGATAATCAAGTTTAATCCTCATGGTTTCGATTATATTTGTATTTTCTTTTACATCCCTGTATGGAATGGTAATTAGCCTATTTAACTTGTCGAACAACGAAAGTATTTATCAACTTACAAGACAGAAGTAGCTTGGCACCGCTTTTAATGGCGACTTTAATCGCCATGTTTTGGGTCAAACATTGCTCTCGTTCCTATTGTGTCCTTGAGAAAAAACACTGCGTCGCTTTTCCCTGCTTGGCCGTCTTAACAATAGTTCTAAATTAAAGATAAGTTTTAAAAGAAAATCCAAAGCCATATCTTGTCAACTCCGATAGCAGGTCGACGTAATCTCTTGATTTTAACGCCCTTGACCTTGTTCTGCGAGTCGGGAGAATAGATGACTTTGGCGTTTAATTTTAATAAGTAGATATGCTTGTCAAAACTCTTGATATGTTTGGCAAATTTACTGTTGTTTTGAAAGAAATCTTTGAAATAAGCTTCTGTTTCAGTTATTACTTAAAGTATGAAAAACTTTTGTAAAGTTGGTTCTCAGTTTCTTTATCCAATTTAAAACTGGTTTTTTATTTGTCTTAAAGCAAGCCGCGTTCACCTAAGCCCCTTATCGATCCTTCACACACCAATTGTCTACTTTATTTTGTCTTTAATTTACATTACTCAACTTGCAAATCAACCTATCAAAAAAGATCCGTGCTAGTAAAAATTTCGTGAAAGTTTTTATTGAAATATTGTAGTTCCTGGTGAAAATAATAAAATGAAAACTTTTAAATTTAATGTTTTATGTACAGTGTCGACATGCAATCTATTAATTTTTGTGTTTGCTGTTCTATGTGAATTATTGTTTTTGAAATTATATCAGAATAACATTTGCATTAAGTTTTTCTCTACTCTGGTATTTAATAAAAATAAGTTATTTTTTTGATTTTCTGTGTATGTTGCATATCGCATTAGCATAAAACCTAAATTCTTAATCGCTGAATCTAATATGATATACAAGTTTTTTGATTTAAATCTTTTGTCAAATTCCACCACTGACACAGCTGAAATCTTGCGATCAGCTTTTAACAAGTTACCGACAAATAGTTTACTTGTCAGCATAATTGTCATTTACTACATGTTTAGATGTATGCAATGTGATGGATGCACTTTAAGCTATTGCCTCTCGTTTTTGAATTGCTCATTTTTCTTTAGGCATATTCTAGCACTGCACCCATGGACGAGAAAGAACCGATTACGTGGGCGCGGTATTTCTCATATGCGGATGCTTACGGATACGAAAATATTGAGCAAGATAATTCCTCTTTGTTCTTGATCATTGGTTACACGAATGGCGTGCAGATGTGGTGCTTATTAGTAAGTAGGAAGATTTGTCTAATTAAACTAATTTTTGCAATTCGTTTAATTTTTTACTCTGGCTTTTTGCATTGATTTATTTTTTAAGGTAGTAAATTGCATGGCTAAATTTAGTGTTGTATAAACCTGTTGTAAATCACTTAAATTAAAGCTTAAAACTGTTGTTGTGGACCATAAATTTCGTCTTTTCATATCACTCGTAAGTTAAACCATTCGTGCTGTTTTTGAATCGATTGAATACATGGCAATCAGAATTATTATTTTTTAAATGTTTAATGATCTCGCCTGTGTTTGAAATGTTCTCATTTTATTATTGTTTCTAACTAGCAGGTAGCGATGTAGATTTTAAACTGCTTACGGTTGCAATAAATTAGACTCTATAGGTTGCGATCTTCCGACTTCCTTTTACAAATTCTAACATCTTATCAATAATTAAAACAAAAGAGTTTGTTGACAGTTTTGTTAACCTTCGTGCGCATTATTTTTTCAACAAAAGTTTTTGTTTAACTACCAGACGAATGGGGATGCCCAGGAAGTGTTTTCAATGAGAAACGGACCAGTGAAGACCGCTTTTCTTCTTCCACCACCCCCACCGTCTGGTAATTGACTTTCTGTTTTATTCTTAATGCTGTTATTCGTATGTTGGTCTGTCGGTACAATTTGTTGGTCGATTGAACGGGATATAATGAAGCCCAATAGAAGGGATTTTAGCGACTAAATATAGGAAGTGCCAATTTGTTTCCAAAATTTGTATTTGTTTATTGTAACAGCTAATAAATTTGTTAAGTTAATTTCACCAAACAATTTATAATTTGAAATTCATTGTAATATTAGAATTTATATCGATTTCATTCAATTCAAAATACTTATGAATTATCCAGTCATTGTTTTATTTGCCTGCCACTAAATGCCACAAGAGTAGTTTTTATTATGCTCTCTCAATTTTCCATCTCTTGCAGTTTTTCGTTACAACAGACCTGAATTAGTTTTATTAGGTCTTTGAATGAAACCTATCGAATGTTTTCACTCTGAAGCAAAACGAGTGTTTTGATGACACGTCTACAAGAATTTGGCGTCTCCCGTTCTTCAAAAATAATTGGATTAATAAGATAAAGATAAAAGTTAAATAGTCTAGTTGAAGCGTGGTTGATTTTCTGCATTTTCAAAAGATTTAAGCTTATGTTTTAAACCAAACTAATTCTTCGACGCTGGCTCGCTTTTCAGTTGAAGCTTAATTTTGTAAAGTTTATAGATGAGATAAAATCATAAAAGCAAAAATTTTCGTTTAGATAGGCAGGACCCTCCGTTCGATTCTAAAAAATATTCAGGGCTTTAGTAAATAATCTCGCATTGAATTCCCACGACCCCATAATTTCGTACATTTGCGGCAATTTTATTGAAATTGTTTTTCTTAGATTTGGCCAAAAAGCACTTTCATCATAGTTTTATTCTGTAGTGTTTGCACTGACTGTTGTTAATTCAATTAGTACTTTAGGTCAATTTTTTCCCGCTTCATTTTCAAATAGAAACTATTTTCTAAGCAAATGCTGTGCTGCCAAGAATAAAATTGCTTACATCGCAAAAACTGTTATATCATTGAACTGATTTTCCAGCAAAGTAGAATTGGTAAGAGTAGAAATCAATTTCAAATCAAAAAAAATTTTTTCTCGCTGCTGTTGTTCGGATGACCTAATCGTTAAAATGACTGAGGATCAAATGCCTTTCCAAAATATCCTTTTCACGCTTCAGTAGGTTTGGTTTGCTACCAAGCTTCGACTTTGATCGTATTATCGCATAAATCAAGATAGCACTCGAGTAGCGTTTTTAAATGTCGACATCATAAAGAACGCATTTGATATTTAGACATGATCGTGTTTCCTATGATCGTCCTCTTTGGAAGGGCATTCACTCTGGTTCAAAAACAAACAGGAATGGGGTCAAAGATTTATTCTTTTACTACCCCAGGCTGCTGAACTGCCGGATCAGATGTTGGCAGTGATGGCGTTGAGCCAGCATCAAGTTTTGTCATGAAAAACTGTCAGACCTCGTGCTCTATGTGGTTCCCGATGTATGGGGCACATTATTAGGGCGTGGTCTGCGGTTTGTGCAGCGGCGCCACACTCCGCAATGCTGTGAAGAAACAAGACCCCATTTGTGCATTGAAGAATTGGAATCGGCTAACGCCAGTCCGCAGACGATTAGAGCTTAACTTAAGTTTTTCGGGGCAAGCTCAACCCAACAGGCCTGGTACTGATTATGTGCATGAAAGCACGGAGCCTGGATGTACTATCAATACTCTGTGTTCCAATCTATAATTTGTCCACTAAGAAACGCGGACACTTAGTCCGGTGAGGTTGTTTAATAGATTCCGCGCAGCTGGCACAAACAGGCGTCTAGATCTTGGTCTCTCTTGGCGAGCACCTAAGGACCCATTTGAAAAGACCATGCAGCATATGGTCAAGAGTCCATGGATCCACGGTAAGCCAAAGAAACAGTCGTTTCCAGTTGGCGAAGTTCAGTGGCTGAATGCCTGAAAGTATGGGTAGATGGTTCGTTGGAGTGAAACGCAGGCATTCAGTGATTGTGCGAGCCGTCATTCAGGACACTGTCTATCAGACTAAAATGAGCGCTTCGGCACCAGATGGTGCGCAGTACTCAGCTGTTGAGTAGAGCAGAGATAGAGCAGCTGCGCACAGTGGTTTGGCACCAGCACCCCATCCTGAGCCTACAAGTCGCCTTAGCAGTGTGACGCGCCAAGATAGTTTTTGCGCAATGCCACGATATGGGACGGAATGTGAGTGATCTGTCAGTTTCACCCCAAGATATGCAGGGGTTGAACAGAACGGTAAAAGTGCATTGCTATTGTAGACTTTTAGCTCACGTTTCTCTCCGTTATTTAAATGAAAGGCTGCCGTCACCGTTTTGGTGCAACTGAGCTTCAACCTCCAAGTTTGGAGATATGCTTAAAAAAGTCCCCTCCAGATCCTTCTAGATTTTCAGAAGAATGCAACAATGATAGATCATCTACATAAGAAAACTTTCTTGAAATCGTGGAGGGCCGGTCGTACGTATAGGTGTTGAAAAGGATGGAAGTCAAGACCGATCCCTGAGAAACACCGTTTCTTCAACAAGCGACGTACGAATGATTGAAATAGTTGTGATTTAAACAGCGTCATATGCCGCTGTCAGATCGGCAAAATACGGTACCAGCCATCTTCTTTCTTGATGTTCTGTGTTGATAGAACGACTGCATCCGCTTTTGACTTCCCGCGTCGAAACCCAGCCTACACTTTAGGGAGCAGTGGATTAATAATTGGCTTGACACCGGCGTAGATAGCCTCGCGAGGATCTTGTAAGGGATAGGTTCGCGACTACAAGTGCTCTTAAGATCTTGGGAATTTTGAGTCGGCGCAAGCAGGAAGAAAAGAACTCACATAACCCGAACTTAAAAGCATCTCCGGCATGAATTATAAGCTCTGGCCAGATGGAATCAGGACCCGGAGCTTTATCTGGTTTTAAGCGTTGAAGGGCAGTAGTGAATTCTCCGAGAAAGTGTCTAGAAAATATTTACTTGGTTTGCCTATGATCGTAATGCATCATAACTTTTCTAGTAGTGCTATATATTTAAATCATTAAAGCATATTTTAACACGCACGATGTAAAAAAATAAATGAGCATTCATGCAATAATGTTTTGACGGAAATATGTGAAACAGCAGAATTTTTTAAAAGTGTAGTTACGTCATTTGCCAAGCAATATTATACAAATCTTCACCATCAGATATACGAGTATCTTAATCGAAAATTGATTTGGAAGAAACCTGAAGTCAATTCTATACCTTTAACTTCATAAATTCCACTGCCAATCCCTAGAGATATAAAATGATTTATATGCTATATTGTTATATTCCAGCTTCGTTTATCTAATGTCGAGTTGCAGTAAAGACTTGCTTTGCTATATGTGCATTTTGTTTACAGTTAAGTGTGCTTGCTGGTTTAAATAAGCATAGATTCTTTTTTTTGGACTTGAATACTGCACAATTTAAAAAACCCATTAATAGATCAGCGTGTCAGAGCGCAATCCCATTCGACTTGATCGATCTGCAACTTGCTCTTCATTTTATATTAAAACGAAAAAAGCCATAATCGATCCGGGTTTATTCCGTTTTTGGTGCGAGAAAAAATGATATAATAAGATAATGCCTACGTTATCTTAACTTGAAAAAAAAGTACTGTAAACTTGGTTCAAGCTAATGTTTCTTGAAAGTTTAATCGAAAAGCTTCAATAAATAAGGGCGTGCGTACATTTTTTTTGCAGTTAAAGTCGACAAGGTGCAGGACAGCAGACCACTGCTGGCTATCTGTCAAGCTACAGATAGGTGAGTCATGTTTATCAGTCATAACGACGCTAATTCACTGCTCGCTTGCGTTTTTGTTTTAAAATAATTTTTTTCTAGTTGTATTAATACATGTGCTTACACGGCATAAAGGACATTGTGTTTTGTAGTTTTTGAGAAAGATGTTTAATTAGACATAATTTCCGTCGCCTAAATTTGTTGGCTAGTTTGTTTTCGATGTGATCCCTCAGTTAAATCTTAATGTTACAGGTATTTACCCGGTCTTGAACGTTGAAATTCAGCAATCTTAAACTTGTTACTTCCACGAGAAAAAATTTCATTGTATAAAGAATTATATAGGTTGTGCAACAAATTAAATATCGGATGATCAGACGCACCATTGAAACGGCAAAGATTGCGTTGTTTTTAGGACTAAACTTGTGTCTGCAAATCGAGACGAAAGATATTGTAACCTGCTATTCGAAGTGAAGTGAAAGACCTTGATTTTTGATTATTATTAAGGATATTTGTTTTACATGGGAAAAATTAAATGTTACCGACCTGGGGAGGAATGTTGCCAGAAAATCTGGCAACCATAAACTTAGAGGTTGTTTTGGGCCATAGTAACGTGTGTACCAATTAAATTACGGTATAATATTTGCGCGTTTTTAATAGTTTTAAAATAATATTTGAACATGCAACTGATGTTTTGGTTACTGACATAGAGCAAATCTAAATGTCAGAAATAAAATATCTTCAGATAACTTTGCTAAGGCAGCACGATGTTCAATTAAGATTTTTATGTTTGATTTCCGTATTTATTCGTGTATAAGTCAGAAAATTTTGTACCAAATATGTTCCAAAAACTTAAGGGGGCGACTTATACACGAGGGTGCGACTAATATACGAGGTTGTGTTAAAAGTTTTAAAACAGCGATGTAAGCCAATCGTGTGGGACCAATTCCGAGCCCATAAGACGGAAAAAGTAAAAGAAAAGCTAAAAGCTTTAAAAACCACTCAAGCAATGATTCCTGGAGGCCTTACTTCTGTTCTGCAGCCTCTCGATGTGGTCATCAATAAACCATTCAAGGACAGGTTAAGACAAAAGTGGGTTGAATGGATGTCATCAGATGACAAGCCACTTACTAAAGGTGGAAATTTGAAAAAACCAGCTCTTGCACTTGTGACTTCCTGGGTCAAGAGTGCTTGGTATGACCTCCCACAGAAAATGGTAAAAAAGAGCTTCCTGAAGACGGGCATTTCCAACAATTTGGATGGAAGTGAGGATGATTTCCTGTGGGATGATGGCCAAGATGAGGAAGAAGGTGACAATGAAGCAAGTGAACAGTACATTCCACCTTCATGGGACACTGATGAGGACTTGCCTCCAGAACAATAGGATGAATTGTTTGGTAACAGCGCAGATGAGAGTGACTTTGATGGGTATTACCGTAGATGTTGTGTTTGGTTTTAATAAATAAATGTGAAAAAAATTTTATACCATTTTTTGAGCCAAAAGTAGGGGGTGCGACTTATACACGAATAAATACGGTAAATGTTCAAACAAGCAATTAATTTTGACATCCATAATACATGATCACTTACCAATCCTGCATTATTCGTGTCGGCATTTTGACATCTCGAAAAATAAATAAATCTTTTCAACGCCTAACCCCCAACTATGGGGTCCAACGCGTAATATGCCCCGACCGGTGGGTTCTGACTAAAATCTGGGTGCGCATCGAAATTAAAAATACTAATTTTTCGACCTCACTAATTACTGCCGTAATTTTAAAAAATGATTGAGACTCAAAAATTAAAGCTAGTTTTCGTCCACGAGTTTTCATTTTATAAGATCTTATTGATTTTATTAGCTTTTATTTCACTTTAATGTGGTCAAAGTACAAACATTTTTGCCTGTAGTCTTATGTAAATAACCTTTACCGATTTTATTGTGGGTTCATTTTTTATTACTGTGTTCATTTTTATCAGTATAAATTATCTATCGAGATTAGGTACAACAGCAAATAATATTAAAGTTGTATGCTATTAACTATTTCTATGACACAATAAATAGCTTGAACTGAAATTTGACCTTAGATGGCTCAACTCTGACTAAAAAGTTTAATTTTCGGTGAGTTTTATTTTACACAGATAGCCCATACAGCTACCAGTTTAAGCTTGTTTGTTTCACTGCAGTTTTCTATTGTGATATTGGTAAACAGGCGAGTTGGAAAAAATATATTATTAGAAAAACAGTCTTTAAGAATTAAAAATTTTTTAACAAGTTTCTACTGTTTCTGCAATATGTTTTCAAAAATGTTAACAAAAACATTTTGGTTAGTGTTGCTTGAGCAAATAAATACCTTCGTTTCGAAAACAATTTGTTGGGTTATTTTAAACAGCAAAATCATTAAAACCTAGTCTTCATGTTTTAATCATGATGATAAAAAAATACGTACCTAATTTGTCAATTCCACAATATGGTGTACATGTTCGATGCTTGTGCTTACTTAATAAAAGAACACGCTCGTCACATTAAAGTAGAGCATAAAAATTTTATCTTCTGTGTCGTCGCAATTAGAAACAAATCAAATTCTTATGATTTTTTTTTTCAGCAAGCAAATATTCGCGTGCGTTTCGATTGTTTCCTTGCGAACGGGAGAGCAAGTGAAGAAGTTGCAGTTCCTGAGTGACGTCATCAGTATTCACGCCGGCCCGGCTCCAGTGTTTCTGATCGCCCTGAAAGACTCAATCCACGTGTTCGACATGCTGACGCTCGATCGCGTTTTCGTCATAAACGGTAATTGAAATTCATCGGTGCATATTTTAAAAAAGTTTGAAGCCCCGTTGAAAAACTTTCGTCATCAATTTACTTTCTGTTACATGACAAAAGAGTTGTCGTAGCAACCTTCAAGGGACCCTCCCGACTTGCTTTCGAAGATGCCAATGTAGTGCTGTCCGATTGAAATTTTTTTGAGAATTTGATGCAATGTACTGCTGCTCTAAGATTCCTTAGATGTAGAAAGTGACATGGAGTGTCTTTCCCGAGTGCATAACAAGCTGGCAATGGTAGGAGTTTCGAATTAAGACCATGCTTTAGAATGGAGAGCATCGTTTCCATGGAGACGAAAACGAACCAGTTTGTGTCGAGTGCTCGCGTTCGAAATTTGATTGAGCGACCTGAAAAAAAAAAACGACGTCATTAATCGTCATCAAGCCTTTCCTTGTTTCGACCACCAATCAGTGTTGCTAAAGTAGGGCGGCCGGACACGTGACAATCACACAAAATATTCAAAAAGCTTCTTTGTGTTTCAGGTTGCTGCTGTTCGAGCAATTGCACGTTGAACCCTGTCGCTCTTGGCGCTCGGTGGCTGGCTTACTCTCCCAGTGTCGTAAGTTGGTTTGCAGTCGCGGAAGTGACGTTGAATTAATTAACTTGAAATGCATTCGCTTTGAACGGCAACGTCATGCTTTTCGTAAATTCAAACCTTTCTTGTTTTTTTCAATCGAATGACGTGTCCTCGTAAACCGCGGTTGGATCATAGCGTTCTGTAAATTGGTTGGTTATTTTTGGGGAAAACAAGTTTTAATAAACATCAACAACACCTGTACATAACTTATTGTTTATATTGAATAAAGAAATCTTTATTTTGCCACTTCGCGCTGCACTTTTATGATTGATAATGCAAATTCATCAAATAGCTTTTACAAGACGAGTTCTCAAAATTTATTAAAACGCATGTCTAAGTCGACAATTGAATTCTCCGTTTTTTCAGTTTGCTTGAATTGAAGGAAAATTTTAACAAAGGAAAGTCGTTATGAAAAGATGTGGGAAGATAAGGATTTGGGTAATTTATTATGTAAAGAGAAAAGTGTGGAGGAAAGGAGAAAAAAATTAAACGCAGTTGCGAGTCGAACCGAAAAATTAAGATAATTTGTGCAAAAATTAGCCGAGATCGGAAGTCTCTGGTTTAGCAAATAGCATGGAAAAAAATAAAAGATATGAATGACGCCGGAGGATTGTACTTGAACAAAAGTATGCTGGACCACGATGTTGAGGGGGTTTGTGGTTGGGGTAGATTTTTTAACGGTTACGCGGTTTGTAGCTGTCTCGCCAAGTTTCATTTTTAAGCGCTATTTTTCAGCACGTCATTGGTTTAAAGTCGCAAGGTGGCGTCATTGGTGAAGGTGCACAATCTTACGTCACTTCGATGCTAAATGCGGCCAAGGTAATTAATTTAAACACATCTGTTTATTTGTTTTAATTATAAATTGCTATTAATTCCCCTTAGCTTTTGTCTTAATGGTTTGGTTTGGATAAAAAAGCCACATGAGCTGATATGTTTAGACCATCGGCAAGGGAATTTCAACAGTGGGAGACACCGTGAATTGGCTGGCGTCCAAGAGCTTAATGACCTCATCCGGGGACAAAGTGTCTCCAGAGATGCCCACCGATCCCAGTTGGGGTGGGCAGCGCCCTTTTAGCGCCGGTTCCAACGAAAAAGATGAGGATGGGGTAGCTTCAGGTCTCGTGACCGTTTTGGACGTGGTAAAAATGCTCGAAAACCTTGAGGAGCAGGTCTGAGTTGCGTCTTGTTTTGCAAATGACTAAAATTTTGAACTTATTGTTTTTCCTTATTCGTATGAATCTCGCGGCAAGAGGTCGTAGAAGTTGAGCTCGTTTGTGCGCTTGAAAATTAATTGATCTCGCTTTGCTTCAATCTGTAATAGAAATTGATCGTTAAAGAAACACAAATTTTTGAAGGCAAACCTTTCAAGATCTGGCATTGTCATTTCATCCCCGCGGTGGATTTACAATCGCTAGCTGCATCTTTCACATGCTTTTAATTGTTCAACAGACGCTCAAAAAAAGTTAAAAAAGTTCAGCATCACAAAATCGAATAAAAATCACAAAAAGTTTACTTGACCAGCGTCAAATTAATACCGCTGTGTTGTATTCACTAAAATTTTATTTTAAACAGCAAGTTTCAATCTAAAAATTATTCGTATCTGTCAAAACTGTAATACGCCAAAGAAATGCAGCTTTATACTAAAGTTCTTGTATTGCAGTCTCACTTTTTGTTTTAGAATGATAGTGACCGCACGGTGGAGGTAGAGATTGATTGCGAGCCTGACAAACAGTTTGTTATCGCACACTTCGTGGCGCACGTTGACCAGCCTCTTGCCTGCTTGCGCTTTTCCTCCTCTGGCACCCTCCTGGCCACCGCCGATGTTTTAGGCCACGCCTTTCACGTCTTTTCAATTTTCCCACATCCCGCCGGGCCCACCAACGCGGCCATACACCATCTTTACACGTTGTGGCGGGGAACCACCCCTGCTTTGGTGAGTTACTTTTTAACTAAGTGATAATGTAAAAGTTTGAGATCGTCGGGAAAGTATTTTTGTTTCAATTGAGTTTTTTGGTTGCGGAATTGGTCATATCTATGAAATAGTAGTTTCCCCAATTAGTCTTAATAAATACAAGAAAGTGAGTTTGGCGTTTTACATGTATATTTGACCGAGCCATCAAGAAAATGCACATATGGTAAACCAAATAACGATACTGTTATTGCTCATAAGAAATGACATCCTTTGCGAGTCGATTTTGTTCTATTTCCTATCATCCACCAGAATTGATTTTGTAATTTTATGTAGCGAAACGAGCTATAGTTCCCTTTTTCTTATATTAATTTCGTGCTTTAAGAAACTGGCGTTAGTTAGTTAAACCCATAATTGAAACGATTTTTTTAATAGATGTAATTATTGGGTTTAATTATAAAAACAACCCTAAAATGGTGTAACAAATAACTCCTATATAAACCGATCATTACGATTAATTATCTTGTTTGAGTTTTCGTTTTTGTATTAGTAACCTTATTTTTAGTAAAATCTTTTTATTTGAGAAGTGTAATTACTGTTCTGCCTATTTCACACAAAAATTAACTGAAATCGTTTAACTTTTGCTAGACGAGATATGCATAACAAAAAAAGGTTTATTATCTTGCTTGTGTGAGCTGCTTAACAGCCTTTATCACATGTTAGCAGTTGTGTATCGAGTCGGCATAAGCTTTTTTTCTTTAAAACTCTTGAACGTCGTTGTTTCTTGACACCTGATTTATGGGTCTGGCTGTAACCGCTTGGTTTGCGTTTTGTTTAAAAAACACCACATTTGCAATTTTAAAATACGACTCCACATTTGTGCGTGGGTTATTGGAAAATCGCCTTCTCTAGGCGTTAAGCTTGACCAAAACTGTCTTTAACTAGTCATTCTTAGACCTGTTCCTAGCGGAAGATAAAACGAGGAAGCGCAAATGCGGTTTTGAAGCACATAAGTGTTTTCAATATTTGCCCATTATACCGCGTGGGGTATGCTTTGCATAGTTTTTCGCAGCAAGTGCTATCTGGCGTTTAACTCTCAGTCCCTCGTGTTGTATGTCAGGTGACTTTACTAAATGACCAACTAGTTTATGGACTGTGTCCAGAGTGTTGTTGTTTGTTGTATCGTTCCTAGGCAGCAAAGCTCGGTTAACTAAATGCTTTAAGAAAAGGTAATGGTTTAATTGGTCTCTTTGAAGTCGGACGCAGACAACAGCGGCAAAATTTTAATGGCATATTTGAGAAACCGTGGTATATCTTGAAACTTTAAACTTATGCATAGCACTCTAGCTATAGAGACGATTAAGGCAGCCGTATGGTGTCCTGAGTAGTGCCTGATTAACGTAAGGCAATGTATCTTGCCACATTCGTTGTTCTTTGAGAATCGCAGCAGAGGAAAGTCCAGCAAAGGGTTTTTAATCAGGAAACAACAACATGACGAGACTAAGAGTTGAAACCAAAACATATCAATATCCGAGTATTTTAATCTGCTCTGTGTCTTATCGTTTGTTTTTTGTCAGTTTTCGGAATAAATATTGATTGATTTATTCTTTGCACGCTAACCGAGCCTATGCAGAGCCGAGCTGTTGACCGCGTTTGTGTGAATACTCACTTAAAGTTATTAGTAAACAAACTATTTTTGTCAAAACCAAGCTTAAATCTTGATCGTTGAGTACTATGCTGTCATTTTCGATTCTGATGAAATGTCAAAACTGCTTGTTGCTTCATCTTTCAAGTCACTACTTTCAATTGCAATTGTCTTTTTCTTAGATCGTTAAATACCAAGTGACTGCCAAGATGGCTAATTGGATACCTTTTCATATGTTTTTAGCGTAGCTCCTTCTCTTAAATTGGCTTTCAGTAAAGCCATGCCAAAAGCTTTTCGTGTCACACTTTTAAATGGCAGCCGCGACAATGATGTGATGGCCATTGAAATTGAAAATCATCATTGAAAAGTGTGACACGAAAAGCTTCTGGCATGGCTTTACTGAAAGCAATTTTAAATTTCTGTACCGCTAACAAATTATTTATAACCCCTTCTGATGGTTATGTAATGTAGACATTTTGAAATTTTTTCTTTTATAGGGTTAAACAAAATGATTTGACACATTTGGAGACTTTATAAAAGCACAACATGGAGAAATAATGAGAAGAAATATTTTATTTTCTGAATATACATAAAATGCCTTTTTTTTTTTCATTAAATTGTAAAAATTAAATCAGCTTAATGCTTCCCATCATTGTCAAGACACTATTGGAGACGTTCATGAAAGTGATCATTTCCTGTGGAATGGCTGCTATTTCTAAACGATTCGTACGTTTTAATTCCTCAATAAATCAAGGACCATGACTTAATACTTGATTTTAAATATTTCCAAAAGAAGAAATCACACGGGTTCAAATCATGAGATCTTGCGGTTACCGATTTGTAGCTTTTTAAAAAATGTTTCAACAATGAATGCCCGATGCTCGCCAGTCCAGTTCATAAGGATATTCTGAAAATAAAAATAAATAAAACTTAAATGTATAAACACATTTTGGTGTAATAAATAGAATAAAATGACATTATATGTACATTCGGAAAATATAGATTTTTTTATAAATTATTTATTATGTTTGGCTTTTATTAAAGCCTCTAAATGTGTCAGGTCATTTTGGTCCACCATATACGCTTCAAACTTTCGTTCTTACAATACCCACCTTATCTTGCGCGTGAAATACTCCTGAAAAAAAAATATGCAAAGTGACATTTGAAAATCAACCTTTTGCCAACTGTCACTGCTCAATTCGAGGAAGCAGCTCTTCAAAAGATCATTTATATCATCAATAAAACCGTGTTTGTTTGAACAGGTTCAGGAACTCTGCTTCAGCTGGGACAGCCGGTGGCTCATTGCCAGCACGCTGAGAGGCACCTGCCATATCTTTCCCATATCACCTTACGGCGGTGCGCCCAACCTTCGCACCCATACCTCATCCAGGTAAAGCGTGTTTTACTCCCTGCAATGGGGTAGTTCCACGTGCCGTTGTAAAGAAGTAAAGTTGAGCTCAATTCAGGGTGGTGAACCGTACGAGCACTTTCCACAAGAGTGCCGGGCTGAACGAGATGGATTATTACGAACCCCACCCGTCACCCAGTCGCAAGCCGCCCTCGGAAAATTCCGCTTTAACCTCTCCGGGTGTAATTAGCTGGCAGAGTAAGTGTCAATTATCCTTGCGACATTGTCTTGTTGGAAGAGTTATTCTTGCTAATGACCTATAATTTCCTGTTTAGAATTTCGTTGAATTTCTTTACGATGGCAACAAATTAAATATTTCATTCCAAGTTTTAAGATTCGCTTTGATCTAAATCTACCAAAACCAACCTCCTTGCATCAGTTTTGTAATCTATGACTTATTTTAGGAAGCATTGTGATCATAACAAATTGGAAATTTTTAATGATTGATAGAAAAGCTATGTATACGAGCAATTCTTTATAAGAAAAAAATTTTTTTCGATTATTTTGTATTGGGGTTTTTCCGTAACGTTGTGAGCAGCAGAAAAACTAATGCTGAAATTTGCAGTTCTGCTTATTATTGTGAACAAATGCTCTTCGAATTTTCAGCATGCACCTTTGACTGTGTTTTGCTTTTAATTTGTGGTTATTTGGTTGCAGAATTTACGATGACTTTGCAACCTTTCTCAATTTTTTTTTAACTTTAAATCAAATTTACTTTAACACTATTCAAGTCGGTACTCGATAGAATTTCCTTTTCATTGCTACGAGAGTAATAATAAAAAATAAAAAAAAATGTTAAACTTCTCGTCTGCTTTCCCATCACATCATTCTATTTTGTTTCAGCTAATCGCCGCGCGAACCCCCTCCGCCCCTTCACTATGAACCCGCGTCATCCTCCGTTTCCTCTTCCGCTGTTACTTCAAGCTGTCGGCCACATTAGGCTTGGCCAGTCTCCGTCTTCCAGCCTTCCCGGGGTGCTTCCCCCTCATAGCACTTTTATGACGTCGACGACAACAGAAGCAACCGTCACTCCCCTGTCACGCCTGACTGACGTTGTGATAGCAACGAGGTTTTTGAACACAGCTCGAAACGAGAAGCTCGGTGAGTGGGTTTGATTGGTTGTTGTGACGGAAGTGTTTGCGCGACATTTCTATTGTGTGATTGGGATATTTTTGGATGAGGTTGAAAGAACCTCATCCAAAAATATCATGAAACTAGTTGACTGCAAAAATAAGCTTTTGTGTAACTGACTGCGTTTTTCATATTTTATTGCAAAAATGAGATAGATTTTTAAATATTAGTTTAACATTGTGATCGATTTTTAGTTATGTGATAATATAGTCAATCTAACTAACCTTTATGTCTTCACGTGCACCAAGTTACGTAAAAGTTTTCTTTTAATTTATGACAAAAAAGTTTTTAACAATTTCTAGAAGTTTATTTATTCCTGATTAATTTCCTAATAAATCTTTTTAATGGCTCAGTCTTGTTATATATCTGGTCTTGTTGCTTACTTTAATTAGCTTTCCGTTCAACTTCATGCCTGTCTCACCAGTGCGTCCGTTGTCATTACTAAGCTATTGTGTACCTGCTGGAAATTACAGCAAAGGTGATAGACTTTTTTGCTCGTATCTATGCGTAGTAATGTTAGGAATAAGATGGACTTTCTTTCTGATATTTTCCTAATCGGTCCGTAGGATTGAGATCAATCTTGTTGATTAATTGGAATTGCCGCATTTTGGCTTTATTTTATTGATTGTACTAATCTAAAGTTGAAAAGCTTGCACTTGTTGACGCATCTTCTCTGTGATAAGAGTCGATCAGTTTTTACACTGAGGAGAGCATCGCATCAGGAGAGCACAATGCAAAGCTATAGTTTTACTCTGGCAACACGGACTTTTTATTACTGATGCAATGATACATAGAACGATTAAATTACCAAGAAAATTTAGGACTAGAAACGTCTTTTTTGTTACATAGCTAAACAAAGACGTATCATTGGCGGTTTTATTTTCTTTAATTATATGTAACGCTTTGTTTATTGGTCGATTTCTATTCATGTTTTGAATAGAATGCATTTGCGAACGCTGGAATTTTAATCTTATCTAATTTTTAACTTTCCAAGAAAAGCAACTAGTTATGAAAGATTGTCTTTAGACATTGCTGTGGTCATTGTTTTTGCATTTAAATTTGTTCACCAACTAAATACTTGACGTCGTCACAGCGGCTGGCTATCTTTCTATCAGTTCTTTATACGATGTTTAAAATTGTGGTGATTTTGTTTATTCGTTTTAACGTCATAATCTAACTTAATGAGCATATATCTGCAGACATCAGCTATTAAGTTTTGTTGCATAGTTTCAGGAAACGCATTAATTTTGCACAATAAAAATATATTTCAAAAAAAATTCAATAAACTTTTAAGCATTTGCGCCTTTTTCATAATGAAACTAATATGTCGGTCAGTTTCAATATTGCTGGCGCATCAACAGGTCTAATGATGCTTTTTCAGTTTCCTTCCCCAATTTTTGATTCATTTATTGCTTCCGACCAGTTTTCCATGTTTTGCGAAAAAAACTGGAGAATTATAAACGCGTCGCAAATAGCCCGTATATGATCATGAAAGCTGAGTTTGAGTGGTATTTTCAAATCTATCTTAACTGAACTCTCCGCGTTACCCAACGTGACATGTGCAACACGGTACTTTATTACGACCGTTAGAACTTACAAATAAGGCTTGATACATCTGTTATTTTAATAAATTTACAATTGTCTTCTCAGAATTCTATTTTTTCGTAGACATCATCTTGATAAAGCCAATAACGTTTAATTTGTTTGAGTCATTAAAGACTTTTTGGAAAAAAAATTAAAAAATGTGTGATTATAAAAAAAATGCCTGGCTCAAGTCCATCAATGGCTGCTAAACGTAAATACTTTTTGTTCTTTAAGAACTCTAGCAAATTGGTAATAAAATCACGGTTAGTAAAGTACGGTTAAATTGAAACAGGGAGAAATGTAATTGATGCTCCACTTTGATTTTTTGGTGACGCTGAACGTGGAAACGTTGCTGTTCTGTTTTACATAGTTATGTATTAAAAAGCGACTCTCCAGTCGTTTCACTTTAACTTTTTTCCAGTTTTGAAACTTGTACTTTTCGCGGCATACTGGTTGATGGAAGAAAATGATGACATGAAATTGAAATTCGATTAATGCTTTTAAAATTTGCTGAAAATCTTAAATACAAAACACTTCCGACCGTTAGGGTATGAACAAATTTTGTTCTCGTACGTCATTTTGATGCTTCTTTGTAGTCGCATGTTTCGTTACACTAACTTGGTATGGCAGATTTGTTTCACGAACTGGCGAATTCGCGTTTTGCTCCATGCCAATAAATTAAGATTACCAAAATATGCTTGGCCTTTGTGACGTCGGCAACTCGAGTCACGTTGATTTTCACAGCTGCTCACGAGCCCATTGTTTGAATGTCTCCAATTGTTTTTATCACGTGTCTCGCCACTGTTTATTGCTTTCTATTGATTTCAGACCAAAATTTGAAGCGTTTTTTTAATAAATAGCGGTAAGAGCTGCCATCAACGTTTTTACGAAAAGCGCCGTTTCTGTAGCAGCTTAAACGATAGTATGCCGAATCGTTGTTTTTTAATAAAAATCGTTTTACTCCTGTGCCGAAACGTGCTCTCCGCGTTTGTGTTCAAAACCTCCGCTTATTAAGATTTGTTTGTCACCGAAATTCAATTAAAAACTTTCTAACGCAGTGGTTTTTAATCGATGGGCCATGGCCCAGTGGTAGATCATGGTGCTGTTTTCAGTGGGCCACAGAGCATAAATCAAAATAAAAGCAATATGAGACTTGTATAATGATTTGTATAGTCATGATCAAGAAATTGGAAACAAGTGAAGACCTTTTTTGTAGAGATCACCAGGTTTTTGTGACGGAAATTATATTCTGTTCGCCGAAGTGGATCGTTAAGTTAGTTTGGGTTGGAAAGTGGGCCACGGTATGAAAAAGGTTGAAAACCACTGTTCTAACGTATTACTGTGTTAGGATGGAATTGACTGATAGCAAGTTGTGCTTATCGAGCCTTTTTCGCGGAAAAGCGCCAACACAAATCACTATTTAAACGTGGAAACCGCAGCAGGAAGTTTATTTGTATGCTTTAAAACCTTAAGAATCGAGTCGGCCATTGAGGTGATTTTATTATCACTTTATTACATTCGAATTCCAGAAATAAATTCCCAAATTTAGTTCTTTTTAAATAGAAAAACTATTTTAACTACAATGCACTTTTATTAGACTGTTTTTTTATGACAGGAAACTCTTTTTTAAAATATTAGAAAAAAAAGTATTTTCATCCATTGACTGCGAAACATTTCACCGTGCTGAAATGGTAGAATTAAACGAAAAACGCGAAGCTGAAAGATATGTTCAGTTAAATTACTAGGTAACAACTTCATTTGGAAACGATAAAATCTAGGCCTCCCCACAATTATGTCTCTTAATTTTTAAAATTGTTATGAAAGCGTATTTCAAACATCCGGGTTTACCGTTTCCACCACAATGCTTCTAAGCCTCTTATCGAAATTATTTAAGAAAGGACTACGAACTAAGTAATGAAACTTTTTGGTTTTCAAATGTCTTTCACAATTAACTTATCGTCAAAAAATTTGTTCTGCTTTTTAATTCTAAAAACGTTTTGTTTTTGCATTAAAATCGGGCCGACGCACAACTTTTCGATTCCCGATTCCAAGAGTCGCGTGAAAAACGGAGTTTCAGTTTGCTCGCCAATTTTCTCTAAATTTATTTTTAATCTTTGGATCGTTACAAAAATACGTTGTGAAAGGTCGATTTAACAAATTTATTCAAGTAATCTCGACGACAAGTGGCTTTCACCTTTGAATTTGACCATTGAGACTCTGTCTCGGTGTGATGTCCTCAGAGCAAAAAAATTGTTTAAAGTAGGTAAGAAAGCTGGCATTGTTTGCATAATCAAAATCGCCTCGAAAGATGATTTGCTGCTTTTATTCTGCTTCTGATTCTCACTTCATCTCATCCAATTTATTATAGCAACACTGAAATTTTCAAACATTGTCTTAAGAGAATTTTAATATGCTTATTTCTAAGAAACTGTTTATTTTGGAATAAACTGCTTGTTTTCCATTAAATATTGCGCAAGTTTTCAATAAGATTAGAAAAAACGTTTAAAGCCTTAACAAATATTAAAGGAGAAAGGTGGTCTTTTTCCTCAAGCATCAAGAGATGACCTTTTTGTCTTCACTTGTCAACTACAGCTCGCAAGTAGTTTTCAAAGTTTTTTCTCTGGCTCATCGTTCGTGCTCATTGATCGTGCTTATTTTCCGGTCAGTTCGAATGGCAACCCTGTATATTGAAAAAGATATTAAAATGTATTTTTGTGACCCGTCATCAGCATCGAGAACCTTTTATTATACCGGTTAACGTGCTTTTTTCATCGCTCGAAAATATTCCAGTTGAAACACATAGAAATTGTACATTTTTCTCCGTATGTTAACTTGTCATTATGTCATTTTACTTCGCTTGAGGCTTCGCAATTTACTCGCTGTCAGTCGTTTACCGAAATAATGGTCAAAATCACGGGCTAGCTAGGTCAAGGTCATAGGGCAAGTACAAAACTTTGGCGACGAAGATACGAATCTTTCACTTTGATGTAAATTAGTGAGAAAAGTAACAGATAATTTAGGTCTTCAAAAGCCTAAAGTAGTTTCTATTTAACGTGCTTTTCCGTGATGAGTTTTAGCTGAATATAGCTTAGCTTGGTGCTAGCAGTTTGACAGAATTTAGCATATATTATAAAAAAAAAAGAAATGGTGCTGCTGGCTTTTAAAATGCACCTGGTGACTTCTCGCTTGATAGATAAGGACTGAACACAAGAAAGCTCTTCTTGCAGTTCGACAATTTAGTCGGGCTTGTATGTGGTGCGAGACTGTGCTAATTTTTTAAATTTGTGTTTATCCGTTATCAGTAGCTTTTTCACGTTGTCAATGGTCAACGTTACAAACTTGCTGGCTTTCTAGATCATTTTTTGGCGTATTTTTTTTTACATCTGCGACAAGCCCATACAAAGCATATGATCAAAGCAGTAACATCAGACAAAGGCGACGGCTTGCCAATTTGCGATAACTACAGTTATAAAATTCTTGTAAATGCATCGTTTGTAGTCGATTATTTACGTACTATCTCTGCCTGATTAGTTTTTTTTTTAAACAAAACTTCTTGCTCATGACGCGGCGCCTCGTTAAAGCAATATATGCCCATAACTGGGCTCAGCATGACGTTTAATAATGGAAATTCATCTTGCCAATGACATATTGATAAACTAATATCGATTTGTGGGTGGCGTTGCAGCCGGCATATCTTCAATCGAAGCACATTTTCGTCACGATTACTAATTTTTTTTTTTTTTTTGCTTTAATTAAAAATCATGCTAATTACTTACGATGGCTGGAACTGAGAAAGCTCTTTTGCATCTTATTTCGATGAGGTTAGCCGATGGACTTCCCCAATCTAAATAACAACTATTAGATTCAAGGTCAATGACGTTAGTACCACGGTCTGCTGCATTTTGTCGCATTTATTTAGAGCTTGCTTGATTTCTAATGTCTTTTCATTTAACTTTTCTAAGAATTACATCTATTTGAACTTGTACATTTACTGCTGCCACGTGGTTACGCAACCGTTAAACACATTTCAACTGGCAAATTTTAAATTCTTAATATAGTGCCATTTAATTATCGTTTTAGTAAAATTTTTTCAAACCTGTATAAAATCAGCATTACGTTAAGCGCTGCTTCGCCAAAAAACTTAAATTTTTGGACATTGCACTTGACCACCATTAGTCTACCTAAATCTTTCTGTATGAGGAAATACCCGTTAAAAAGAAAATCAGCTAAGTTAAATTTCCTGAAATAAAGGACTTTAAAATTTAATTGTTGATTTAATTAAAAATTAGGAATTGAAACGAGTTTCTGTTGGAAGGCATAAATTTTTGGAAAAAAATTACTGCAAAATAAGGTTTAAAAAAAAGATTAAGCACACCGGTATTTTGTGTGCAATTCATCTTATGCTCATGCCAACTTATAATCACGACGTCACTTGCTGACTTCAAACGAGCATCCATCATTTTAAGTTTTTGACACAATATATTTTTCGATGATTATTTGTCTTTCATTGCAATACCAACATGGATGAAAAACGTATCAAAGAAAAAAGAGTAAATATAAAGAAATAACTTTGACCTATTGCTCTTTTACAATAGAATACAAAAGCGAAACTGGGATGGAATAAACCCGACATAACAAAAATATTTTCCGTAAAATTTCAAATTATTTCCTAAAATGTTTCGGCTGTGTTATAACTTTGGATAAAAGTTACTTTTTTTAAATTAAGAGTAAGACCTTAAAAGCTCAGTTTGGAATGTGCGTCAGTGCGACATAAATTGACCCAAAAGCAGGAAATGTCGACTACCAGCAGAGCTGGGTTGTGCGAGGCAGTCGGTGCGTTGTTTTACTAATTGCCGATCTGATCAAATTACCTTTGCTAATTAACAGGATGAGTCCGGTATCGATTTATGATGAAAATTCTAGGCTATGATGATAACCAATAGTTGTAAGCAGGTATATTTGGAATTCCCGAGTAATTCTAAAAAAGCGCGGTAGGCGAATTAAGTTATGAAGCGTTGGTTCAAACGTAAAATAATTTTCGTTTTTTTTGCGAGATAAGAATTTGAAAATGTTTTGTTTCCCGGATCATGACTAAAAAGGACGAAGTGCATTGTTTTGAATGAATTTATAAACTTTTAATTTCAGTTGGCGATCGTAAAAACTTTGGTTTTGATTGAACTATTGTATTGGTTGCGCTGTGGTTTGGCGGGAGTATGATTTGTGTTGAAATAACTGCTTTCTTCCGTCGGTCAATAGCTTAAGAGAAGAAAGCTTAGTTGTTAATATTATTATGATTTTAGAATTCCAAGCTGAAGTTAGTAACGCCTTCGTCGAGTCGCGATTGTCTCAAATGTTCTAAGCGATTCGTGTAGAAATCTGAACCGGGCCGTTTTCGCAAGTTACGCTAGCGACTTGGGCGTGATCGCCGATTTGCCGCGAATGAAACGAGATTTATGCGATCGTTGCAAGATGATCTTGCTTCTCAAATTTTGAAATTACATGAATCTTTCATGATGTTATTGTGCTCATGGCGACTGTTAAACTTGCGTGGTACGTCATTGAATGATGTCATTTTGCAGTACACTTTAAACTTGAATCACGTTGCTATCGATAAGCTGCTGTTGTAATTTTTTTCGATTTTAGCTTTGTTCTTGTGCACCCGGTAGAACTTTATATTGAATAGCTTTACGTCATTACCACTTTATTACATTAGCGATTATTATACAACTTTTTTAGGCTAAGCTGTTCGTTTTCGTCATTAGCAGTCATAATTGGTCATTTTCTCATCTTGGGTACAAGTAGTCTTCTAAAAATAAAAATTCTTCGTTCACTCGTTCAATATGGGAAAGCCAATTTAAGTTAATAAATTAATACAGTCATTATTTTTTGCACCTTAAATAATATTGGTTACCTTGCAAATTGACTAGATTGCCATATTTGTTCGTAAAATTTGAAATATTAAGTAAAAATATTTACTCTGAACGCGAAATTGAAGTTGCTGTTTAATCAATCAGAACTGTAGTCTGTCATTTTCGTGGCTCGCATAAAAATGTCTTTTGCCACTTATCAAAATTGTTACTCAACGTCACAGTAATTGCACATGTAAGTTATTTGCGGTAAATTCCACTTCATGTTGGTAAAAAATCTTTTGGTTAAAGCCGTGTCTTTCTGATCACCAGTTGAAAAAAAAACAAATTTTTTTAATGTCTTTGTTCGGTCCAAATCAACGTACTTGCTTTTGGTGCAGTAGATCTGTGTTTAATTCTGAATTTCCTTATTCTCTGTGCCTCATTCTGTTTAAATATAATTTCCTCTCAGTATTTTTTTTCTGGTCAGAATTTACCCCGAATACCTTGAAGCCGTATAATTAAAAATATTGGCATGGTCGTGTCGTCAATTCTTAGGACTTGTTGTTTAATGGAGCAAAATCAACTTCAATTTTATGTCAATTGGTTAACTATGAATACATCCTAGAAAATGCGCAATATTGGCCCAGTTTTTTAAGCATCCGAAGGCTTTTGCCTTCGAAATTCACGTCTATTCGTAGACTCAAAAAATACTTGATTTTGTATATACTTGATTTCGGATTTTTTGTAAATCTTAATAAAGGAGTCAAACTGTTCAGGAGTCAAACTGTTCAGATTTTGTATATACTTGATTTCGGATTTTTTGTAAATCTTAATAAAGGAGTCAAACTGTTCAGGAAGTCATGGGAGCATATTTCGAGATTTACGTCATCTGTTATCTTTGATTTAGCTTGATGCCTAAATTTAGTTTGATTTGCTTGATCTTTTATCTTGTCTTTGACGACTCTAAATGTATTGTTGAACCAAATAGTTGAGCCGATATTTTTCTAGATATAAATGTTCACAGGTCACGTCTTCCAGTCTGTGTCCAATCTACGATAGGTAAGGTTAGAAGAGCAGCACTTTGCTCTGCTTGTGGAAAAGAATAAAATAAAAGATTTGCAACTTTTCCGTCATATATGTTCGTTTAAAGATGTAGCCTACTCCATAAAAAAAGTTGTGTCTCGATGGGGATGACGAATACCAGGTAAAATAAAATGTATGTTATTTTTCGTTGAAAATCGGCTGTTAGTGAAAACTGTCCGAACAGTTAGTTCCCAATAAAAAAAATCAAGAGGAATTCGGAGCCTAAAAATATATGATGCAGTTTTGAAAAACGTTAAAAATCGTCTTTACTTTAAAAGTAAATAACCAGTAAGAGGTATTGTTCTAAAAATACGCTTTACCTAAAGTTTTTAGTGTTTTCTGTTCTTCGAATTTGTTCGTCGTGGTAGGTTTTAAAAGAAATGTCCGAATCACGTTTTCGATTTAGCCGATTAAAGAAAATTGCATTTGCAAAATCTACTTTAAAAAAAAATTTATATGTCGAATTTTTCTAGAATTTAAAGGAAACGTTAAAAAATTACAAAATTTTAAAAATATGTGTGCTGGTCTAGTAAGGGCTGCTGACGTATCGTGCATTGATTTATCGTTGAACAAAACTTTCTTGTCACAAACTGATATACACAAGTAGCTCATTAACTTTTAATTGTATCTCGTTATTTTTCCAAAGGTGATTTTATTTTAGTTTTACTAAACGTGACTTAAAACGTTTTGATTATTTAATAAATTATCGTTTAATTTATTAGCTTTAATCTCGTAAAGCTAACCCAGTAAATAGCTACCTTTGTGAAATTAAGCAACCTGTTGTAAACGAACTGCTTCGTTGTAGCGATGCCGGTCTGTCGGAGCTTTCCTTAACAAGTCATTGGTGATTGTATTTAAGACCAGGGCAATGAACGTGGAAGTGATATTAATATTGCGAAAATCTGAATTAGAGGTTTGCGTCTGACCTACGCTACGAGGGCTAGAATCAAGAAATTGGCATTTTTTTGAAGCGTTTTGGACTTTATAAAAATTTTGAAGTTGTCAGCACTGATGCCCTGATGAAGTTGAGTACAAAGTAGATGGTAGCGCTTAGTGTGGTAACACTCTGACTAGCGAGCAGAAGGTCGCGAGTTGATTCTCAGTCTATCAGAATGATTTCTGTTGTGCCGTTCACAATGACAGTCGGCAAATTCCTCAATGGCGTCACGCTACTTACTCACAATAGTGACTCCGCTTAATATGAAAAGCAGCATGTTACTGTTCAATGCGGTCGTACCTAAACTTACGCTGCCGAATCACGAAACCTAAAAATCGCCTATTCTCGTTTAAGTGTTTGGCATTTTTACGGTCAAAGGTAGAATTTTTTTTGGACGCGGTCACTATGTTGCTTTGCTTTTGGCTTCCGACATGTCAGCTAAGTTTTTATAAACAAATTTTCGTTTTTAAATGCTGACAATTAAAACGCTTTGTCATCTCGTTAAATTAATATCTTTCCCAAATATCGAAATGCCTCGAAGTTTGTCGCGATATTTCGACAGTAATTATACTCTTAAAATTTTTTGAGCTAGAACACTTCAGTCAATAATGTTTTTAACGATTTGAAAGCTTGCGACTAATGCAATCTTTCGCGATAAAGTAAGGTAAAATACTTGAATTTTCAACATCGGCTTTAATACAAATAAAATAAATAAAAAGTTAATATATGAACATATCAAATAAATGATTCTGTTATGTCTGGTTTATTGTATCGATTTTTAATGTGATCTGCAAATTAGAGATATTTTGATATGCTGTCCTGATCGGTCGAACGTTACTGTAACATCTACGAATCATCCACGGTTTTAAGATTTCTGTGTCTTTACTGAAACCGATAGGACGTTATTTGGCATAAAGGTTTGGTTCGCATTTTTGCATTTCGTTTCCATGTTAATTACTTGTTTTTTTGATAGCTTAACGTCCGTTGTTTTGACAGCAAAATGAATCGTGCCACATTTAAAATGATTATTCATGTCTGTAGTATGACCATTCGAAACTTTGGTATAACGATAACTCGTTTTTTACCCAGTAAGTTTATTTTATGGTACTATCTTAATTATTTAATTTCATATTATTATCAGCTTTCACAAGTTCTGTAAGGTTGGCTTCGGTTAAATTGTATTACAAAATTTGCGGACAGAATTAAATTTTTTCGATTTAGAACATTAAATAAATGATAAAGTCGATGAAAGTTGTAATTTGTATGTTGATCCAACGTTGTTGGGTTACAAATTTTCTTGGAAAAATACTTCTTTAATTGCCATGTTACTCGTTATCTCATTTTGTTACCTCTTAAATTTCTTTGATAATTTTTAATAAACGAGATATTTTTGCATTTAGAATTTTTTTAACGTTATAATGTAATTGTTATTCTGGCATTATAAAATCATAAAAATTTAAACAAAATTAAGATTTTAAAGAAAAAAAATTTGCAAAAACATTACTGCGTCATGCTTAAGTATCTAAAATAAATCGCATCATCTTGAATGGATAAGAGTGTGTTTTCAATCTCTTTTGATGTCTGATTTAAAGTAATGAGCTTTTCATGGTTTACTTTTGCAGTTAGGTCAAAGCATTAACTACTTTTGTTGTCTACTGCTAATCGAAGCCGAGCGTATTTAATAAGAATCAAAGCGGAACTAACTTAAAACCTATCCAATTTGCTGTTTATATGGTTAGTTTGTAAACACAGCTCTTTATGTGAATGTTTTTGCTCTTGTCACTTCGTATCGATTTCTCATTTTATGGCTGTTACAGTGGTATCTGTATCTCATCACCCATTCATGCTTTTAATCTATTTACTTGCTTTTGACTTCAATCGGACTGTTTGCTGTCTTTTTAGGCACAATATCGGATTCCCACCCAAAAAAATAAATTTTGCTACCAAAAATGTTTTACTTGATGGTATAATGTTATGTTAGCAATAGTTGCTACTGTCACAGTCTTGAATTATGTTTTAATAGGGTTTTTGCTTTATCGGTTATTCATGAAGACCAGCAAGACAGAAAAAAGTTAGCCTAGTCAATAATTCCTTCATTAATCTTTCAAGCAAATAGACTATTTATTTTTGTTAGCGCTAAGCCTAGATACGCTTAATCAGTTATGCGAATCGTTTTTCGATTTTGTGTTTAACACGTATTTAATGAATAGTGTTACCACTTGAAGATATTCGAAAATTAGTCGATATCAATAAGCTTGCCTCGCCTATAATAAATTCTCTGAAAAACTAATCTTTCCCTTCGGCATTACGCTTTTCAATAACACATCACTTAACTTAACCACGTGCACCTAATCTAAACCTGTGTTTCCCAGTGACGGTTGACAGTTAAAGCTTCTAGATCATTAATATAAAAAAATTTTCTAAATAGATTAGCAGTATTTCCATTTTGCAAAATCGGAACGTTAAAATTTAACGAAAAAAACAACTTTAACTAAAGACTCTGAAAGATGTTTCAATCGAAGATCAAAATGTAGCTTTTGAAGTCATTTATGTCCTGAAAACTAATTCCATCAACTGAAAACCAAGTACAACTGTCTGATTAGCTTAATTTTTAATCAATTAGATGAATAAAATATTACTAAACGAAATCATATCTGAGTTGCAGGAACATTTTCGCGGACAGGCAAAAAAATAACAAAGAACCGAGGTCAAGAAGCACTGTTCTAAAAATTCTTAAATTTTGTAATAATACTGGCTGTTCGACAATCTTAGAAAGATTATCTTGTAGAAAAGCGTGTAAATAAATTAGTAGAATTATTATTTTCGTGACACTTATAAGTCGGAAAATATCTGAAAAATTTCTAGGTAAAAACAATTCTTGAAATTTTGAAACCGTTATTTTAGTCTCAGTCGTAAACTTCAAGTCGATAGTTAATAGTGAGAACATTTGAACTTGCGGTTGTGTGATATTTGTTGCAAACGCGCGTCGTTTCCGGTTCTTTTAGATTCGAACAAACCTATTGTCATTTTGGTCAAATTTTTCAAGACTAACTTTGTTAGTATGCACGCTCAGTTAACTATTTTAGAAGCTTTTAGAAAATTGCAACATATGATGGTTGAAATAAACGATAGTCGTTTTGCATTTCTTAGGTTTGGACTAAACATTTATACAACTAATTCTTTAAAGACCTAGAGTTGTATAAAACTAGAAATGACAACTGTTGGTACAGAGTTTTTTATATTGTCTTTGCAGACACTCTTTCAACAGAATTGCCCGTTTTATTCCGACGATTTCTAAAAATTAGTTAAAAAGCTTTGTAGCTCTTACCTACTATTTTTAAACAAGAACAATTGATTTCGTTGCACACAGCACTGCATGGCAGAAAATAGCTACAGGAAAACTGCGAATGGATCTTCGGTTATAGAGTCGAGCAGCCCACCCAAATCGAAAGTTAAAATTATTTGGAATAGAGTAAAATTTTTGTCATAACAAAATTTCATGGATTTAGCATAAGTCTGAAAATGTTTTAAGATATAGTTTTGAGTTTACAAAGGATCGAATTCCATACTTGGGACTCGATTCTCCTTTGTAATCTGTTGGATTGATAGATTGATACCGAGAAATATCGACATGATCACTGTTAGACTGTCTCGTTACAAAAAAAATTGGTTAACTTTAAACTCTTTAGTTTCTATGTTGATTCGCACTCTATTGTGATTAAACTTTTGATTTGTCTTTTAGTTTAGTAAACGATGGAAGACCTTGTTTTGGTTCATCAGTAAACGTCATAACTGCCTGGTTGAAGTTGAGGTTCACTGCCCTGATCTTGGAGTATTAAGGTCGGGGTTAGATTCTTTAGTTAAGCTAAAGCTTACACATTGCTGCCAACAATCCGCCTAGTTGCAACGTCACCAACCACTTTGGTTGCTCCACTTAACCGTTATAATAAAAGTAACTTGTATATTGCACATCGTGTCGACGTTTTTGTATTGGCCCATGGTACTTATTAGGAAACAAAAATTTTATGTGCACACTGCTGTATTTGTTTTTTTTTTAGCTCCGGCTTTAAACACTTTTGCTGTCATGTTCTGATGCAACTGACCGAGTGATCAAATGACGGTTTTCTAGGTAAATTTATAATGTTTAATAAATTAAAAATGCTCTTAAAAAGTACGTAATGCATGGCAGGATATTGCCATTTATTATGCCGCGAGGAGCAGCGTAATTTGAGCCAAAACAGCTGACCATTTTGAATTTACGAATCGTGAAGTTAATTAAATTAATTAAGAAGGTCAGATGGGATATCATTTGCAAGATAAATGCCGCTTCTATTAGGAATAGTTGTGCAGCGACTTGAATTTTAATGATGCCACCGGACTTTTTTGTGTGCTCTTTATCATTGTGGGTGACCCTTTCATATACCGGTGCGATCTAATAAAATATTCATGCTTAGTTTTGATTTGAAGTAAATTTTTTGGGAAAATAGCTTTTGCATTTTTTATTCACAAATTATTTTTATTTCGTCTTCACTACCCGAATAACTCGATTCTGGTCCAAGAGAAAGTCAACATGCTTATTTTAGGGTGTGTCTTTTCAATCCTGCACATTTTCAAAAAAATTTGAAAAGAGCAAATTCGTAAAACAAAAGTTTTAAGCCGATCCGGCTCACCTCTGCAGGTGCGAGGCGTCTTTCAAAGCCAGAGCTGTCCAGAATGGAAAGTTTTTTGCCTTTCACCTCCAACACTGAAGTGCAATTTTGTCACGCATACACGAAGCACTATTACGGCCATGGCGCGATTACGTTGGTACGACGCATATTTAGTCTTTCCAGGCTGGTGATGTTTCGCTCTTGCACAGGGATTTTACTTGGTTTGCGTTCGAACGATGACTTTTTAAATGGTGCCCGCGGCCCTCAAGGTCTTCGTGGAAAGTTTCAAGTGCTTCGCGCAACATCTTCCATTTTAAAATTTTAACAGCACCCGTTTAGTTATAACAGCAAATCAAAGAAATTTGCTATCCAATCGTTATATTTTAGTCACTAATTTTGGACAAAGACCTGTTTCAACCGCTGTCATTTCTAAGAACCGCAGCGACAGTTTGAGAATCCTTGCGGAAGAACACTTATGCGTTTTGTAGAATTAACTTTAGTCGTGCTCGGTTTTTAGTGCCGCAGATACATGGCTGCCTACTAAGCGTTGTTGGGCAACTTTTAAAAGAACCATTTCTGCAGTTTTTAGTTGAAAATTTTTTTTAATTGAAAACTTTTTTTTGTTGAAAATCAGTTTGATTATGGCTAATACTCGGGGGCGCCGGAGTCGGGAGGAAGTGGGGCAACTGCCCCCATTTGCTCGCCCCCGTTGCTCAAAGAGCGTTGAAAGTGCGCGCAGGGAGGCACTTTTTCCCTTTTGGAAAAGGTAGGGTACATGTGGGCAGACACTGAAGCATTTGGTTAGATTTGCGCCTAAAATCTTAAACTCGATGAAAATACAGATCGAGCGAATGTTAAGGCTTTATCCTAGTTTTTGTCTATACTTCTACACTTTAACTTTCGGACGAGAATCCAATTTGTGGACGCTGATTGAAACTGATGACCTTTTTTTGAGATTACAAGATTTTTGCGTTAAACGGTCACGGTTACGAAAGGTATCTTTTTAAAAAATCAGGGTTGCCAAAATTTGCATTTGGAGTGCCTTTCTTTTTACTTTTGCCCCCTTCCCGGCAAGAAAAACTCCGGTGCCCCTGCTAATACTAATCTGAACTTCTCTCCTTTGACTATTCAAAAAAATTAACATTTTTATTGATGACCGAATTCAATAATTACTTGAAATGTGCCTTTCCAGTCGCTTTCGCTTTGAAGCGATTTATGACGTCAAAACATAATCTATTCATGATGGCAAGACGTCAGAGGGTGAGAACAAATTATCACGTCTTTAATTTTTCTCATGATCGCTGTTTATTTTAATGGCTTTGGGATCATTTGTGCCGCAGAAGCCACAGCAGCAGTTAGGCACTTGTTTTCGTTGTTGAGGATTCGATATTTGAATTAATTGTGTCCCTTAGATTTATGCTACAGGCATTTTATTTTATGTTTTAAGAAGTAGAACAGTTATTAATATTAGTGTAAAGCTTATGACGATATTATTAATAACCAGCGTCAAATGGCGACAGTTTCACGTTCGAATACCCTATACTTAAGATTCGGTCTTCATGTAACACACATATATAGGCTTACATTCTTTTGTTGAAAATAGTGAAAACTACTCTGTTATTAGTAGATTTAGATTCGATAACTATCTATTATTACAGTCGCGTAAGTTTAAGACGTTGGTTGATTACGCCGAAAAAAATCAGCGTTTCGATTGTAGTATTTAAACCTTTCATTTTTATTGGAAGCGTATACTAATTTTTAAAGTGTCATAAGAAAAGTGTGAAAAAGCATCTGTGAAATCGTAGCAGATTTTAATGCTTTGGCGCTGATTGTAACTGATTTTAAATGAAATGGCTTTTCTCTAAACTCCGGATTTTTTCTTGAAATCCTGATTCGCAGAAAGGTTTGCTTGAAATTCGATTGCTGATCGCTTTTTGATACTTTGGTGTTCTTGTTTTATCTCTTAAACACTTGCGATAAAGTTGGGAAGTTTTATTGCGAAAAATATATATGTGCTTAAGAAAATTAATAATTTATTTCGGACATTTCTCAGACTATTTGAGACTAGGCTGAAGTCAAACTTAATTTCACTTCGGTACTTGGGTTGTAGCAATTTTGCTATCGATGTTTTTAAGAATTGGTGGCTTGCGAGAATGCATTTGATATGCAAAGAGTGAGCACTTTTAGTAGTGTTGTAAAATTTTTGTTTTATTAACAAGTTTAAGACAATATTAGTGAATAATACAAATGAGAAAAAAATTTGCTGGTGGAGATATGTACTTTATTTGCACTAAATTTTGTTTGATTAGGTTTAAGACATGCACTTAATGAATTTTTTTGTCATTGACCTTCAGTGCTTTAAATTGTCTGTAAATTTTAGTTTAATTACGTGTTCGTCACTGAGACAGATAATTAAAATTTGGACAATAAACAAAGTTTTCATTTTAAGATAGGTTTCAGTTCATTTCAAGTGAGCAAAGTTGAGCGGAATATTTACTTTTTCCTTTTACAATAAAACGGTTCTTTTAAAAAGATAAAAAGTGGCTTCAATTTAAATAAATTGAACTATAATTCAGGCTCGAATAATTGTTTAGCAGCTCAAAAAACTTTTTGTTCTTTGATTGAAACCCATCTTCAGCTTTTGGCTAAGTATTTTACGTGTTTTCAAATATTTTATATAGGTATATATAGTAGGCGTATGGTGTTATCAAATACTGTGCTAAATTTTATTTGTGACTTGCATAATGTTTTGCGGAACTAATTTCAGGAAAACGTAATCACGAGATATGTTTTGATGTCACGTGAATGTTTAGTTGTTCCCACTCCAAATTTTTAAATTTTCAAAACAGCCGCACTTTTTACATTATTCTTTACGCTTTCTGTATCGATTTTTAACAGAACAGTCTTTTAAATTCATGTTAATGGGCAAGCGATTTTTTTTAACATCCAAATCTAATAGAAAGTCAACTGATGATATTTGGCATGGAAATTATATGTAATTTGAAGAAAAACAAGTGTTATTGTGGTTGCAATTTTGGATCGAGTTGAATATTTTTTGTCTGTTTGGCACACCTTTCTCGCCAAAATTAAAAAAATTTACCAGGAGGCTATAAAATATTCAAAAACCCAAATCAACAGATGAAATAGATATCCAGTGCAACGTAAAAATAGACCGTAAACATCGATTAAAAATTCGATTTTGCCAAGTGATTCATCATCGGTTACGTAATTTTTAATTAGGTTTTTTGCCTTGTCGTGTTTGAAAAAACTCGAATCTCGGTCGAAAAAACTGTAAAGAGGAATATACTTGTTAATCCATTAATCCGCTTTTCACGTTTTCTCACGTGTTAGATTTGCATTTTGGTATGCGATCTAAACCTTTTGAAAAATATCCTGTTATAAATAGTTTATCGATTCATTGTTACACCATGAAAACAGCATTAGTTAGCTCTGTATGAGATAATATTTAAATATTTCAGATGCGGCAACCCTTAACCCCATTACAATCGCTGAAGCGGCTTGATTTTTGGACCTTACCTATTGCGTACAATTGAATATCCACGTAACGCCTAATTTATTCTAATGTTTTTAATTTGCTTATTGATCTTCTACACAAGCGTTTCTCTACCCAGGATTCGCCAAGTCATTCGAGGGGGTTTTTCACATCCGGAAAGAAAGCGCAAAGAGGGTTTTGAGTCCTGAAAGGGATTGTAAGCCTTAAAAGTTTACAAACTGTTGAAACAAACAGATACTACTTTTTAATGTTAATAAGTGTAAACTACACTCAAATGATAGGGAAATCGAAAACTTTATTTCGGCCTCGTCCACAAAATAAAAAAAAAAAACACAAAAAGTACACATACATATAAATATAGTTAAATTTGGGGTACCCTAGGGAGCACCGAAAAACAATACGTTATCGAGTCAATGAGCTCACACGCCGTAGAGATCGCATTCTAAACCAGCTTTATGAAGATTTTATTGCTTAACAAAGTATTTTCTATTTCAAAATTACGATTATTAATATATTGAAAACAATTGTTTTTTGAATACTGTTCTAAAATTATACAGGATCTCTTTTAATAACTCGAAATTAATTTTTTTTAAATGGGAAAACGTTGAAATTTATCAGCCGAGGAAAGATTTATTATAATGTAAAAGGTAATTATTTCACTGTGATAACAAGGTTCTTCGAACGCTGCGTTAAATTTACAATGTATAGAAAAGTATCTTAAAAGCAAGAGAAATATGCGATTGAATGAAGGAAAAGCAATAAATCACCTTTCAAAAATTCTTCTATTAGATGATTCCTTAGATTAAATGTGGAATCTTTTCTTAGACTTTAACAAGCTGTTTAAAACTAGGGCGAGGGCGAGGGCGACGAAAGATTACAATGAACTAGAGAAACCTGCAAGACACATTATTTTTTCAGCCTGTACTCATTAGTGTTTTGTTGGAAGCTGCCCTCCCACCCCAACCAGAATTTCTTCACCTTCTAAATCAGCAGCGGCCAACCTTTTTGAACTAAAAACCATTTTCACTTATTTATCGGGGACCAAGCTTGTGGTCTTGACGTAAAAAAGCCCAGCCTGTGTAACTAAACAACGCAGTCGAATTTTACAAAGTGAAGTCTTGTTTTCAGTTTCCCTAAAAGAAATTTCTTTACCTCAAACATTGCAAACAAACGGCGTGACGTCGCGGCGCAAGCGAAGTAGGTTATATTCTAGTTACGTTCCGTTACGATTCGAAAGCATTCTTGCCAGTCGAATACTGCACTTTAAACTACTTGATGAACTTCTGTTGATTAAGAAATTTTCTTTACGTCACTTTTTTGCGTGAAAGATTTAATTACGTAAGAAATAATTTTTATTATTTTAAGTAACGAGTTAAATTACGGCGTTGTCTATATCCATTTTACGTCAGCACTTTGTTTTAATTATTTTTGGCTAGAGTGTGTGTGTGCATAGTCTTATAAATATTCAATTTTGAACGGAACTCTAGATTGCTTTTTTCAGCTAGCCAATGAGGCTGTGATCAGCAAAATTTTGAATACCACTGTAGCAAGCTGCAGGAAATGCCTACCCGCTAGTGGCAAGTCATGTATTGGCACGTCATGTGTTGGCACGGAGCCAATGCGCGCTTGCGAAAGGAAATAAAATGCGTGTTGGGACATACATTTTTCCTTTTTCTCTTTGCGCGAATGTGCATGATTTGTGACGTTTTACCTCCCATATTAAGGCGTTTCACAGTGGCAACTGAGAACTATTAGCTGTAGCAGTCATTTAATATGAGTGATTTTTACGTTCAGTTAGAAAAGAAATAAATTAGTTGTTTCTTTTAAAGAATTTGAATTGTTCAAAGTTTTTGAGCAGAGCTCTTTTAGACTATTTATGTAAAGACTAAGTTTTAGGTTTAAAAAACAATTTGTGTGTTTTAAGCAAACAATTTTTTATGGCGAAGAAGTTAAAGAGTTTTCACTTATTTTGTTTTAAAGTTAGCGAGAGATATTATTACAATGTAATCCTAATTTTTTCTTTAGTTGGTTAGTGAATTTTAAATATTAATCTACTTCTTGATTGTTATAAATTACTGACTGACATTGACAATGGGATGTGCCAGTTCAAAACAAGGCGACCCCCACGCCAAAGATATGTCGAATCAAATCGACAAACAGATAAAAAAGGATGCCGAAGCCGCTAGAAAGCACGTGAAGCTTCTACTTCTCGGAGCCGGAGAATCCGGGAAAAGTACGATCGCAAAACAGATGAAAATTTTGCACATGAAAGGTTTTTCAGAAGAAGAACGAAAGAACTTTAAACCTGTTGTTTATGCCAATACTACTCAGTCGATGGTTGCTATTTTGAAGGCCATGGAATCGTTAGGTATTCCGTTCGGCGATGACAAATGCATTGACGACGGCAAAAAGCTTCGCGCTGCCGCCTCTCAAATGGAAAACATCGATTTGTCCAGCGATTTGGGCGACTCCCTCAAGGTCCTATGGTCGGACAGTGGCGTGAAAGAATGTTACGAAAGAGCGCGAGAATATCAACTAAATGACTCCGCCGCCTACTACCTCGACGCTTTAGATCGGCTCTGCGACGTCGATTACATACCAGACGAGCAAGATGTGCTCCGAACCAGAGTCAAAACCACTGGTATTATCGAGACCAAGTTCGACTACAAAGGTCTCTTTTTTACATTGATCGACGTCGGTGGACAAAGGTCGGAACGAAAAAAATGGATTCATTGTTTTCAAGACGTAACCGCCATTATTTTTTGCGTCGGTTTGTCAGCTTACGATCAGACACTTGCCGAGGACGAAGAAACCAATCGAATGCTTGAAAGTTTAAAGCTTTTTGAGTCAATATGCAATAACCCTTACTTTTCAAAAACTTCCATGATTCTTTTCTTGAATAAAAAGGACTTGTTTGAAGAAAAAATTGTCAAGTCGCCGCTCACTATATGCTTTCCCGATTACACTGGCAAAGATGAGTACTCCGAAGCATCAGAATATGTACGGGAGCAGTTTGAAAGCCAGAACAAACATGCTGATACCAAAGAAATATACACTCACTTTACTTGTGCCACGGACACGGGAAACGTTCGATTTGTATTCGACGCCGTTTCCGATGTTCTCATGCGAAAGATCCTTGATACGGTGTTCGGATCCGGTTAAGATCGCTGTTTTCACAGTTGAAAGGTTTTGGGCGTCGTTTCAACCGATCTCGCTCCCGTCGGAATCGAACTGCGTTGTCCTGGGGAAATTGCAGCCGCGACGTCACGCCATTGTTAGCACTTGCAATTAGATAATTGGAATCGTTGGCAGTTAAAAGTTTTTTTTTATGAAGTCGCAATTTTTGCAACATAGCTATTTATTTTTAGCTCTTGTAACCTCTCGTTCGTTACTTAAGCAGAGCTGATCACGCGCTATTTATCATCGCTAGTCATCGACTTTCCGCTTTGAAGCAGTTAACTCATGATTGCTGTTTCCGTGTCTTCGCTGATGAATACGTCATAATCTGTATTGTCCTTTAAAAAGCATTTTATGTACACGCCGACAATTGTTTTATTTTCAAAGCTATTGCAAAAGGTTTTTTGTCGTGTGGAGTAGAGTGTGGCTCGCCAATTTTTATTTAAATTCTCAACAAATTCTGCTTCGCTCAACTGTTTTATATGTCTGTGCAGTTAACACAGCTGCTTTTGAATACTTTTGTTTTTAATTGGGTTTTACGGAACGAAGTCGGACTGTAGAAACTTTGTGCGCCGCAGTCTGTATTATCAATATTTTCGTAATTTAACTGGCAGCTTCTATGTTTAAAAGACACGTTGCAATTCGCTTAGCTGCGATTTTCACTATTTCTCTTTGGCTGGAAATACGCATTATTATAAGATGCTGGGTGCAGTCTTATTTTTCAAGGTTTTCTCTTAATCGAAAACTAATATTTGTACTTATTGGTTCCTCTTGAAAATCAAGTTTGTAATTGTGTTTTTAAGTGCAACTTGTTTTTTGCGTTTGTCATTTGTTGTGTACTATATATTCTGATGTAGAAAAATATAAATTTATGCCTTTTGCAATTTTTGATTTTACCCTGGTGTGCAACAGCATGTTTAGCTCTCGACATTTAAAAGCTCATAGCAAAGTAAAAAATCTTTTTGCAGTATACCACGTTAACAAATGTTAAATGGAAGCAAAACTGTATAGAGAAGTAGATGCTATGTATGACGATTATCGGTTCACTTTACTGTTTTGCCAGCTTTTTGCGGAAAAGAAGCGAACAAGCACTTCCTAATTTGATTAATATTCATTAGCGCTTTACCGTGTGACTATAAATAAAATGATTAGTGGTCGTTTTGATTTTCAAAGCTAATCGACTCTACTGTTTGCGATCTTCTTGACAGCGCTGCTAAATGAGCGCGCATCCTGTTGAACACTGTTGAACTTTTTTCTTGGTACAAGTTGAAAGAAGTTTTTCGTTAAACTTAAGTTATTTGACATCCACCTCTCATTGACCGTGTTTTGTTCTCCAAGCTCCTCTTTCAAAACGTGTTTCGATAGTTTTGCAGGAATCGTACATGCGAGATTTTAAAAGTTATAAGCCACCGCCTAAATTAACGATTTTCGTTACGCTTTTCTGTTACAAAGTAGCGGCAGAGTGAGTATTGGTTTCAAGTTGGAGATCGCATTTTCCCATCGGACTTTCGTACCCTGACTTTGTAATGCGTGACTTGCTAGTTCATTGTTTCCCGCTTGACTTTCAGTATTTAATTTTTAATCTTTATTGTGATCAAACATAAAATAGAACATAAAAGCAAAGCTTTAAAAAACCTCGCTTCAAATAAAAAAACTATCATCGATCCTTTTCAGAAGTCGGACCGCGTAAAAAAAATCCCCGTGAGCCTTTTTCAAAATGCGTTGCTTTTACAGTTAGAGCAGAGCATACGAACGAATCGAGCTTTTAGATTTCAAGTTTCGTTTTCTATCAAAGCTGCATCGATAGAACCAAAAAGTCTTCTTGTTACCTTGTTGACGACGCGACTCGCCATAAACGAGGAATATCACAGTAACGATCTGCTTTGTCGAATTCTGACATTCATGACATCCAAAACTCGTTGAATTGATGCAAATGTTATGTCATTTAGGTTATGTATAAATAGATCACGTTGCATTATGCTCTTTGGTTTGTCTTTCAAAATAGCAAATAGTATTGTAAAATATCAGTTTCACTTGCAACTTATCCATGCCCATGAGAATATCATCAAACGAAATTCTTTCGTTTGCTTTTAAAATCACCGTCGGCTTTCGTTGAGATCATACTCCCATCACCTATGACGAGCAATTTCGGTTTATAAATTATTTATATTTCTCAACGATGTCTTCACCTAGTCTGTAATCGAATCTGATACAAAATCCTTAATTTTTCTTTCGTGGAGCAGAATTCCTGCTTTAGCAGAATTTTTCTCAACTACAGCCTCGTTTTTTCGTTCTAGATTTGCGTATTTGTTTGGTAATCTTTGTTTCAATTTGTAAAGAGTGAAGAAGCCGATATTTTACGATTTGAAACATTCCATTAATTATAATAATTGTTTCATCCCTCATCTTGTGTTTTTGTTGACTCTTGTTTATAAAATAGCTAGCTATAGATTTTCAAAAGTTTCAATTTTATTTTTCGTTTTTCACCGATTCTGTCCAAGTCTCGTTTACGTTATTTGAACATAGGAAAGATTTGGTTCATGCCTAGGTCAAATCACTTGGCATTGCAATAGAAGCTATCTTTAAAGAATTTTTGAATCGGTCAAATCAGTTGCAATCCAGTCGAGACAAAAGCCATCACTATGTTTCCTACACTTAAATTGAGTGTCACGGTTTGAAATTTTGCTGGCGGAGTTGTTGCTGTGATACGCACGTGCCCAGCTTGTAGCGTTAACTCAGTACAAAACTATTTCTATTGCAAAAGTCACGAGAAGCAAGGTCAATTGATCTTGTTCCCCAATGTCGTATTCTAAACATAGCATTTGATGGGAATTTTTTTAAGTGTGTTATGCTGTTTAGATATTCATATGCGAGTCGGCATAGCTCGGTCCGTTGAGCGACTGACTTGTGATCAAACAAACACTTGGTCTACTACTGTGTTTGACCATATGCTTTTTTGCACATATTAAAGTCGGGCATTTGAATTAGATTTTTAATATTACATTTTGAATAGTATATAAGTTGTAATTTCCACAAAAGACTTGTCTTTCTCAGTTTGTGATTCATTTTATGTTGCTAGCTAGTCCGATATTTATCTTCCAACTTGCTTGTTGCCGTTTGTTATCAATGTACTACATTGTACAGATAACCAAGTTGGGGCTTATCGGTCTAGTTTACGACAACATTTGGCAAGATTGCGTCCGGTTTCAGCGCAAATTTGATATGGTCTTTCTCAGATTTGCGAGATGTGGTTTACCTAAAGATGTTTAAAATCCTTCATTTAAGTAAGAAATAAATTGAAAGAAACTGTTAAAAGAATAATTTTAGGTCGCTTCTTAGAGTGGCTTTGCGGAAACGGTAGAATTCGTGTAATTGGTCATCGTTTGGCTATCGTCAAATTTTTGTCTGACCCGACAGAATTGATATCTTGTACTTTTGTTCTAATTCGTCACCTTTTCATACCTCTGCGAAACCTTTTGTGCAGCTAAAGGCCCGTTTCCACAACGACCATGGATTGGAGTATTGTTTGTTTTACTGATATTGATTTTTTTACTTTGCGCGCTTAAGCACTAATCGAAGCAAAGAACACTCAATTCCACCCTTATAATAGAAACGAGCTTTAAGACGCAATTTGCAGATTTGATTCGCTCATTCAAGCGGTATTTTCGCGGTCTCTGTGATTAAATCAACAACGCGCGCGAGATTCCAAACAAACAAACGGTCATCATTATCGGATTAACAGTTGACACAAATCTCTCTGCAGTAAGACAAAGGACGAAGTGTTTGAGGCACGTTCTAATCACCCGCTGAGAAACGGTAGAAAATGCTTTTGTGTTGCCAAAAACTTAATATTCTACCAGTGACAATAAACCAAAAATCAGGAAGGTATTTTTATTTTAACTGACATTTTGTAGGTCAGAAATTAACCGACATCTTCAGAAATTAAATGTTCACAGTAACAACTGCTCAAAGTTCGTCATCACTAATCGTGACACGCGTGCTTTAATGCATTAAAGTTTTAAATAGTAACTGGAGTACTGTTACTGTAAGAGTTTAGAGTTTAAGCCTGTAATGAAGAAACAAAGAGATCGATTGATTGTATTGCATACCCTCAGTGGCTGTACTTTTCAAGCCAGATGCTTTTTCATCGAATTCAGCCTTGCTATTTGAAATAATAAATTTTCTGTCATTACATCGTTTTCTAGCCAAACTGTTTTAATAAAAATTTACGGATCTGCTAAATTGAAATACGCAAAGCAGAATATGGAATATCATTATTAAAAAAATGCACGACCACTCGTGTGCTTGTCCTTGATTGGCGTGATTGCGCATTTGTCTCCGCGCAAAAATAAACTTGTATTTAATACAGCGAAAAACTGGTCTTATTTTCTGTCGGCTAGACAAATAATCGAAAAAATTTATTTTCCGATTCTACCTAGTTATGCCAAAAAGAAGAGAACCCCTAGTTTAAGCTGTTGTCGTCACCTGTCAACCAGAAACACTTAGCCTTTTTTGTAGTTCATTAATGCCTATTTCAAGCACATTTTTCACTTCACTAAGCCGATTGTTCAGGTTTTTTGATTGGTTTGTTACGCTTCGTAAACTGAGGCTTTTCCTCATTGCGCTGCGTCGCTTTTGTAAGTTTCCAATAACTCGGCACTATTACTTTGAGCTTAAACTGAAGCACTTGTAATAAGTAAAGATAGTTTTGCAGAATATAAAGAAAAACGAATTGTATAACTGTGCTTCGCAAAAGCCATCATAAAGCCCCAAACTTGCAATATAAAACGTAGTAAAGTTAATTTACATATTTATACAACCAATGTGACCCGCTCTGATGTCGTGCATGAGCGAGTTACATGCGACTGAGTTGCTGAGTTACATGCGAAAATTTCAATTCAGTTTAAATTTTTTTGTTGAGAATTCTGGACCAACTCTTTTAAAACTCTTCTAGATCAATTCAACCGATATATGTCGTTTTATAAACTACGGATTTTTGCTGTATGTCTAATAGTAATTTTTTTACTGTACAGGTATATTTTGCAGGCGTTTGTTATTATCTGATTAAAGGTAAATCGTAATTTATTTTCATTTCACCATTATCTTAGATTAGATAAAATAGAAGGTTAGAAAAAGATTTCTTTTAGCAAACTCGCTTATGTTTGACAATTTCTGATTGGCGACAAGGAATTTTGAAAAAAAAACAAGAATTTTAAAAATGAAAAAGAAAATAAACACTGCGCTTTCAATTTATCATTTTTCAGCAACGATTTTCTTCTACAAGGATGCGGTTTTCCAACTGCTAACATTCGAGGAAGCAATTGCAAATGCCTTTCAGTTTAGTCGAAATTCTCATCATTGATCTATACTACTTTTATGTATCTGTGCACACGTTTTTACGTAATAGCACGTCACAGAAGTGTGCCTCTTCGTTAATTATCGTTTCTCTTTTTGTAGTGCCAGTTGTTAAAAGTTTGAAGTTTGAACGATTGAACGACGTGACGTGCAGGTCGTAGCATCGCGCGTTAGCAGTTTTGCATTTAGTTATTTAAGCCTTATTTGCTGAAGCGTACACATTGAAGTTGACTCCTTGAATTCGGTAGAATAGCCTACAAGCTACTTACAGAATGCTTAGTTTTATTGCTTTATACATGATTTAATTACAACAAAGCTTATACCTTGCCTGTACGGCGTAATTGCACTGGCCCTAGCGCGACCTTCGCATCGGCTTGCTGAAGACTTTCATTTTAATCGTCTTAGAGTTTTTACTGTACGAATGCAAGATTTCGTGTCGATACTTTGTCACGAATGCAATTTCAAAATACTGAGCGAAAAATTTTGACCGGATGTGCGCAGTTTAAAATGTTACGTCATATCCGGTGTGTCATTCCGACATGATAACAATTCAACGACGTTTGATTGTTTGTGACCGTGTAAAAAAATAGATGACCAGGCGTCTGGTTTTGTTCTACCCCCGGGTGGCCCATCTGCGTGGTTTTATGTAAAAACCATAAGGTCGTGTTTGAAGCAGACCGCGCCAGCATGACCGACTGACCCAGTCTGCTCGAACATCATCGCATTGCAGTATTCAGTTTGTTGTGACGAAGGTTGCACGTCTCACGCGTTTACTAGAGTTTCGATCGTAATTGGTCGATTTAAATTCAGCTCCGATTCCGCTCGTACGTTGCTTTGCGCTTAACGGCAATTCTGTAGGAAACCCCGGAGTTTATCCAGACTCTTCCAAGAGGCTTCTGGTCATCAGTTCTTCCGGTTTTCTCACCGAGTATCTTCTTGATCCTCGACCACAAGCTGAAGGTGGAAAAGTCTCCGATGAATCATCCGTGATCATGGCGACGTCAGAGAAGGTCTGCTGGCCCTTGCAGAGGTATTCTATTAGCGATTGTAAAAGCTGTGTTGAAACCAAATTCGATCTCTGTCATTTGCGCGTATCGCTGTATGCAAAAGCGAAAGTTGTAAACATAAGAGAAACTTCGTGTTTTGTCGCTAGCCAATAGCAAAACGGGTTTTGATTCAAAAAACAGCGGAGTGACAACATTTATAAACAAACATTTTTTGTATTATGTATGTTCTGTTTAATGCACTGGATTAGACACTGTTACTAGCACCGGAAAGGCGTTACTCGATGAAAAATACCTAGTTACTGACTTGTTTTCCGCCAGGTTGACAACATGGAGCACAACTTCCTTCTCTCTCCCGCTGAACAATCCTTTGCTTGTTGCTGACTCCAAATGTCGGCGTTACTACGACTTGACGCGTTTCCGTCTCAAGGAGAAGCAAGAGAAGTCTTTGTTGTTAACTCCTCACGTGGCCGCTTTGAAATCGGACCGCGACGCTGAGTACACGGGAAAATTTTATGGTTTTGAGAAGGCTGATTCCAAACGAAATCCCCCAGGTGCTGGGGCGCATCGTGGGGGAAAGCGTTCAAAGACAAAAATGCGAAGCAATACCGACACTTCCCATGCCCCTTCAACTGTGGTCATGCACCGTAACGGTCGTACGTCAGATGACGATTTGCGTCACACGTCAACAGTAACGAACGTCCACGGAACAAGCGAAATAGAAGTACAAACGCCCTCTGTTCAAATAGCGTCCGAAGAGTGGCTCTCACAGGTAATATTTTTTCATGCTGCTTATTAGCAGAAGTGTACGTGTCCACTCGGAGATTGTAACTTAGTGATCAGCCGGATAGCACAAGACTACGTGTATTTATCCGGATATTGCAACGTAATTTAAAATAGCTGCTGACGCGAAAAGCCATCTCTCTCTTTGTCTCTCTCTGTCTTTCTCTACATGATCTAAATGCATTTTTTACTTGTGTTGCTTGTTGTTTGCTGCATAAAAACAATTGCTTGTATTTTTTTACTCTATAAGTAGAAAACTTTATGTGTGCTCAGCTGTTAAGCTTTAAGCATTGTCAAATTTCTAATCTTGTGCTAGCACTAGGTGCACGCGATAGACTTTTACCGTTCTGTCCAACCCCTACTTATCTTAGGGTAAAACTGGACAAATCGCTCACGTTTTGTCACCATCTAGTGGCATTGCGCAAAAAAGTATCCTCGCGCATTACGCTGCCGAGGCGACTCGTAGGCTCGGGATGGGGTGCTGGTATCAAAACACTGCGCATAGCCGCCTTATCTCTGGTCTACTGAACAGCTGAGTACTGCGCACCAGTATGGTGTCGCAGTGCTCACACTCGCCTCATAGACAGTGTCTTGAACAACGCTTTGCGCAAAGCCACTGGATGCCTGTGTCCCACTCCAACTCAGGCATCCAGCCAGCTAAGCTTCGCCAACTGGGAGCGACACTCTCCTTGGCCCACCGTAGATCTCTGGACCCTGATCATATCTTGTATGGTCTTTTAAGTGGGTCCTCAGATGCTCGCCAAGAGAGACGCCCATTTATGCCAGCTGCGCGGAATCTTTTGGACAACCTTGCCGGACTTGGTATCCGCGCTTTTGATGAACAAATTATAAATGGAATGCGGAGAACTGTGGAAATTCTTCCAGGCTCCGTGTTTTTGTGCCCAGGACCGGTACAAGGCCTGTTGGGATGGGCTTGTCCCGAGCAGCTTGGGTTAAGCTAAACCGCTTTAGAACTGGTGTTGGGTGATTCCATTCGTCCGTACCCAAATGGGGTCTCGCTCCTTCACCGAATTGCGAGTGCGGCGCCGCTGAACAAACCGCAGATCACATTTTAATAGTCCGTCCTATACATCGGGCACCACATAGAGCACGAGGTCTGACGGTTTTGGATGACGAAACTCGATTGTGGCTTAACAACATCACTACCAGCATCTGATTCAGGCAGTACAGCAGCCTGGGGTAGTAAAAGGATAAACCCTCGGCCCCAGTCTTGTTTGTGTCTAACCTGGAGTGGATGCCCTTTCAAACGACGACGACGAGGTGCACGCAAAATTCATCGTTAAACAACCTTACTCAATACTGTTAATCACGTGACAAATTAACGTCATTTTCGTTGAAGGTCGAAATGGTCACGCATGAAGGACCCGCTCGACGACTGTGGATGGGCCCCCAGTTTTGCTTCAAGCGGCTTTCACCCGGAAGTACTTGCGTCTTATCCCCAGCATCCAGGTCAGGCAAAAGACATTAGAACCTTATTTTTGCTATTTACTTAAGTCTTTCAACAGCCTTCGTTATCTTTTTATTTCGTTTGTAATATGTCAGTAGTGGGCAAAATTTTTCAAACACGAGCCATATTCAATAAACTAATAAAGTTCGCGAGCCGCAGAAATTAATAAAAACGTATTTAGGTAAAAATAAAAATAAAGTAGCTTATTTAATTCAGAGGTTTGCCCGAATTTTCGTCCAAAAACTTAATCATCTATATATAAAAAAAAGTCTTCACTTAAAATTTGTCTTCAATTTCTCGATTTTCCTCCCAAAGGCGTACTGATCTGTAAAAAATGGTCTTTCCTTCGGGACGTATAAGCCGATGCAAACGACCATCTTCATAGTTAACATATGCCGCGAGCCGCAAACAAGAAGTAGGCGAGCTGCATATGGCTTGCGAGCCACGATTTGCCCACCGTTGTTATATGTGTTCAATTATCTATAATTGGATCCATTAGAAATGAACTCGTGTAAACACATCACTTGATTAAGTGATTGTCTTAATTCATAGGTTTTATGTCGATTAGGGATTTTTCTGTTAATTAAGAAATGTTTTCTATTCACTTTTTCCTATTTTCTCTTGCATCAAGCTTTGTAAAAAATATTGCCGCGCATTAAAAAAAAGTTGCTGTCCATTCGCGAATGGAAACATAAAAAGTATGCGAATTGTTTCCTGCAGTCAACTTTCAATTCACCAGATAATATTGATAACCTTCCTTGCTGCTTTCTCTTGTTGCCTCGTGCACTTACAAATTCGTACTTTCATGACAGCGCTCTGCTCTCGGGTCAGCAGTTGCAGGTCGATCCATATACTGGAAGGAACTCTCCTGCTGAGGTTTCGCGGCACAACGAAGGCGTTTATGACGAAGAGCTTGATATCAGTTCGCTCAAGTAGGAAAGCTTAAGTTTTTGAATGTTTGCTCTCGTTTGTTGATTAAATTACAAACATCGTAATTTTCTCTCAATTGTTAACTGAGTGATCATCTGCCAGCTCAATGGGTCTTTGTGCTTTTTTTATGTTTGCAAGCCTTTTTGAAATAGATCGGAGCTCGTTCGATCAAAGTTTCAAGAATTGAATTCTCGCTTTGTAAGTCAGATGCCGTAGTTATTTTTACCTACAAGTTATCGCATGCTTGCTTACAAATTGGCGTTGAAACTTTTTGAACTCCTCGTAACACCGAGCAAGCAGCGTGCAATCTTTTCAATTTTGCTTAAATTTAACCAATTCTAAAAGGGAACAGTATTGTTTCGTAAGAAAGTAAGAATTTATTTTCGTTCTGTTGTTTCGCGTGAATGTCACTTCGCCACGCGTGAGCTATTTGTGCGGTTAACCTTTTAATTATGACGTTACTACAATATTTCAAGATGTTTTTGTCACGGCAAGCTATGCAAGCGACGCTTTTGATTACGTCACAGGATAATCTGCTACCGGTTAGCAACGAAAGAACGATAGCAGCTTTGTGTGTGTTAAGCAACTAATTGTCTTTATAATCAAGATGTTCAAATTCAGTGGTTGTAAACGACTCCGACCACAAGTATGGAGCATCCGCGTCTGTCTGCCAGCAAAAAATCTTTTGATAACCAAGTGCGCTGGGAGTTGCTCGACTTCCTGGAACCTCACCCCCAACCTCAATCACCCCAAGAATCCTAATCCTATGTTTTTCTAAACTTTGCTGGCCTTCTCAATACACTATCTCATGCCATCTTTCTCCATGTACTCGTAACGACCCCCTTTGCCTTTGCAATGAAGCCGCTCTATCTCATCTATTTACTCTCCCTCGCAGCGACATTACTGCGTGGAGTGATGGTCGGTTCCTGCCGGGTTGGAAAAGGGAGGACGTGAAATTGATATTAACTCTACTAAATGTCTCACTGCCGCCTCTTTTTCTTGGGCGAACTCTGGGCTACCAGTTATAGCGCTGAGACTCGTGCTATCTTTCATGCTCTTTTCTCTCATCCCAATCTCTGGTAACTATCAAACCGTCACCTTTATTCTCCGATTTTTAATCTGTTTTGACAACTTTTTTTGCTCCCTTACCATACCTAATAACCAAATCCCTCACTGAAACTCTTTAGTCCATCTCCAATAGATACCTGGTCACTTGTCTCTTCCATGTAATGACTTAGCGGATGCTCTCGCTAATGATGGTGCCACATATGACTCCTTCACCATACCATTCCTTCCCTCTTTTCTCAATGTCTATCCCTTTACACCAGTTGAAGATGCGGTAACCAATCATTTTTTTCCAGCATCAAACCCCTAGGCCTACTGTATTCTTTTAAGAGCTTACTCTCCCTCTCTGTCCTTTCACTCGTTTACGCTGCAACGGGCACAGCACTCTTCTTGCTACATACCTTCATAGGAGTAATCGAGTCGAGACTTCTTCGTGCAGCAACTGTGGTGTCGAATCTTATATCTCTTGTTGGACTGCCCTGCTCTTGACTCGTTACGCCTGTACGCCTGGCCATCTTTGGCTACCCCTTCACTATCCTGGCCTCTGGTCTCTTCTGTGGCAGTTATCTTTTTATCTTATTCTACCTCTATATTTATCCTCCTGACACGCAGGAAAACGACGGAGACGTTAGTACATAGGGTAAGCAATTACACCGCCCTGCTTTTGAAGATGCCAAGATATTGCCGTCCGCATAAAATTTTATAGAAATATGACTGAAATTTAGAACTGCTTGCCAAAACCACCAAGGAGGGGAAAATGCCGAAAAGTGTCTTTCCCAAAGACACAACAGGATGGCGCGAGTAAATTTTGAACCGAGACCATGTCGATCATAATCCCGGTGCTTTAACCACTTGACCATGTTACCGTCACTCCGCGCAGTTGATCTGCGCCCTCATCCTTGAAGGGTCGAGTAAGCCCACCACCATCGAAGTGCGTTTGCAATTCTGAGACAATCATTTAGTTAGCGGGAGTTTTCTCACGAAAATAAAAGATCCATGTTTTTTTAGTATCCATTCCGCTCGATCAGATCCCGTTCCGACTCCTGGAAGATCAATGCGACATATTGATGACTACGGCGAGAGTTTGACTGTTTCGATTGAAGCTGGATCGGGTATGTTCGTGTTGTCGATGTCCTGTTGTTTACGTGCTTAAATTTCACCTTCCACCGCATCCACTAGCGGCACAAACATTACTCAAAACCCTGTAAGGTGTCCCGTTCTTGAAGGTGCTTTCGCAGTGATAATCGCACTTGGGAAGAAGAAAATTTCTGTTTCCCGCAGGTAATTTCGATCGAACCGCCAAACATTTGAAAGTGAACATGAACTTCAACGGCTCGTTCGACGAGTGCCGCTACACGAGCCTGAGCAACAAGCAGCTAGAGGAGGCCCTCGTCGAGCGAATCGCTGACGCCATGCAGGAGTACAGCCCTCCCATGGAGCACGGAGGAAAGTCTTCTCCCAAGCGAAGATCCTTTGTTCATCGCACCAGATCGGGTATTTACTAATATGTGTTTGTTTTTAGTTGAAATTGCAAGCGTAGTTCAGTGTTAGAAGCCCTGTTGCTATGGCGACAATTAACTGAGGCTTATCTCAAGACGGTAACGAGTTCATCGCTTTCACCGAGTCTTTCGAATTCGACGCCGCCGATTCTCCGTCGCTGCGTGCTCGTACCGACACGTAGTGGTGAACATCGAGATCACCTGACCTGCTTCGCGCATGAATGAAATCGAAGGCAATTGTCATTGAAAGCACCGGCAGCCTCCATCATCGCCTTATCCTGGAATTGTTTGCCTCGTGGTTGTGCAATAATAAGCCCGATCAAATTCAACAGAAGTGAGGTCGTTGAGCGCTTTCTTCGTTGCTTTGCCGGGTGTGTTTGCTATTTCTATCAGTGCTTTGTCGTATTCGGTGACCATGTTGATTTTCTGTGTTTTGAACAGCTTTCTGGAAATCGCTATTATATTTCAATATTAAGGATGATACAAATGTAAATAAGCTCGATTACAGTGGTTCAAAGAAAGTTTTTTATCCTTTGCCACTTATTGTGCTGTGACTCGTGCAGAACTTCAATACTTGTTTCAGTTTTTTGTTTTTGCTTTGCTTTTGTATTAAAGCTAAGAAGCACTGCTTAATATTAAATTGAGTACCTGCAACTATCCTGTCAACAGCATATGTGTGCTCTTAAGAAATATTGTAATAGACCTGACAGAAACATTGTAAATAATTGCAAAAATATTGTAAATATTTTGCATGTTCACATTTGGCTCTTCATATCGAACATAATCTTTGCATTGAATTTAATTTGCTTTAGTCATAACATATTTATTTGATTATTTTATTTTTAATTTAGATTCGATCGTTTTTTATTCAGAGTTCGTAGACTTATTAAATTTATCGATTGAAATTGTTTATTCTACAAAAAATGGTATTTTTGTTTCACTAAAAATTATTTTGCGTTCTCACTAAATTTTGCAATTTCGCAGCTAAATATTATATCGGCATTGCCCGTTTCCAAAAGTTATAAATGTTGGTTTACTTATTTGATTAACTCAATTTATACTATAGTTTTGTTTATGCAATTATTTATATGACCTTTTGTCTCGGGGTTTTCAAGTCACTCTCCACTCTTCGCAAAATTCAAATACTTTAGTAGTTGCTGTGGATGTCGTGTAATAGAAAAGCATCGTTATAAAGTCAAGTGCCGCAAACATACTGTACTTGCTTTAACAAATGCCGATGGAGCAACTGATTCGACCATGAACAACTTTTTATTGTCCTTGTTTTTCTAATTTTTTTTTTGTATGTGAAGTGTTTATACCTTTTGTGTTTGCTTATTTTGTGATTGCGCTCGTCTGTGTACATAAAGCTGTATAAATTTTTTTCGTGTTCAACTTCCCTATCTCACAAAGAGTCTTTTTTGCTCTGTTATTTGGGTTTGCAACCTTTGTTTTTCAGCCGTTTTGTGGCTTTTATTGCTTTATTCATTTATTTTGTAATATCGATTATCGATTGTTCTAGAAGAATCTAGAAGCTTTGATTTTTCGGTACTTTTGAAATTCGTTTTTCAACCTAAATTTTAAAGTTTGGTGCCTATTCGTTTAATTGTTTCCACTGAAATTTTTTATTTGGCCGCTTATTTTCAAAATTATTTTTAGGACATTTATCATCATGTGCAATTATTTCTTTTACAAATTTGTAAAAAAAAATATTTTTTATTTGGTTATTTGGTGTCGTCATTAGAAAAATAACACGCATAGCTGGTGAAATAGATTAATTTTAAATTATACGAAATTTTTGACAAAAAAAATGACGTAATGAGTTCATTTGGAATCGAAAGCGAGTGAAGCTGTATGAGATGTACGAAGATGATTTTTAGGGAAAGTGAATAAGTTGTATATCTGCTACTCTGTAGTTGTCATTTTTTTTGTTTCTTGCGATAATAAACCTATTATGTTATGTTATGTGATGTTTCTTGCAAAACTACTGAAGTATGGGCCAAATCCCGCGACAAGTCTGCACCATTTTGCAAAAAAAACCATGCATCTTTTAGGTAGCTTACAATGTTCCTTTTACAAACATATAGTAAGAATAGTCAAGTCAATCAACAAGCAAGTGCCGACAGACCTGTTTCGTCCTTATTAGGACTCGTCAGGACACTTGCTTGTTGATTGACTTGACCATTCTTACTATATGTTTGTAATGGGAACTGCAGGGTTTTGCTTGTCTTAACCCGTTTCCGTGTTAGCTAACTCGATGTGGTTAGCATATCGGAACCACCGCCAGTATGCCTTTGTGGCTTAGCGGTGTTTTTCGCAGTTGCGCTGGTGGAACATTGTTTTCATTGTACTACCTATCCAGCGTTCAGGTTCACAACTGGATGTTTGAGGTGTAAAAACCACAAACAGAAAGTTCTGCCAGCTGTTTAAGTTTTCAACTTTTTCAGCTAAGGTCAATAACAAGCTGTAGTGTCCTGACGAGTCCGTCGCCTCTACTTCATGAAAAAGAACAACAAGCTATAGTGTCCTGATTTATCTATATTTACCGTAAGTAGAAGGTTTTTCTAGACAGAGAGCTAGGCTTTTTATTAGAGTTGTTTTTTGAGTCAGTTAGGAGTGAAAGTCAGTCTTTTTTATATAGATAATTTTCCTATTTCCAGTGGAATATTTATCTTGCCATCTTAAAGAAAATACGTGCTTTTTTTTCAATTTTACTTAAGTCAAGATGTTTGACGATGATGTTGAATTTAATATAAATAATTTTATCGACCTATTCTTAGAAGATGGACCCTTTGAACCCTACCTAGATGAAATCTATGGCATAGCCACTCATAACTACCAATTAAAAATATATAATGTAACTTTTAAAGAAACTACCCCCAAAAAAATACTAGAAGATCTTTATAATACATTTTACGAACCTGAAATAATATCAACAAGAGAAAACGTCGAATTTTCCATCCAAGTAAATCGCCCATTAGGATTCAGGCAAATTATCACCCTATACCCGATGCCTTTCGACATCTCTAATGAAACAATTCAAGAAATAACCAGCTCCTGGGGAAGCTGCAAACATTTTGAATTTGGCAAGCATAAGAAGTGTCCCCTCATTCATAACCCTTACCTACACCTTTATATCGAAAATTTTAAAAGGAAAAATATACCCGACTCTATAATCTTCAGGAACAGATTTATTTCAGTCAATATAGACGGTGAAGCCCCTAAAAATAGATGCAACTATTGCAAAGAAACATCCCACGAGATTGAAAACTGCCCAAAAAAGAAAGAAAACAAAAAAATAAAAGAAATTCAAAATCCTACTGATCAGAACACAAGAAAACAAACTTACGCTAAAGCAATAACATCAACCCCCAAAACAAGTCAACCACACTTTCTTCACCCTCTAACCAAAATGAAGCTGAATAAAAAACCAATCGAAAAGAACAATGAGAACTTCCCCCCATTAGAACCTAATGACCAAATCCAAAATAACGAAGATATTGCACCTCCTAAATCCATCACAACATCACCAAACGTAAGTGAAGAAGATGTTATAGAATCTTTTGATAATATACAACTCGCTAAAATACCACCACCTAAGTCTTCGAACGAAAATTCTCAAGCTGAACCATCAAATTCCACAAAAGAAGTTGAAAGCCAAAAAAGAAAGCATTCCCCCTCTCCCCAATCAAATACAACTACAGTAACCCTAAAACCTAGAAAAAAGAAAATCAACACTAAAGAAAGAAAAAATAGCCTTTAATTTGTTTGTATTGTTCTATAGTATTTAGCTGTTTTCCTAACCTGAATTGATTTTCAAAATTTTTTCTAAAAGATTTTTTTGAGTTATTGAATCAATATAAAAATTATGGTAATTTTTTTTCCTGTATAAATCCCAAATTATTGTGTATTTTATAAAATATTTCTTTTACCTAAATGCTTTTACCTGTTTGATCAATATTTAAAGAGAAAAAAAAAAACAAATCGATATCAAATGGTTATCTTTCTCTCACCACGTTTTAAGCGTTATTGCCTTCGTTTCTTCTCTCAACTTAAAACTACAAATTTCAAGACAACTCCATATTTGGAAGTTACCTTTCAACCACGCGATAAGTTGATGACCCAGTATAACCTTATGCTATTCTCCTGTTCTTTCGATTTCTTTCTCTCTCTTAGCTCTATTCAAACCTCCATTTTAATGCTGCTTCTCTGTCTATCTCTGTCTCTCTCTGTCTCTCAGTATATTTTTTTTCCAAAACTCATACTTCATCTTTACAATTACTATTTAATTTTCCGTTGCGAAAAATATATCTTAATTCTATGATTATCTGATATTTTCAAACAAAAATATTTCCTTTTCTTTTATTTGGGTTATGTGTAATTCTAATGCCTATTGTGATTATTATTATGTACTGTTTATTTTTTTATTTGTTCTAAATGCTTTTAAAACTAGCAACATTAAACATTAACGGTTTTAATAAATCATCCGCACACCTTGCACGAATTATCCTTTTAAACAAACTTTCCTTTTTTTTCATACAAGAAACCCACACTATTCAAAAACAAGAACTTTCACACTTTTGTCACGCGAATAACTTTCTTGCATACTCAAATACAGATCACTTACTTACTCCACATATTGCACACCGTCAAGGTACTCTTATTCTTATTAACACTCAACAAATACATCTCACCCCACGCATGATTAAATCAGACATTATTTTACACAATTATATTCAAGCCATTTCATTCACCCTTCATAATGTTAATTTCACTCTAATTAATTGCTATCTTCCATCAGGAAATACCTCCACAAAAATATTACAGCGTGTTAAAGCAATTCAAAATATCATCTCCTTTTTAAACAATTTAGATTTTAGGCATAGAAAACTTATCATAGCTGGCGATTTTAATTTAGTCATTAACCCCATTGACAGAACTGGTTATTTCTCGCCAAATACAAATGACAAAATTATATTCCATAAACTAATATCAAATTTTGATTTAATTGACTCCTATCGCTACTTTCACCCTCATACAAAAATTTTCTCCTTTTCACACCTTGATCCTATTTCCAGATTAGACCGAATTTATACCTCGTCCACCCTTATTCCAAATATCTCCCAAACCTCTTATCAAGCCAACGCTCTTTCAGACCATAACAATTTTCCTAGTATTAAAATCAAAATCCCCCAAACCTTTTCTTTCAAATCCTCCCACTGGAAATTAAACGAATCTATTATTTCTATTTCATGCAATAACTTTTCAACTAAATACTTTATATCAAATCTCTTACCTCCTCTAAACCCCATACAACAACCACTAATATGGTGGGATAAACAAAAAAGAAAAATAAAACACCACATAATTACTCTATCAAAAATTCAAAAAAAGAAAACACAAACACAACAAAACATTTTGAAAACTAAACTACAAGTAGCACAAACACAAGGCTTACACACACAAATTCACCTTATTAGCAACCAAATAGACCAAATAAAGCAACATCAACAAATGGGAACTCAGATCCGATCCCGCCTTCCACCCTTATCCAGTATTGATGGACCCTCTCCTTTAGCCCATATCAATGAAAATACAACCCAAACAAAATTCTTAATTCCTCTTGATACCTCGATTCAATCCTCATCTTACCAAAAACCTTCAATTGTAACTAAATACTCTTCTTTCATATCTTTTTTTAGCAGCCTTTGGAATTCTCCCACGTCTGTCCCTGATCCTACTGTGTATCTCCAGGATCTTTCAACCACTGTTAAGAATGAATTACTTCAATCCCTTCCTTCCTCCCCTCTAATTACTCAAGCAGAAATCAAAATCGCAATTGCTTCTCTAAATAAAAATTCTTCCCCAGGTTTAGATGGCCTTACCGCTAATTTCTACTCTTCTTTTCCATCCTTAATACCTTTACTCTGTCAAACCTATAACAATTCCTACCTTCGCAATCAACTTTCTAAATCACAAAGACTAGCCTTAATAAAACTTATCCCGAAAAAACCAAACCCCTCTACTGTTAAAGATTGGCGTCCTATTTCCCTCCTCAATACTGACTATAAAATCCTTTCGACCATAATTTCAAACAGACTAAAACCTATTCTCAACTATATCATATCCTTCGAGCAACAATGTGGACTCCCGAAGCGCCAAATCTTCAACAATCACCTTAACATTAAATCTACTATAGACTTTGCAGAAAACTTTCATCAACCCTTAGCCATTGTGCAAATTGATTTCTATAAAGCTTTCGATTCAATATTTCATCAATTCCTTCTTCAAACTGCTTCTCAACTTGGAATCCCTTCCTCTTTACTAAAATGGATACGAATATTTCTCTCAAATCTCACATCCAAAATAAACCTAAATGGCTATCTCTCTAATTCAATCCCTGTTAAGAGAGGCATCCGCCAAGGATGCCCTCTTAGCATGCTCCTTTTCATAATTGCAATCGAACCCTTAACCAGAAAAATTCTTGCCTCAGCTAATTTTAAAGGAATCTCTCTGGGTAAAACCACCTTAAAAGTTAGTCATTTTGCTGATAATTTGACTCTTTTTATTACCCATCCCTCTTCCTTTTCCACACTTCTTGAGATACTGAATCAATTTTCGCTCTTTTTCGGTCTTAAAATCAACCATGACAAGACCACTATTATTTCAAATTCCCCAGATCTTATTTCCTCTTTTCAATCAAATTTTCCCCGAGGAAAAATTCTTCAATCAACTAAAATTCTTGGGATCTTTTTCTCTTTTAAAACCGACTTACTGATGCAAAATTGGGATGCTCTTGTTCGCTCTGTACCCCGTACTACCCTTACCCTTCTTAACCCAAATGACTCCGTTTTCTCAAAAGTAATTTCTATCAACCAGCACTTTCTACCTAAAATTCTTTTCTTATCTAGAATCATCCCACCAACACCTAAACACATAAAAACCTTAAACTCCTTCCTCTTCAAATTTCTCTGGAATTTCTCCCCCTTTGAACCTATCAAAAGATCTACCTTATACCTTCCCAAGGCTGATGGAGGAATTGCCCTGCCCTCCATCGGCCTGAAAATTTCTACAGCCTTCTTATGGCAATTAATTGTTCTTCTTCAAACCCCTAAACCACTTCACCATTTCTGGATGCACTTTGCTATTTACAACCAAGGAACAAAACTTATACCCTTCAACCCTGACCTTTACTCAAACACCCAACCCCATCGACCCAAACCAAATCCCCATTGGAAAAAAGCCTTAAACCTTCTCCATAAAACCTCTATCCCCTCGGATCACCTACCCAAACTTACCTTTAAATCTCTTTATTTACTCCTCCTTAAACCGGACCCAATTCCTCTCCCGAGAGAAATCGATATACCCCAAACAAATGGTAACAATCAAGCTAATCCCTATACATGGCTTCGACTAACTTTATTTAAACCTCGACCTTCTCTCTTTTCTAATTTTGAGAAAGAAATAACCTTCGGAACAGCCTACAAAGGTTATGCCTGGGGTTGTTTCTTTCAAAAACATAACTTTACTCCTAAAACTCCAAATGATTTTCTCTGTAAATTATGTTTTTCTTCCCTCGATGATCCTCACCATTTATTTTTTGACTGCCCTCCTACTAAATATTTAGTTTATTCTTTGGAATCTTTCCTTTCAGAAATTCTAAAAAAACCCATATCTCTCTCTAAAAACATACTTCTTTATAATTTTTCTGAACAAACTGGCAATCACAATTTAATACTATCCAAAATGGCTTCCTTAATTCGACTTTCATCCTTCCAGTTGCGCAATAAAATCATTTCATTTAACCTCTCTGTCACTCCTTCCCTACTCAACGAAGAACTATATAAAATCAAAACTAAATTTAAATCCTTTTTAAAAAAAGCCTATCCTGATCTTTCAAAATAAAATAAATAAATAACCGATTACATATTGTCTTTGCAATGTTATGTGTCCATAATTTTATCTAAAATATCCTATATCTGTCTCTAATAAGTATTTTAAAATCCAATCATTTCATCCAAATCTGTATGTAAAATAAATTATATCTTGTGTATTTTGTAATAAAAAAAAAAAAAAAAAAAAAAATCAAAACTGTTATTTTTATCTACCACCAAATTTGCCGCCCTTTTTTCTTTAAAATAATTTCTGTTTTTTTTGTTTGATGCCATCATACCACCTAAAGCTATAGTCATTTCATATCCTTTTATTGGACTATTTTACTCGAAATGTGCATATTGAATTAAAATGTACCTCACAAACATCCATTATTAACTGTACAAAATCTTAACAATCGTGTTTTTTTTCTCTGTGTTTATAAATATTAATAAATATTATTTAAAAAAAAAAAAAAAAGTAAGATTAAGAGTCCTAATAAACACTTGATCGAAACGGCACTTGACCGAAACGACAGTTCATAAAAAAAATAATAATTTAGTATTTTTTTCGTTTAAATGACTTAACATAAATTTATTTGTTTATTTTGGACTATAGATCTTTATTTGAAGCAGGGCTGCGAACTCGAAGCATTTTTGTTCAAGTTCGAGTTCACAAAAAATTTGCAAGTCCGAGTTCGAGTTCTTTAAATTTCAATTTTTCGAGTTCGAGTTCACAAAATAAAGTTGAAAAAATACAGTCGGAATAGAGTTAAGAGAATAATTCAACCGCGAAAAACTGAGCATATGTTAAAAATGCTTTGTCATCAATGTTACCAATTTTAATCTATTATTAAACAAAATAAAAGAGGATAGCAAATTATAATTTGGCACCAACGCTGAGAAATGTTATAGTTAAATTTACTCAATAAATGAACTCAAACATCACAAACTTTTTTCAAGTTCGAGTTCAAAAATTTTTATTTTTCGAGTTAGTTCGAGTTCGGCTAAAATTGCCGAGTTCTTTGAGTTCGAGTTCGAGTTCGCAGCCCTGATTTGAAGTGACCTTTTGTTACTTTTTTTTATTTGAAAATGGCAAATTTACATTAAGTATATTACTTTTCACAATCGTCAACAGTTGTTAACATAGTTTAAATGAGATAATTTTTAAACTTTGTTAAATTTGCTAATTATAAATAAGGACGAAACAGGTCTGTCGGCACTTGCTTGTTGATTGACTTGACCATTCTTACTATATGTTTGTAATGGGAACTGCAGGATTTTGTTTGTCTTAACCAACCCGTTTCCGTGTTAGCTAACTCGATGTGGTTAGCATATCGGAACCACTGCCAGTATGCCTTTGTGGCTTAGCGGTGTTCTTCGCAGTTGCGCTGGTTATTATCAATGTTCCTTTTGCTAAAAATCGACTTTTCAGCAAAGTCAAATTGTGAATTTGTTGAACTGGTAAAATTGCGATACATAAATGGGCCAAATATTTAATAAAGAAATTAAAAACGAAAACTAACTAATTCATAATAAAAAATCAATTTCTACTTATAAAGGTCATTATCGGTTTCTTAAATAGAATTCTATTTGAACAAGAAACTGTTGACGACCTTTAGGCCTACAGGTCGCAATCAATTTTTCGTTATGAAATAGTTTTCGTTTTTAATTTTATTAAATTTTGGTCCATTGAACATTGACCGATTTTATGTATGGCAATGTTCCATTTGTGTTTTGTTACTTTCTTGCGCTTTGGCTTATTATCAACTTCGCTGGTTTTAATAACTCTACTATTAGGCCTATGAGCTCTCTTTAGCCACCGAGCGAAGTATGAAAAAGTTGTTTGTTTCGGTTTATTTTCTGTCATAATCGTAGAAGAGGGCGATGTAGAGAAGTAATCGCTTAGACCAGGGATCGGAACCTTTTTGGCTAAGAGAGCTCTAAATGCTACATATTTTTAAATGCATTTCCGCTAGAGTCATATGATATTTTTTAACACATGATACAACTAAGCTGTGCATTTTTAAGCAAGACGTCTGGGTTACTGCTGGTGAGGAATTCCCTTTTGTGTTTTCTGCATTTTTAGGCAGTAAATAGAAAATGTACAGAACCAGAAAGAATAAAATATTCACAATCAATAGCTTAAAAAACGAAGCTAAGTTGGGTTCTTACAAACTGTAAGTATCAAGAAATCTGTCGCAAACTAAAAGAATAGCATCGGATTATTAAATAAAAAAAAGGCAACACGCGAAAAGAAAAATTACTTAAGGCAATTTTTTTAGAAATTTAGAATCCTAACCAAAATAACTAAAAAGTTTTAAATATAATTGTTTCATTTAATTTTTGATAAGGAAGTAAGAACTTTTTTAACTAAATGGAATTGCATTTGCAACAAAAAAATTGTTTTACCAAAGCAATTTCGTTAAAAAAATTTTTAAAGTAAAATTACACAAAAAATTGGAATAAAGAAACTAGTTATACGGTATATTCAAAATCCTGATAAGCAATTTTTATAAAAAAATTTCTCACATTAAAGTGAGCCCAGTAATGGCCTTACAAAAAGGGGGGCCCGGTGCAAGAAAAGTAAGTGGGCCACTACTTAGTGTACTAAAAAAAGTAGTTGTGGCCATATTTAATGTGAGAAAACTAAGTGATCTCTAAAAAGAAGGTCATCAATTTAGGGGGACCACTATTAAATGATCTAAAGCGTGGAAAGCCACAAAGTGATCTCTTAAAAAAAATCTTTTAACAAGCACAATTGACTACAACCTAACAACCAATGATCAACATTTTTTTTTTTTTTGACATGCCACCGACGTCCTGGTGCTACTATGAAGAAATAGAGCAATTTCTTGTGTGGGGGGCATTTTTTGATGTATTTTAGGGGGGCTCGGTGCGGCCGCGCCGTTTCCGCACCCTATTAAAGACATCACTGAGTGAGCCCTTAAGAAATGTCGGCTTAAATTTATCTGCGAGCCGGATGCCGTCACAAAAAAGCCATATCTGGCTCCTGAATCATACGTTTCCGACATACCTTTTAAAAATTTGATCGACGATTTCAAAAGAATCTTTTTTTTTAAATTATCGATCGAATTTTTGGCTATCCCAAACGAAAAATGACTACCCCGATTTTTCGTCTCCGACGTTCATACCTAGTCAGGTATACACTCGAGCATCCTTAAAGAATAAGCAATATTTAATTGAAAATAAAAACTTTTGGTTCGAATAAAAATTTAAAAAGCAAAACTTGAACCACTGCTACATAGTTAAGACTAGTGCTCCACAACTGGTGTGCTACAAGGTGATGCTAGGTGTGCCTGGGATAACCATAAAGTAAACATACTCTAAAAAAAAAGAAGTGATTTTTTTAAATTTAAGCCTTGCAAGTGTCAGGCAATTCGACAATTATCCAACTCTAGCTGGATTCTGGAATTCTTTTAAATTGATTGTAAAGTGAATGCGTGAGAGTGAAAAAGGTTGCATGCCATAGGTTTAGAAAGGTAAATTGGCTTCGGTACCCTATAAAAAATTCCTCGATTTCGCGGTCTAGCCGCCAAATCAAAAATCATTCGCATGCAAAAACGTTCTGGTTCACACATTCATTGGCTTATTAGAATAAAAGCAATTGCTAAGCAACATTGAAAACAGTTTTGGAAAACAAAATAAGTTGGGGCTGTCTAGTACCCAATGCCTGTGTGAATATTTACGAAAGCTCGCGGCATTTGTAAAGAAGTTCAAATGGCATTCCAGGCAGTCGTGGCATGGGGCTGAGAATTGCTGCTTTAGATGATGAAGATCAGTTAAGACCTTTTTTTCTGTTCACTTTTTCCATGCTGTTTTTTAGTGATTTCTCATTGTCAATCATTGTAATTAAACTGCGTTTTTTTAACCACTTTTAAAAACTCAAGTTTTGCACTATAATTGACTGCTTTTTTAACCAAAATATTTAACTAATCGCAATAGGCCATTTTGCTCTTCTTTTTCTACCTTAGGTTTACGTCTGAAATTTAGCTACTCAGCAATTAAAAATTAGATATTGGTTTATAGCTCTTCAAATCAGGTTATTCCAAAAACAGTCTGAAAACGCTGTTTTCACGCGTTTTCACCTGACTACATTCCTGCCTACCTTCTTCCTTCTTAATGCCAAAAAGTGCTTTTTTCATTCTATTCGATAGATTAACAGTCTATAAACCAAAAATAATTGCAATCATGAGAAGATTGCTAGAAGAGCTGAAATATTATTTTAAACACGGTTATAAAGTTACGTAGCACTCCACCACAAAAAAAGTTTCATTCTTTACTTTAATTTTACAACTGCAGTTAATTTTCAATTGAATATGTAGGCTTAAACCCGATTGTTAAAAAAAAATTCAAAACTTTCTGAACTGGAAAATTGAAAAACCAAATTATAGCCTTGGTCCTTCAAAGGCTTTGTTCTGGATCAGTGCTTTTTAACCTTTTTCATTCCGCGACCCAATTTCCGACCCAAGGCAACACAATCCCTTCGGTGAACAAAATTTAATTGTTCGGCCCAAAATTCTGGTTATCTCTAAAAAAAATCCTCACTTTCAATCTGTCTTGGAATTTCTTGATTTTTGTCCCCAAAAAGTAGTGTTCTTTAAAAAAAGTCTTCACTTGGAATCTGTCTCTGATTTCTCGTATTAGTGTTCTTCAAAAACGTTTTCACTTTAAATCAAAAATTCTGTTGATCAAACGTTTCCGCGCCCCCCCTCCCCCCAGAAAATAGCCAAACAACCTCCGCGGGGGTCGCGATCCTAGGTTGAAAACCACTGTTCTGGACATCTGCCTAATTTGCCTAAACAGCATACCGGCCATGGTTGTGGTCGAACCAAGGACTACGTCTATTAGACTTTTTCCGAAGAGACTAGCTGGGAATTTGATGGTGACCAAGTCATTGGCTACTTTAAAAAGCACAAAATTAATTTGCTCATGAATGGTTGCTACTCGGTCAAAGTGAAAATGAAAGAAGGCCAACGCTAGAGTACATTAGAATCGTCCGACCTTTTTGAGACAAGGACCATTGGGATTTTCAAAATTATTTTCGTGTATAATTTTTTTTAAACAGGATTATTCTATTTAGTTTACATGATTTCGGAAAATATTGCATGGCCTAAATAAAGTATTGCTAGTATTTTTTCATCTTGACTTTTAATTAATTTTTTTATTATTTATTCATTTGTTCACTCATAAAATCTACATAATTCAAACACAAAACGGAAAGTGCATGAGCATGAATTAGTGACATCTTATAACTAAGGTTTTGTTGTAGAGTATGTTGTTTTTTTTATATTTCCCGCTGTATGTCTGCACAAAACAAAATGCCTACACCTGAAAAGCTAACTTGTGGTTTTTCAATAACGAATCTGCTTAATTTTTTCACTGGTCTAGAAGCATTAATGTTGACTTTAGCACCGTTTAGCGGAAACTCAAACCATAGACTTTTACACTTAGGTGGTGTTTAACACTTGCTTTATGAAAAAAATACTCGGTGATTTACAACCAGCATTACTAGAACTAATGTCTTTAATTGTGACACGTTTTGCTTTGCAGAAAGTAGCATAACAAAATGTTAGCGTTTGTACAATGTCCTTCTTGTTCTTCAACTTAAGTAGCAATGTACGTTGTGGAAAAAGAATTTTTAAGTTTTCGTTAGGGTTTCACACAGCATATTAATTAATAGATAGATTTCAAACCAGACCAGAGTCGCGGTGACAAAGCAAGCTCCTGGTGCTGGTCTTTTTTGTTTGTTTATCTTTTTAGGTGGCCCGAAGAACTAGAGACTAGCAACGTGCAGCTTATGGCCCGCATGCAAATTTTAGCAGTTATTTTTTCCCAAAAAGTCATCGCTCAATTAGTGCAAACACCCAACATAAACTATCTCATCAACTTTTATTTGAACTTTTACATGTTTACATTTTTATACGTTTTATCTACAAGCTGAAATTATATCTTTAAAAAAGTTAAAAAAAAGCCGAAGTTAAAGAAGAAAGTAAACGAAAATTATCTTAGCAAAAATATGATTTCAGGCTTAAATGGTCATTTTTTCGCTGTCAATCAATCTGTCAAATAATCACTTTTAGGACAAACAGAGCCACCTGGTCTATCAATTTCGACGAAATTTTTTTCAAAAAAACTGTTGTCATTTCCTTGAGGCTAAGACAGTTCTGATTGTCCAAGCGCTTCGTATCAAGTCTTTATCATTGTCGATTACTAAACATTTTTATAAAACTCCTACAAGTTGAAAAGAGTTGTCGTTTTAGGGAAGAACTTTCTGTTGAACTGCAATAACAAGAATGAAGTGAAATCGATTAAATAGACAAGTGAAAAAGTGTGAATTGACATCTCTGAAAGGTTTAAAAGTCATTTACCAGGCTTTCCGTAAGTAGTTATAATGCGATTATATTTTAAAATAACATATTTATCCGTTCACTTCGTCACCAAAGGTTTTTTTATGAAACAAATTATTTCGTTAATTTGCGGCTTTTTTTGTCAAAATCAACACTAAATCCCGACAAAAATTTAGCTTTCCGGATATTATTTTCATCGATATAACCTAAAGTAGTTTTTCCAAAATGACTTTATATCAGCCTTTATTCACATTTTTAATGGCACTCGTAATCGCGTTTTCTCAACAACGCTAAATTTGGAATAAGAAAATTGATCCTGATAAACAATTATCTGTTTTCGTTTATAATTTCGTTCAAGAATCCAATGATGCATCGACGCAATGATCTGATCGCATTTTGAATAAGTTAACTCAACCAAATAAGGCCCAGTTCCAAATATGGCTAACTGCGCAGAATCTATAGACAATTTTAGCTTTATTTTTACTGAAAGTTAATATTAATTTGCTCGCACTTATCAAATTTCAACGTTTTTCAGCCGAGAACCGTTTCACTAGAATGAAAACAATTTTTTTGATTCGTTTTTCTTTTCTTTTTTTACTTCTAAATAAGCACTTGCTCATTTTTACCACTCATCGTAATCGCAAATCTAATGTAAGTATTTAAAATTCTAAATGCTATGTGTAAAAATCGATTTAATCTTAAACAGTAATATGCAGTTTTTTAAATGAAGTTGTCAAATACGAACGTTTTGACTTTTTTAAAACTGCCAATGTTCTTTATAAAATTAATAATTAAAGTCTAAGTAGGACTACCAACTGATTCTAAGTTACAATTCCAGTTAGATAATTCTGGCAGATCATTAAATATTTTAAAAGATTGCTTTAATCTGTGTAGCTTATAGAATTTCTTGGTGTTTTGTTGTCGCCTAAACATTTTCGCAGCTAAGATACAGTATTTAAATTACAAACAAATTTTTAATTAGAAAGAATTTCGCAATTTATCGGTAACCGCTTAAATTTAGTTGGCATGCCTTTTCGATTTTACAATCTATAATTCTGGCTAGGAGTTTTTTGCAATGCTTTAATAATGAAACTTACAAAAAAAATATGTGGATCTTATTTTAAAACACATGTTTCCAGAAAGACTCACTTTTATGATATTTTTTTCGCATGGACTAAAAATCAAGTTTTACTTGATAAATTTTTATTGTACTGCATTATGACGATCAACTTGCTCCTTCACAATGTCAAGTTTCAAGCGAAATCCTCCGATATTCTTGAAATTAGAATAAAAATAATGTTAAGTAGATAAGCTTTATTTTGTACATGTATTTTAGAAGCAAGGCTGTTTTACTTAAATATCTACAGTAGATAGAAATTTGGAAGTTTCTCTTGTTGTCTAACTTAACGCTTCTTTTGATGGAAGCAAAATGTTGCACTGTTGGACTAAACAATATCATTTCTATAATAAAATTTAACTATATTGGGATTAAACAAAGAATTTCGTTAAAGAAATAAATTTTACGGGCATTTTTTTAAATATTCCAATTAAAGTGTTTTTTCCGTAATAAATATAAAATTGTAAAATGAATTTTTGTTCCGTTGGTGTGGTTCTTCTTCAGTTAATATGCAGCAGTATTTTTTGAATTGGCAAACACTAATTCATCAGATAAATATAAAGAGACCGCTTCCAAGAAAAAAAAATTAAGTTAAACTCTGTACTATATTGTCAAAACATAAACTATATAGACAAAAAGTAATTACAAAACGTCACATTTCACTACAAAACAGTTTTAGTTTAAATATGAAATTGCCCTAATTTCAATCAAGTTGTTTGATGTATTCGCATTTTGTTAAGTATCTTCATTACATGTATTTTCCTGTTATTTTTCACGGTTCTAAATGCATCACAAAGGAAGGAATAGAAAAAGCGAAGCTATTTCGAGCGGCCACATTCAGATCAAACGAGTAGATTTCAGTTTGAGGCGCCATAATGATATTATGTCGCTTCAAATTATAGCTGTTTTGTCGATAACAAGGCGTCAATTCACCTCTAATATTCGACGACTCTTCCCAACTTTAGAATACGATCGGTGGTCGCTAATCCGTTTGATCTGCAAGCGACAAAAAAATGTGAACGTCTCGCTGTCGCGGTTTGAATAATCGTCAAGCTAGGTCAGCGACTGAGGGAGATTGCTGACCAACTTGAGATCAGAAGGAAACGTGCTCGTTTCGCTGCTTAAGCGCGCGCTTTGATGCATCTATGCGAAGTTTATGACTAATGACGTCATTCTTCCCGCTGATACAATCTTACCCATGCTTGAAAACAAAAATATTGAGAAAAACATAAAAGCAAATCTACGAGTTGTATTATCGTCAGCGATATTTAACAAATTTGCACAGATATCAAATCTCATAAGCAAAATATAGTTTTTCAAGTAAATGCTCAGACAGAAGGCTAACGGTTGTCATTTTATTTGCAAATAATTCACAAAATTAACAATAAAGATAGACAAAAGTTATATTCAACAATTAAAATCATATAATCATAGGCATTTTGGAAATATTTATTTGTTCTCGTGAAAGCGTGTTTGCATGACAACACTTCCCCGTCGTCTCAGCGCGAAAGCTCAGCGCGATAAAACTCTGATTCGCGAGCAGAAGGACGTGAGTTCAACGCTCGGTCTACCTGGGTGATATTTGTTGCGCTCTTGGCAAAGACAACAAACGACGAATATATGAATGGGGTCATGCTACAGATCTAACATGGTGACTCCTCTTGAAACAGAAAGCAGAAGCCAATCCAACGTGGCCCAACGACGACGACGACTACTGCAGCGACGTCACAGTATTTCAAGCAAAGGCTTTGAATTTATCAGGTAAAATGCGATTACAAGCCTCAACCGAGTCATTCTAGAAAAATCGATGATCACTGGACGTTATTTCGCCTACGTCGTACACTGATCTTATTTTAAGCAAAAGAAAAAGCAAGCTCACTGCGTAATCGTGGCACCGTCACACCAACGATAAAACTAAAGAAGTGTTGCAGCAAGGCCAGGATTGTCACGTGACTTGCAACCGGTAATAACTCTATTAAAGGTTGAATTATTTTGTTTACAGCAAAGTAAACATGCATTTCTAATGGCGCCATTTAGGCTGGTAGGTGGATATTGCTTATTATCAACTTGCAGAAGAAGCCTGTTGCTAGTTAATTTGGGTTGCAATTGTTAATGATTTCCTATAAATTGCTATTTAAAAATGTTGAATTTTTAAAATATGTGTTTTAAATTGTGCAGATTTTAAAACATTACACAAGACTCCCAATTTTTTTATTTTTTATGATCGTCATAAAGTCAGTAGCTTGCATTTTCTCTTTTAGGGAACAAAATTTACTTCAAATACAACCCATAAATTTTTTTATTGGCAACATTAAATTTTTTCGAGAAAAAGTTAATTCTTTTGATATGTAGCTGTTACGAGTTGAAGCGATAAGCAAGTTAAGATTTAATTAATCATTTTTTAAATAGAAAGATATAAAATAAGATTAGAAAACACTGCTTTTTTCTATTTTGGTTTTATTAACAAATTTTCATTATTTCTGACTTCATTCATTTTTCTGAAACTTCTTCTATTTTACAAAAGTAGTTGCAATTGTTAAATTTAAAAATTATAAAAGTTTCTTCAGATGTTTCTAAAGTTTTGCAATTACTTGTTTCAATTCTTCAAGAATTTTTATATGATGATTAACTTTTCTCGAGCACAAAACATAACTTAGTCATTGATTTCATCATATGCCCTTATGTTATTTTTAATCGTAAGCATTTTTCGTTTTTTCCGGATAATCAAAATAAATTTTTATTTTCAGTTATGCTTTCATCAACAACAATCGATCAACTTTTCTAAAATTTAAGCTTTTTTCAAAACAACCGCGTGGCAAACATTTTGAAGGGTGAAAGATCGAACAATTAAATTTTCATAATACTGTAGCGGCAAAATAAAGTTTTAGTTGGTTAAATGCAAGGTTTTTTGAAAACGTTAAGTGCAACAAAAATAAATACCATTGGAAGCAATTTCCACTTCAAAATATAAAAAAAGCTCTCCCTTCCTTTTGTGGAAATCTTATTCCAGGATCATAATCGCCCCAAATAGAATTTCTTTTGGTTAGACTCATTTCGCTTTATTCTTCGCTTTATCCTTCGCTTGAACCAATGTTAAATTGAAGAAAAAGTCTATTGTGCTGAGTAATATTTTTTAAATAAAATATATCGCTATTTTTACTAATAGTAACATAAAAAATAAAATAAGCATTTTCGAAAAACGAGTGATGTCAAGAAAGCCAATACGTTTAAAAAATTTTGAACAAAGCATGATTTAACCAATCAATCATAAGCCGAAAGTTATTGAATTTTAAAAACATTTTCACATTCTTGGCCTTTTCGAAGAGGTTAAAATTAAAAATGCTTTAAGCAAAAATTAGAAAATCTTCACGAATTTTGTGAATAAAAAATTTGCTGTGAACAAAACATATTTAGTAGTTAAGTGGAACATCCTTAATCTTTCTTGTGTTAGTTCAAAAATAAGCTCAAGGCCTTGAGAAAGTTAAAATTTGAGCTTCTTATTTGGCTTAAACATCAATATTTTTAAAGAGACAAATGACTAAATTTGTTTGCAACTTTTGACGGTGTTCTATTACATCGTCATTAGCTTCAATATAAAAATCATTTTCGTCCATCATTTGAGCTAAAAACAAAAACAATCTTTGACCTAAAGAAATCCAAAAAAATTGGCACATGTATTTTGATTAAATCAACTACTGGTCAAAGTATCTTTAAAATATAAAAAATAGAATGATTGAAGCTTTTTTGTCATTCAAAAAAAGTCGCACAATGCGCATCAACCGACTTTCAAATTTTCTACTAATTAATTCACGTAGCAGCTTGTGTTTTTTTAAGACGGTTGAGAATTTTTATGACCAAAATCGAGTAGCTTATGAGCAAAAACACAAAAAACCACAGGATTGAGAGTAAAAATTTTGTATTTCCTAAAAGTTTTGCCACCTAATTTCTACTGTTCTTACAAAGCTCAAGATTTTAGTTTTTTTTAAAATAAACGCAAGGTGTGAGCCACCAAGTAGTTTTGCTTATCTGTCCATCATAAGGCATCCGAAGCGGAACAAGGATACTGCGTCACGGTTCAAGGATTCATTAAGCTTTCGGTCGGTAGCGACTTCAAGTGAATTTTGTAATCACCGCTCGCCTGGTGGCGTCTGACAGGCGCCTTTGCTTTTTATTAACAGCTCCACTGAGCTTTGAAAGGCCTATGTGCCATGCATTGTGTAAAAATCATCGCCCTTTTCGCTTTTTCGGCCGCCTCTCTGGGGAAGCGGTCGCTTTGAGCTCGCTCTGATCTGATGAGGTAGCCGATGAAACGTGATGACGAGTGGCGCCATTATAACCAGTAGGGATATGAGCTGCTGCAAATAACTCGATAAATCTGACAAAATCGTTGTTTTTACACTTTGCTTATCGCTTGATGTAGATTGTAGACAAGCGGTCGCCTTAGGGGCGAGCTACGCAAAAAAATTAAAGAGGAAACTATTTTTCGCGAAAATTTCTTAAGGTCGATTTTTTTCGATGATTATCATTATTAATTCGTTTTCACTGTTGATATTCCGGGATTGCAGGAAAACATCGGAGCTTTTACACTTGGGGCAGCTGTTGACCCGGACCTATTTTCGTAGTTGCCAAGATATTTTAACCGACTGAAATTTTTTATTTGTTTTTTTTCGTTTTTTTTTAGAGATATGATTGAAATTTAGAGCTGCTTGCTATGACTGCCAAACAGAGATAAAACAAAGAACAAAAAAAATAAAGGAACACAACATTGTTGGACATAAATATCAATAAAAGCAAACAAAGCTGAAGATGTCGTTTAAGGCTAGGGTTTGGGTAAAAAGAAGCAAATTGCCGTTGTTCTTGCTTCGCAAATAAAGTGGAATAAATATCAACAACTGTAAACCAGGTTTAATTTAAAAAATTTAGTATAAGTTTGCAATCGAAAATCTTGTGACATGCGGCGGCATTATATAAACAAAAGGCCGCTCTCTTGTTGTTTTAAGTCCGTTTTATTTATTTATACTATACCAATAACACCTAATCAGTTGTTTTCCTTGAGCAATTAAAACAAAGTGATGGGAATAAACTAATTCAAAAAGTCACCTGCCACTCTTGATAGCAACAAGTAGCAAGCACATACACCAAAGCAAACTTTTTGTAATTGTTTGACTTTTTTTAGTTTTATACAATATTAGTATATATATTTTTTTAATTCTTAAAAAAATAAATTTTCTTTACAAAGCTGTAGTTAAAACATAAGTGAAAGTTTGGAGATTTTGATTTCGCAATAAATTTTTAACTTCGCTCTGAAAAATTTATTATTTTGAAAACGCGTAAAATTCCACCATTTTAAAATAGAAAAGAGGTAAACTTCTAAATCTAGAAAAGCGTTGTCGCAGTAGGCTATAGTGACTTATAAGAAAAAAACTTTAAAAAATGACAGGATTTCGTTCCCAACCAAAACTTCATCAGTTATATTTTTAACAATTCGAAGTGTACTCAGAAAACTGCCTAATCAATCTTCAGTTTCTAACATCAATAATTACAAATCTCAGTTAAACTGGGACTACATGACCGAATCAGGTGCTACTCAAAAGAAAATGGCACAAGTTTTCAAGGGTCAACTTTATATGACGACAATAAATCGTCGTCCTTCGGTTGAGTCTCAGCGCTATTTTACTAAATCAAGAAAAAATTGACAATTTGTTAAACTTTAAAAAAAAGGCAAGAAAAACCATCATTATATCTTTCACCGCCGCTTTTGTCACGCAAGTCCGTGTCAATCGCAACAAACAAACCTGTGACGTTACAATACAATTAAATTCACTTTTTTGAATCGGATTGATTCGAGCTTAATTTGAATGGAATTACATAGCCGTTTTCTGTTAAGAACAGGAGCAAAAACCAAAGACTCGATACACGGCATGATACGCGCGGATGACACCGAAAGGACGACTCGTAAAAAACTGAATACGAACTCGCACACTCCGTAGAAACATAATTTACGAATTGTTTTACTTGGTTACACGATCAAATTGAAAAGTTGAAAGTGAATTTGATTTGAAGCAAAATAACGTCAACAGTTCACAACATTGCTTTTTTAAGCATTAAATAGAGTTTTTTTGAAATGTTAGTTAAAAAAAGATTCAAGTAAAATTCAGTCAACATTAAACATTCGCAGAAGTTTTTTTTTATAGCGAAATTAGTATCTAAAAGCATTAATTTTCTATCGAATAAAATGTAAAGTTATTTTAGTTACGATTTTTGGACACAATTTCCACTTCCAGAAAAAATATCTCTTTGGATAATATTACTTTTGCTTCAAGACTTTGTTGATCTAAGGATTTGTTCTAAAAATCTTATTTTTTAATTAGAAAACAAGGGATAGTGAAAACGTTATTTGTGTTTTACAGTTTTGAAGCGAATTTGAGGAATGCCAGCAACCCTCCTTGTTGTCTGTCGTATTTCATCAGCGGGTAAACATAATTAAATAATGATTAACAGCTTTTGACTTAAACTAATTACCATATCAAGAACAAATAAGGGCTCGACCATTCATCAGCCGCTAACCAGATTGTCGACACCTCTGGCGCCAAAAGTCTGCTATCATGGGCGTTTAAGAGGCCCAACAAGCCCACGGGGTCAAACACCGCGGTGTATCTGGCACACAGAGTTGTGAAACTTGAAAGAGTTCGATGTTCAGATGAAAACCGTGGATTTTGACAGGTTCAATGTTTGTTTAATTCTTCATGTGCTGATAAATTCTGAAACCTGTGTTTCGTTTTGGGCTGAACTGATCGAACCTTAACCACTTTCAGAAATCCAAGTCACGAAATCAAAGAAAAATTGAAAAAAGAAAGACAGTAAAAGTCTGAATTTTTTTCCATCACCAAAAATATTAAACTGAATAACATATTAATATATATTTTATTGGTATTACAATATTATTACTAATATATTTTTATAATATTAAAATTGCAATACTTTTATGCGGTCTAATCCAACGACAGAGAAATTCAAACAAATTCTATGACTGTGATAATTCAAATAATTTACAAACTTTACAAATACGTATCAAAAAGCTTTTCTTTTATTACGCGATTCGCAATTTTCATCAACCACATCATTTTTCATGAATGAATTCTACATTAACCAAGAAAAAAACTTTGTATGAAAAGGATTTAATGCAAAGATATAGAAATTAGTTACAAAATTTTTTACATTTATCGTTTTCTGATTTTTAACATTAATCAAGTACAATCTTTGCTTTTAGCTGTTTTTAACTTGAAAAAATCATTCTTCAAATGATTTAGATCAGGGTGTTTCAAGTTCTCCACTCTTGTTGGTCACGTTTCAGAATTGTTAAAACTCGCGGGTCGTAGTTCGTTTAAAACTGTCCGAAAAGGTCAAAAAGTATAGTTTTTGGCATTAAATGTCAAGTAAAGACCAATTTTTGGAAAGCAAATAAAACTTTTCTTTCAGTTCTCTCTTGACTTTTGAAGGCAAACCGTTTCTTAAACAAGAACATTTGCTTTTCATAAAAGACTCATAATAATTGAGAAGATTAAAAATTATCTCGCAGGCCGGTGGTTTTGGCCAATATGACTTAGAAAAAATGCCATAGTAAGAATTACTATTATGCAAACAGTTTTGATCTTGACAGAAAATTTAACAATTTTTTTCTGAAATTTCAAGGTTAGACAGTGCTTTGTTCATGCGCTAGTATAAGTTGTGCAATTAAACTATTCATATATAGTTCATTTTCAAAAAACACTCAACATCTTTTAAACAACTTTTTAAATATTTCTGACGACGCCTAAGCGATTAGATTGTTTCGAAGTCTTTAATTTTCATAACAAGGTCAAAGTAGAAAAATGTGCTTCTGCTTCTTTCCTAGCAACGTCCAAAGTTGCAGCCATTTCTATCTATTTCACTTTCCATTACCTGATCGCAGATTTCGCTTATTTGGTAAACATTAAAATTATGTTCGTCATGAAGGCAAAGATCTCTCAGATTTTCTTTTTTGTTAAAGTGATATTGATGCCACGCTGTTTTTCTAGTTTATGATATATTAATGAGCTTTTGAGCTGCTTTTCGAAACAATGTTAATATAAAACATTGCTATTAAAGAATCAAGTTTCTATAAATAGCTTTTTATTGTATTTTTAAACTTTCAAAAGCAAAGTTATTTTTGTTTATAGTTTTGTTCACATTTGATTTGCTTTTTATCCGTTATTGTTAGCTTGCAGCAAAACTATGCTGGATGAGAAATTGAATTTGGTGACTAGTTTTTTTAAATGCAATTGAGGGAGAGAGTATACTTTTTCCAACCGTAACACAATTATATTCAGCCACAATAATCCATTCATATCAGATTAAAGTATAAAATAAAACAAAAAGAAACCATAAACGTTTTTGTGTATGTAATCAGGTCATTGACCTCGATCTTTAAATTGGATGGCAAAATTTCTGAACATTTTATTCATCTGAAGAGGGCTAACGTAAGCCGAAAAAGTTTATGGTTTCTTTTTGTTTTATTTCATATTTTAATCTGGCATGAATGGATTAATGTTGCTGAATATAATTGTAGTATAATTTTTCAAAATTTGCAAAAAAATTTAATTGTAATTAGTTGGTCTTAAAATTTAAAAAAATTCTATCTTTTTGACAACCAGAGCACGACTATTTTGTAAAACAATTTAAACATTCACGAAAAGTTGTTCCGAAATTTTGGTCAGCTTTTTTTCTTTTTGAGCGGACAACAGGGGTTTGCTGGTTATAGAAAAACAAAAGCAACAACCTTAATACCTGCTACAATATTAATGTCGGAGTTAAGCTCTTAAGCCATGCGAGTGAAAATCTCTTGGAGCCTGCAAAAGAATTAAACAGTTGCAAGTAGATTGACTTCACGCCAGTTAACTCATCGCCACGTTCTGAGCTAAACAGATTTATGGCGTCACACCGGCGCCTATGATGCGGAGTTGAATCTTTAAGCAGCACTTTTCAGAAAGAGTTGATTGCCTCGCTATTTCATTGATCGTTATATTCTGGCTCTTGCCTCGGTTCCTTTGTTTGTTTTTTGTTTTGGTTTCTAATTAAGATAATTGTTTCACCTTTGCAGCAGGTTGTAAAAAGGTTAAAAACAAGCTCATCAATTTCGAAAAAGGCGCGTAGAAAAAAGGTTTCATCTGTGCATGGGTTGCTGCCAATTACAGTATGTTTAATTTCTTTAAACTTAATAAAAACTGTGTACGTGTCATTTTCATCAAATTTTCAAAAGTTTTAATCCTTTTAAAAAAATATTTTGATTTTAAAGAAAACTCAGCAAGGTTCTCGAACTAGCAATTTTTGATAAAATTTTTTGCAGTTATTATCGTGTGATAATGAAAACAAATAGTATGGTACCAAACTTCTCCAATGTTTCTTAACTCTGGTTGAACGTATCAAACGGTAATTTATGTTGATTGACTACAGATAAGATATCATTAAATTTTAATTTTTATCATTCATAGTTATTCGTTGTTGAAACAGTTAACTTAATATATCTTATTTATTTTTAACCTCATTATTTGCAAAACTGCTACCAAAAAAAGCGTTAAGCTAAAAGAAATGGTCAAATGATTAACCTCACCGGGTGTCATTGAAATAACTCATCGTACTTTCTGTTAAAATAAACAACGGAATAGTTGGGAAATAAAATATTGTCAGAACAATAAAGATATATCCTTGACAATTATGACTCTCAGGCACAATTGTAAATGTCGGCCTAGAAAAAGTAAAGTAGAATAAAAGAATAAAATATGTTTGCATGTTGGAATACACCCTGTCAATATATAAATGTGATTAAGCGATTGTTAAGGGGTGGAAATTTTGTTTCGAATTTCTGTACGAAATTGCTGAAATAAACGATAAAATTTAATCCTTGAAATGCAGCCGTGAAAATAAATATTTGATGCTGTTTTTTGGAAATGACCAACTGAACAACAAATTTAGCGAATGTCTTTTAGAGTTTAACAAGAATAACACCATCAAACCAAAAAGCCGTAATCATGGTTTTATGTTTTTTATGGCTTTTCTGTGATTAAAATTGAGTATTTCAGATTTTTTTAAACTTAAGCAAACTTATGATCCAACTTTTTTTGAATTGTGTCGTTTTTGTTTGTCTCGTTTTATTTTCGGTGAGATACTGTCAAGAAATCTAATATCTTTTATATAATCACAATTTATACCGCAGGCCTATACACTGAAATTGAGAAGATTTATTTTTTACTCGATCATATAGACTTAGATAAAATATTACATAAACAGAAGTTGATTTCCATAAAGTTATGCAACGAAAAAAACTTTCAAAACTTTTAAAAAAATTGTGAATGAAAAAAGCAAAAACAATAGTAGAAAACGTTTAAAAAGAAATCCAATTTTTTAAAGGTATTGATCTATACTACGGCATTCTTTTGCGTACAACTAACTCAGAAAAACAAATTACGCTACAGTTCCTTTACTGTAATATCTTTGAGTTAAAAAATGTTTATGCAAGAAGCAAAATTATCCTATAGGATAAGCCCTTAAATAAATCAAAAAAGTTTACAACAAATAAAGTTAAAATAACCCTTGTTTAAGAGAAAATAACTCTAGTAGAAGTTGATAAATTTAACTTTTTTTTTCTTTTTCGAAGTTGATTTTGCCATAACCCTTTTTGTGTATCTTTTAAATAAGTTAAGGTTTTTTAACTTAGTTGTAATTTTAATCCACAGTAGGTCAGCAAGATTTGCAAGTAATATTTTTTATGGAATTGTTTTAATAAAATAAATCACTTTTTGGTGCGGTTTGCAAGAAAGATTTTGAATTTTTTAAAGAACTTCTTGTCGCGTTCTGTGGCCAACTATATCTTAATTTTTGTTAAAGTACTCTAGATAACTGTAGCTTTATATTTGAGTGATTTTCTAACAGAGAGAAATTTTTAGTTGATATTAAAGTGATTTTCCACCAGAGAGGGCAAATTTTCACTCAATATTAGAAGAATTTTCTACAAGAGAAAGCAAATTTTCACATAATATTAAAGGGATTTTCTACCAGATAGGGCAAATTTTTACTTAATATTAGGAGAAATTTTTTACCAAAGAGATGAAATTTTCACTTAATATTAGAGTGATTTTCTAACAGAGAGGGTAAATTTTCACTTTACTAGAATCAAATTTTATAAGAGATGTTCAAAACAAATAAAAAATATGAATTAAACATTTTTTGAAATTGTGATGAAAGTGCTGTAAACACCGGGAGGTTTAAAACTAATTTCAAATGAAAAAAGTGGGGGCAATCAACCAAAAGATTGAAAATTACTGTGATGACAAAAAACTGTCAATAAAAATCAAAACAAAAAGTTAATTCAATTACCTTTTAATGATTATAGAAGACAATAAAACCAAGTTTTGAAACAGTACAACAATAAAAGAAATGCATTAAATGAATAAAACAAACAACAAAAAAGATCTAATCGTATTGCACGTATCAACTGCAGCATAAAACAAATAAGCTTAACAAGTTTGCTTTAAATAGCAGAGAAAAATAACAAGTAAAGTATTTTAGCTGTACGTAAGAGAAACTCTGAGCTGTTTTTTTTTATACAAAGAATTCAAAATGTTTTAATACTTTAACCCTAATTGAATTACTGAGCATTTCAAGGTTATCAAGGGTATTTGGCTTTAAATTTAAATCCGAAATGCTTAGTTTGAAAAATATTTTGATAGGGTAAACACTTATTCTATTTCCTGTCGCACCAAAATTTAATCATATAAATCACATTGCAAGACTTAAACGTCAGTTATTGTATTGATGATTACTTCATTCATCTAAAGCAAAAGAATGGTTTTAAATAGCATTTCGAATAACAAAAGTTAAAATTGAAATAAAGCTCAAACATTTTTAAAGATTCGAAATGCTCTTATTAGGCCAATATAACTTGTAAAAACAAAATATTGTTTTTAATATATTTAATTAAACATGCAACAACATATGACCTTTGTAAAGTCTAAAAATTACTTAAAAAAAACAGAAAATAATAAAAATTTTAATTTATTTATGGTTAATCTTTTTTTTCTGTTTGTAATTTTACAATAAAAATTTGTACTAAAACAGTTAATAAAGTAGTAGGTTCAAACTACTTTTGTAAAAGTAGTTAAAACTGTAGTAAGTAGTTTGAAGCTAATGCTATAAGAAAAACACCAAATCTCGAAAAAAGTTTATGATCAAAAAAATTACTAAAAGAAAACGAAAAGTTTTAACTTGACATTAAATATATATAATAAGCTTTTTTTAGGAAAGAAAAATACGATTTTACCTTTACAAGTATTTTTAGATTTATAGCTCCATAAACAAAACGTAAAATACTAGTCGATTTACAAGAACATGTTTTACGAGTCGAAATAATAGGAATCTATCAGCAGTGATAACAATTTTTTTAAACATTTTAATTGGCTGAAACGCTTTTTTTATCAATTTCGGAGACTAAGTTTTCCATATTTCTTAATTGATTAACTGACGCTGAAATAGTATTTTCTTGTCTGTTTTCATTAGAAGATACCAGAGTTGTTTTATCTTCAGAAGAAACGCTTTCACATCTTTGCGTCTTTTTTTTTCGGGATGACAAAAAATTTTCCGGTTCTTTTTTTTGAATAAGATTCGAGGAAAGACGCGTTTGACTGCTCAATTGAAAATGAGGAGAAATTGAATAAGGAGAAAATCGAGAGGATTTTATTGACGGAGTTCTGCTGCTGTCTGAATTGAGTGACTGAGGAAAAACTCCTGGAAACGAGTTAAATGGTGGAGCTTGATCTATGGATTTTCCCAATCCTCTTTTGCCCCATAGATAAGGAGAAATTACTTTATCGTTGATTGCTGTACCAAGAAAAGATTCGCGCGAAAAAGATCCTCCTGGAAGCATTGCTCCTCGATAAGGAAAAGAGTTTGTGGAAAAATTACTTAATCCGGGGATGTATTGGGCTGCATTAAGGAAGTAAGGTAAAGAAGAATTCCCAGATTGGCCTGAAAAGTGAGAAGTCAAGTATGGATAAACATTATTATTCGGGACCCGGTCTGGTATCGGATTCGAATAAAATTTAGAATTGTATGAAGGATCTAGATAGGAACTGTTCGCTTTCATTAAGGTAGCTAGAGCATGCATTTGAGAAGGGTGAAGAAAAGGGAAACTACTATTTTGAAAATTATTCATAAAAGGATTTGATTTAGAGCCTGATTTTTCCATGTTTTCCGCGGTTATAAAAGTTTCTATGCTTCCAAACTTCGGAATTTCCCTAAAAACTTGCTTCCGTAAACTGAAGGAGCTGTTCAAATCATCAACGTCTTTAGAAGAAACCTCTCCAGAAGATTTAGACAATGGTGAGATTGTTTCGTTGCGTTGACACAATTCATCGCCATCGTCTTCACACTGCACGCTCGAATCAGTCTTGTCATCCATTTTGTCTCGTTCCAAAGGGTCATCTTCAATGTTACTGCAAGTCTTTTGCTCCGAAATAGGGGAGACACAAATTTCTTTTTTGACATCATCCCGACGGTAAACTACTTGCTCCTCTGAAAAAAAATGAAAAAAATTTAATTTTTTATTTCAAAGACTTTGCAATTAGTTGCGGAGGACTGATATTACATTTCTGACATGGGATTCTAATCACTGAATTTCGGCACTGAAAAAATAGTAAAAGTGCCTTATCAAGATGACTTGATGCAATTAAGAATTGTTAAAATACTTTTCTACATGTTCATCGCCAACGTCATACAAGCTTATCATATGGTTTCGGCTTTGTATCATTATGGGAGTCAGTCTACTCACTCAGAGATCTGCTGAGCTAATCATAAAATCAAAAACGAATCTTCTCGAATGTTGTTCTTAGTATTAAGTCTAACCGACCTGCGCAAGGAACTTTGCCATATTTTTTGGTAAAAAAGTGCATTGATAAAATCAAAGTGTTTTAAGTTTGTTTTTTCTCTATGACCAGCGCTGTTAACACTCCCAAAAAAGAATTGCCAATAATAAACTTTAAAACCCATAATTATGGCGATTTAGTGAGATTCACTTACAGCAAGTGGGGCGATACCGTGATCCGCTATTGTACTCCGCTATTGGATTGAATTTCTATTTTGTATTGGTGACCAAAGGTGTTGTTGTTTTGTCATAAATTATTGTATTTGTTCCAAATTGAGATTATTAAAAGCTCTGCAGGTTTTTTTAAAAGAAAGGTTTTCGTCTCTCTAAAACTTTATTAATTTTATCTATCAATAGCTGCAGCCATTTCGTGGCAAAAAGCATATTTAACCCATAAAATACGCCCAAAATTAAATTATCTGAGCTTCGAGTTGAAATCTTATTAATATTCCTCCTTGAATTTAAAACTCAGGTAGGGTTAAACCGAAAATTTCGAAAGCGCATTAAAGATATTGTGATATTCGCGCTGCAAACTTAACAATAGCAACAGCTCGTATCTACTGCATTTTAGGCACTTTCTTACGTCATCGTAGTTGCTAATTACACGCATTGCGAACAAACAAGTTACAGTTAAATAAAATATATTAAATAGTTTCAAGCTGCTTGGCTATAGTCTGGGCAATAACTTTTAGAATAAGCAACTGTCTAGTTTGAAGTCTAATGCTGATAATGGCTAATAACCTGAAAGTTGAAGATATTTTCTTCCAGAGGATGATTCTACGTCATCTTCTTTTTCTTCAATATGCCGTTTTCTTAAAAATTGCTCCTGCACATTGTAAGGTTGCCGTCTGAAATTTTATACTGTAAATTAGTTGCCAAACTTTGCAAAAAAACAATTCTTTTTCCATGGGTTTAATAAAACGAAACTTTTTAACAATTCTTTTTTCAAGGCTTTAATAAAATTAAGCTTTTCAAAAATGCGGTATTTCATTGTGGTTGTTTTTCATATCCTAATGATTTTATGTTTTTTTGAAAATTCGAGATTATTTTCTAGCCTTCTTGGGCTTGATGTAACATACAGCAAATAAATACAAGATTAACGCCACATTTATAAGCACTACAAAAAAATCTTTTAAAAATTGCTTCAAAATATTACAATAAAACCTTACCTAGTAAAATTTTTTTTATTTGTGTTGCTTTAGAAAAAACACCCATCAATTTTTATGCAGCGAAATAACTGCTTCGCCGATTTAACGTCTAAAAATGAAAAATATTTTTAATTTACCTTTTATCTCTTTTTCCGTTTCCTGAATCCCTGAATCCTTTGGCAAAAGGATTGTGGTTGATTTTTAATTTTGTAATCTGTAAAAAATGTCCCAATATATGTTGAGCAATACTTTTAAATGCATTCAACCAATTTGCTACAATTGTATCTCATTAAAGTTTTTTTTACAACTCCTGAAGATTAAGATGCGGAGTTTAAAGTTAAACAAAATGTAAAATTAAATGAGTGCTATCATTTTTTTTGGCTTTTTTTGTAAATTTTCTTAACATCTATTCTATTTTCGAAGAAAAGTTTTGTTTAGGAGCAAAATGTCTGGAATGTGATACAACTTTTAACAAAAACCAAAGAGCCAATCCAGTAGAGAAAATTTTTATTTGAACGCTGACGTTTCGATAGTTAAATTTTTTTGTTGTCAAAGCAAATTCAAATTTGTTTTTTTTTTAATTAAAACTTTAAAACACTGTCATGTCCCAAGAAGAAAATATAATTTTAATTACGTTTTAAATAAATATAAAGTAAACTTATTGAATAAATATAAATGGTAGAAACAAACTCACACAGAATTATAAACAAATATTCTATATTCCATATGCATACAAACAAAACTTACTTTTAACATTAATTAATAAAGCATTTAAAATCTGCAGAAACTATTAATGTTTTCATAATGAATTTCAAAAAAATTTTTTTTTCACTTCAAGAAAACGGACTTCCAGTTTCTTTTCTCGATAAGCAAATTTTAATATACCATAGTAAAAAGTTTTAAAAGCAAATAAGTACTAATAACCAACCTACTTAAAAGGATCCATTACAATTTTTTTTTCATTAAATTACCTTTTTTTGAAAGCATTTTGCCACATATTAAAAAATAAATTACTTTCTTCTTAAGAAAAATAAATTTTTAATTAAGGAAACACTGTTAATGAAAATCAAAAACCTTTGCTAAACATTGATCTAAATTCTGTTTGGGATTCTAACATGGGATTTTATTTAATACTTAATTAAAATTGTATTTTTGTCCAGTTTTAAGTTATGTTTTTCAAAAAACTGCATTTTGCTTGGACAACAAGAAAGTCAACTCTCAAAACCTAAGCGTTTAAATTGATTGTTCTCAACAGCGCTGCTGTTAAATAAAAGTTTTGTTTAGTTTAATCATAAATGTTGTATTTTATTTTTCTAGCATTTGCTATTGATACGTTTTTATCCAAATTTTTTGGCTTTATACTTATTACTGATACAATTTCTTATTATTGATAGTCAACTTCTAACTCAACATGCTTGTAATTATTCACTATTAATTTAATGAATCAACACTTGAAGTTGCACAACAAATAAAAATAAATACAACAAAAAGATGGCTCAAAAAACATTAAAGCATGTGCCTCATATTTTACCTTCAGGAAATAATACGTACTAAGGCCAGTTGTCCATTTTAATTGCCAATAAAACTACCAAGTTAGGATTATAAATTAAAAGCGCTGTCTTACTGTGTGTTCTTAATAAAAAATCATTTGTAAAGAAACTTAAAAAAATAAAATAAAATCATTCTAATGAGTAATTGTCTCCAACGCTTAACAAAATGGCGTCATACATCCTTCAAACCGAGTTTATTGTTACAAGATGTAGTCGATGTTTGTAAATGTAAAACAAGCCTTTTTGCTAATAAAAACATCAACAAAATAGAAAAAAATGTTTTAAAAATTGGTAAGAGAAATTCAAGAAAAAAGTTTACTAACCCTTTCGTTTTGGTATGCAGTGACGGCAATAAACTGCATTTCTTCAAACACGTAAGTCCGAAAAGAAGAATGATAAAGTTTTGACAAGTCATTACATCTTACAATATGGAATCTCGGCTGGTATTTGTGCATCGAGTTTAGAACGGTCTGAAAAAATTTTACAAGTTGTATTTAAAAACTTGAAAAAGCAAATATTGCCATGAATATTTTTTGAATTTTCTTAAGAACGCGGCTGACAGACAACAATTCCCAACTTAAATTTACGCTAAATATCCTAAAAAAACGTTAATAAAAGCAAAAGTGTATTTTTAAAATATAAGCTTGTTGCAAAATAGTAAAATTATACATTATTCAACTTTTTTAAATTTCATAGTTTCGTACCAAAAAAAAGAATCAATTTCTAAGACTTTACTTTTCAGCTGAGCGCTTACGAGAATTGGTTTAAACCAAAAGTATTTAATAAAAAATTCCAGTAAAAAGGTGAATGTCCATATGCTCGAAAAAGACCTTGCACCCAAAAAACACAATAAGTTTAATGACATCACACTTCAAAAACTACCATTTTTTAAAAACAATCTTTATTTAGCCGATTACTCTTATGTTTGTGTGTTTAAGTTAACCTTGGACGCAAGCGACAATATGCGAAAATCGAATTAAGTAATTTCATTAAGAACATTCGAATAAAAAAGTTTTCAAAAATTAGATTGAGTGCATCAAAAAACAGACAACATTAAAACCAGAATACCGCTTCAGCATCGTTTAAATTGACAACTCGACGAAATTCACTTGAAAAATCTATTCTTGCATTGGTTAATTTACAATTTTTAAAGGAAACAAATCAACCATGCCACTTACATGGCCATTCGGGTCGGTGATGTTGTTTGTCAACTTGACTTTGTGAAATGAAATTCCGTTTTTGTTCATCCAATGTTCCCCGAAAGCAGGCGAGTCCGGATGGATAAACATGCTCTTCTGAACTTCGGGATCCGCTTTTCCCGCAACCATCCAGCGCGAATTGTGGAATTTGTAGCGGCAATCATCCGCCGGAATTATATCCATCAGCATGACGTACTTCGCTTTCTTGTTCAGTCCATTCAGCTTGACTTTGAAACACGGGAACATTCGCCTGTTAAAGATAGGTTTAATTTTCACCGACTTTTGAATAGAAGTCGATTTCATAGATCATTTTCAAGAAAAAAGTTTTAAGTTTTTATTTATTTATTTTTATTCATTGTTACCGAATAAATCGTTGCAAACGTAATAGGGGTGCAAAGTCACTAATAGATATTTACGTTCAAAAAAGTTACAAACAGTCGCTTATCTGTATATCACATTCTATAACGACTTCGATTATTTCAAATATTGATTAAAACTCTGTTAAGCAACCGTGGACATCAGATCAAATTATTTTATTTATGACGTTTCAGCATACCCTTGACAGAATGGTTCAAAGCCTTAAGGTGATTTTTCAAGAAAATTTAATTAAAATGACAGAAATTGACTTAAAATTTCTATTTGGATGAATCGTTACATATTCGATTAAATAAGGTAAAAGCACAAAATGCTTCTTACGCTATATTTTGCAAACCAATCAACCATAAAATATCATCTAGAACTCTCGATCACGTGATTATTTTTCCGATGACGGAGACGTTAAACAGTTTGGCAAACACTGCGGTCACTGATGGGCATTGACATGTCCAGAAAAGATTAAGGTTTTTTTTTATCAAGCTCACGACCAGCCTTATAGAAACCTTTCTTTTTGCTTTTTAAGACGCGTGGCAGCAAACGGCGCTAAAATTGTTTTATTTACACGACCAAATTTCAGTTTCCGCAAATAGATTCTGGAAGTAACGTTTAGAATCAACGAATTCGGTCATTATGTCGTTAGTAGGACAAATTTAATCAAGAATATAAAACTCTATCTTGGAAGCAAAAAAAATTGACATTTTTTAAGTAAAAAACCCTTCAATCCTCAACAGTTTTATTGGTTTCTTTTTGACGATAAGTGGAAAACAGCTTCGTTTTTATTATCCGAATAATTGTCTAAATGCATCTGATTGTGTTTGTTGCTTCAAAATAAAATCGCTTCAAAATCATTGCAGATTTGTTTAGTGTAAAAAGGTAAGGCCAAAACATCATCGAAATTTTTACTTTGAACAGTAAAAAGAAAAAAGTTTTAAATTTTTAGGAACCATTTATGCGTCTGCTAACGATCTTGTTACATTTATTGGCGACAAGATGGCACCTGATAAACAGCTTGATTTTAGCGAATTCTAATGTCGGTTTCCAATTTCAAAAAAATGTGCATTATCTGCATTTTTACTCGCCCGAAACGGAATTGAGTTAACAGCTTTGTAAGTTGGTTCCTTATAGTTTTGTAAACACCTTTAATGGCCATAAGTGTGATTTTCCGACTTGAACGTTTCGAAAACCACAAGCGAATAAACACATTTTCAAAAAATTAAATTTTTAACATGGTTATTTCAAAAACATTGTTGCGGATGTAAGTAGCCTACCTATATTTCCCCAACGAGTTTAAAAGATAAAACTTTCTTTAAAAATTTTTTAGACTAGAACTAAAGAAAACAAGCTTTTTCCAAAATCTATACCTATAAATATCCTAAATCTATCCGGAATGTCACAATGTACTCCAATGTACTCTCTTCCCCAAATCCTATCCGAGGACAGTTTTATCTCTTTCAAATTTTGTACAAACTTAAGTTAAATAATGAATTATTTGTAAAAAAGTTTCTAGTAATTGCGCACAAGTACAGTCCGAGAAGATATTTGCTTCAAGGTCAATAAATAAGCCATTGAACCGAGATGTCTAATTGAACAACATCTAATCAGTTAAGACTAAAAACTTTCCCAAGAGGGTCATCAACGTCATATAAGAAATAAAAAGGGTGGTTGTAATACATTTGGTCTCCAATAAAAATTTCGAGCTGTACTAGCAATATCCTAAACGTGATTAAGCAGGATAAAAGCGGAGAAAAGAGGAGCCTAATATCTTCGGCACACTTGTGATTAAATGCGAGTTATTGCTACAAATCTCCAGAGAGTATAACCCAAAAAAATCTAATCATCAAACATATGTTGATTGCGAAAGACGACGGAAACGCTTTACACTGTAATCTTTTAATAGCCAAAGTAATCACGATTTTAATTTCTTGCCGCTAAAAAAAACTATTGACTTACCAAGTTGGTCTCTTAAAGAGCCGAAATTATCATTGAACCAAATGTAGTTGTTTTTATTTCATTTAAAACAGTCAACTACTTGTAAATCATGTATTAATTTAGTGTGAAGTGGCTGGCTAAACATATTACAAGTTGTTCTGCTGGTTTGTCTAATTAAAATATAAAGCAATTAAAGAATTATCGATTTAATAGCAAAATTCTGAAGTCTGCTTCTTAAAAGGTTTCACTGAACCCAAACAATTACCTTGTTTCACTTACATAATTGCAATAAATTATTGTCAAATTCGTGCTAAAGATCACTTTCGTAGCAGTTATAAGTGTGAGGCGAACAACGCAACCGATAAATCGTCGTAATCGCCAGTGAGTTCTTGCCTCACAGTTGTCGTATGATGGTGATTTTATTGCCTATTAACTTCAAAACTGACATCATGTAGGCCTCTACGTCATTTAGGCGCCTTTCAGCTAAATCGTTCTAATATAATATCGGGTGCATCAAGTTTCAATCAGTTTCAAAAAAGTGGAATGCTGACACTTTTGCTTTTCTTTTGAGAGAAATTTGAACACTGATACGTGCAAAGATTTTAAGAAGATGGCAGCTATAAGTTCTAGTCTTGCACAGTTCGAAAGCGAACTAATAACCTATCGCTCCCAAAGCAGTCTTTGAAACATGACATATTTTGAATGTAGTGCGTATTGCTTTTTCATATTTGTTCGAAATCGAATATCCAAATTGAAGAAAAAAATGTCTATACCGGGAAAATGTCTGTTCAAAACAAAGTTGGTGTTGCATTTCAAAGCTTGTAAACAAAATCAAACGCTTTGTATTTTTTATCTTAAATTCTTCCCATGTAAATTACGCCAATAAAACAATAAGAAACAACAAATCAGTCTTACTTAGCAGCTTAAGGTTGAGGTACAAAACTTTACAAACATGATTAAAATTTTTTTTCAAGAATATTAAACTTAGCCAGTGTAACGTTGGATTGTTTAAGGCGATTTCTCTAATACCAACATATACTTAAATGCCAGAACGCCAGATCGGGGCTCATATTTGACGCCTTGCAGATTAGAAGACTGACTTTGACTCGGCGCTTTATCTGAAAGTGTTTGTGTTTTACCATGAAATTTTATTTGACACTTTGAAGACGCCAGAAACTTCGGGATTTAAATCATGTCCAACTGTTATTCTGTTTAGAAAATTTATTTTGCGCTAAAGCCATTTGAGCGATTTCAAAGAAAGAATAAACAACGAAGAAAACAGTGAAGTCTTTGAAATTTAAACAGGAGATTGATATATCGGTAAATAAAACCAAAAGATAAGATCTAGAAAGCAACAACGGTTTTTTACCGTGGTACGCTTAAAGCGATAATATAATAACAGCTTTGCTGACTGGTTATAAATTGCCAATTTTTTCAAACATTAACTTGTTTTTTAAAAGCATTTTAGAAGTTAGTTGAGAAGAATTTCAATTTAAATAAATAAAAAGCCTTATAAACATTAATTCTAAATTTTACAAAACAAATTGGTTAAACCCTTTAGATCAAAGAGCTTTTTTCAACTACAAATATGTTTAAGCGTATGTTAAGCAGTGATTAAACAGCCCCCTGTCTTGATAGACGCATGCAACTGGGTGCATCGCAACCTACATAAAATAAAGGCACGCTGAGTCAAGTTTGACTTATTTTCTACATAATTACATGTTTTTTGATTTTTACGCGGTTTCACAACATAAGTCTTAGTTATGTTTTTAACTTTAATTCGCTCGTAAACGCTTTGTTTGAAGTAAAAGCAAAAAAAATCTTTTTGAAAAGAAACTTCAGCTTTTTCTAACGTGTCGCAGCATTCACAGCAGAGTAAGTAAGAACTCCGCATTGATGGCAAACGCGCTTAACGAGGTGTTGGTTCAACTCTTACACGCGCCGTTCTGTCCTGTCTTTAAAAAAGGCGCGCTTCCCTGCTTGGCTGTCTTAACAAGCAACTCTATATTTCAATCAGGTTACTAAATAAAAATTTTCAGCGGGTAGCATTATCTTGGCATTTCCAAAACCAAGATAACCGCGTGACAGTTTAACGCCTTCGATGTTGTACTGGCAGTCAAGATAGTAAAGATAACAATCAGAGACAAAGAAGATGATGACGTAGTCAATGTTTTTGCATAACGATCTCTTAAATTTTAGATGTCTCATTGCTGGGTACCTACTAAGAAAGTTAATTTTCAGTCAAACCTAATAAAATTTCGTCACCCAAAATATTGATTGAAGTTTAAAAAAAAACTTTTTTGTTTGACTGTGGCTCAAGACTGCCGCTACGCTTTGCGAATTCCAGAAGCTTCGTCGTCGAATCTAACGATGTTGAACTCAAACAATCAAGCGTTTAAGCTCTAAAACCTAATTTGAAAAAAACGTTTAAAAAGGAAGCTTTAGTCAATCCGTCCAAATCTTCTCATTTTGAAAAAGAATTTACAAAGGATTACGCCAAAGCAAAACCACTTTTTGACAGTCAAAGACAAAAGAAATATCTTTTGTGCTTAAAATTTGTGTTTGTCAGGTTGCACGGCGCCACTACCCAGCACTTTACAAGTGTAGATGTCAAATCAAATATACTTAAACTCTCGTTTACCATCGTTTCCCATCTGATTGACACTTTGCTAATGACTATACAAACATGTGATTATAAATTAATAGATAATTGTCGCAATTGTTTGACAAACCTATTGTTTTGAAAAAAAATTTCGTCAAATGATAAAAGATTTTAAAACGTCAATATTTCAGCTGAAAGCGTCTGTGACACTTTTCGATGTCTTCAAAACTCAGTATTAGCCGTGACTACTTTAAAGGAATACTTTTGTGTATTTTTTAATTGCCTTATAAAAATCGATCAGTATTTCGCAGAATTTCTTTAAAACAAAAGATTTTGGACTAAAATTTGTTTCAAAAAATCTAAGACTATTATAATTCTTTTTTGTGGTTCAACTGTTTATTTAACGGTCAATAGCATAAAATCATTGTTTTCACACAATCAAATGATATAACCTTTCTCTTCAATATTTGTTGGTTGACCATGTGCAATGAAAAACTTTTGTTATAAAAAAAAACAAAAACGTTGAAATGCAAATATTGATCTCCCAATGGGGACAACCAAAATAGAGTTTTTTCGTTCTTTTCGAAACCAATGTGAACCATTGATCTGTCACAATTTAGTTTGAAAATGTTTTTTCATGATTTCTCACTTTCAGCTAATTTTCACGAATGACAATCGAATTTGTTTGCGCAATTGCACGTTATGCTCTGAGACAGCTGTTTATATCTTGAGTTGCGAAGAAATGTCTTTGTTCAATAATTTGATTCACGAAGCGGGTTGCGCCGGGTTAGGAAAACAGAATGATTTTCAACATCTTTTTTTTGCATACAACTGTTCACCATTAATGTCTGTTTTGCTTTAAGCAAATAGGTACAAAGGAGTGTTGAAATTTTGGAAGATGTGGACTCAACTTTGGCCACGGATTTTTCGTCATCAATCGTTTTTCATCAACGCAAAAAACAATTTAAGTTAAAAGTTACAATTCTGGTTTGTTAATTACAAATATGCCAATTAAGATTCTTAATATTGAGCCTGGATAAAAATGCAAAGCTAATTGGAGCTACTTTTGTTTACTGGTCTGGTTTCTAAAAGATTACATTTCGGTAAATCGAAAACTAAAAACTTACTTTATCAAATCAAAAATTGGTCAATTATTCTAGTTAGTGTTTTTTAATGCCAATATACAATCTTACAGAGTTAGTAAATTCAGGTTTTTTTATCAAAAAAAATAACAAAAACCGAAAAGCAGAAAACTTGAGCTAAATTCTTTTTGCATTTTTTGACAAATATGGGTTTGTTTTCCAATGGCAAGAAATTAATTCAATGGTAAAAAACAAAGAAATTCTTTAGTTTTATAATGAAGACAATATTAAGTGTTTGCATGCACAAAAGTAAAGGATGTTTCACGACCTACCAAGCCCAGGCCCAACCTTTTCTTTGTTTTTCCAAAGGACTTTTGCGTTTTAAAAGCTTTCCAAAACAAACTTTTTGAAACTCTCAGTTCACATGTGTTGGTTGAACAGGGCTCACACGAATTCATGACTTTTGAACTTTAAAAGTTTTTTCTTTTGTGAAAAGAAAAAAAAGAGAAGAAAAAAGAGAAATTTAAGGGAAAATCGAAAACAAGCACAGCACTTCGGTTTTAGAACTGAACTCTGAAATAGCTTTAAAAGTTTGATTCTTGATGTTGCGATTATTTTTAAAATAATTTAAACAAATGCACTTTTTTCGGCAACAATTCGAGAGAGTGGCAATCAAGCTTCAAAAGCAATTGATAGAAACAGATCACTGTAGTTGCCATTGAAAACGATTTAATCCCAGCTGGACAAAATGGACGACTTGACAAAAATGTTTACTTTGGTTCAAAGTTCAAACTTCTCTCGTTATCATTATAACACCAAAACCCATCTATTTTTTGTTTTGTTTGTTTCTATTTCAAAAATTTTTGACAACCTATTACAAATAATAAAGAATTAAGAATACTTCTTTTTTCGTCAATAAATTATTTTTTGCTCATTCATTATTTTGTTATTGAGCTATTTTTCAAAATATCGTATCTCCAGTAATGACCGCCTTAATCAAAACTAAACATAAAATTTGAATTTACCGTGATAAAAATACATTTAGTATTGAATAGTCAAACAAAAGCGAGATTATCGCAATGCCGAATGCTGTTCCAGTTTAGTAAATCTTTTTCCTATCAGTCGATACGCTCCTAATAAGATAATGTTGTTTAGTTTTTATCAGTTCACTTTCTCTGTGTATTTTTTTCACAGCATTTTCGAGAAATATAATCCGTGTCTTAATTCTTAGTCAGTATTTTTTATTCAAACTTACAAATTTTATCGACTTTAAGTAGGAAAATGAATTGTTTTTAAAACAAAAAACATACTACGAAGAACATGTTAAGTTTAAACATACTACGAAGAACAGGAATGCATTAGTCAATTTAATTTTATAAGTTTACACTTCATTTTATCAAACTCGAGCCACACTATCAACTATATTTAATAAAGTTAGAAGTAGATGTTTTTGCACCCTAAAAAAGTAGTCAAAAGAATCAATATGCGTTTTTTTTGGTCTTGAAAATCCAGCATAAATGCATTGTTTCATAAGTTAATAAGCAAAAATTTATCTTTAAAAACTATTAATTAAAATGTGATGCGGAAAATTTTAAAGATAAAAAAAATTACTGTAAACTAATTAAAAACTTTGCGGTAATAAATTACTGTAACGTAAAAAAAAAGTCAAAACTTTTCTGCAGTCGCAAAATCACTTGTACTTACCTCCCTGTTTTGGTAATAACCATCTCAGTCCCAAGGCAATGAAATTCTTGCCACAGCTTTTTATTTTCAAGTTCAACTTTAGGATCATCCGGTTCGTTGTCGTCGATGTCCAAGATTTTTTTGCCCGGTAAATTATCGACTGAATTGCCGCAAAAATTGCTTTCAAAAGCTGATCTTAAAATCGGTGAAGTCAGTCCTTTATTGAAAAGAAAAGGTCCGTTTTGGGGCATTGACATCGATGGAATATAAGATTGGGGAAGAAAAGATAGATCGAAACCTGACCTCGGTTGGAATGGGTTGTTCTGATTATAGGCAGACATTATAGCCTGAAGGGGCCCAGGTTTTACAGAGTGATGAATCATTTTTTTCGTTTAGAAACAAATGAAAACAAGAAAGATTTTCGCTGCAATAAAGAATTGCAACAGAAATTGGTTTTGATCGCAATATACAGGAATGCGAAGTTGGCTTTTTCGTGAATCGTTGTTGCAAAATTTCTTGGTCTTTTTTGCCTTTACGCATTTATCAGCAGTTTTAACTTTTTTTATCAAATCCTTCAACTATGAAAAACACGTTTACTTAGTAAATCAGCTACAAATTACTTTGTTCATTTCGCTTTTTAAATTATCTTAAAAATTATTTATTTTTGTTTGCAAAAAGATAAAACTAATTGAATGTACTATCAATGATACGTTTTAAAATATTAATACTGAGTTAACTTATGTGTAGAAAATTTTTCATCGTCAATCACTCTCAAAGATAAAAATTTTACAAATACTTCTAAAAAGTTTTCAATCTTCTATTAAAGTTAGTAAGCTACTGAGAAACATAGTAGTTTAGAATTTGCTTGTATGTTTCAAAGTGTTTGTTAAACCCATCATAGTAAAAGAATTAATTCCAAAACATTATATTGCTTTTCTAAAAAAATTTGTTATTGGAGTTAAAACATATCAAGGGATATCACAAGAAAATAGCAGCTAATTTACAAATAGACCTTACTTTATTTAATTTTTAAAAAATACAAACAATTGAAAGTTTAAATCTACTTTCTATTTGGATCAAAAACAAACTAAAGTCAGGAAAAGTAACTTTTTCTATCAAGAAATTTTCAAATATTCATATTATCCAGTTGTTTTAATGTAACGTTTACTTATCTAATACTGAACGAAAGTGATCTTTTCTCTGTGATACTCGCTGGTTATATTTGCCTTTTTTCTCTTGCTGCTTCTCTCATTGTATGAAAATTTGTTTTCGGTGGTTAATTTTTTTGTGTAGTAAAGTGACGTACATTGTTGTGACAGGCGCAAGACAAACATTTTAATGAATGTTAACTCCGTTTTTTTTTTATTGTTTTATTCTTTTTTTGGTGCATGATTTTCATTTTTCTTTAATAATTTTCATTGAAATAAAGCTTTGGTAATTTAAAATTTCTTTTATTGAATTCTATTTAGTGAATTTTGTCAGGTAAATTATTATGAATCTAATAAACAAATTTTTCGCGCATTTTTTAATATTTTAAATATTTTTAATGGTTTCGATAAAATAAATAAAAAATCTTACAAAGTGTTATAAATCTATACTTTTATTGAATAAAATAATTCACCTGGATTGATGAAAACTATTCACTATTTTGTTAAAATATATCATTTAACAAGTATATTTGTGAATATAAAAATCAACTTTTTTTTACAACAATATTAGTATGATAAGCAATTCAAAAAAGAAGCTCTTTTAAAATGTCTATTGACCTTTTATAATAGAACAACTTTACAAAATTACAAGCGGTTCTTAATCTGCATGCAACTCTAAGTATCACCTCAATCGTGTAAAGTCCGTTTCCACAACGAGCGTTGAATGGAGTATTCTTTGCTTGTTTTATTGATTTTTTACTTCTTTCCGGGCTTAAGCGCTAAGCAAAGCAAAAATAATCAATAAAAGAAACAAAAAATATTTTATTCAACGCCCGTAGCGAGAACGAACCTTAATCCAAGCGTGTCAAACTCGTGAGCGTGTGTGGGTCGCACCAGTGAGATTTTGGCCTAAAAGTTTGCCGCGGGTCGCAATATGGTTAGAAAAGAAAGTGAAGGCCAAAAAAAAGTCTCTACCTAAATTGTTTGGCTGATCCCGGTCATTCCTTTCAATTTTAGGTTAAAATCAAAGTGAAGGCAAAAAAGGTTTTCACTTGATTGGTTGGCAAGTTTCGGCTATAAAATCAATTCTTACTATTAAATCTAGTCGGTTTATTAATTTAAATTTAGTTTTGAATTGATTATTGTTTTAATTTCGATTTAAGCATTCGATTAAAAAGTTCTTTGTTGCAATGCGTAATGTAGACAATACAAGAAAGCAACAAGATGCATTTCTAGCACGTGATTGTGTTGCACTTCTCATTGGTCGAATGCTCATTGAAAACTGCGTGACCCCTTCGCACTGGCGGTGTTGGAAAACTCACTTTTTTTGACGCGAGCACGATTATAAATTACTAAGGACAAACACGCCACGCGTTCCATGTACATTTGTGGCAAAGCAAGCAAAGAATAACGAGTGCCGAGGCGTAAATTAGCCTTTGATGGATGCGCGTGATAAACGGAGAAGATTGCCCGACTGACTGACGCCTTCGAATTCGCTCTTTAGATCGAAGTAACATGTGGGGAGCTTTGACGCCCTGTCATCTATTATCTTGCTTCGGCGCGACAAGAACGAAATCATTATGACAGAATTTTAACCTTGCCCGTTGTCATGCCATCGTCAACGACACGGCTGAGTAGGTTTCCACGTGACTGAAAGTTTTTCTGGTTCAGTTTCAAATTCGAAATTAACGCTAGTTTTTGTTGTTTTAGAAGTATTTTAGGTTGATCAAATGCATAGAGTGGTTTTAAAACTTATCATCATATTGGAGTTTTACCTTGCTTAGACGTAGTAATTAGTTCGAAATTTGCATATTAGCACCCTCGTTTCAAAAAAGGGACAGCTCATCGCATGTAAACGAGAGAAACGCTTGGAATCACAGTGTAGTAGATTGTATGTTAGATATGGCTTTTTCGGGCGGGTTTAAGTTCTGGCCTAAGCCAGAATTGTGTCAAGCAGTTTATTCTTCTCTGTTAGCAGTCTCTAAACAATATTGTGTTTAAAAAAACACTGAATTATTGGAGAATTTTCTTGACCATTTTATCAGAATCAGGTCAAACGTTTATTATTTCGATTGAACTTGCAAAAAAGTAATTTACTCGAAATAGATCGACGCTTGCGATGTTAATTTTCATAAAACAAAAAAAGTCAATTTTGAATTCAAGTCATTTATAGCCCGTTTAGGCTGAGCTTGCGTCACTTTGCTTTTGGGAAATCATATGACGGGATATATAAAATATTGAGGAGTGCGGCCACTATATAACCCTGGTTCTTGCAAGCAGTAAACACGATCAGAACCAAGCTAATCAATTTGAGAGAAAATATTTGCTTGAAGTTGCGAAAAAACCTTTTGTTTTGAAAATTTTGCAATGAAAATCTAACAAAGATTTCAGGATAAAGTTCGTGAATCTTGATTTTTTTAAATTTCAAATCTTTTGAAAATTAACGCCACAATCAATTATCATTTCAGTATTCTCACAACAGGAAGAAATCCGATAAAGCTAATCATCGTTTCTATTTGTTCTTATTTTTACTTATTTTACCAATAAGTAAATTATTGTCTTTCTGAACACCATTAGGTCCTTTGTCATACTGAGTCATTTAATTTAAATAATTTTTTAAAGGGTCCCGGGTATAATTTGTTTGAAACCGAATTGAATTAATAATAGAAAGAATGTGAGTTTATATCTTTGCTAAAACTTGAAATATTTTTGATTGAAAGTTGACCTAAGAAGACGTCAACTCATTCGGAAAAGAGATACTTTTTTTTGTCCAAAAATTAAAAACGTTTTCTCAAACTTCTACAAATTCGAATGTCTTCTGTAATTTGTAAAATATTTTTGCTTTCTGCAGATTAAAAAATTCTTTTTAACCGCATTTTGATCGTTTGCTTGCAAGTGACTTGCATGGGAAAAGTACTAAAGATTAGGCACATTTCTAAAAACAGCTACTATTTTTCAGATAATATTGTAAACAACGATTGCGATTTTTTTTGTAAAACGATACAAAAATTTCTTTTCTTTATGCTGTGAATGTCAAAGCAATAGCCTTAATGAGCCTTGTTTACTGACCATGCAGTATTTTTGCACCTTTAAATTAATTCTCCTAAGGTATGGGTATTTTCGGATGCGGTGCTAGAGCTTTGGGTTTGATTCTCGGGCCGCTCAAAGCTGCTACCAATAATTGCCCACGGCAGCAACAGCTTCACGTCAGTGGCTGTGTTACCCTAACACAACGTTGGGCATTGTGATACAAGCTTTGGCCAATGGGTTGAGTAAAATAAAGAAAAAAATAAAATCATTTTCAACGTCCTTTGGACATTCATTCGCTTAAAATAGGGATGGCGAACCATTGACCCGCGGGTCACGTCGTGACCCACTAGTTGAAATTCAATGACCCACCTGATGCGCTGAAATTTCTGGCATTTTTAATCTGCAACATTAATTTAGGACGGATTGGACGATGCAGAGCAGTGTTGTGCGGTCAGGGCATGCAGATCATGCGTTGCATTAACAAATTTTTAGGGATTGCAAGACGAACTTTTGCGCGATGAGGAATATATTTCTTGATTTAATGGAAAATGGAACTGATTTGGAAGGAAATTACAGAAATTTGAGGCTGATCTGAGGTGAAGACCTTGTTTTTTAGAGATCACCTTGATTTTAGGTGAGGATCTTTTTTTTGTCTTCACAAAACTGTCATTTTTTGACCCGCCCTATAACAAAGGTTCGCCATCCCTGGCTTAAAATTAAGGAATAAAGAAAACGAATATTGATCGCGGCATTTTTCGACCAAATAACTTTTCCTTGACAAATTAAACCACGATCAAAAAGAATTTACATGTACTTGCTTTCCAAGTTTTCTCTTCAAATCGGTGAAAGGTTTTGAAAATTCTTAAGTTTGTTTTCTTTTCGAAGTCCAACAACTTGTTTATCAGTTTATTTGCAGCGTCTTTTGTGAATAATTAAAATGAAATTTTTACACTTTTAAGTCGCTTCGTTCTAAGTGATAAAGTCGCTCACAACTCGCAAACACAACAATTTAAAAGCAAACAAACACTTGATAATTTTTTTTAAGAACTTAATGAGAAATTATTGATGATAGATTTCAACGGAAAACAAAAAATTTTTGACTAACACCAACTATCATTTATTTTCAACGTGCACGTGAAAGAATATTATTATATCTCGTTTGCAAGTTTGCTCGGTTCGTTTTGTTGAAAACATTCGAAAAAAACTCCATTTTCAATTTCAACCAATTAGAATGATTGATTATTCAAGTTATGTTTTATGTTGAAAAATAATAAGCAAAAAAGACTTTGTTATCGGCTTAATTTGAAAAAATAATTTAGCTTAATTTGAAAAAATTAGAGGATTTTTTGAGCCAATCGACGCTTTATACTTTACTTGTATTGTCGACTTTATAATGTTCAAAAGGGCTGAAGAGGTTCCTTTGCAGTCGCCTTGTCGCAACCTTCAAATGTAGACAACTCTGTTTTTGTTTCTTGCATGGTAAAATTAAGCCTTAAAGACCGGCGTTTATATTTATATTAATCGTTTTGATTTTTTTATTATTTTTATAGCTTTTTTCTTTTCATGTTTAAAATTTTATTTTTTCATTAATAACTAAAATTGATAGCATAAATGGAAAAAAAAACATATGAAAAATTAATGTAATGATTCGCTAATATTTTGGCTTACTGGAGCTGCATGCCATAGACTCGTCAATATATCGGGGGTCGCTCTTAAGTGGGTTAACTCCAAATTTGTTTTTAAAGAATTTTGAAGTCGAAGTTAAAGTTTTTGGTCGCGGTCTGACGGCAGTTGGAAAATTTTGCCCTTTTCTTCTTAAAATTTTGAAGCAAATTATGTTTATTTTGCTTGTTAACATTGTAAACGAAGTAAATGTATTTTCAAATTTTCTGTCACATACGGGGCATAACTTTTTTTCATCCATGATATAAAGTAGAATAGAACACAAACAAACTTTTTAAAATTAGCAAAACTATTTTTGCAGTCAGATTTATTTTGTTTTGTTTTTTCACCTTTACAAGTTTGGAAAATTCATTTTTACCTTGATAAATGGGCGTAAATGGTAACAGAGCATTATTACGCTGACAACATTATTACATTTCTGACTCGAAAATTGTAAGTCATTTTTGGTAGTAAAGTAGCGTTGTACCTTTTGAACTTTCTCCTAAATTTTGTCTGACAGAAAGTTTACATTCACTCGAAAGAGTATTTCTATCAGTTTTTGATCTGGAAGATCAGCGGCGGCCAGATTGAAAAATAAGGAATCCATTTAATTTAAAGTTTTAGGTCCAGATCAACTCTATTTTTTAAATTAATAGACTTGTACATTACAGAATAGGTGAAATTTTTTATTCCTTGTCCCAACTGCACAAATTCCTCGGCCTCCAAAAAATACAAATTGTGATTGATTGACACTGAAATTGTTATTTTCTAGACCAGGTATTCCAAAAAATTATCTTAATAGCTTCCCGGACGTTTATTTTCAAGTTCAAAGATATTAAAGTTGTTCATCCTAAACAAATTGTATCGTTAATTAAAACTACTTCTTTCAGTCAATTGGGTTAGATCTAAAAACGCATTTTGTCACAATGATAAAATAAAATCAAGTGCAACAAAAAAAAGTAATTGATTGCTTTAAATCGAGGTATTGTCGGATATTTTATTGTGATTTTTAAGTATAAAATATGGTGTCTCCTTCTTTATAGTCATCATTATCAAAAAACATGATTTTTTCAACAAACTTATAAGCTAAGGATTAAAAAATTCTAAAATTAAAACGGTCTTGTCGTTGTTCCTTCCCGGTCCGACACAGACAAGACTGAGGCCGAGGGCTAATATTTTGATTACCCCCGGCTGCTGTAAAACATGTAATATCTTGTCATATTTCAACCACACATTAATAATAATATTAAAACACTAATCACAAGTATTTCTGAGATTCTACTGGAGACTTCATTGTACGTCTGAACTAAAAAGCCGAGTCAAATTTTATACCAAAGTACGAAAAAGCTTCTATTTTTTGTACCAAACGAATATGATCTGATTCCGGCACGTGGCCGCATGCAGCTTGCGATGTGAGTTTCAGCGGCCTGTCAAGCAGTTTCAAGCATTACTTATTTTAAACATATATATTATTCATACTTATTTTGTGAGGCATCTAATTAGAATAAGGTATTTCCAATCACGTAAAAATATGCTCTTTTGAATAAAAAAAAAAGATTGGGAAACTGGAGTAAATTAAAACGAACGGTAAGGTCGAGAGTTTTTGAAGTGATAAGTTAATGTGATAAAGTAAAAAAATGTTGTAAGCTGGTTAAAAGTATCTGATATGTTAATTAAGCAATTTACTTAAAGCATAATAACTTCTTAAATGATTGTGAGCCAGTTATTTTGCTGAATAATTTCTGTGTATCATCAAAAAACTTTCCTAACTTCTGTTATGTAATTCCTGTCTTCTTTTTAAGGTCAACAACAAAATAGTGCCTACATGCCTGGCTTTATTTGATATTTGTTATGCTTTTGTGACAGGGCGTGAATTTCGAGAAATTTTACACTTTTAGTTAAGAATAAAACCAATCAGTGATGCCAAAAATAAAAGTGCTCGGAATATATTTTTCAACTTTCACACCGCTTTAAGTAAACTAATTAACATCATTGAAAAAGTTAAAGAAAAGTAGGCTTACGTAAATTTTAAAACATTTTTTCCCCTAAGCGTCAAATTATGAAGTAAATTTTGAAACTGGAGGATAATTTAAGTAAAAATTAATTTTATTTTGTTTACAAGATGTATTTATAAACAAAAACAAAAAAGAAACCAAGTTTTAAAATACTGAAGTACCCGTGTCTATAGGCAAAACAATTTTCCAAAAATCAAAAATCAAAATATTGTTTGCTTTGAAAAGTCAACTAATGCATAAAAAACCCAAATAACCTTTTATTTTCTTTGCGTAAATTCGCTTTAAACGTAATCTAGTGAATAGAGAAGATACCAACCTGCTGTTTGCAATGTGATTGGTACTTGGACTGTTTTGAATTGTTAGGTGACGTGTCTATTACACTGAATGTAGTGGTGCTTAGCCTCGATACGAAACAGTTGCATTTAATAGGCACATTCCGTACGTGGAAGCGCAGCAAATGCAAGAATACGACTGGGCACATGCCATTTGAATGTTGGTTGTCCGAGCGAAATAGCAGCGTATTAGCCTGTTATCTTTCCGCCGTTTAATGTAAGTGGTAATTATTGTCGCATTCAAGCAGCGCTGTATTTGGCATGTACCCTCACATTCAATAGAGGCTAAACAAGGTCGTTACAAAAAACTTGATTTAAATTTTTTTCGGTTCTTTTAACGAAATAGTTTTTGATGTTTCAAGTTTTTGCATCCAAATCGATTTTATGACATCGATAAAGGTTTTTTAAGTTGAAATGTTGGGGCCACTGCCCGAATCAGGAGTTTATTGACATTGCCAATAATTTTAGATTGCCTTTGTTATTAAGTTTCTTTCAAAAATATGTTTTTTCACCGAAATTCATTAAATGTTTTGCAAGAGTGGCAGAATATTCAGATGATTCTGCTGTTGTAACAACCATCTCGCATCATTCAACAAACCGCCCACTCGGAGTTTTGGTTGGGTAAATATTCTGAATCTTATTTTAGCGATCGACTTTTTTTCTGTAAAAAGTGAACTTGCTTTAAAAAAAAAATTTGTGGCGTTTTCTATAGAATTATTAAAAGACAACTGAAATCGATCGAGCGACAATGAGCAACTTGTCTTCGTGTCCGACATCGGGTGAAGAACTTTTATAGTTGCAGTACCCAAACTTAGATATTGGAATTTCTGTTTGCACTGATGCAGGTGTTTCGTTAGTCAGACGACTGCGCAGATTAAAAGACGGCACCGCATTTAAGACATTTAATAGAAGAACAAAGAAACCTCGCGACATGACAAGTGTCAGGGCTTAAAATACAACATAATGAATCCCGCCAACTGCGTTTTCTCATTGGCGACAACCGCTAAGTCGAGCAAATATGAGATGGAATAAAATAATATTCAACAAAGGATGTCGTCTTGTAGTATTATCTGCGAGGTGCGTAACCAGAATCAATTCGGCCTTGTAAATTCTTCTCATGCAATATATTAAGGTTCCTGTTTTTAATTTGGAAAAATTTATCTTGGTAATTGTTCGAATAAAGTTAAACAATTTCCTTTAAAAAGCATTTTTTTGATTAAAAACTTTTTATAAGGCCAAACACTTTTTTTATTTTCCAGTATTTCTTCCGAAAAAATCAATAATGTTTTTTTTCGGATTGTCTATGATTTAAGGTCGATGCATACACAACAAATAGGTGGAAATACAATGACAACGTGTGTTATTTATGCAAACAGAGTGAAGTAAATCTTTTTGCATTATGCCGGTTCGAGGTGTGTTAGACACTTTTTCAAAGATAGGAAAAAAGTTCAAAATATTTATTTATTGTAACAATTTGAAGCAAAGTCTCTGTCGGAACAAAAAAGATTCAATAGGAAGAAAAGTTAAAAACACCATTTTCAAAACGTTTGTCATTTGCGTTTAATTCATTATCCATATATTTTTCCAATGTATGGAATGTTTAATAGGCTTTTAAAATATACATTTAAACAAAAAAATTTTGGAAACTTTTAAATGAAGACATTTATACTATAAACAATTTCGTAGAAAAAGAATGTTTTTTTAAATGTTGATTGAATACTGTTTGTTTAAGATTATATATCTAATTGAAAGGCATTCAAAGTGGTTGTAAGGCAAAATTGTGTTATTTTATTGATATAGTTTTGCTAAAATTGCTGGTAGTGTTATTGAGATGCAATGTCATAATTTTTTGCCGTTTTTCTTCGGTCAAATCTGATAAAAAGGTATTGCGTTAAGAAAGAAATAATAACAATCAAACGTTAAAATGCTCATTTATTAAATTTGAATTAAAAAAGCAATAAATCTCAATAGTTTACAAAGTATGTTAGAAGTAAAAGTTTTCAGAAAAAATTTAGCAAGTTTTTCAATAACCTAAAAAAACATAACAGCCATCCATCTTTGACCTGGATTTGGACAAACATAATGGTCAAAAGCAGACTGTCTTTTAAAGGATGATTTACTCGTTTCAAGTCTTACTTGTTTGCATATCTTGATAAGTGGCTGTAAATATGGAAGCATTGTATTTACACTGATGCTTGTAGATGGCAGGAATGGAGGAAAATAGAAACACTCAGCATAAATAATCTCTACATCAAAGAATCCTTTTATTAAAAGTAAAGTAGCAAAAATTTATTGCGAGCGAGTGGCGTTTATTACGCAAGTATTGACTTGAGAGAATAAGAAATCGTAAATAACACTTTTTCTATCAATTCGATGATATTTTAAAATCATTAAATCGGTATAGATTAGAAAAATGTTAATTTTGTAACATATGCCATAGTAATAAATGTTCTGTTTTGTAGTAATTCATTTTAAATCTTGGCAACAATAATCACGTAAGTTTATTGGTTTTTTCTAAGCTAAAAAAAGAAAAAAACAGAAACATATTTTTCCTCTTTTTTGAAACAATGCCGGAGATTTTTTTCTACAAAATATGTTAAAGGACTCTCGGCAAAACCTATTGCCAGATTTAAAAAAGAAAATACAACCTAATTAAAGATTAATACTTTTTCACATTTCAAATACGGTTCAGCTAATCTTGCACGATGAAAACTGTCGCTTTGTTATGAGAACCTCTGAGATCTTCCTGGTTTGACATTTATCATTTAATCGGGCCATACCGTCCACATGGTAGCCAGTGACCAGATACCGTCCACATAGTGGCCAGTGACCAGATAGAGAGTTATGAAGGCATTTTTAGTTAGTTATGAAACAATTTGATTAGTTTTTTTTTTTTTCAAAAAATAAATTGTTGCACTGCCGTTCTGTTCTACTTGCCAAAACAATTTCCTAAAGTTTTTTTCGGATCACGTGACTCTAAAAAGATATTCAATCTATTGGTGTGTTTTAACCGAAAAATGCATTTGATCAAATGGAAACTGTTCTTATTCAATGAAAGAACCGCGCGTAACGACCCGGTTGCTTGTTAGAAGCTTATCCGAGGTTGTTTTCTCCTTTTAATGTCGGAAATGCAGCGTGACCTGTATTCGTAAACAAACGAAAAACCGACAATCATTTCCAGTTGACAGAAAATTATGCTCTCATCATATTCGGGACTTCTTCTGTCTGAAGTCGTCACTTTGTTATCCGCAAGTCATTCAACGTCAGAACATGACGTTTTTCAGATTCTTGTCGCCTTTGATGGAAGAAAATCGCGGGATTTCGATTTCTTTATTCAGCAAAACACGAAAAGTGGACAATTTCCACGCTGTATACCGTTTACAACGAGCAGTCATTCGATTGAAAATCTAATGATTTGTCAAAATTTTGTTTCAATTGCTGTTAATTGATTCACACTCAAATTGGTAAACTACCCTCCTTGGTTTGACGCAATAACAGCTTTTTATGACGTTGGTAACCAATCACTAGCAAGTAATTGTCATGTCGAAAAACATTGTTGTAAAAACAACTTCCGGTTATGATATTTGATTAAAACTTTGAACTTGGTTGGCCGAGAAAGCAAAACTTTGGACAAAGCTCACGCTACTACATAACTTTTTTGGTTTTAGTTACGAGCGGTTAATTTTTGCTGAAAGTAATTCAAAACGGCATTTTTGCTTCTTTTTTCTGATCATTTTGTCAGGTTGGGATCCTGAACAAGCATTTGAAATTCGAGCTATTATAAGTTAAAAACCAAAAAATCAACAAAACCTCAATCGAATTGCTACTGAATCGTAATTTTTTGCATCTAAGTTAGTGAATCGAAGTAATTGTCAGTCGATCGTCTTTAACAAAGCACTTTCAGTGCCTCGAAAAGAACTAAATAGTCCTATCCGTCGAAAAAGCGATCATTTTTTTAATATTTAACTTGCATAAACTTTTATTATTTTTATATTTTTAATAAATTATTTTCAAGAAGATTTTAAACGCTTCATTCAGTGATGCAACAGTTCTGCTCGGAAACGCTACATTCGTTTTCGATTTTCGGTTTGGTCGTTCGAAAAACTGATGAAATATTAGAGTTCCCAACTATCCTCCTTGGCCATTGCTTTCATCAGGAATTCTGTTTAACCTCTCACGTCATTTCTCGATTCGATGTTAAATTTGCGAAAGACAATAAATCCCGATGAGACTTAGTAGGTTCTGATGCAAAATCGCCGTGTTGAGTTGTGCTAATAGTTTTTTCAGTTTTTTTAAGCTCACACAGAAAAAGTTTTTTGTGACTGAACCGGACAAAGCTTTATAAATAGATCAAGAAAAATAAAGGAAAGATGCACAAGCTTCAGGTATTTTTGTTTATGATTTTTTATATCTGGGTTTCCAACCTTTTTTTAGTCGCGGACCCTTTTCAAAAAGTTATTAAGACTATGGACCCTTAAATTTTTACGATTGACTCTGATTTCGGCCGATTGCTTATTTATTATCGCGAACACTTTTTTCTTGGTCTTCAACTAAATTTAAGGTAAGAATTCTATAGTTGTCGGCGATTTAATTTCAAATTCATTACCTATAGAATTTAATAAAGAGGAAAAAACAAAACCAGGTCCTTGCGATCATGAACAAGTATTTTCAATCTCAACGTTTTTAAAATTAAAGTAAAGAATTTTTGCTCTTGATTAAGTTTTTTAGATGATAATTTTGAAATTAACGTCTTCGCAACTAAAAGTTCTGCGGTAAATTTAGTTGAGACCAAAAAAAAGTTTCTTATGACAATAAACAGGGATGAAAACTTTTTTTTAATACTCTAAAATTTATATTATTTAGAGTGCCTTTTCAACCGAAAAAGTGCCTTTCTTCTAAATTTACCCAAGTCTGCTCGCGGACCCCCGACAACCATTCTGGTTGGGAACCGCTGCTCTGCATATTTAAAGAGTAGAACCAATCTTTCTCAAGTTTCGAAATAAGACAGTTTTTTTAAAAAACCGAAGACAAAAATGCGTCCAATTCTTTTTTCCAATTGTTGAAAAATGTTGGAATAACTTTAGAAAGTGTTAGACCCCAAAAAAATTAGTTCTTGTTTTCACGTCAGCAGAAAAAGTATTGTCTGTTGTCAGCAAATGTCTAAATATTAATCTTTTGCTATGTTTGCTACGTTAATCAATTGTAATTTAGTTGAGAATATCTCAAACTATTATTCGATGCATTAGAGGAGTCGCCAGCTAAGCTCAAGAGACAGTTGATCTTCACAAGTCTCCTGCTAATTAAAAGCGATCAACCACCGAAATAAAAGGACATTACTTTTAAGAAGTGGAAACGTATAGCTTCAGTTAAAAAAGAAATTTTTTAGAGTGTATTAGAAAATAATTCCTAACAATGGCAAAATTTTCTCTTTTAATCTCATGATCAGTTGTAAAAGTGAGCGTCGCTCAAAGCAATAAAAGCCGAGTTCAATGTTTAAAAGTCGAGAGGATTTTCTTGGCGCCATTAAGCCGAATCACGTGACACCGGCTTGATCTATTTTGAATTTCAAAGGCATCCGAGTCGCCCACAATAATTTTCACACCTTTTATCTTTATAAAGCACTTTGGCGCGCAGATAAGACAAACGCGTTGCTGATGCTGTCGATTGATAAGTGATAAGTGGCAATGCAAAAAGCAAACGTAGACTTCTAATTTTCCTCATCACGCTGTAGACGCTGACATAAGCGAACGAGTCGACAAGACTTTTGTTACGTTTGAAAACTTAAAAAGGTGAAAGACAGTTTTTTAAAAAAAGTATATTACCTCGATCTAATCAGCACTTATTATGCAAATAATTTACATAACCTTCCGGTAATGCATTCATCAGTGTTTGAAACATGCAATTCCATAATCGAATTAAAGTGAGGCGAATACCGGAGCAAAATAAAGGGACGATCGCCATGGTTTTTTAAGATTTTTGAAAAAAAGTGACAAAAAGTCTGATCAACCGTTTATGTGTTTCTGTAACAGTAAGGCTGTGATTGTTCTCTGCTTTGCAATTACGTCAACGACGATGTATGTAACATGAAACAAATTTAGATGAACTTGATACAATTTTTTACAGAATATGGCAAGTGGCGTTGGTGCAAACATCATTTATAGGAATGAATAATAAAAAAACACAATAAACTACCAGCCGGACTGCAGTATTCACAGCACTTCCGAAAGCGAATGTTGTTTGTTGTGAGTCAGTTGCTTAAAACCTTCTTCATTCCATTGCATCGCAGACAGTGTTTTACCAAGACAAAAGGTACAAAATAAATCTGTTTACTATTTCACAAAATAATGACAGCGTTCCGGTTTGTCTAAATATACGTAAGCAAAAACTGTTTTTCTTGACAATGATGGATTATGGATCTTGAAAAATCTTATGAGTGAAGTTTCGTTTTTAATTTGTCGGAAATCTTGCGAATCCAATGGGATGACTTTGATTTTGCTTTCAGTTTAAATTTTGAGTTTAAATTTTAGGTTTAATTTCGTTGTTTGATATTTTGAGATATGTATTTTATGAAGTTAGCGGCACACGAAAAGCAAGCCCGAAAAAAAGATTTTTGTTAAATTGCCGTAAAAAACCAATTACATAGTTTTGCTCATTGGCAAAACAAGTTGACCGATTTCAAAAACGATGTAATCAGTTTTATTTCCGTATTTTTATTAACACACTAAAAATATTTTGACGGATCACCAAACAGCTGTAAGACTTGTAAAGAAAGAAATCAAACACTAAATAAACACTAAATTAATTAACACATAAATTACAATTTTAAACGAAAATTGGCCTATACTATAAGCGTAATTGTAAAATAGAACAATGATTAAAGCTTTTGTGTAAAAATTTTCTTTCGAGAAAAAAATCTTGATAACGCAAAAATAAAAAAGTTACGAAATTTAATACGTGGCAATAGGTTTCCCAGCCAACACCGGAATCTGGAAAATTCCATATTACTTTTAATGAACTGGTAAAAATGTTTTGCGATCTTTAAAAATTAAAAAAAATTTTCAGCATGTTTACCGCATTAAAAATTTGTAGTTTATTGTACTAGTACCAGTTAAGGTTTTGTTTTTAGTTAATCAATTTTTCGCATGTACGACATTAACTTAACCCTGCCATCTTGCCTTTTTTTGCAATTGCATAATTGTACAAAGAAATAACCAGAAAAATTTTTTGCTAAGCTCACAATGAATTGACAGATTCAGTGTCTGGAAGAGTGACGACCAGCAGTTTTTGAAAAAATTGACTAATGTGACCTGAAATAAAAATAATTTAGTTTCAATTTTTAGATCTTAATTTTAATGTTCTAAAAGGATAAGTTTATTTGTGTCGTTTAAACCGTAATAAAAGCGATTTTAGAGTTAACATTAAACGATTCTCATAATTTAGTAACAAAGAAAGCAAGACCTTGCGATCCGGTTAAAGTTTTGATTTTAATTTTTCATTTTTTTAATCTATCGAGATAAAATTTTTTTCTAAAGTTTTTTCCAAAAGTGACTTGAAAAAATCTTCAACTCGTGGCGAACTCGGGACCCAGCATTTACGGCCCGAGTTTAACACGTTTGCATCGTTTCAAATAAAGCGTTGATAAAGTTTATTGGCTTCAACAAAACGATTTTTTTAATTGCAACGAGGTAAAATAACTTACTAAAAATTATTGATTCGTATCCAAAATGAACAAATGGAAAATAAAATATTAAACCAGCTAAGATAAACAAAAATGCGTATAAATATTGTATTTCCGGTTTAATGATAATGGGACCTAAAACGAGCCAAAATGACGCCAACAAGACAATAATCGGAATGAATATAGGAACCTGAAACAACAAAATTGAGGTAAATTGAGGTAAAGTTTGGCCTGAGAAAAAATTTTAACATAAAAACAATCTTCATTTTTAAGGTAATATAGAAAATAATTGTACACATAGTTGGCTGAGAAATTGTTAAGATTGCTAAATTGAATTCAGTGCTGTATGATGAGGTTATTTACAAAAAAAGATTAATTACTCCACTTTGGGCCCAAAAATTAGTAATGGCCAAAAGTTCTTTAAAACTATTTTTTCTATTTTTATACTGTTTTGCAGATGAGTTGAAATACAGGGTGTCCATAAAGTCCTGCACACATTTAAAATTTTAATATCTCAAAAACCGCATAAGGTAGAAACTTTAAATTTTCGACAGTGAGTTATACCACCATAAAGTTTTTTTGTTATTTTTTACAGGTTATTTTATTGTTAAAATAAGCAAGAATAAGTCATTTTTAATAAAAGCGTAAGTTTGCAACAAAGTATAAAACATGTTGACCATTCAACAAAAAGCACAATGTGTTCTTTGGTACCATAAATTGAAATCAACAATTGCAGTACAACGTAAATTTAGAAATAAGTTTAGAAAAAACCCTCCTCACACTAATACCATTAAGAGATGGTTTAAAAATTTTATGGAAACCGGCAGCATTTTGGATCGCAAAAAATAGGCGAGAGTGATCATCCGGTTTAAGAACTTGAACAATTTGTAACTTGTAAGCATGGAGCCGAAGTCGTTTATGTAAAACTTTGTGAACTGTGCTTCGAGGAATAGCAAATTCATTTGATGCAACACGAATTGATTTCCTTGAGCTGCGATGAAATGCTACACGCACAGCATTAACAGTCTCTTCATCAATGCTTGGCCTAAATGCTGCCGGTTTGCGATCCAAAATGCTGCCGGTTTCCATAAAATTTTTAAACCATCTCTTAATGATATTAGTGTGAGAAACGTCTTTTCCAAACTCATTTCTAAATTTACGTTGTACTGCAATTGGTGATTTTAATTTATGGTACCAAAGAACACATTGTGCTTTTTGTTGAATGGTCAACATGTTTTATACTTTGTTGCAAACTTACACTTTAATAAAAATGACTTATTCTTGTTTATTTTAACAATAAAATAACCTGTAAAAAATAACAAAAAAACTTTATGGTGGTATAATTCACTGTCGAAAATTTAAAGTTTCTACCTTATGCGGTTTTTGAGATATTAAAATTTTAAATGTGTGCAGGACTTTATGGACACCCTGCACATCAAGGTCATAAGAAGCTAATAAACATAACATACAGCACTTAAAAATATCAATATAAAAGCGAAAAATATGTTGACAATCTTTTTTGATTCGCAAAATTTGAAACATAATTTTATTGTAAAATCGCCAGAACCTTGTTAAGCAAAAGCTATTTTTATGGTTGGCAGTACATTTTGTGCCATAAAAGTAGCTTTTCATAAATTGAACAACATAACGATTGTAAAATGTTAGCTTCAACACTGTACTACATACAATCATAATATCTACCGTTTTCATTAGATTATAAATTTTGCAGATTAACAAAAGCGGTTTAAATCTTTATGTTTCTAATAATAATTTCACCTTAATGGGACGAGGATAAGTTGGCAGCTTGTAGCGAAAATATAAAAGGGCAGCACATGTTGACCCATGAAATATCCACATGCTGAAGCTGAAGTAATCAATTAATGTATCGAAGTCGTTCGGGATAACCATTAAAATTCCCAAAAGTCCCTGAAAGTTATCAAAAAATCTGCTTAAAATTGACATAAGCTTATAAATAACATCATTAATTATTTGTTATTACGAAAAAAATTAGTTCAAAAGTTTTCAGTCTACATTTAGTATCACAGCTGGTGCCGGGGTATTTCTCTTTATGTGGAGCATCGAGAGGATTTCTGGAAATTGTCCTTCTCTTGCGGCGACGTAGTTGATTCTCCCGGCGGTAAAACAGGATCCCAAACAGGTTCCAAAAACAGACCATGTGACTGCAATCGGTATAATCCAGGCAAAGACACCTAAAACTCTTTGCCCGAAAGTCTACAAAAAGTAGAAATGAAGATCAGTTTTATATGCTTTTCAATAGGTCTTGAAAAAACATATAGACATTACTTATTTAATTTGCATGCTTTTTTTAGAATGTTTCAAGGAATATAACTAACGCTCATTCATACAGTAGTAAAAATATAGCAGCTTTAAATGAAAACGCTGAAAATCTATTGGTTGTGATTTTATGTGCATGCTTATTCCCTATTTATTTTTAGAATACTTTCAGAATTTGTCTTTGGTCGACTAAAGTCGCCATTGTTTTTCAAACTGAATCTACTCACCGCAGCAACCGCTGGGGAATTAAGCAACTCCATCCTGGACATACTGGTCAGGTAGGCCACGTTTGTAAACATGTAAAGGCCAGTGACCAGCAGCATTGCCACAACAAGGGCTCGCGGAAGGTTTTTTGAAGGCTCCTAAAAAGTAGAATTTTTTCAAATGTCGTTTTAAATTGTTTTATTTTATAATTCTGCTTTTATTTCTAACCAAACTATTTATTGAAAACAATTTTTTCGACTATTTTGTTTTTTCTTTCGTTATTTAGATTAAAACAACGAAAATTTTCTTTTTGCGTGAAGATGACCGGAAAAGCATTAAATTTGGAAAACAATGAAATTTGTTTTTTTCAAGAAAAATTTCTAATAAATGGCTTTATGGAGGCTCATACTCAAAATCTATCATGTGTTTTATGAAGATAACAAAGCAAAACTTTAGTTGTATATTGTAAAACGTTATAAAAAAAAATTAATCAAATTTTTGAAAATATTAATGAAGGTTATTTGCGCTATGAATAACTTTGTCTTTATTGCAATAAATTTATTTATTTGACCAGTTAAATAAAATTGTCAATTTGACTTTGCTAAAAAGAGTAATAGCTTTCTGTTAAAAAGCTTTTACCCTTTTTTTAACGACAAAACATAGTGTCGTGTTTGAATTTAAGTTGTTTACAGTAATTCGAATTATTGTATTCTAAAAACAAGTAGCGTGAAACAGTGATGAAAAGAAAACTTTCTAACAGAAAAAAACTTTTAAAAGAAAGTCATGAAATTATTTTTGAAAATATGTAAAACTGGACCTTTAATTCTTCGATAACGTAGTTCAGCTGATTCCAACCGTCAAAAGCCCACAGGCCTTGGTAGAACCCTAGCGCCACCTTGCGAATACCAGGCGGGTTTTCAACAAATGCATTTTGAAAATGTTGTGTATGACCTAAACGCAACAAACATAAAATACTAGAAATTGTTTCCTTTTAAATATAAAACAATTTGAATAAAGTTTTGAAATATCCAAACATTTTAAAACAGCTGTAGATCAATTTTCGGTAATGCCTTCTTTATATTAGTTCTATACATGGCCTACTACTTAACAATACATACTAACAGAGAGAAAAATTAGAAATTGCCTTAAGAGAGAAAAAATCAGAAGGGTCACTTTTTGCTTTTCTCGCAGCGCCAGCTGCAAAAAAATTAATTTGACGAATGTTACAATTAGTCGGTTTAAATTTGTTTAATATTATTTTTTAATTATTTCAAGTTGGAAAAAACATTTAATGAGAAAAAAATATAGGCCTACATAAAAACGCAAAATATGAACCAAAAAAATACCAATGGCACTATGGGACTAAATATGCAAACAACTGGAAAAAAAAACAATTTCTTAAGAGGCTTTACTAAATTTAACAATACAAAAAACGAGGTTGGTGTCTGTGGAAATCAAATTTAAAAATATACAGTCTATCTAAGTGAATTAGACTTAATGAAAGTATTAAGAAAAAAAATAAAAATGTGCACCAAAGTTGACTGAGTTATTCAATCACACGAGCTTTCGTGAACTACTGCTCACTTCGTAAGTTGATTTCGTTACACCTGACGAAGCGAGTAGCAGTTTGCAAAAGCTCGTGTAATTAAAAAAAAACTCAGTCAACTCTAACGCACATTTTATTTTTTGTTATTTGCTGAATGATTTCAATAGTTGCCAACCTTTTCTCTCTTTTTTATAAAAAAAAAGCATTGTTTGAATAAAAACAAGGGATTATGAACAAAAGCATGCTTTTGTACAATTTTATTTCCCCTTTATATTTAACCTCCTTACTCTCAGGAAAGTGACGGAGGCGCTATACATAGGGCAAGCAGATACCCCAACCTGCTTTCGGATATCCCACGATATTGTTGTCCGCTTGAAATTTTTTATTTTAAATTTTTAGTTTTATTGAGAAATGAACGAAATTTGGAACTGCTTGCTAAGACGACCAAGCAGAGGAAAGTACCGTAAAATGCCTTTCCCAGGGACATAGCAGAATGAAATGAGTAGGTTTTAAGCGAAGATCACAATCACGACGCTCTTAACCACTCGGCCAAGCTGCAGAATATAGTTTGCTGAAGTCAATCGGCTTGCAATACAACTTCTGTATTTCATTACTATTCTTGAAAGCAACAACATACACTTGTTTTGTTGCTTCTTCGTTTTTCTGATACGTATCTTCTATTTTTAGTTTGTTCTTCCAGTTTAAAACCAGAAGTATAAAAAATTGAGCTGAATTGAACTTGAAATCGATATTAAAAGTGGTTATAAATTCGATTGCAAAAATAACAAAATCTTATTCGTGCTTTCAAAAGAACTACAGTCTTTTAATTGCTTTTAACATTTTCTCTTGAACTGTTGCGAAGTACTTCAGTGTATTTCGTTAGAAGACCAATTTGGAGATTTTTAAAACATTGCAAATAACATAACCAATAAATTTTAGCTTGTCGCATAAGACATGGAAAAGTCGTTTGAAGTAAGAATATGTTCACCAGCTTGTCTTTAAGGTAAACTAATCTTCCACTTCAATCTTTTCAAATGAAAAATCCAACAAGACAAAACATTTAGTCACATACTGGATTAAATCGACAGAAGGAATGATTAAGCCACCAAGAAAAAACTTTAAAAGGTAGTTATATTCTTTCAAAATAGGTTGTAAACTCGACACAATTTATAATTGATGACAGCCGACACATCGGAGTTTTTCCATAATCTTTTTGGCAATATAGATAGCTATAATAGCAGCAACTTTTTTACAATTTTTATCTGGAGTGCAATTCTCTTCTTTCCTAGTTTATATCCAGTTTTACAATGCATAACACAGTTAGTATTAACTATGATATAATATTTGTTTTCAATTCTAATATCCACGCAAAAAATTTCTTGGAGCTGTTGTCATAAAAGCATAATTAAGGTTAGTACTACGAATTACCCTATTTAGTATTTATACCATCTACCCAGTCAAAAAAATATTTCACTTTCTAAGCTATAAAAAAAAGCACTTAGTCATACTGCAACTTGAAGCCGTGAACTAGAACGCAATGGTTTTTGATCGAATACTACATATGTAGGTGGTCTTAAAGTTTTGTCCCCGATTGTATAATTTTTTTCTATGATTTTGAAAATAATGTCTTAACTCGAATCATACGCATGAAAAAGTATGAATAAATACAGTTAAAAAAGAGATTGGTTTTCTTGCTTGTGCTTTACTACTTATTTTTAGTTTTAATTATCTTATGTTTTTGCTTATTTATCAATTTAATGGAACATAAATTAGACACAAAGTTTTTGATGCAGTAACGATACAGAGTGAAATAAAAATTGTTTTAATAAAATAACCAATAAGCTTTTGGAGTTTTTAAATAAACACTACAGTCAGTTTAACTCAGTACAGTAGCACGAAAACATTCACGCTGACCTGACCAACACGATTTGAACGGACTGATTAGCGACGGAGACGAAACAATTGCAAAAAAAGAAAAGTGACCCTTCTAATTTTTCTCTGTGTTGTTAAGCATGGTTCTGAATTAAAGGTATAATTAGAACACGATTGGGAGCTAATCATTAAAGTTGCTACAAATTTTTGGCGATAAAAAATTTAAATCCTAAAAAATGCAAACCTGCCTTGACAAAGCATGGTTATTCCCCCGACGATGATGATTGCCAAACTCAAAATCTTTCCAAAGCTGAACAACGTCAGAAATCTTGTCGACAACTTGACGCTCGCGCAGTTGATGAACACGACCAGTGCTATCACCGCTACTGCGGTGAGCTTCTGTCCCATTTCTGGAATTCCATCGCAGCTATCTGTCAAATGTACTTTTAAGCAGCTTTTTGAGCCATAAGCGGTTATGATCTTCGCCTTTTTCAGAAAACTGTCAACCAACAACGATTGAGCCGTGTGTCATGTTATGACGTCGCAAAACCATGCCGACTATTGGATGGACATGTTCGGTGCATTAGAATTAATTTGATTTTGTTTTTATTTGCATTACATGTAAAATAGAATTTCTTAAAACCAAGCGTTAATCGGTTTACCTGTAAAAATAGTTTTTTGATTTTTCAAATTTGGTTTAAGTTTTGTTTTTGAATAAAGAAAAAAATTGTATTAAAGACTAATAATTCAGATTTAAAAAAAGCTTTGGCGCAGCCACAATTGCTCTGAGTAGTTCCGTGTTTGGTTTTCGAATTAAAACAATTGCTTAGTTGAGGTTAAACAAGGCAGAAAGTTTTAAATATGGCTTTAAACATTTTAAAAAAGTCAACAATTAATTACTTTTTAAAAAATATAACTCAATCAAAAATATTATTAATAGAGAAACTGAGTATTTCTAATTTTACTTGCATCAAATTTTGTTTGTTTTTATAAAATTAAAAATTTTCGTTTGTAAAACAGAAAAAAAAAGTTTAGTTTTAAACTTACCGCTGTTAGCCGGAACCAGAGCGTATTTTGCGAAAGTTAAAGACAAGAGTGCCAATGACGAAGGCTTCAACACTACGCCAGATGTCCAAGCAAATAGATAAGCTGGGATTGGCCCAAAAGCCTCGAGTAAAATGGGGAACTCGCCACCCGACTTCGGAATCATTGTTCCCACTTCTGCGTACGACAAAGCACCGAAAGTAGCGAGTAATCCGCATCCGAACCAAACCTGGGTTGCGGCAAGAATTAAAAGACAAAAAGACGAACCATTTCCACAAAAAAATTTTAATCAAAATTCAAAGGCACTTGGTGGAGTAAATTTAATTTAGTAAATCGCCATTGGGTGTTGCGAAAAACGCTTGTCAATGAAGAATCAGCTAGGCAAGAAGAAATAGTAAACCTTAATCTTATGCGCAAAATATGAGTAACTCAAATGTTTTTGCACGACTGAAAAAGTTGTCAACGTAATAAGAGTCAATTCCAGCCTCAAATTCATCAACAATTTTTGGGCTAGTAAAATTATGTTTGGTTATCGAATGCATTTAGTTAATGCCAGAGGATTGCAGTTGAGTATTATTTTTTGGCAACGATATGAAATTTAAAATGTTTTTCAAAACTAATTAAGGCTGAAAATATTTAAAAAGCGAAATAGAGTGTTTTTTGTATGATCAGTTTTTTATTTTATTTCAAAATTTTAATGAATTAGTTGGTGTCACACAAGTAAAAATTAAAATATACTAATATTAATTAAAGTAGATTTTAATTGATTTCTCACAAAATATGCTATTGAGGTCGTTTTTTGGCATTTTGAAACCTTTCAGTAAATTTCGAACAAAGTGAATCTAATTACCTTAATTTCTTGTTTATCAAATCTCTCGTAACTCATCTATAACTAATGCTTTCACATTTTTTTTATAGCGAAAAAGACTATTATTCAAAAGCTGCCTATAAAAAAATTGGCGCAATTTCTGTTTTTAGCAATCAAACCAGTAATCCTGCTCCAACAGATCCTGCTTCTCTCATGACTCCTTTAGGAGAAACAAATATTCCAGATCCGATCATTGTTCCAACAATTAAGCTAATTCCCGCTATCAAGCTGACTTCTCTCTTAAGTTCCACTTTTTGAACTCCTAAACAGTGATTCTTATTAATAAAAGAGTAAAAACCAAGGTAAGAAAATGATCTTAAAATATGGTCAGGTGTTATATTTTGTGTAGATCACACTTTTAAATTTCTGCTTTAACGACTTATATTTTTCGTAATATTATGATAATTTAAAGTCATTTTAAATTAAATGAAGCTGTTTTATTCGCATTGTCAAGAGGTAATTTTTGACTATGTCTGTTTTTTGGACGTTAATTGCAGACCGAGTATAACATTTGAAAAACAATAGAGTCACTTGATGCGCATTAAGGTTCTTTTTGATTACTTGTTAGTCAGTTTTTTGCTTGATCTAGAAAAGAGGTGGACAAACGTTTCAGCTCCAGGGCCGGATTTAGAAGATGATTTTGATCGCGAGCCGCACTTGTATTTACCAAATGAATTCGTGGCTCAAACTTACTCGAAGACCAAAAAAGAAACGATCTTCACTTTGATTTGTTTTACTGTGTCCTGGAGGTGAAGACCAAAAAAAGTCTTTACTTTTCTTTTTTACACCGCTCACATTGGCCGTAGTTCTCCCCCCCCCCCACCGATCTAGACTGAAGCGGATTATATTTCCGCGTCAAATTTATCAGATTTTATTTTTAAAAATTAGAGTTTTTTTGAAGTTAATTAAATTTTTGACCATTTACCTGAAGCATAGGCTTAGCAAAAAGAGGGACGAAGAAACCATGGTAGGCCCTATCCTCAGTGGTGGATATTCAAAGTTAGGGGCCCGAGGCAAGGATTTCCAAAACTTAATGTTCTCTAAAAAAAAATATGGCTCTGATCTCGTATTTCCCTGTTTTCTCCCAAAATCATGGTGATCTCTAAAAAAAAAAGGTCTTCACTTCAAATCGAACTCCTATCTCCAACTTTTCGTCCCAACTTTATAATGATCCCTAAAATAACATCTACAGCAAAAAGAGCTTATATGAGGTATTTTCAAAATGGAAGCCTTAAAATTGATGGGGGCCCCTAAATAAGGGGGGACCGAGGCAACTGCCTCATTCGCCTCACCCAATATCCACCACTGCCTATCCTCAAATTTCTAACATGTGTATTCTTAATAATAATAACAAAATAATTAGTTCAGTGGCATTTACGAGCAGTCATTCACAGATTTGCCTCTTTAACACGCTTGTTAATTGCTGTTCAGTGTTACGTCACAAATGACCTAATTTTGCGATCCGGTTGTTCCTTGAAAAGAGTTGCGGTATATTATTGGCTTCTGCTTCGATCCAATTTTAGGTAGCTAACTTAGCTCGGTTTGCGTTTTTTTAGGGATTTCGAATTTTAAACTTTCAGCCAGCATATTTATTAGTTTAGAAAACAAATGGTCTTTTAGTAATTATGGTAACATTTGCTAGTGGCGTTGTAAATATTGGTTGTGTTTTTAAAACAAAAAGTTTACAGAAGTGGATTTGACAATATTTGTAAAAACCAGCGGCTTAAGTTTTATCTAGTTATAGAATTACTGCAGTTAGTGTTCTGAGCAAATTTTTTCGTTCTATGCTTGGTGAGCTAATGTGTCAAACCAAATGCTGTAACTCATGTGAGGTCAAAATATTTGGCCCTCTTTGAAATTTTGGGCTAGCTACGCCACTGACCTGACGTGGTTTCATTTGTAGTTGAACCATTTGAATTTTCGTTTCTTCTAAAATATAAAAAATAGACATTTCGAAAAAAATTTTTTAAACCTAACAGTGAAAAATGCAAACATATTGTAGTAGACAGGCAAAAGTAAAATATTTTCTAAACGGTTCTCTTTGACAATTGAAAACTTAATATCTTTCATAATTTTCCGTTTTTTTATAAAAATATAAAAAATATAAATTGGAAAATATAAGCAAAAATTTCCAAGCGTACACATAACAAATTTTTTAATATAATGCAAATTATATTGATCATATTTTTTATTTAATATTGCAACTATTTTTAGCCTTCAGCGGAAATAATAAATAAAAAGCCATCAAATAATTGATTTATATAAAACTTATGATAATATGATCAAACTATACCATAAAACACACCTAATCTCCATTCTTTTCCTTTCTTTCATGATGAAAACGTTTTTACTTTCAAAAAATAAAAGTTTGCTCAAATTTCTAGATTGTTTTTCAACAAAAAAATCTTGACTTTTTTTGTTATTTCTACGTCAAAATCTAACAAGAATGGCACTTGATATAAACTTTCGTTTATTTAACTTGGTTCGTACTGCAAATAATAAAAAAACCAAAGAGGATTAATCGAAGAAAAATGCTTATTAGAAATTAAGACCTTTATAAAAAAATAATAATAAACATACTGTGATGGCTTTAGTAGAGTGCGAACGGAGCGACCGCATCGTTTCCCCTAATAAAACGTGAAAAAGTATCCCCCTGGTCTGCACCATAACTTTAGAACGAAAGTAAGGGCAATGTACTCAATTGAAAGTGATGACTTACCTGTATTTTTGGGACAAAAACGGAGATTTTAGACATAAATTGAAAGTGATGACCTTTTTTTTTAGAGATTACTATATTTTGGGAGCAAAAAAACTTGAAAAATGGCTATCCCGCTATTTTTCTTGCACCGGTCCCTCCTTTTGTAAGGCCACCACTGTAAACACAACTAAAAAATTTAGTGAAATCTGAATCAGCTGAATTAAAGTTGTTAAAAAATTGTGTATTAATTAAAAATAAAAAAAAGAGGTAGTAAACTTGACTGAGTTTTTTTTATCACACCAGTTTTCGTGAACTACTGCTCTCTTCGTCAGGTATAAAGAAATAATTTTAATTTGCTGTTACACATGATGAAAGCTAGAGTGATTTAATAAAAACTCAGTGAACTTTAGTGCATCTTTTCCGTTTATTTTTGGTTGATTACAATAGTTACGACGGCTTTTTCTTCTTTATTCTTTCGATAAAATTGTGCAGCAGCCAACCAACAATTACAAAATTTATGACATGGCAACAAATCCTAATCAGGGGTTTTGCTACAGTAAAGTTGGGCACGGAATCGCGGTTAGATTTTGAAGAAAAGCACGGTACAAATTCATGTACGGTATGTAATTTCTATAACGCGCTCTTTCTGGAGGCTTAATTAAAAATCTCCAAAAAGTTTGCTTTATTGAAATTAAAAATCGCACATAATTGCAGCTTCCACCGTTAAAAGAATTTCATTGGGTTTATGGTACGTTCTAAGTGAGTTGGGGCTTGAGTTGGGTTAAGGCTAAAAATGAGTTTATTGTATATTCTAAATAAGTTAAGGCTTAAAGAAAGCACTTGTAATTGTGGCAATAGTGTTTTAGCGTTACAATACTTGAACTTTTCTTTGCAGTATAATTGAATTGACTTTTAAAAACGTTTAAACAATTTTCTTTATAATGCTGTTCATTGCTATTTTTGTTTGTTGATGATGATAAGTTGAGTTGATAGTATCATTATCATCGCTGTTTTGACCCTTGAATGTAAATTCAGTTAGTATCGTATCGAGTTGATGTTCTTTAGGAATAGACGTTGGGAATCAGTGATCTATAGAAACAAATGCAGACATGGAGACGAAATTACAATTGACCTTCAATTTTTTTCATTCAATATTTTACTTTACTTGCTTACTTTATCTTTATATTTATCTTCCTGACTCGCAGGAAAGCGACGGAGGCGCTAATACATAGGGTAAGCAATTAACCCGACCTGCTTCCGGAGATGCCAAGATATTGCTGTCCGCTTGTAATTTGATAGAGATATGACTGTAATTCAGAGCTGTTTGCCAAGACCACCAAGCAGGGGAAAGTGCCGTAAAGTGTCTTTCCCAAGGACACAACAGAATGGCGCGAGTGGGTTTTGAACCGAGACCATGTTGATCACGGCGCTTTAACCACTCGACCACACTGCTGACATGTGTTTCTTCCCAACCAACTTTAAACTGTATGCGGCTCATTTTGGCCTCGTGTGCATCCAAAATTTTTTTGCTTTTTGCACTTTTTTTCTTTAATACGTATTAAAATCAGCTTTCATCTCTTTAAAGCTTTGTTTCATTTCAGCCCGTTTAAGAAGTTTCGCAAATTTAAAAGGAATTTCCAAAGATGCCAAAACCAACAAGTCAAAAAACATTTTTAACTGACAAACGTTACTTTTTATATCATCCAAAGTAAATAAATAAGTAAATAAACGTAATACTATATTTCCTCAACATTAAAAAAAAATAGCCAGAGTTTGGACGTCACTTAGGTTTAAATTTAATAATGACTGTGATGTTTAACATACATTTGCATTCGAACATCATACTTTGTGCTCTTAGCGTCAATTTGATTTTCACATGACAAGTACCTCTTAATGATGCCCTTTATGTAACGTCAGTTAAATTGACTGACAGTTCTTTACAAACAAACTAGATTTTTCTGGAAAAAATAACTAACTTGTTTATTGCAGCTAAGTCTTTTTAATGCACTCCGGTGCGAACTAAAAATTTCATTTTAGAAAAAACAGTGTTTTGTTCTGATTTGTAATACCTGGCAGGTCTAATTTATTTATGCAAATGACCATTCAGTACACTTTTTTCATTCAAAATATATCTGTATTTTTTGTAATTTTAGCAAAACTTCAAATTTCCCTTTCACTATATTTATTTCAAAAAAATAAAATCTTGATCATAAAATAACCGATACCCCGATATAATCTTTATCAATACTATCGAAAAAAATTTTGGATACAAGTTTAAATTTGAATCGATTCAAATTACGTTGATATGAAATTTAAATTACCTTTTCGCTTTTTTCTTTTTTGTCTATTATTATGTTCGTCAATACGCTTTTTAATGTACGCATATAATTTAGATTACAATTGTATTGTTTTATCTTTAATTGATTAAAACTTTCTTTTTTATAATATCCATTACTTTCAATCCTATTCTCATAGAAACTTGTGAGGAATCTCTTGATGAAGTTTATCACTTTACTGAAGTATTTTTTCGGTTTGTTTCGTCTCATAAGCGGCACTAAACATTCAACTGTGCGAAAATGTCTATGATTTGTCATAGTGCTGAGCAAATTGCATCGTGTTCAATTGCTTTCAGCTCTTTTAAATCTAACCTCACTGTACTTGAAGTACCTACCGTTATTGTGATGTTAGAAAAACAGCTTGCGTAATACTAGACGTGGCAATTTTTTTCATTGGCAAATTTGCTCGGTCTGTTCATTCAATCTGACTTAGATTTGTTGAATTTTGCCTTTGGCTAGATTATTTTCTTTCTGTCTGTATTTTTTCTTAATTTTATCGTTAAAAAAGTGAAAAGATAACAAAAGAAACCTTTAAAATTTCTTTCAATTTCAAGCTTTATTTTTACCAAAACATTAATTGACAAGTATAAGTTGTTTGGTACTGAAATCATAACAATAGTCGAAAAAGTTATTCCTTAATAAGCAAAGAAGAATGAATAGGTGAAATTTGGTTTCGTTTGTTTAAATGAAAAATTTCTCTTTTATTTCCAACTTTCCTTTTCCGTCCGTTCATTTTGCTTATAATGTGTTTCCCCGAAATTAAGACTTACCCTAAAAATAAGACTTAGCGTGAATTTTCGTGATGATTTTAGTATAAGACCTGCCCTTAAATATGCTCTAGTTGATAGTTGGAAATTATGAGATGATAAAAGTTACGGTTAGATCGATTACGCACGATGTAGTAATAAGACATGTGAAGGTAGGTAGCAACAATTACGCATTGTTTGATTTTCAGATACACAGCTTAACATTGCCACATTGAAAAAAAGTATTTTTCTGCGCATTTTCATCCGTATACGCGATGCTTAAGTAGTGGTTTTTTAATATAAAACGTATTATTCATAAGTAAACGTAGATCGGTTTTCTTTTTTTTTATATTTAAAAACCTCATAGTTCTCTACTTTGTAACTTTGTTTTTTGATAGATGAAAACAAGACACCCCTCCAAATTAAGCCCTAGTGTCATATTTTAGAGTGAAAATTAATATAAGCCCTGCCTCGTTTTGGGGGAAACACAGTAGGTCATGCACAAAGATTACATTAGGTCATACAAACGATGGTCTAACAGAAAAACTTAGTAGAACTAAAAAACTTTGTATTTAAAAATATTAATTTGTTTTGAATGAAGAAAGCAATACTTACTGCAAATATGATTTCATTTCAATTTCAATTTATTGATTTCAATTTCAATTTATGAAGCTAAATAAGTTAAAGTTTCGAATATTTTAGTCAATGAAAATCATTTTTACTGCAGTTTTTTTAGAATCAACAAGAAAAAAACAATATTTCGAGTGTTAAATAAACAAAAATAACAATAGAATTTAATACAAAAATGAAAGCACAGCATAAGCAACGTAAAAAAATTCGAACAACGAAAACACCTTGAAATCTGAGCAAAGATTTTTTCCATTGCTTCTTTCATCGACGACTGCAATTTCACTTTTCGTGTAGTTGTTATCGTTAGTCGTTTTACAATTAATATAGTCTACAATAGTTTCCATGTTTACGAGAGCACGTTGCTGCGGTGAGACACACAACCAGTCGTTTCGAGTCCTTAATTTCAAGTTCTCTGATTGGACCCTTGAAATTACACGGTGTGAGAGGCAAACATTTTCGTCATTGCAGTCCCAGGGATTTTCACCGAGGAACAAATGAATGACAGCCTTTGATGCGTGCAAAAAATGGGAGTCTAATTTACTGATTTGGTTTTTGGCTAGATCAAGGGTTCGAAGACGACGAAAATGGGAAAATGTTCCCTTTTCTATTTCACTGATTTCATTTTCTTGCAAATACAGAAGTTCAAGCGTTTGACGAATTGCTTCAAATGTTTTCTTTGAAATACTTTTAATCTAAAAAAGATCGTCAAAAGATGTGATTTAAACAATAAACATCATTTTACTGCTAAGTCAAGTTTTTTAGTTTCTTTTAGTCCTAAATCAATGGATTTTAGACTCGGATCTATTTTGATTTTCTTTATTACTAAGACTCAAATTTCTCTTGGAGAAAACTGAGTTTTATAAGCGTTGAACATAGAGATCCAGGTTTAGACTCATGGGCTGTGATGGCCTTACAAAAAGGGGGGCCCGGTGCGAAAAGTAAGGGAGGCACTGTTTAGTGTTCCAAGGCAAAGCAATCTCTAAAAAACGGTCGTTGTTATACACTTTTCAGTATATCAAAGCAAAGTGGTCTCTAAAAAAAGAGGGTCTTCATTGTAAAGGGGGGCCATTATTAAGTGTTTCAAAACAGTTTGTTCTTTAAAAAAACGTCATCGTTGTAGGGGGGCCACTTTCTAGTGCCTCAAAACAAAATTATCTCTAAAAAAATTATGCCACCAACGTCCTTGTGCTACTATAAAAAAATAAAGCAATATCTTGTGTAAGGGGGACCATTTTGGGGGTTCGGTGCGGCCGCTCCATTTGCACCCTATTAAAGTCATCGCTTCTCAGGGGCACCTATGAAATTAGACACGGATTCGAGTTGTTTTGGCTTCATTGTTAGTATGTAGACCTTTTTTGTCTTCACATGCCTTTTCTAAGACGAATGATATTTTTTCGTCTGAATTTTCAAGTTAATTTGGTTATGGGCCTTGATTTTCTAATTATAACCTTGGAAATAGGTAGTTGTTAGATAAGGCAACTTTTTTTTTAAAGTCAAAGCATTGCAACATTGGACTAGTTATGTTAGGCACCCAAACTTTTTCTACTAACGCAGATTGTTGTTGTGTTTTTTGAGAAACAGTTAAAAATATACATTTTTTACAGATTGACAAGCTTTTCCAACACAACTTTGAGATCGGTTGTACAAAAAAACTAAAATTTGAATTTTAGAATAAGTTTGAGGTAAATAATGAAAGTCGTGTCTAGCAGCTCAAATGACTACATTTACATTACCTTGTTTTTATTCAAATACAATTTCCTCAACTTTTTCAAGCCAACAAACATTTGTTTCGTCAAAAATTCAATGTAGTTGCTATTTAAAAACAAACAATCGAGACTTTGCAACCTTTCGAAACTGAAATCTTTGATTTCTTTGATGCTGTTCTCCGATAGAAGAAGAATTTCAAGTTTCCTCCTGAAATAAAAATAGATAAAGTAAGCATTCCTTTTTTATTTTTTTTATGGAATTGATTAATTTGTGTATACAAATATTTTATGTTCTTTAAAAAATAATTTACTTTAATACTTGCTTCGACACTTTTTTTAAGATCGAGCATGATTTGGAATGATTTTTAATTTGGTTCAGCTAATTTTGCAGGTACCATAATTCTATTTTTATATTAAAAGAAAACATTTAGATTTCGTTTATTCATTTGCTTCTTTCCGTAATTGATAAAAGCAAAATCATCTCTGGTTTGAATCATCAAAGTAGTCATTGTTCTAAGCAGGGACACCGGAAGCGGGAAACAGGGGCAACTGCTTTAACAAAAAAGTGTCCTTTTTAATTTCCCCCCCCCGGCAAAAAACTCCGGCGCCGTGGTTCTTAGCTAGCGGTTCTCAAATTTTTCGCCCTATTCATCACTTGTAAGACTCAAGTCCGTCATTCCTCTAAAAGCAAATGAAAAAATTAGTTCGAGAAAAAATGTTTTTCGGTTATAAAGTAAAAACTTTTTTTGTTCTTGAATTTTTTTCTGGTTTCTTTTTGTTTGAAGCTGAATGAGAACCGGTCAATTTTAAAAAATAAATACATCTCCATGTATGCTAAGATTAAAAAAAGTTTTTACTATAATGAAACAAACTGTTAGGTAGCATCTATAGAGTGTCAATAGATAATGAATCAAAATACTCGTAAATTTACATTTTATTCAAATTCTCCCAATTCTCCCCTCAACGATTACTCCTCCGTAGCAAGGCAAGCGAGTCATTTGAGAAACACTGTTCCGAGCATTTTATAAAACAATTTATTTCCATTTTGTGTAAGTAATCGTATCTTTACAATTTATGGTAAGTTCTTTTCCCAAAACAAATCATCTTATCACTGTATTAAGCAGTAAATTTTTTGTGTTTATTCTAAAAAAGCCTTTGATTTTTTCCCTTGTCCACTTTAATAAGGAACTTGACTTTGTTTTGTCTTCGACCGGAAAAGACAGAATCAAGATGTTCTTGTTCGACTTACCAGTTGTGGTGATGAAATTGATGTCGGGTTATTGACGCGATTTTATTGTTTCCAAAATCGGCAACGTCGTAGCTAACATGAGAAGGAAACTTTAAAATCTCGGTCAAGTTTCGGCTTTCACAAAGTACCTGTTATCATGAAATTGATCAAAACAACGTAGAACACGCGCTTTGAAGTTTTCTAATACTGACGAGATTTGGATAAATTTAAATTATTTTTGTTGTTTTTATTGCAGTAAAATATGATTATTTCAGAAAAACTGTGAAATTTTTCAAAAAAACGCATCAACTTTCTAAAAGTGTTCGTTTCTATATTTTAAAAATCCTGACTAAAATCAACATTTTTATTTAAAGTAGTCAAGTTTATTTGCTTTATAATTGATTGACAGACAAAAACTATCAGATCTTTCTTTCGTCTAACAGTCAAAGTAAATTAAGACTAATAAGTATGTTTTAAGGTTTATAATGTAAATTCTATTATTTTTTAAAAATGTAAGCATTAGTTATATTAGTACAGGTTTTAACCGATTTATGATAAAACTGAAATAGCTCAATCTACAAAGTATAATTGAAAGCGCACAGAACGTAGAAGAATAAGTTATATCGAAATTATTCAGTTTTTTATTGTAGTTCCGTTGAATATTTTTGTCACATTTTTTATTAACAAAACCAAGCATCTTTAAGTTTAGTAAGGTAAGTGAACCATTGTGATATCAAAAAACTTTCACACAAGTAATCGATAATGATATGAAAACCGCTACAAACAATTTTTTCATAAAACACTTTTCGTCAATCTTTGTCGTCTAAATATTCGGATTCTATAACATTTGCTTTTATCAGTTTTCAAAATTTGTAAAATTTGCGTTGTATCTTGTCTAAATTTTTTTAAATTAGAAACTTGAAAAACTTTTACCTTATTTTTTATACACTTGCAAGGACAATCATAAGCTTCGCAATTAAAAGCACAATCTGCCTGCAAAACTTCAAAAACAAAACAAAACAAAACAAACAGTTTAAAAATTTGCCTTATCAATAACATCACTTTTGGTTCTTCTTTTAATTAAACTCGCGCTGATTACAAACAAATTCAAACCGTAATTTCTCAAGAGCTGAAATGTCGAGCAGTATTACCATCGTTTCTTGTGTCGTTTTGCTTGTAGTTCGCCCAGTGACAAACTCCTTAAAGTGTTTACGAATGAATCAGAATCTTTTGGTCTTTTCAAGGCTACGCTTGAACGTTGTTGATTTAGGAGAAAGTTTTATTTTTTTAACAAAACCACCAATCTGAATTTTTACAGCTGCTTGTCTAAACACTTGAACTGGTGACAATTGATAGCCGCCCAAAAATTTGAGTAGAAATCTATGTTAACACCTGTTTAAGATGGATCCTCTAAAAACTAGAACAGGTTTAGGAGCGCGTTTACCAGTTGTAAACTCTTTAATGCGAACAGTGCAAAGAAAACTTTTGAATCACACTTGACTATAGATGATTCTGTTTGGTTTTAAATCACTTAAAGCTTTCCTTTGCTAAAAGTATCAGCAAACCAAGTTTTTCAATCTTAAACTTAAAAGAATTTTCTATTTTTTATTTTTGTATCATAAGCTGAAAAAGTCGTTTTTTTTCCAATAGGCTTCAAAAGGAGTCAGTGCAACTCACAAATTGTTTTAAGAGTTCGTAGTAAAAAAAGTTCAAGAACCTAATATTAGTAATGTTAAAATTGCTTTTAAAACTATCTCACGATTTGAAAATAATATGATATAATTACTTGGATTTTGTTCAATTGAACTGAATTTTGTTAATTCATTCCGCTCTTTCAAGCGATCAAGTTGTCATTATAACAGAGTTTCTAAAGTGAGGGTTCATAGCGACCGATCGAAAGAATCCATAGAATTTTTGTATAAAATTATAGTTTGCGATGTACATTGTAGTTTATCTAAACCCAATCCTAACATTGAAAGTCAAGTAGAAATAATTGCGAAAGTTAAGTAAAAACAAAATAAATATCAAGCCGTTTTTTGGTCTTCACCGACTTTCGGAACTATTTTAATCTTTTAACGTCAAAACATTCTTTTTCAAAAAATTTTAAAGGCTTCTGCGCATTTTTTGTCCGATTTAAGGTCCTCAGAGTTTACCAAGTTAGCCTAAAGTGGTTCACGAACGCCAAGGAGTTTAGAAAGCATTACAATAATCCATTTTTAGTTAAATTTGTTTTAACTGAGCCTCGCATAGATTCGATTTTTTTTAACCACCGCAATAAAATTCACTTTTCTTAAAAACCGAGGAACGTTACTTGACCAACAAAAGTAAATTATCCAAAAACACCACTTGACCGACACAACAGCTGCAGTTGTCACATATTTCCCCCCTTGCTTCCTGCCTATGAGAGACCTACTTGAATGGTTAAATTAGGGTTAGGGTTAGCGAGACCTACTTGAATGGTTAAATTAGGGTTAGGGTTAGCGAGACCTACTTAAATGGTTATGGTTGGGTTAGGGTTAGGGTTAGGGTTAGGGTTAGGGTTAGGGTTAGCGAGACCTACTTAAATGGTTATGGTTGGGGATAGGGTTAGCTGATAGCTGTTGTAGGACAACTGACTGTTTTGGAAAATTTATTTTGTTGTCGGTCAACTGCCGGTTGGAGGGAATTCCACAAATTTTGTCGATCAAGTGACGTCGACCCCATAAAAACTATAATTAATTGAACGAAATTTATTGTTAGATTCTCTATTCCCGAACAATTGATATTATAATTAATTAATAAAAAAAGTTATTGAAATGATTTTTGTATATATTAACTCGTTTTTTTTTCAACTAATTTTTTCATTTTTTTGTTCATCTTCTTTGTTCTTTGTTCATTCATCTTTATTAATTCTTTTCATTTTCTTTGTTCGCAATCATCTTCTTTATCCTTGTAGTTTCTTCCCTTGTTTTCTTTTTTGCTTGTTATTTTTCTTAATGTTTGACGTTGTGCTATGTTATTTTTCTTAACGTCTGACATTGTGTTGTGTTGGTTGAACCTTCTTCATCTTCTTTCTATTTGTATGACAAAGTGGATTTTCAGGAATAACACTAAAGTGAATAAATGAATAAATGAAATTATCCATACATTTTTTCGGTACATGTTACGTAGTAACTTTTGCGTGTTCTTATTTATTTTAATGTGATTGCCAATTGTCACAACCGCATCTTAGTGTTTCCAAGTTCAATTGTTTAAATTATGTTGTCATCAAGCACTGACTATTATGAGTGGTATGGCTTACAGGTCATTCCAATCAAGCAGACTGAGCAGGATTTTTTTATCTGAAAAAAAACAACAAATGTTTTAGATCCTGGACATAGATAAAAACAAAGATGGAGCTCAACTTTGGTTAAATTAAAACGAATTACAAAGAAGTGCTTGTCGAGCCGTCTTTTATATCAAATGATGGTATTAGTTTTAAAAATGCATGTTCAAAAAAGCCAAGTAAGAGCAATCTTGAAGTATTACTGGTTTATATCTTTTTAAAGCGAGTTCTTTAATGTGGCCACTGATGGTTTTTAATTAAAAAACTAAATATCTACTCGAAGTGCTTGTCTTGTGTTCCTTGAGTTTAAATGGTAACAAAAATTTGAAGCAAATTCCAATAGTTAGTTGAACTCTTTAATCATAGTTTTAAAACGATAAATTTTATGGCTGTAGTTTATTTGAATTGCATGCATCAATAATAAATTATTGACTTATTCGAAAAACATTAAATAAAATTACTGGTTTCTTCGATTGGATAATTGCAGTTAAAATTTTTTTGTTTCTTTATAAGCGAACACATCAAAGTCTACGTGAATCGCCAAGTCACGACTAAACTGTTCTCGAAAAGTTCAAAGATGAAAGAGGTAGAGTACTTTCATTTGGATAATGGCACATATATTGTACTGTATAACTCAAAATGACCTTTTCTATTACGCATAAAATTGTTTGACATTATTGTTAGACCCGTAATAAACATTTTGTATAAGGCCACCTGATGGAATTTTCCTAGTGTATAGCGCCGGTTTTTCAAAGATTTAATCGAAAAGTTTTCATAAAGTAGAACGAAATATTTAAAATTGTTCTAAAAACCGAAATCACCATCCACAATAACGAACTGCTGTGACAACAAATCTTATAAACATAATACAGAAAATTCTATTTTGTTGTATATTTATTTTATTCTTGTCTATTTATCTTGCAATAAAAAAAATAAAAAAAAATAAAAAAATAGGCCTACAAAAAATCATCAAATAAAATTTTCAATCGAAGAGCAATATCCTTCCATTTTCAAGCTGCCAACGATGGTCTTCGCTGCAAAAGAAAAAGTTAGCCTTCCAGTGGCAACATAAAACTTTTCGAATTCATTAAAAGTATTTCACTTTGTTCAAAGCCTTGACCAATTCTTAAAAAAATACACAAAAAGTTTATTTTACAAAACCTAAGAAAAAGATACGGCAAAAAACTTAGTAGCTGCAATGAAACAGCGCTTCATTATTGAATTAAAAGTCTACAAAACTATGATAGCCCAGAGAAATTAATTAATCAGAAACTAAACATTTTTTAAAACTTATTATCTTTATAACAAGATGAGATAAATCAACTTTATATTTTGTAAAAACGTTTTCGCGTTTTTTGTTTTTTCCAAACACGGTGGTTTAATTCAACGTGATCGAGTGGAAAAGAGCGAGGTGATTGATGGCAAACTTGATCGACACGGTGGCGGTTTGAAACCTACTCGCGTCATTCTGTCGTGTTTTTTAAAAACACATTTTACGGAACTTTTCTCTACTTAAAGGTCCCAGAAAGCAGTTCTAAATTAGGGTCATATTTTTATAAAAAAAAGTAAACAAAAATTAAAATTTCAACCGGACAGTAATATTTTGGCATCTCAGGAAGCAGATCGCAAATTTCTTGGCAGTTGCTCTGCGCTTAGCACCTCCGACGCTGTCCTGAGATTCAGGAGCATAAATGTAGACATAAATAAATAAACAAAACAATCAAAGGTCTAATTAAAAATTTTTTTACATACTTTGCAAAAAGAAAAGCATAAACAATATAAATGAAAAGTTAAAATTTTTTAATATGGTCCATTAAAAGCAAAGCAGAAATAAAATTATTATATTGAAAATCTTTAACAATTAAAAAATTTTTTTGTGAAACTTTTAATTATGATCGCAAATATGGTTCTTTACGTTTGTTCTCCTTTACTTTATCCACTTTAGTGGATTTAGTAAAAAATTTTCTCAAAGAGCGTTTTTTTTTAACTTTTGTTGTCGAAATTTCATCAACCATAAAACAAGTTCTTGATTTCCACGTCATTTCCCTTCTAAGGGATAAAGTGTCGGGTCCCACTTTTCCTTGCTTTTTTCGTTTCTTTTTTCTCTTTTCCTTTGGAGGATTTTCATTTACATTATCTGTTTTAACTTTCTGTTTGTTGTATTGTTGCTCTGTAGAACGGTTTTGATAAGACGAGGAACTTGAACTGTCCTCAGGTTCCGGATGAACGGCTGTAAAACGAGAACCCCCTATGTTGACAATACCCTTTGAGCATAAAATTAGAAACGCTGTTAAACATATCATCAAGGTGCCGAGAATTCCGCTTTGAGCGGCGGCAACTATGGATGCGACGAATTCTCCGCGAGTGATACTCTCGCGAGCCTTTTCTTCAACTTTAAGTTTGCTTTTGTGATTTTTTATATCGGTTAAGGTAAAAGTGACAAGTTTTTCAAATGACTCTGTTTTATTCGAAGTTTTCTTTGTAGTTTTCGACTCTGAAAACGATTGCTTTCTTTTCTTTTTTTGCGAGTTTTGCCTCTTTTTGCTTATCGCACTTATGTTTCTCAAAGGTGAATTGGTGAGTTTGTCTTCAACAGTGGATTGCAAATCTGAAAATACAATTTTCTAAAAATTACGTTGTAACTGTCACCAGGATTTTTGAATATTTATTTTACTTGGCACGGCAGATGATTTTGCAGGTGTTTCCTTGGATTTGGTTGAATCTTCTCGTCTTGAATCATAGTGGGCCACCGTCACGCGAAAAAAAACATTGCGAAGAGTTCCACTTTTCTCTGTAAGCAATTGTAATTCGAGAGTGATACACTAAAACATTACTAAACGTAAACCTAATTGTAACACTACCGTTATAATTAAAACCACTTGGAACTTTGCTCCTCAATACTTGAGAAAGATTGTTCTCTAATAAAGTTTCAGCGATTTGAAATATTGAACGTTGAAAAAGAAAGCTGCGTATTTTGCTTTTCTGATTAAGCTTAGTTTTTTTTGTTGTTTTTTATTAATGGATCGTTCAAATTTAACTTCTTTCAATCAAAGTTTACTACAGTCAGATAAGTTTCAACAACTTTAATGGATGCGAGCTATTCTTTACCAAAACTCAAATTCTTTAATTTACTGGTGAATAAGAAATTTAAGCTTGTCACTTAATGTATTATCGCTGTTCTATCTGTTCGACAAATCACAAATGGAAAACGGAGTACTGTGAAAATGCTTCCAGGCTCCGTGCTTTTGTGCACGAGACCAGTGCCAGGCCTGTTGGGATGGGCTTACCCCGAGCTGCTTGGGTTAAGCTCAACCGCCTGCGGACTGGTGTTGGGCGATTCCATTCGTCCATGCACAAATGGGGTCTCACTCCTTCACCGAATTGCGAGTGTGGCGCCTCTGAGCAAACCGCAGACCATGTACTAACAGCGTGCTCTATACATTGGGCACCACATGGAGCACGAGGTCTGACGGTTTTGGATGACGAAACTCGATGCTGGCTTAATGACATCACTGCCAGCATCTGATCCAGGCAGTGCAGTAGTCTGAGGTAGTAAAAGGATAAACCCTCGGCCCCAGTCCTGTTTGTGTCTGACCTGGAGTGGATACCCTTCAAACGACGACGACGACGACGATCGCTGTTCTTTTTCTTGTATAACCATATCTTCTATTTATCCTCCTGAGTTTCGGACAAATGGTAAAAGCAAACTTGAAGTAACTGCTTTTACTTTAAAATAAATCGTATCGGGTTGCATGTAGATATCTGTTTCAGGAACTTTTTTTGTTGCACATAGGCCTGCAATAAATGACATTTTTTAACCTATGCTTGCAAAAAAGCATTTCGTGTTTCTATGTGCTGACCAAAACAGCCTGATCGGGAATAGATGCTCAAGCGCTCAAAGATGATGATTGATATACTTACTGCAATACATTATCATTTTTTTAAAACTTAAAAGTGATAAACAATAACCGGATATTTAGGATAAAAGGAACTCCCTTCTGCAATCACCAGTCACTCTTTAATAATATATTAAAACAGAACCTTTTACCTTATTGAATGTTTTAAAAAATCTATGCAAACCTGGACTGTGAGTAGTGGCAAGTGTTTCTAAAATAAATGCCTTCAAAGAATTGCCATCAGAAGAGGGAATTATTTTTTCAGACGAGCAACAAACGCAAATAAAACTAATAAAACAAATACTCATACAAAATGCAAAGCAACATTGCATGATGTAACTATGTATTACTTCTAAAGTTTTCTGCACAATTTTATTCAAGTTTTAGCAAAAATTGAAATCACAGCAAATTATAAAAAAGTTTTCTATGTCGGTAGCATGGCCGAATAGATAAGATCACCGTATTTATGATTGACGTGATCGACCCAGTCGCGACCTGTTGTGTCCTTGGAAAAGACACTTTACGGCACTTTTCTCTGGATGACAATCTTAACAAGTAGCTCTAATTTCAGTCACATATCTGAATAATACAAGAATTAAAAAATAATAATAATAAAAAAATTCAACCGAACAGCAATAACGTAGCGAAAATAAATCGGATAATCACTTGATGATTGCCTTAAGTATAATGCCTCCGACATTTTACTTCGAGTCAGCAAGATACATGAGATAATAAATATGTTTCGATTTTTCTATCCAATTAACATCTTCACTTCTTGGATTTTATTTTCTAAATTAAAAGTTTTACTATAATCACTTTCTAGTTCACCGTAAAGAATGTGACACGACAAAATTTTGATGCATATTAGAATCTGATCTACGTTTAAATATCCAATTCCTTTCAATCATATCGTTAAAAATAGTTTTTGAATTCACCAAAACGTGTGGCTTGCTCAAGCTGTATACCGTTAGAAAAAAATAGGTAAACCAACTATAGTGATAAGGCAACATTAGCAAAAAAACATTCTACGGCATATTTTTTGCGTATACTAGTGTTTTATAAAAAAAATCTTAGAGAAACTTGAAGCCTGTTCGCACTATTTTGTTCAAACTGCAATCTGCCACAATCTTAAAAAATAGCTCGGATTAAGCACATGATGTTTGGTTTGCGAGTAACATTTGAACCTTTCCCAATACCAAGCCGACACAAAACTTTTAAACTCATCTCGACTCTTTTATTTTTTTTTTCTTTTTGTGTAAAATAGAATTAGCTGATTTTTTTAACTAAAGTTTTGGATAAAGGGTTTTTTCGTGCAAAAATTAAAAGTTGCTTTTGAACTTCATCGAAAAGAGATTTAAACGATCACTACTTGTTGAGCGTCTGAAGAACTAGTTAATGCGTTTTCAATTGGAAGTTTGTTGTTAAGTGTTGACCAGTAAATCAATTAAAAACCCTTGATTTTAAACTTTATTGTTTTTTCTCAAACTTGATTTTTGCTACCTCATAAGAAAAGTTGAAAAGCACTCTTAACAAAACAAATTTTCTCGATAAGTCCTCTGGCATTCCTCAAGATTCAAGATACAGGAGAGTAGAATATTCAACCTATTAGAGGACGCCATAAAATCACGTGCCAGAATTGCAGCTTGTTTATACGTGCATCAGGTATGTCAACTCGTGAGCTTATGCGGGCCACATTCATGGCATAAATGAGATTGCAAATTCCGGAACCGCAAAATCATTTTTTGACATTTGGTATAATAAAGAGTTTAATATTTACTTCAGCTTCTAAACTTGATTGCTGAATGCTCCTTTGCAGTTATATATATTTTTTTAAAATCACAATAAACACTCAGCTATGAAGTATTGTTAGTTTAATACGTATTTAACACTTGATTATGTACAATTAAAGTTTGGTCTCCATGCTTAAAATCATTTTTTGGTAATTAGGTTTTCAAGGCTTGGTTAAAAAATATTTGTAATTCCAACTTTGACCAGCGAAAATAAATAGTATCGGTCAACCTGTTTCTCTGATTCTTCACAAACTTAGTTTGATCCAAACAAAGTCATAATTTTTAATGCGAATTCGCAAATGTTAATATAATTTCAAATTTTTTGCAGATAAAAATAAAACGTGGTTATAATCTATATATACGGTATACTTTACTTTAGCAAATAACCTAATTCAATTTTTTAGCAGTTCCATTTGATTATATTTATAAATGTGACGGTAAACGGCGCTGAAGTTGGCCGATTGCTGCAAAGTGAATTGTCGGATAACGCGCTTCTGGCTTTGATAAAAGGAAAAGTTAAAATAACCAAGGATGTTTAATGTAAATGGAAATAAATTATGAAGCGAAGCGATAAGAAGCAGTAATCTGCAAATAAATAAAACAAATTAAAAATCAAACATAAAGAGAAACACATAGTTGCCTTACCGAGCAGTTCACCTCGGTGCTGACTCACGGGGAAACGGGAAACACACAAACGGGATCACAAAACATCATCAAGTCTCTCAGACTTCAACCAGCCATCCACATCTGTTGCAGTTGGTAGTCTCACAATAGAGAAGTGACAATCTATATCAGGATTACAATAAACAAGCACTAAGTCTAGGCTACTCAGACTTCAACCAGCCGCCACCAATATTGCTGCTCGTCGCCTCACGGATTGAGAAGTGAAAGAAAACGCAAAAGAGCCAGCACTGAATGAACGTGCTGCAGAAACGAACTATACTAGTACTCGGGAAAGAAATTAACTAATAATTAAGCGAAAAAGCACTGGCAACGAGTGCACGCGCAAATAATGATTAGGAAAGCAAAAGAAATAAAACGAACTCGTGCATTGGTAATTTTCTACAGATGGTGTAACACTAGCAACAAAACTATTCTACGGTATATTTTTTGCGGATACTAGTTTTTTATAAAAAAAAAACCTTGAAGAGCAGCCTGAAGCCTGTTGGCACTGTTTTGTTCAAACTGCACTGGTTTGTTCAACCATAGTTGTTTTAGGACAGGAAGTACCAGCAAATGTTATAACTAAAACGGCATTGAAAAAATATTTAAAAAAATTAAACTTAATGGAAAAAAGCACTGACGTAGGCCAACCAACTGAAATAAGTGCAAATAGTCAAGTCAAACAGTTAAGGTTTCACCAATACCTTCATTTTTCTAGCGGTGAATGAATAGTGTAGTGTAGAGGCGATAAACCATTTTTTGCAAAGGTCCCAAACTATTAATAATATTGTTTATCAAGTTAATACCGTGCTAGTTACTTTAAACAAAACGCAAAGTATTTTTTGTCTTAAAAGTTTGATGATGATTAAAAAAAGGTCTTCACTTTAAATCTTCGTCTAAAAAAAGTTTTCACTTTCAAATTTTCTCTAACTTTTTTATTATACGTCCCAAAAATCTAATGTTGACTAAAAAAAAAGTTTTCACATCTAATTTTAATTACATTTTCTCAACAATCTGGTTCGTTCTATCTTTAGGAACTTTTTCCTGCCCAAGCAGTTCGTTGTCGGTGCCCGAAAAAATTTGATTTTTCCCGAAAAATTGGCCTTGCCAGAAAAACAGACGGCCATGTTTGTTCCAGCAAAACATCTGCAGCGTTCCGGATGTGTTTTAGGGGTCAGCCCCCTTTGAAGAAAGGTGATTAAAAATATGCACTTATACGTACATGTAAATAACATATTAGCGACAAATAGACTACTATAGTATGGTTTGAACTTTAATTATTTTTGCGCATTGTTCCTTTTAAACTTTAGTAGTAATTTTATTAAAGATCATTTTTTCTATCACCTTGATTGCGTCAAAGTTTGCTAATTTGAGTAAAACTTTCGTCCGAGACCGAGACGAGACTTTGGGGTTACGAAATCGAGACTTCGAAAAACATGTCTCGAAACATCCACCCCTGGTACCCCTGGTAAGTGTGATCATTAGGGCAAATTTTTATTGACCTATAAAATTGGAAAAATTGCTCTTTCAAATTATAGAAATTGACTTTATTGACCTAAAGAGTTTATTTTAAGAACAACCAAAATAAAACAAAAAAAATGCGTAAATCCGCACATTCACAAACAATACTTCTTATTATAGAACACGATCATATAATGCCGTATATTCCGGATTGAAATGTCTATCTTTGGACAAAAGCTTCCCCATCAAAGAGAAGCTTCTCTCCACAGAGGCAGTGGTAGGCTGGCAGTTTTGCAGTAGCGGGTACAGCGCCGGGGAAATATCTTCACGATTCATTCTAATAATTGCTTCCAAATGTATAAAAAGTCAATTTTTTGGTGTATGTATACACCAAAAAATTGACTTTTTATTGACCTCATAACTTTTCCCATATGGCCTTTATAACAAAAATTTTTTCACTTCTGCACGTTTTGAGGCATTTTGAGGCTGTAATAACTAATTGACTTTATTGACAAAAACTTGCCCTAGTGATCATTATTATGAAAGATTATGGCTTTCATGTTTTTGGGTCAATCTGAAAGCACATTAAGATGATCAGTGATGGCCTTGCAAAAACGGGGCCTGGTGCAAGAAACGTAAGGGGGGCCACTCTTTAGTGTACTAAAAAAAGTAGATGAAGCCATTTTTAGCACAGTCAACTTCGGATATAAGGGATGCGGATATAAGGAATTTTCGCTTACGAGGGACTATTTCAAATGGTCCCAATGATTTTCAATGTAAAATAATGCTAAAATATTCGCTTATAAGGGATCCGGATATAAGGGCTTTTTGCTTATAAGGGATTAAATTTCTAAGTCCTAATTATAATTTTCTAGTAATTTCAATCGGTTATAAGGGATCGATTTTTTGTTCTGATGATGCGTCAAAATAACCAAAAGCGCGCGTTCCGATTTCAATTTCGCGGGCATTTCTGAGGGCGCGCTTTCTTCGCGGGCTTTTCAGAGAGGGAAATGTGTGAAAAGCTTTAAAAAGGATGTTCTGAGCGTTTAAAACTTGCGTTCTTAAGGTATCGGATCGAACTTTGCATCAATCAATTATAAGGGATATTGGGATATAAGGGATTAATTGAGCTGGTCCCGGCGGATCTCTTATATCCGAAGTTGACTGTATATGAAATCCAAGTAATCTCTAAAAAAAAAAAAAAAAGTCGTCAATTTAGGGGGCCACTTTTGGGTGATCCGACGCATGGAGAGGCACTTTACACTGCCCCAAGACATTGTGACCACAAAAAAAAGGTCAGCAACCTAAGAAGCCGTTTTTTTTAAAAGTTTTTTTTTTTTTTGACATGCTATCGACGTCCTAGTGCTACTATAAAAAAAATAGAGCAATTTTTTGTGTAGGGGGCCACTTTTTGATGCATTTTAGGGGGTTTGGTGCGGCCGCATCGTTCGCACCCTATTAAAGCCATCACTGAAGATGATGCAATGAATGTGTTTATAAATGCTTTTTAGTCATTCTAAATATATTGTTACAAAATCTGATCAAAAAGATTGCCAGTTTATCGCAAAAAACATCCATTGCGAAGCCAAATGCAGACCACACTTTGTGCACCCTTGGTTAAAATCAACAAATACGATTAAAAGAAATGATTGAAATTTCAACAAAAGTTTGCCGATTCTTTCCTGTATAGAAGTAGCCTGCGCGAATGTCTTGTTGCCATACAAGTGACATGTTGAAAAAGGAAACTTAATTGATATATTCCAAAGCTTTTTTCTGGCATGGCTGTTTCTGTCTTAATCAAGGCGTTTAACCGTTTAAAATAATGTTCCAGTTCACGTTCGGCAAATTTTATTTTAATTGTCAATTCCGGTTCAGCTTCAAAGCAAAGTACCGATTAATACAAGTTTGATTAACAATTGTCTTATTTCTCCAGCCGAATTCACAATTTAACCAGTGTTGTCATAGTCAAAATTGAAGTTGTTTTATTAAACAAAAACTACACAACCTTTCGCATTTGCGCTCCCGTCCTTTCAACTTCAGACAGTGCGAACATAAGGGTATTTCCCTAATCTAAAAGTTAATGCTTGATCTACACTTGACGCCTACGCTCAGCGTGAATGCTCGCAATTTAATAAACAATGGTACGCCAGGTGTAAACCAGAACTAATAGCCACTAGCAACATTGTTTCATCTGGTAGCGCTACAAGCAGCACCTTGCACGATGACATTATTGTTACTAATTGTCGTGATTGTGATCGACACGATCTCGGTTCAAAACCTATTTGGAGCATTTTGTTGTGTCCTTGGGAAAGATACTTTTCCCTGCTTGGTGGTCTTTGCAAGCAGTTCTAAATTTCTGTCATATCTCTATAAAACTAAAAAACAAAATAAAAAATTTGAACCGAACAGGAATACCTTGGTATTTCCGGAAGCAGGTTGGGGTAATTGCTTGCCCTATGTATTAGCGCCTCCATACCTTTTCTGCGAGTCAGGAGGATAAATATAGAGATAAAATATTAAAAAATTATCGAACGTCGAACATAACAAGCAACATTAATACTTTACTTAATTGTTCTTATTTTGAATGAAAACAATAAAAAGCCGAAATTTTATTTCAAGGAGTTACGAAAACATTGAAGCGTTAAACTAAACATGTAAATTATAATAAGTACCAAATCGATTTTAGATATGAAACTAATTGGCAAAAGGGCAAGTTGAAGATAGACAGTAAACAACAAAAAAACAGGTTGATAAAAAATTTTTTTTTCGATTTAAAACAAAAGAGGGGCAAGAAAGTACCATTTTCAACTTTTAATACTTTTTTGAAATGAACAAAAGACGTTTAAAATCAATTTTGTATAGTACGTTTTGAAAGCAAATTTCAACTAACATGTATTAAAATGAACTAATGCAATAACAAAAAAAACATGAATTAACAGTAAGAAAGCACATTGCACAGCGGATGGTAAATCAAATTCAAATTCGATCTACTTGAAATTAATTGATAAAGTAAAAAAAGGAGATCAAAAATCATAGTTATGCAGTAACTGTTATTAAAATCTTAGTTTACAACTTAACTTAAAAAAGTCATTAATCAAAATCGCGCCAGTGGGACTCGAAAGCAAAAAGAAATAAACTTACGTTTAATGAAGCCAGAATGATTGCTCTCGAACAACATAAACCAAAAAAATACAATGACATCATTCACAAATTAATATGTAAATTAGACGGCTCATTTTTGCTGCTTGCCGAATAAAAGCCTTTTCCTGCTCGGAAGAGTCCTTGCATTTGAAGTAAGCTGGCAATATGCGTTGGACAAGAGCAGCATAAGCAAAGCGGGTTTAAGGCCCGTTTTCACTACGAGCGTGAAAAAGAGCATTTTTTGTTTCTTTTATTGATCTTCGATTGAAGCGAGCGCAAAAAAAAAGCAATAAAACAAACAAAGAATGCTTTTTTCCACGCTCGTAGTGGAAACGGGCCTTTATGAAAAAAATATAAAAATGTACAAAAGCGTAAAAAAGCTGATCGCGCATTGTATACAACGAAGTTAAGCAATGTTTAGAAGTTAATTAGTGCAGTGTACTGTACAAGTGTACGACTATAGGTACATGCAACTTGTGTCAAGAATCACTCAAAAAAACGCGACTATGGCGGAAATAAACTCAGACTTAAACCTAAATCGACTAAAAAAAGGGCAGTTTACGTGATTCGAATGAGATAAAAAAAATTGAATCATGCAAAATAAAGACAAGCAACGACACAACATAGGACGACTGATGCAGAATGGCGCTAGGTAAATTAATTACTTTCACAGTCCACAATCTTTAAACAATTAAAAACTTTAAATGCATTCAACATGAAAACACTGAGTAGTATAAATGAAAAGATTACAAAATACCAACAATGAAGCGGCGCTTGTCGCAGGTGGAACTTCTACATCGTGCCAGGAATCTTTTTCAAAATCTAAAAAAAGCGTAACGTGATTGACGTATACAATATGATTGACACGTTTCAATTCAACCAGGAATAATTGTTATTAAAGAAACTGGTAAAGTCTCGACGTATCTTGCATTCAAACAGCTGGTAGACAACAGTGTCAAGTTCGCCCCCTCTCACCTGTGATATGTCGACATTCGTCATCGCTTGCACCCCAGGGGACATCTCGGCGAGAAGACGACCCATCTCGCCGCTCGTGGAGAACGAATCACTCCCGATCATGACGATTTTATCGACGCGCGAAAGCGGAGCCGCCGCCTCAGCTGCGATCTAAAGTCGTCGATTGTTGAATCAAGGCGAAAAACAGAAACAAATTCCGGCGTAGACTGACCTTGGGCAGCGATTCAAGGACGAGCGACATCAGAGCGGCATCGCCGTATTGCTTGAAAGCCCGCGCTTTCAAGCGCATGCTCTCCGCTTCCGCTTTTCCGATTGCTTCGATCGCGCTCGCTTCTGCGGCTCCAATTAATTTGATTTTCTCCGCTTCCGCTTCGGCAGCTTCTACCGTCTTTGTCCTGTCAAAAAACAAATTCACCTCGTTGCCTTGTCATAGCACAAATAAGCGCATCGACACAGTTACCTAAACGAAGCCAGTTGCCATCAAAGTCAAGTAAAGCTGGCGAAATTCAGAGTAACGCATGAAATTTAAGCTTGAAGGAGAAATTGTGCATAAGGTGCAAAAAAGTGTTGAAAGGAGCAAATATACGTATAAAGTTAGATTATAAGAGCAACGTCAAAGTTATAACTTAACGTGGCACAAAAGCTTCGAAAAATCAGAATTCAACAAAAAACCGTTGTATAAATCCGTGCATGAATCACTGTTTGTATGAATTCATCCGGGATTATCATAAGTGTGATGACACGTGAGTTTCAGCGACGCGCGACACCCGCCCGAAATAATAAATAACAGAAAGGTTCGTACGTGGAGAGAACTTTGAACTTTGTGAAGCTGTTTGCGAAAAAGTTAATAACTTATCTGATTGAAACGTAGAAACAGAAGTAAATTTCTAAGTTCGGTGACGATTTTAAAACATGAACACGGAAAAGAAATTATCGCCGAAAAAAAAAAAAACGAATTCAATCTAGCTCTTCAGAGTCTTTCAATTTCATATGTAATTCAAATAAGATTGGCATCAAGTACGGAATAGAAAGTTTGTAATAACGCTTTGCCGAAAACTTTTTAAAGCAGTTTTGCAAGTCTGTCAAAAACAAAAAAACAACCTTCTTCCTTCCGCCAGGGTTTGAACTTTGTGCGCTTCAGCTTCGGTCGGGCGACGAACAGTCGCTTCTAATTCTCGATCTTTGCGTTCGATTTCTTTCGTCTCGACGTCAATCTGTTTCCGACGTTGCACAACGTCAATTTCAATTTCCTCTCTTCGGATTTTTTGCTTCTCTTTCGCTTCTTGTAGTTTGTAAGCAAGCTCAGCTTCAGCGTTCTAAACAAGCGCATTTTACGCAATTGCGTACGTCATCGCCACTTATTTGCTGGCACATGCACAAATAAAATTCTTAAACAACTACTTGCCAAACACTACAGCAAAGAAATAACAAAACACTTTTTTGTAATTAATCTTCATTAATGGCCCAATTAAAACTTTCTTTAAATGGTACAACTTTTACTCTTCATAACGAAAACTAAAACTCAAAATTTGCTGTCTTCTTGTGTGAAATAATTACACTCATAAAAACTTTTCGACAATCTCGAACTTTTTTCGTTGATTTGAATTTGTAGCATGAAGCTTTTTAGAGAGCAGGGGCAGGCAAACTTTTCGTGTTTCGAGCCAATTTTTTCAGGCCATATCGACTACATGGAGCATTTGGGTTTTATTAAATTTTTCGAAATCCAAGAGAAAACTATGCTATCAAATGACGTCATATTAAAGGAATTGCTTGACGGGCCGGATTAATCAGTAAAACGGGGCGAATCTAAGCCGCAGGCTGCAGCTTGCCCTTCCTGATTCAGACAAAAGCTCTCTTCCACGACTTCCAAACAGTGGTTCGAAAATAATGGGAAGCAGTTGTTAAATTTTAAGAATTTAAATTTTCTTTAGATTATGCTACAGATAGAATGAATTGGCGAAATGACGTGTAGAGCATTGCTGAGGAGTTGAATCAGCCCCCTCCGGGCACCTCGGATATAGGAAGTGAATCCGAATAAAACTGAATAAATAAGAACAGCAACTCACAGCAGCATTGACTTCCTTCTGATAGGCAGCCTGCCTCATCTTGTACGCGCGTTCAGAATCAGCAACTTTTGTTTCAGCTGAGAACTTGAAGTCCATCAACGTTTTATTGCATTTAGCTTCCTGCATAATACAAGAAGGGAAAATATTTAAAAATTCTTTGTTTTTAAATTTCAAAACAACCAATGGCTAAAACAAAGAACAGAATCGGCATTAAAACGTTTCCGAGTTTCACACAAAGTTTTCCGAAAGTTTCTAGATATAAATGTTAACATTCACCAGCAACATTAGCGATGGAACTCATTACACAAAGGAATTAGTGTCAAGCGCATGGATCAAGTTTAAATTGACACTCACGACAATCCCGCGGTCTCGTGCGGCTTCGGCTACTCCGATCGCGGCGTCTCTCTTGACGACAGCGCATTGCCCCCTTCCGATAGAGCTCAGATAGTTGACGTTGTCGTAAATATCTTTGATTACGAAGCTGAGTATTTCGATGCCCATGCGACCGACGTCGGGCGCAGCGACGTGGCGTACGAGTGACGCAAACTTCTTGCGGTTTTGATAGATGTCTTCAACGGTGAGAGTGCCTGGCGACAAAAACAGCATCGCGCTTGTTTCTCGGGCGGGTTCGATTAAGTTCGAGTAAATGCAAGAGCCGAACCAAGAATTGCCCGAAGATGTCCTTCAAATGTCTGCAGCAAGATGTCGCTGATCTCGGGGACGCTCTTTCCGAGAAATTGCTCGCATGCAGTCGCTAGAAGCTCTTTTTCCGTCATGACTTTGACCTTTGTTAAAAGTAGCGTTGGGATTAATGCAATCTCGTACATAGCGCGTACTTTCGCTCTACTATAACAAACAGCAACATTAGACCCATATTCATGCAATGTAGTATTAACGTTCAGCAGAGAAACTAAAACAAATTAATATACCTGCGCCACACCTGTGACAGAGACCGGAACTCCTTGGGAAGTTTCGACATTTCTGCATTGAGGTTTCAAGGTCATGATTTCTAGCGACAACCTACAGAACAAGAAAAAATTTATGAAGAGCAACATCAATCATAGGCTTGATTGGATGCAGTCAAAGACAATCAAAGATTTTGAAACGACACTCATCAGAAAGCTCTCAAGTTTATTAAAACTCGAAAATTTTATAAACGAACTTTTTTAGTGGACAAAAAGACGTTGTCTGATCCCACTAACAAGAGTTTAAAATAATATATTCCCGGGTACGTTCAATTATATAATCATATAATAATTCAAATCATTTATTTTGAGTTGTTCTTGAAATTTAAAGTTCGGCTGCATGAACGAATACACAGGGAAAATCGAAATAGTATTCGAACAAATCTACAACAAAAAGGGCATAAAAACCTTTAGTAATTTGGAAAAGTTTTTACGTCTAAAATTAAATTGCTTTTTTTACATTTTCGTACTAATGATACCTTTCAGGATTTGATGGCAAAATTTTTGGCGATTACAAATCAAAAACCATTATACCTTTTTGAATTTTTCAACTTGACGATTAAAACCTACAGTTAGTTCAGTATTTTATCGCTTTATCAAAGATTTCAAAGTGATGAAGTAACGAAAAGCGATTGCTTCACTCGATCAAAACGAAACTAACCTTTGAACTTCAGTTATACATGCACAAGCCCAAGACCATCCACCAATAATATATCGTTTGCCGTCATTTCCGCAACACCCTCCTGTGTGTCAAAATAAAGGACGTAATTAGTGTCTAATTTGAATATGCAAATGAATAAATTACAATTAATTTTAAATATTTTTCTACAATTCAAGTAGATTTTAGATTGCATTTCAAATGTTTTGGTCATGGATTTCACTGCTTGCAGTGATCACAAAAATAAACAAGTTCTTGAATTAACGAACTTTATTAGATACTTCTGACAGAAACAACAATTCTTTGAAAAAAAAGTATATTGTAAATTGATTTAATACCTGACACAACTAAGGCTTCATTTGGTCCAGCTGTAAGGCAATTTCCCATATTAAAGACAAAATCTAAGGCTATGAAACAAAAACTGATTAACTTTAGTTTAATTGACATAAAAAAAATAGCACTGTTACAATACATGTCAGATGATGTCACTAAGCAAGATTATCATTTAAAAATTAAATAAGTTCATTTTGAAGAACTTAAGCAATAAAAGCTGAGTAAGGTAAGAAAAACAAAACTACTTGTATATTAAAAGCAAATTCATATAAGTACGAACTTCAATTATAACACATATACTTTTTTTTATATCTATATTTATGCGTGTTACCGAACCATTTATCAAGATAATATTTTCAACCTCTTTACGATTAACACGATACACTCACAGACATAAACAAACGTCTACAGCAAAATTCAATATTGTATTCCATACCAAATTTTCGTAATTTAAAAAATACGAGGGTATTGGTATTTAATTTTACAGGTTACTACACAGCAGGTATAGGTTTAACTACAAAATACATTTTCTAGTCAACAAAATCGGAGCAGATAAAATCCAAGTTAAAAAACCGCGAGCGTTCGACTGCAGTTTCGTTTGATCGCCAGTAAAAAGACTGCGAAAAGCTAACCAAAGACCATGGACAAAATTGCTAATCGTGATATGCATTGCCGTGCAATTCAAATTGTGTTAACTTTCGTGCGCTTCGGCAAGCTGTTCCAGCTGTCAGGCCGTTCAATCTTTTGTCATAACAGTTGTTCTATGCTAGTCGGCATTTTGTTTCGTTTTTAAAGCAATACGTTTTTTGTAAAATGCATTTGTAAAAAAAACTCTATCGCTTTCTGAATCAATGTCTTTTTTAAAAACTTAATTTTTTGGACAAAATTTAGTACTGTATGAACTTGAAATATATGTTACGATTTTAGCGGGACACTCTTTCTCGGCTTATTTTATCACCTTGCCCCCATAAATTTACTTTCAAACGAAATTAATTTGGGTTAAGTTATTTAATATCAAGAACCATTACTAATGAAAAACCACAAAGTTATAGAAAAGATAATAAAAATATATAATTTAAAACAATAATACCTGTAATCGCTTAAATGTTGAGTAATCCCTAATAGAGACATAACATTTTCTATTAACAGCATCAGAAAATTTTGACTACAATTAACAGTTTTCTAAAGTGCTTGGGCTGGTTTCAAACAAAATCCGACTGACTAAATGGGAAAAGAAGATGCTAAAACAATTTCTATGCACGCAAAATATTTTAAGTATATAAAAAAATAACAAACGCAATATCAATTAACAAACGCCTTCTTAAATTAGCGTTTATACCTGACACATAGCAAAACAATTCAAGCTCTAGTCTTTCCATAAAAGCAGTCAAACACGCGCAGTTTTTTAATAAGAACCCAAAACAATCATCATGTAATTGCATATATATAAAAAAACCAAGTAAGACCCCAACTGTGGCTACATAAACGGATATCAAACACAGGGTTATAAAAATAATTTAGTTAGGTTAGGGGTAATTGAAATTAAAATAATTGTAGGCATATTATACAAGAAAGCTTAAACAGTAATTTTGTAAAACCTCAATACAACACAACATCTCCTATTTAATGCTTAAATTACTATAACAAACTAAAGCAATTGCAAATACATCCTCATAATTTGAAATCAATCCATGATACTTTACAACTAACTTCATGGTTTGATTGTATTAGATCTGTAGGTAACTTAATCATACTTTCTTTTTTAAAATTTTAATTAACCTCTAACTTAAAAACTACCATTCAAAAAATTGAAGTTAGGGTGATTCATTAACAAGATCACATTGAGCACAAAGCAGTTTTTGTAAAAGTAGAAATTTTAGGAAATTATTCTTTTTTTGAAGCTAATTTTTTTAAAGCCCTTTTACGTGTTTGATTATTCATGGAAGCAGCACCTGGTATGTAAAATGATTCTGGAATCATGCTGATAATTGCTCCTTGAATAGCATGAGCATAATATCCATATGATCGACTTGTTTCTCCAATTGTACTTAAAGCAGATCGAACATATTTTGATGGAGATGGAATAAGCCAAGATGTGCGACGAATTTTGGACAACTTTGTTGCAACAAAATATGGCATTATAGATTGAACAATGATTCCTTTGTTTTTACACTCATGGTAAAGACATTTAGAGAAGCAGTCAACACACTGCTTGGTGGCAGAGTAAAGTGACAAAAGAGGAGTAGGGTGCATTGCAGCACCTGAAGATAAATTTAAAATAATACCTTTTTTTTTAGAGCTCATAATTGGCAATACAATATCAGTCATTTTGAAAACAGAAGCTACATTCACTAATAACATTTTGTCAATTATATTCTTTCGATCAGCTAGATCTGTAAAATATTCAGGAAATTCGAAACTAATTCCAACATTGTTCACTAAAACACCAATATCCAAGCCTTTTATTTCTGCATTTATATTTTCGTAAATTGAAAGATCAGAAAAATCCGCCTGAATAGTTTTAACTTCAACACCATAATCTTTTTTTATTGAAGAAGCAGCTGTTTCAAGTTTTTCAGCACTTCGACTAATTAATACAATATTTTGTCCTTTTCTAGCTAGTTCTTGAGCAAATGCAAGTCCAATACCATCAGTAGCACCAGTTACCACAGACCAACTGCCAAATTTTTTAAAATTTGGATAGGAACCAAAAAAGTAAACTTTGAATAAATGAAGAATAAATAAGGCAAACTTCGAGCTAACCAAAGTAATGAAAAACAATCCCAAATATTCCAAATATGAAAATGATCGCATAATTGTTATCATGTAAAAAATATATTTTTTAAAAAATATACAACACAAAACTATAGAAAAATTAAAAATTGATTAATCTGATATCTTTTTAACAAATATTTGAGACAAAAATCATTAATTCAAAGAAGTCACTGTGAGCAATTTTTTATGAAACTAACTCTGTGGTTATTATTGCTTCTTAAGGAAATTTTTTTCCTATTGTTTTTTTTATTTCTGGCTGGTGCTGTAAAGGGAATTCTGGATTAGTTTCACCCAAAAAATCGTTTACAACATTGACTTCTTAAAGAGACCTTCAAATACTCTCTCACAAAAACTGTTTAGTTTGTCAATAACATGGCTCAATAAAAATATCAGCTTAGATATATATATATATATAATTTTTGTGTTGTAAGCACACTGAATGTTTTTTAATATTTTGGGTCTAAAAATTGTTATTATTAAATGAGTACACATGATAAATTAGATCTCCTAAATAAGAATTGCAAAAATTTTTTTGTTAATGAAACTAATCAATACCTCCTGATTACAGTTGCTTCTTGAAAAAAATTTAAAAATTTTAATTTATTCAACATTTATGTTTATCTGTAAGAAAAACTTCCAAGTTCAATGATAAAAAATGTCAATGGAAATGCTATCACACATTTTGTTTTGACAAAAATACAGCTTGGTTGTGTAACCCATGCATTCTTCTCAGCACCACATAGATTAAAAGAAAAACATCTTGTAGACTTACATAAACTTAGGTCTTTTCAGAAGTCACCGTAAATGATTTTTTTCAGCGAAACTAACCAAGAATCACCCTTTTAGTGCCAGAATGGAATAAAGAAGAAACCAAGAAAAGGATCTCTCACAAAGCAATAGTAACCACAGAGGGATCCAGGATAGTTTCACAAACAAAAATCACTTACAGTGACTTCTTGAAGAGACCCAAAAATTTGGGGTCTCCTCAATAAGCAACCATAAGTAATTTCTGTAAAGGAAACTAACCCAGATCCCCTTGTGGTTACTATAGTTTCTTGAAAGATTCTTTTTCTTTTGGTTTCTTTTTTATTGCCTCCTAGTGCTGTAGGGAGAGATTCCAGGTTAGTTTAACCAAAAAACAACAGTTACAGTCTTTTCTTGAAGACACCCAAAATTTTTACTTTGTAGAGTAAGCTTCCATTTTTTAAAAAAATTATTAAAATATTAAATGTAAATTTAGTTGCTCTATTAAATGTAAATACTAAAGACAAAAAAAAAACAATTAAAAGATTTTTTTTAAACCACCTTAAGTTTTTAAGTCTCTTCAAGTCACAGTAACTGATTTTTGTTTGTAAAACTAACCCAAATCTCCTTGTGGTTGCTATCACTTTTTGAGAGATCCTTTTTCTATTAGTTTCTTCTTTATTCCATCCTAGTGCTAAAAAGAGGATTCCAGGTTAGTTTCACCAAAAAAATTGCTTACGGTGACTTCTTTGAGACCCAGGTTTCTTATATGGGTGGTTCTTACTCACTACACTCAGTTGAGCCAAATTTCTTCTCTGACTACCTGTGCCACCCATAGATTACCAATTTTGAATAATTTCCAAAAGGTTGATCTTGCTTAATTTTGTTTTCTTTTTTAGTTTTAATATCCTTAATTTTTTCTATCAAAATAATGTGCCATTATTTCTATTGCTTTTATTAACTTTGGCATGTTTTAATGCTAGAAATTGTGTCACATCTTATTATTATTGATCTGGCTGTTGATTGTTATGATTTTTACTCCATCAAACTGTTTAAGATCAAATTTGAACAAAAGAAGTTGAACAATTTGAACAAAAGAATAAATGTATGAGTTGTAATAGACTGTTACATCCTTCTGCTTTATTTTCAATTATTTTTTTAAAATTTGTTTAACTTGGTAGATAAGCGTTTAAAAATAGCAACTGGAATTGCTTTTTGGGAGTTGTTCTTTTTAGGTCATTACGGGGACGGGTTTGTAGCTATAACACATAGTCTACAATTTCAACTGCATAATCAAGTTTTGACTTAACAACAAATTTTGGCTTGCAACTTATTTTAAACTTATTTTGAAGTAAAAACAACGTTTCATTGCGTTTTGGGTCAATCATTAAAAAACTAAGCCTAATTAATAAATTTTAAAAGTCATGGCTGAATGTTTTATTATAGAATAATAAAATTTAAAACTCGTATTGCCGGTAATTTTAAATGAAATAAAGTCGGAGCCGCGTGGTCGCGGAATAAAAAATATTAATTCATAATTTAATTGAAATGTGGCTAAATCCGACTTCAAAATTCATATACTGTATATTTCTATAACTACTACTGTAACTACCGTTACGCGTTCTTTGCTGTAGATATATTTTTCGTACAACATTGATATTTAACTATTTAAAGCTAAATCAGATCAAAGCTAGGTTATTTTCTTTACAGGCCCTATTATTGGCCCATAATAGATGGTAAAAGACGGTAAAAAAATCCTTTAATTTTATTCAAACAGGGTCTTCACCTTTAACTTTAACTTTTAACATCTCAATTTTTGACAGTGATAAGCCGGCAGTGTGGTCAAGTGGAGAAAAGCGCCATACCAGGGCGTAACTTCGTCAAGTGGGGCCCCGGTGTAAACATCTTTTATGGGGCCCTCATTTTTTTCTGTACTTAATATTCAATTGAGCTACATTTCTCAACACAGGAATCATTGAAGAGTCCGAGTTATAGAAAAATTTTTCAATTGAAATAATGAGTTAAAAGAAGCATTGAGCTAAACAGGTAAAAGGGGCTAAAAGCTAAGTTTATTGTGCCTGCAAATCAAAGGCTATGATTGGAATAAAATTTCACCAAAGTTGTACGGTTTAACATAATTTTTGTGATTGCAGTGTATTCAAATCGAAATAATGGCACAGCAAGAATTTCGTGGGAGGCAGTCTGCAGCAACAATTTTTTGATTGTTTGGTAAAATTTCATGTTTTTATTTCATTTTATTTATATATTTATCCTCTTGACTCGCAGAAAAGCGACGGAGGCGCTAATACATAGGATAAGCAATTACCCCGACCTGCTTCCGGAGATGCCAAGATATTGCTGTCCGCTTTTAATTTAAGAGATATGATTGAAATTTAGAACTGCTTGCCAAGACCACTAAGCAGGGGAAAGTGCAGTAAAGTGTCTTTCCCAAGGACACAACAGAATGGTCCGAGTTGGTTTTGAACCGAGACCATGTTCATCATACGCACGACGCTTTAACCACTCGACCACGCTGCCGACCACTCACCTGATAAAATTTAATCAAATAAACGTCGCAAACCAAAATCCTTTTATAATGATAAAAAAATTATGTGCAACCTTTTGAGACAATTGTGTTTTGTGAGCACTATTAATGATATTTCAGCAAAATAGAGATGTGCTATGCAATGCGGATAAATTGTTTAAGCCAAAAAAATTGACGTACAGTGCCTACATTGACATCACCACAAAAGACACAAACTAATAAAACACAATACGTTGAGGCCAATTAATTAGGCTACTTAATTTACTTGCGGGTGGTTGGAAACTTGAAATTTTTCCGTCTCGCTTTTGCACTAGCAAACTGCTGAACAACTTTTCTCAAATCTAAATTTTAAGCTCGTTCATTTTCTATCGATAGCAAAAAGCTAGAGCCGGAGAGACATTTTTTTGAGAAAATAACCAGCTGGGCAGGCAGTAAACACGGTCCATGCTCGATGAATAACATAACCAATATCTTCGTAGTTTTAGACCTGATTGTGTTACATAATGGTAATATTTTGCTGAAAATAAACGACCGCTTTGAAGCGGAACTTTAGGAAAAGGTCCTTCAGGTTGTTTGGGATTTGCTGCAATAATTGCTTTCTTGATCTCTGAGCAGTGGCGTGCAGTCAGGGCATGCAAGTCATGCATTGCATGACCAACGAATTTTTACGTGCACGATTTTGGAACGAAAATTGAGAAATCTGAGATTGATTCCAAGCAAAGACCTTTTTTTTAAAGAACACCATAATTTAGGGACGAAAATTGGTCTTCGTTCCAGAATCTTAGACAATTTTTGTCCTGTTCGAAAAGTATTGCATATCAGTTGTATGACCAGCCTCAGAGGTCACCGCACGCCACTGTCTCTGAGCTTATAATAATGGTGGAAAAGTCGTCATTCTTTCTTGGATCTGATCTATCTTTAGTAGTATCGGAATTTTCTTTATTGGTACTATTGTTGAAACTGTAATATGTCAACAAGTTGGGGAGTAGCTTCTGTCTAACGAATGCCGACGTCTTGCTCATCCGCTTTGGATGTTGGCCACGAACTCAGTCACCGAGAGTTTCTGGCTGCCTCAGCTATTTTTCTCCTCTTAGCTTGTCTCTTTTACGCTCCGCTTTGATAATTTCTTTTCATATTAAATTGCAGTCAACTAGAGTTTTACAATGTTGTTACTCAAAACCTAGAAAGTTTAATAAAATTTAGACAACGGTCAGTAAAGTTTAATGTAACAAACACTCTTTGTTATTGTTTTTCCATCTCAGGAAATAGTACTGCTGCGAGCGTAATGACTACGGTATGTCTAGCAAAAAGGATTTAAATAAAGAGATCAAACCTGATTTTTCAATCACTCAAATCACAACTTCTTTCAACGAAATAAGTTTATTAACAGAAATTCCAAATCTGATCACTGATTAATAGAATTACGTCTAGCACACAGAAGGCTAAACTAAACGTACATAGCTTGTTCAAATAGAATAATCACTATTGGGCCCAGATGGTAGGTGCTTTCACGCAGCCTGGGCCGTGAGTAAGTCTGCTCATTGATTTTGAAATGACAGACCGAAACCGAACCTACCAAAACGGAAGGGTATCCACCCATTCCGATGTTCAGTGTGGATCTGCTAATCGGCAAACGTCCTTTTCAGGACGGGGCAATGTCAGGATAAAACTGTCCTTTTCAGGGCACATTGCCAACAAGTTCCGAAGACCCACTATTCTTCAGCTGAACATCGAAGGCCTCACTGCAAGCAAGATGAACGTTCTTCATCACCTCGCTATGCAGTCTGAGGCAATCGTCATCCTACTGCAGGAGACCCACTGCACTGATGCAGAGAAGTTGGTGCTACCACACTACCAACTAGCTGGGTCTTCTTTAAGCAGGAAGCATAGCCTTGCCACGTTTGTCCACGAGCGACTGAGATACACGCTTTTGGACCAATCTCCACCGACATCGGAGATCGAGTGGTTGTGCGTGGACGTTGATGGCTATAAAATAGTCAACGTCTACAAACCACCGCCAACGCGATTGCGAACTCTGGATCTCCCAGTGTTTCCTCACCCCTGTCTGTACGCTGGCGATTTTAACTGTCGTCATGCTGACTGGGGTTATGACGACAACAGTCCGGACGGTGAGTGCTTGGCTGGCTGGGCAAGTATTAATTGTCTTGCCCTCCTATATAATGCCAAGGATGCTGCCAGTTTTTATTCCGGCCGCTGGAACACTGGCACCAATCCAGACCTAGCTTTCGCTAGCGTAGGTCCAAACAGTCGCTTACCGGATAGACGTGTCCTTGAGAAGTTTCCCAGGTCACAACATCGACCCTCGCTTATTACACCACCAAGGTTTGCTATGGCAGTGCCAAGCATGCCTGTTAAGCGATGGAACTTCCGCAAGACCAATTGGAGTCACTACATTGCTTTGACGAATAAATTCGCAAAGACTTTGTTGCCGCCTGATTCACTTGATGTGGATGCGGCTTACCAGGACTTCTGTAACACCATTAAGAAAGCAGCCAAAAAGACTATCTCACGCGGGTATCGAAATAACTATATTCCGTGTTGGGATGCAGAGTGTGAATCCCTCTATAAAACCTTTCTGCAGTCTCCTCAGGGAGACGACTCAAGTTTGGCTGCTACAGCTCTGCTTGCCAAGCTTGACAGAAAGCGGAAGGATCGATGGTCCGAAGCAGTTCGGAACATTGACTTCTCACACTCTAGTCGAAAAGCGTGGAGTATTTTGAACAACCTTACTGGTAGTTCACGACACTCTCCTCGTCACTGTCCCGTTTCAGCCGATGCTATTGCATCTCAGCTGGTTAGAAATGGGAAATACGAGGCTGTTGACCACAAGTCATCTCGACTTGTCTTTCAAGAAGTGTCTGACCTTTGGAGGGCCACAACACCAAACGCAGTAAATATCTCTGACAAATTTTCACAGAGAGAATTTGCTGCTGCCCTTCAGCACTTAAAACCAGGTAAAGCTCCGGGTCCTGATTCCATCTGCCCCGGGCTTATACTCCATGCTGGAGCTGCTTTGAAGTCCTGGTTACGTGATTTCATTTCTTCCTGTTTGCGCGGACTCAAAATTCCCAAGATCTGGAGAAAAGCGCTTGTGGTCGCGATCCCAAAACCAGGAAAGCCTGTGGGGGATCCAAAGAGTTATCGACCGATATCTCGGCTCTGTGTCCCCTACAAGATCCTCCAGAGACTTATCTACGCCCGCGTTGAACCATTAATCGATCCACTGCTCCCTAAAGAGCAGGCTGGGTTCCGACGCGGGAAGTCAACCATAGATCAAGTTGTTCTGCTAACTCAGAACATTGAGGATTCTTTCGAGGCTAAAAAGAAGGCTGGTGCCATATTTATCGATCTGACAGCTGCTTATGACACTGTCTAACACCGTGGCCTTACCTGCAAGCTGCTGAGACTACTTCCTAATAAGCACATGGTCAAAATGATCATGGAGCTTGTCCGAAATCGAAGTTTCACCCTTACCACCGGTGACAGCAAGCAAAGCAGGCTACCCCGTCTTAAAACGGCGTTCCTCAGGGATCGGTCTTGGCTCCCCTCCTATTTTTGCACTCTTCTGGAAACATTGTTGCATTGTTGCACTCTTCTGGAAACTGGAAGGACTTGGAGGGGACTTTAAGCCAAGACATGTCCACACTGTCAGCGTATCTCCAGACTTGGAGGTTGAAACTCAATCACACTAAGACGGTGACGGCAGCCTATCACTTAAATAACCGAGAGGCCAAACGTGAGCTAAAGGTCTACAACAATAGTAGACTTTTACCGTTCTGTCCAACCCCTACATACCTTGGGGTAAAACTGGACAGATCGCTCACGTTTCGTCACCATTTAGTGGCATTGCGCAAAAAACTATCATCGCGCGTCACACTGCTGAGGTGACTCGTGGGCTCGGGATGGGGTTCTGGTGCTAAAACACTACGCATAGCCACCTTGTCTCTAGTCTACTCAAAAGCTGAGTACTGTGCACCAGTCTGGTGTCGCAGTGCTCACACTCGCCTCATTGACAGTGTTTTGAATGACGCCTTGCGCATAGTTACTGGATGCCTGCGTCCCACTCCAACGGACCACCTACCTGTACTTTCAGGCATCCAGCCAGCTGAGCTTCGCCGACTGGGAGCGACACTCTCCTTGGCTTACCATGGATCTCTGGACCCCCATCATATCTTGCATGGTCTTTTAAGTGGCTCCTCAGATACTGGCCAAGTGAGACTAAGATCCAGACGCCCGTTTGTGCCAGGTGCGCGGAATCTCTTGGACAATCTTGCCAGACTTGGCATCCGCGCCTCTGAATGGACGAATCACAAATGGAAAACGGAGTACTGTGAAAGTGCTTCCAGGCTCCGTGTTTTTGTGCCCGGGACCAGTGTCAGGCCTGTTGGGATGGGCTTACCCCGAGCTGCTTGGGTTAAGCTCAACCGCCTGCGGACTGGTGTTGGGCGATTCCATTCGTCCATGCACAAATGGGGTCTCGCTCCTTCACCGAATTGCGAGTGTGGCGCCTCTGAGCAAACCGCAGACCATGTACTAACAGCGTGCCCTATACATCGGGCACCACATGGAGCACGAGGTCTGACGGTTTTGGATGACAAAACTCGATGCTGGCTTAATAACATCACTGCCAGCATCTAATCCAGGCAGTGAAGCAGTCTGGGTAGTAAAAGGATAAATTCTCGGCCCCAGTCCTGTTTGTGTCTGGCCTGGAGTGGATGCCCTTCAAACGACGACGACGACAACGACGATCACTATTCTCACAAACTAAGGCGTTAGATCTCATTAACCCTTAAAACTCTAACTCCTGCCACACAGGGCAAAACAGTAACACAACAAAACGCTGACTTTCACAGCACAAATTACGAATTTACCTGTCTGTACGAAGCGGGCAAAATTTACCAGAAAAAAAACTTCGAGAAGATACTATATTTTCTTACGAGGATACAAACCAGCCAGACAGTTACTGTTACGTCTTATGAGGTGAAGCAACCTTGCTTCTTGTAATACAACGTCTATAAAATAATTCATTGCTATCTTAGCAAGCTACAACGTACATTCGTTTTGTTGCTTCTTCCTTTTTCTAATCCGCAGTCTTACATTTATTATTAAATTATAGTTGCATTTTTATTATGTGGCGGAGCAGAAATAAAAGAAAACTGAACTGAACTGAACTGAACTGAACGTCACAAATCACCAAATTAAAAGGCTGGTAAACAAGTTATGTAACATGTAATACTATTAAGTTACTGGACTATGGTGAAAAATTGTAGAATTATCTCGAAACCATCACGTGACATTACGTATGACTACGTACGTCAGCGTGCCCGCGGAACAATTTTGCACAAGTCTTGTCGATCGCAAGCAGCGACAACCTTGTATAACAAGGCATGGCGAGCTGATGGAAGAGATGGAAGAGAGTCTAGGATTGAGACCGATTCCAAGTGAAGACCTTTTTTTTTTTCTTTTGGAGAACGCTAAGACTTTAACTTTTGGATATTCGCTGGAAAGAAGAGGGATGAAAGTAAGTCGGTTAAATATTGAATATTTTAAAGTTGCCTGAAATGTCGCTGTAGACGTGGCCATCTATATAGACAAAACTCTTTGATAAACGAGGGATTAGCCTTGAAAAAGGCTGTTTAGGAAAACTCTAACGTTTTTGTGAAGCTCTTATCAGGAGAAATTGCTACAATGAGTAAAGAACTGAAAATTCGAAATTTTATTGCATAAGATTGTCGTTTCGCCGAGTAAGAAATTATACAAAAGCGCAGTTGATTTAGAAGCATCAGCCACCAAGCGGTCGAAAAGTAAAAAATTTTGTCGTTTCGTCGAGTTAGAAATGAAACAATTTTTATTGGACGAAATTTGGATGTTTAACTTGGCAAAATTATAGTTGTAATTTGAAGTCTGAAAAAGAATAAAATTAAAACCAATATAATTATGTTGATAATTTAAGCCTATAAACGAACTCTTTTTGACGGCACAATGCAGGTTTGCTTGAGGTTATGTGGATGGATTCTAATACAGCAAGATGAAATTCAGATCTGACTTTGGATAGAATTGGAAATTGATCATCATTGTAGTGAAGGGCGCAATTTGGATATTTCAGAAGATGAGTGCCAATAGCCGAATCACAATTAGGTGTGGGGGAGTTTATTTTACTTTTTCGCGTTGGCTGAATTCTTTCTTGATTGGTTTTGTTGCGGATAGTTTTCGGGACATGTTGGTGGATTCTGTCCTGCAGACATTGAGAAGTTCTGCCCACGTACCGGCATTCGCAGCGGCACACGTATTGGTATACGACCATGCTTTGTTGAGAAGCAGGCAGAACGTCTTTGTGAATTGCAGGAAGAATTCGTCTGGAGGTGAAAATAACTCGTGGTTGAACTGTTGAAAAACAATGTAGAATGTTACTCTTAGTTTTCTTTTCAAATATAACAGAAGTTTCACCAATCCACGGTAACATTAAGTAAATGAGGCATCGTTGAGGACCTTCTATCGGATCTTTTTGAAACTGCAGGATTTTCTTTAAAATTCTTGCATTGATCACCGATTCTGGGTAACCATTTTTAAGAAATAAAGATTTAATAGTGTCCAGTTCTTGTTGGAGGGAAGATTTTCAGCAGATTTTGAATGCACGGGGTGTTAAAGATGCGATCAGGTTAGTTTTGCGTGTCTTTGAACCAAACGAGTTCCATCTAATATATTCACCAGTAAATGTAACTTTCCTGTAAACAGATGTAGTAAAATTGTTGGTTGATTTGGTGACCAATACATCTAAAAACGGTAGTGATTGGTTAACTTCTTTTTCACTTGTAAATTTGAGCAAGGTATGCAAAGAATTCAAATTAGTTAAAAAGGTTTCAGAATCCGCTTCATCTTGGAAGAGAGCAAATGTGTCGTCGATGTAACGGTAATAGATTTGAGGTTTGGAAATTTTGTCGAAAAGTTTAGATTCGTAAAATTCAACAAAAATATTTGCCAAGGCCGGACCAAGCGGACTGCCCATAGCGACTCCGTCAATTTGCCTGTACATACAATTATTAAAACTAAATTCAACGGAAGATGTTGCAATTTTTATTAAATCAGTAAAAACGTGTTTTGAAATGATTGGCTCAGGAAGATCACCATTGTAGAGAGCTTGACTGCAAATTTCGATCGTTTCAGCTAAAGGAACATTGGTAAATAAACTGCAAATATCATATGAGCAAAGAAAACATTTATTAGGGTTGACGCTGCGTTTTTGTATTCTTTCAGCGAAGGTGAAAGAATCTTGAATGCAATTGATTGAGTAACGATTTAAAACAGGCTGAAGTAGAGCAGCTAGAAATTTAGCCAATTCGTGTTGAGCAGAACCGATCATGGAAAGAATGGGGCGTCAAGGAACATTTTGTTTATGAATTTTGGGTAGTCCATACATTCTAGGCCTGTGTGACCCAGTGGGTCTGATGACTTGGTAAACATTTTGAGGTAATTTATCAGCTTTAACGAGTTTTAGCAAATGTCTTTGGAGCTTTGCTTCATTTTTTCCCGTTTCGTCGAATTCACTGACAGGGCCAAGAAGTTTCAATTTACTTATGTCCGATAAAATGCACTCCATTTTATTCACTGCCTTTGTCAGGTTTAGTAATTAGGATTGCTTTGTTAGACCTGAGTGATTTAATTGTTTGAAGACAGCTATTATCCATAGAAAATTTAGAAGTGTCAATCGGTGAACCACAAAATAAATGCGCTGCCTTATTGAGCTTGGCTTTTAGTAAAATTAATTCATCGCTGGTTTTTGGTTTATGATGTACAATTGAGATAGCAAAATTTCGACTGCGCTTTTGTACAGTATAATTTCTTACTCGGCGAAACGACAATCTTATGCAATAAAATTTCGAATTTTCAGTTCTTTACTCATTGTAGCAATTTCTCCTGATGAGAGCTACACAAAAACGTTAGAGTTTTCCTAAACAGCCTTTTTCAAGGCTAATCCCTCGTTTATCAAAGAGTTTTGTCTATATAGATGGCCACGTCTATAGCGACATTTCAGGCAATTTTAAAATATTCAATATTTAACCGACTTACTTTCATCCCTCTTCTTTCCAATGCATATCTGCAGCATCCTAGTCTCCGCTCAACTTCCCTGGTCTCTTCGCAAATCACAATATCATTAGCATACAGCATCGTCCACGGTGGTTCTCTCCTTACTTCGTTCGTGAGCCTATCCAAAATCCCAGCAAGCAGAAACGGACTTAATGCTGATCTCGTTTTCCTGTGCAATGGATCTATTATTGCTGCACTCTTCTAAAGACTGAATGAATTTTTAAGTCAAGATATGACTACAGTTTTGATGTATCTCCAGACTTGGAAGTTAAAACTCAGTCACACAAAGACCGTGACACTTGAGCTAAAAATTTATAACAGCAATAAACTCTTACTATTTTGTCCGGTCACAACTTATCTTTGGGTAAAACAGGATAGGTCACTCACGTTCCGTCACCATTTTATGCCATTTCGTAAAAAAGCTATATTCACGCGTCACACGCTGAGGCGACTTGCGGGGATAGGGTGCTGGTGCAAAGACATTGCTTACAGCTGCCCTATCTATAGACAACTCGACAGCTGAATACTGGGCGCCAGCTTAGTGTCGCCTAATGGACGAATTACAGATGGAACACAGAGTACTGTGAGATTACATCCAGGTTCTGTACTTTCATTCCAATGAACAGTACCATGTCTTTTGGAATAAGCTTGTCCCAAACAACTTTGGTTCAGGTTAATCGATGCAGAATGGTCTTGGGCGATTCCGTTGGTCCATGCATAACAGGGTTTCGTTCTTTTACCAGATTGCGAGTGCGGCGTAACTAAACAAACTGCATATCACGTCTTAACAGCGTGGCCCATACCGGGCACTACATTGAGCATGTGGTCTGACGTTTCTTGATCATCACCATCATGGCTCAACACCATCTTTGCCAGCATCTGATCCAGGCAGTACAACAACCTGGAATAGTAAAAAAATAAATATGCATCAAACAATTATATACTATTAAAATATAAGTTTTTTAAAAACTCAACAATCGTGATCGTCGTTTTATTCAATTAGATTTAAATACGTGGTTATACAAGATAAACTATCTTCATGCTTTTATAGCAATGCTTTGTCATCGTAGCGCTCCTGGAAAATTTTGTTGATATTTAATAGATGCGATAACGGTCAGCCAAAAAACTCATATAACTACAGATGCTCTAAAAAGCATATAGGCTTGTTTAATTTTGAATGTAATTTTGGAAACGTTTTTAGACCATAATCTGAACCATTTATAATAATTGTATTTTTGACTTGCAAATCCCCCGCCCATGACAAATTCTTTGTACGTTACTGATCAGTGTTAATATTTAGCCGGTTGCGCACCGGTTCGAACGAACCAGTTCTTAACATATCGTCATCTTAGCAAATCAGTAAACTATTTGCTCAAATTGAAATTATTCGATGCAAAAGTAAATTTACATGACAAAAATTCTCAATCTGGTTCTGAAAAAAACTATTTCTTAACTTTTTCCAATCCCACCGCTGGACACAATTGTTAGAATAAAGAGTTTATTAATGAAAAGAACGTAGATTTTCATTGTGTGTACAGCTACTGAAAACATTTTAAGAAGAGGATGATAAAAAGTGAGAAATTTGAAAGAAAATAAAACTGTATTTTTTACGGAGGCGCTGTACATAGAGCGAGCAATTACCCTGACCTTCACCGGAGATGCCCAGATATTGCTCTCCGGTTAAAATTTTTTATTGTGTTTTTTAATTTTATAGAGATATGACTAAAATTTAGAATTGCTTGCCAATACCACCATACAAGGAAAAGTGTTGTTAAGTGCTTTTCCAAAAGACAAAACAGAATGGCTTAAGTAGGTTTTAAACAGAGACGATGTCGATCATAATCACGGCGGTCTTAACCACTCGAGCACCCAGCCGACTTCTGCAACATAATTAGAAAAGTAGGCAGCTGCTACGGCTTTATTCGCAAGGTTTAACTGAAAACAAAAGAGATGGTCAGAAAACAAAACAGCAGTGATGAAAATCTCAAGACCGGTCTTGGTCTTCAAATCAATTTTTTGTAATGATAAGAAAAAACAATGATAAAATAATAATAGGCCAATCAAAAATTACTAAATAGAAATTTTTTTAAACGTTAATAGTTAAAAATGATCCTTTTTTATTTGTGCACCAGGCCTTTCTTTTGCAAGAGACATCACAGATTACAGTAATCGTATTTTTGGCTCTCAACCCCTCCCCCATAACAAATTTTGCATACGCCACTGTATTAATCTAATTGCTTAAAACAGAATGCGAAATTGCTTTAAAGTTGAACAAAAAAAGTGTTAATATGACAAGATAAAAGAAGACAACGTCTTAAAAGTACTCCAAATAACCTACCCAAAAATTCAAGGAAAAAAATAGTGGCAACATCAAAGGAAAAACCAGGGAGTTGTTGAACACGTTTTACTAAAATTTGCATCATTCGACATTACTTGAAATCTTTTTAAGGTGATTAATTAGAAAAATTTTATTTAATGTAAGCCAAAAATAGCAAACAAATCGAACAACTACAACACGCCAACACCAATAGTCGTGCTAATTAAATATTTGAATCAAGTTTCAACCATTACCGTGATGACCGTCCCTTCAACATTTTTAAGTTTTGAAAAAAATTTTAATGAATATCTTCGGCTTTTTTCAACATTATTAACCATCATGCCTTATGTGTTTTTGTTTTACGTGTTTACTTAAGGTTTGTTTAATGATGGAATCGCACAGAGCAAAGCGTTTTCCAACGTGTTAAAGATGCTCGTTTATATAAAATGTAATCTTAGATTACTTTTTTTAAAAACTTTATTGTTTTTAGAATAATTGAAAATGGACCATAATTTGGTAAATTTTTTTTGTCTCGGTCTCGATTGTTTCTGGTCTCGGTCTCGAATCTTAGGTCTCGTAATTTTCCGGTCTTGATCTCGATCTTGGCCTCGGAAAAATTATCGAGTCTCTGTTAGCCCCTACATCACTGGTCTGAAGTAGTTCACATTTCACACAATACAGCCTACTCGAAATGAAGTAGCCTACGTAAAATAACTATACTAATAGGTCACTATCTCGTTTGAGATGATGCTAAATTCATCTTAGCTAGTTAGAAATGTAAGATAAAAGGTTGCTTAGCGCAAATCATATCGACTTATTTCCCAAAAGGTGTGTAGCTTTAGGAGAGAAATACTGTCACAGAGGTAGTTTACTGCTGCCCTCTAACACTTAAAACTAGGTAAAGTTTTCAGGTCAAGGTAAACCCGATTTCATCTGCCCAGGCTTATAATCCATGCTGGAGCAGCTTTGAAGTCTCTGTTTGAATTATTAGTACCCCGGCCAACAAAAGTTGGTCCGAAAAGCACGCAAGCTAAGCACAAGCCTTCTTTTTTGCAATGATTCTATTGCAGCCAAGAATATGTGGTTAACCATAAATGCTAAAATGACCTTCTGTGTTTCCTTATTGAATAATTCAAAAAAGTGTTCTGTTTGGTTCCTTCTTCTCTATAAGCTTTAGCTGAACTATCAGATAATTTTGCTGTCTTGCTCCAGAACTTCACTTGTATATAAAATATTTTTAGCATTATCTTCTGTAACAATGACAGGATAAAACTGCCCTCTTCAGGGAACATTGCCAACAAGTTCCGAAGACCCACTATTCTTCAGCTGAACATCGAAGGCCTCACTGCAAGCAAGATGAACGTTCTTCATCACCTCGCTATGCAGTCTGAGGCAATCGTCATCCTACTGCAGGAGACCCACTGCACTGATGCAGAGAAGTTGGTACTACCACACTACCAACTAGCTGGGTCTTCTTTAAGCAGGAAGCATAGCCTTGCCACGTTTGTCCACGAACGACTAAAATACACGCTTTTGGACCAATCTCCACCGACATCGGAGATCGAGTGGTTGTGTGTGGACGTTGATGGCTATAAAATAGTCAACGTCTACAAACCACCGCCAACGCGATTGCAAACCCTGGATCTCCCAGTGTTTCCTCACCCCTGTCTGTACGCTGGCGATTTTAACTGTCGTCATGCTGACTGGGGTTACGAGGACAACAGTCTGGACGGTGAGTGCTTGGCTGGTTGGGCAAGTATTAATTGTCTTGCCCTCCTATATAATGCCAAGGACGCTGCCAGTTTTTATTCCGGCCGCTGGAACACTGGCACCAATCCAGATCTAGCTTTTGCTAGCGTAGGTCCAAACAGTCGCTTACCGGATAGACGTGCCTTGACAAGTTTCCCAGGTCACAACATGGACCTTCGCTGATTACACCACCAAGGTTTGCTATGGCAGTGCCAAGCATGCCTGTTAAGCGATGGAACTTCCGCAAGGCCAAATGGAGTCACTACATTGCTTTGACGAATAAATTCGCAAAGACTTTGTTGCCGCCTGATTCACTTGATGTGGATGCGGCTTACCAGGACTTCTGTAACACCATTAAGAAAGCAGCCAAAAAGACTATCTCACGCGGGTATCGAAATAACTATATTCCGTGTTGGGATGCAGAGTGTGAATCCCTCTATAAAACCTTTCTGCAGTCTCCTCAGGGAGACGACTCAAGTTTGGCTGCTACAGCTCTGCTTGCCAAGCTTGACAGAAAGCGGAGGGATCGATGGGATCGAAGCAGTTCGAAGCAGTTCGGAGCATTGACTTCTCACACTCTAGTCGAAAAGCGAGTATTTTGAACAACCTTACTGGTAGTTCACGACACTCTCCTCGTCACTGTCCCGTTTCAGCCGATGCTATTGCATCTCAGCTGGTTAGAAATGGGAAATACGAGGCTGTTGATCACAAGTCATCTCGACTTGTTTTTTAAGAAGTGTCTGACCTTTGGAGGGCCACAACACCAAACGCAGTAAATATCTCTGACAAATTTTCACAGAGAGAATTTGCTGCTGCCCTTCAACATTTAAAACCAGGTAAAGCTCCGGGACCTGATTCCATCTGCCCCGAGCTTATACTCAATGCCGGAGCTGCTTTGAAGTCCTGCTTACGTGATTTCATTTCTTCCTGTTTGCGCCGACTCAAAATTCCCAAGATCTAGAGAAGAGCGCTTGTGGTCGCGATCCCAAAACCAACAAAGCCCGTGGGGGACCCAAAGAGTTATCGACCGATATCTCGGCTCTGTGTCTCCTACAAGATTCTCGAGAGGCTTATCTACGCCCGCGTTGAACCATTAATCGATCCATTGCTCCCTAAAGAGCAGGCTGGGTTCCGACGCGGGAAGTCAACCATAGATTAAGTTGTTCTGTTAATCCAGAACATTGAGGATTCTTTCGAGGCTAAAAAGAAGGCCAGTATTGTATTTATCGATCTGACAGCTGCTTATGACACTGTCTAGCACCGTGGCCTTACCTGCAAGCTGCTGAGACTGCTTCCGGATAAGCACATGGTCAAAATGATCATGGAGCTTGTCCGAAATCAAAGTTTCACCCTTACCACCGGTGACAGCAAGCAAAGCAGGCTACGCCGCCTTAAAAACAACGTTCCTCAGGGATCGGTCTTGGCTCCCCTCCTATTTAACATCTATACGTACGATCTTCCTTCCATGATTTCCACAAAGTTTGCTTATGCGGATGATCTAGCATTGTTGCATTCTTCTGGAAACTGGAAGAACTTGGAGGGGACTTTAAGCCAAGACATGTCCACACTGTCAGCGTATCTCCAGACTTGAAGGTTGAAGCTCAGTCACACTAAGACGGTGACGGCAGCCTTTTACTTAAACAACCGAGAGGCCAAACGTGAGCTAATGGTCTACAACAATGGTAGACTTTTACTGTTCTGTCCAACCCCTACTTACGTTGGGGTAAAACTGGACAGATCGCTCACGTTTCGTCACCATTCAGTGGCATTGCGCAAAAAACTATCTTCGCGCGTCACACTGCTGAGGTGACTCGTGGGCTCGGGATGGGGTTCTGGTGCTAAAACACTACGCATAGCCACCTTGTCTCTAGTCTACTCAACAGCTGAGTACTGTGCGCCAATGCTCACACTCGCCTCATTGACAGTGTTTTGAATGACGCCTTGCGCATAGTTACTGGATGCCTGCGTCCCACTCCAACGGACCACCTACCTGTACTCTCAAGCATCCAGCCAGCTGAGCTTCGCCGAATGGGAGCGACACTCTCCTTGGCTTACCATGGATCTCTGGACCCCCATCATATCTTGCATGGTCTTTTAAGTGGCTCCTCAGATACTGGCCAAGTGAGACTAAGATCCAGACGCCCGTTTGTGCCAGGTGCGCGGAATCTCTTGGACAACCTTGCCAGACTTGGCATCCGCGCTTCTGAATGGACAAATTACAAATGGAAAACGGAGTACTGTGAAAATGCTTCCAGGCTCCGTGCTTTTGTGCCCGAGACCCGTGCCAGGCCTGTTGGGATGGGCTTACCCCGAGCAGCTTGGGTTAAGCTCAACCGCCTGCGGACTGGTGTTGGGCGATTCCATTCGTCCATGCACAAATGGGGTCTCGCTCCTTCACCGAATTGCGAGTGTGGTGCCTCTGAGCAAACCGCAGACCATGTACTAACAGCGTGCCCTATACATCGGGCACCACATGGAGCACGAGGTCTGACGGTTTTGGATGACGAAACTCGATGCTGGCTGAATGACATCACTGCCAGCATCTAATCCAGGCAGTGCAGCAGTCTGGGTAGTAAAAGGATAAACCCTCGGCCCCAGTCCTGTTTGTGTCTGACCTGGAGTGGACTGGATACACTTCAAACGACAACGAGCATTATCTAAACCAGTATTGTTGTTGCTGACCAATTTTGCGGAAGCGATAGTGCTTTGATCTGTAACAATTTGCTCAGTATCAATTGGAGTAAAAACAAAATGGGCATCACCGGGACGCGATTATTAGTGACTCTAACAAAAAAGTTATTTATTTTGCGTTTGCTCATCTTCGCAAAGCTAAATTTGATAAACAATGAAAGTGTCTGACAGTTGTAAATCACAACTTTTCGAAAAGTGCTCTCATTTTAGAAATCCCAAATGAAATAAAATTATTCAGCGACACACTGGTTGCGGAGCACCGTGCTATAGTCGTCGATCTATTTTTTTGTAATGGCAATTCGTTGTCGATAATGTGCGCTAATGATAACGTACTCGTGTGGAATGATTTTTTGTGTTAATTAATCATACTGTTAGTAAAGTCGCGTAAAATGATCCGAGTCGTCGTCTTTTCCTTTCAAATTAAAAAAATTAAATACTATTCTCTTTGTAGGTGCGGTTCTAACAGCTTCAGCGGATAATATGCGAATGACTGAACGAGAGAGCAGGGTCTTATCTGGAAAATTTTGTTGAAAACTTTTTTGATTGTTTAATGAAAAAGGTAGGCTATCTTCTTGAAAACAAAAGCCAAGAAGTTTTTTTAACACAAAAAAATTCTGCTTATAAAAAGGCAAATGGAAAACTTGCGTGTTTTTTGAATTAAAAAAAGCACAAAATATATTTTAGACAACATTAATAGGAAGAAGTCAAAACCCATACAAAAATAAATCGTAACACCAACGATGGCTTAAAACAGCGACATAACTGCACCACAAATAAAAAGCGAATGATAAAACAGTAAAAAAGCACGATTAAAAAATGCTGTGAAAACTTGAAGCTTGGCGACTTAAAATTCGGCAATTACGATAAAACCTTTCAAACGCTATTACCATATATAACAGAAAACATTCCGAACATTTCTCATCAACATGGATTGAAACATAAACATTTAACACACAATGCTTTGCACAACATCTGCCACCAAATCACAAAAGGCTTCAACAATCCAAGGCGCTACAACGCACTGTAGCTGTATATAGCTTCACACATAAGCAAAGCGTTTGATACAGTAAGCATACACAAACTTATACACAAACTCACACTAATAAACATTCCTAACATCATCATCAAGTTCATAGCAAACTACATAAAAGGAAGACAAGCATGCACTCAATACAATGGCACACTCTTAAAACTCAAACGAATCAACACTGGAGTATCACAAGTTGGAGTTCTGTCTCCAACATTATTTAACATTTACACCTCTGACATTCTACTTTCCCCAAAAGACGTACAAATCACAAAAGATGTTGATGACATAACAATCACCGTTCGCAAGGCCCAACAACTTATTCGACCATATTTTCACAAAATATACCGTATGAATCAAGCTTGCAAACTTGAACTCAAACTTCAACTCGAAAAATAAAAATTGCTAAACTCGAAGTCAAAAATTATATAATCAAATTTGAATTCATTAATTGAAAAGTTTTGAAGAGAATAAATCTGAGTTACTAACACCACACCTTATGATATTTATTCATCAGAACAAACATTACCACGTGATATGCATTCAAAACTGGCACAGCTCAGAGTCAACAAATCACACTCTTGCAAAGTTACCAACATACAGCTTGGATTAAGCTCAATACCCCGTGGACTAGTGTTGGGCGATTCCATTCGTCCATACACAAATGAAGTCTCACTCCTTTACCGAACTGCGAGTGCGGCGCCTCTGAACATCGGGCACCACACGGAGTACGGGGTTTGACAATTTTGGATGACAAAACTCGATGCTGGCTTAATAACACCACTGCCAGCATCTGATTCAGGCAGTACAGCATCCTGGGGTAGTAAATGGATAAACCCTCAGCCTCAATCCTGTTTGTGTCTGACCTGGAGTGCCCTTCCAAACGACGACGACGACCTATATACAGTATACCCTGATATGCCACAATGCCCACTATGCTTGAAACAAACACACATGACACTAATCACCTCTTTAACTGTAGTCAAGTACTAATACAACACCACAAGTCGTGGGAAAAAACCTTTTGAAGCAGCAGAGGTAATCCAAGAGTGGGAATCTAGATTAGCTTCTTTGACAGTTTAAGAGATGGCTACTCTAAGATATCCTTGAAGGAGGGGCGACAACAACAACAAACAACCTTTCAAGTAAAAATCAGGTGTTCTTACATGTTTGCTTATTTGTTATTTGATGCGGTCGGATTTGCCTTTCTCCTTCGAGCAGCAGCATTTGCATCGCGCGAATTATTAAAAAAGTTCCGTAGTGACGTAATCGTTTTCTGTCCCAGGTCTGGGCCGAACCGTACGTTTTGCCACGAACGCGATTAGTCAAATGCTCCAGGCCGAAAGCCTCAATCATAGCAGCTTCTCTGGTGAACGCTTCGCACGCGAGAACGTTCTGGAATACGTGCAGAGATACGACACCGTCAGTCTCCCATATATCCTTGATATGGTCGATTTTACGGCTCTTCGTGTTCTGAAAAGTTTATCTGAATATTAAACATCACCAATAGCGAAAAAAGAAGTCGATAAAAACAAAAAGCTAGGCGATACAGGCAGTTTTGACATTCTATAAAATTTTTAATTACCATTTGCTATCCGGGTAACATCAGTGCTTTTTCACCTTCACACTGTTTAGGAACTTGTAATTATAAGAAAAAGTTTTCCGAATAAAATATTGAAAACAACATCAGTACGAGACAACCTTGTTGCTTCGAAGCGCTTCTTTCAAATGAGCGTAAGGACGAGATTTTTTGCCTTTTCCAACGTAGAACGTTGCACCGGCGAATATCTTTAACGCCTCCGACTCCGATATAGTTTTCGATCGTTCGGGAAGGTTCTTGGTAACTCTGTAAAAACCAACTTTATGTTGACAACCACATTAAAAAAAAACGTTTTAAATAGCAACCAACGTAAGAAATATTTAGTGCTGAATAGTTAAATGAAAAAACGAAGCATAAATTATTGAAAAATGAAGGTAGTGGTGAAGCCACAGCTGTTCCACTTGGCTGTTTGGACTTGTTTCGGTTTGTTTACCTACGTCATGGCTTTCTTCCATTAAGTTTAATTTTTTTAATGTTTGGTCAATACTGGGGTTATGTGCCGGGATCCGGAACAAACTTTTTAGAAATCCCGGTTTATTGCATTTGAGTTGAAAGTAATGATTAAAGGCAGGGGTGCTCAATACGCCGGTCGATCGCGACCTACGTATTGAGCAAAGGCTTGGGATTGCAGGTGAAGACCTTTTTTTTAGACGAAAACGAAGAAATCGGAAACTAATTGTAAGTGAAAACTTCTTTTTCTACTAGTCAATACAGTAGTTAACAGTCAATAGTCAAAACCCTAGTTAATACTGTTTATTTAAACAGTTGCTGCTGCTTTAAATCAAAAATTCGTGACGTAAGTACATCAGTTCCACCCCCGGTGAGGTCGTGAGCTGTATAATTATTTGATTGATATTGTCAATCTTTTCTATTATTCTTTTTCTATTTTTTTACATCCAAATAGCCACGTTTTTAAATCTAGTTTACTTATAATTAAAAATTAATTGCGAGTTGTACTAGAGAATAGATTTTCATACAGTATATTATGTCAGTTCGCAAAACAACGACGAAATTGAAACAAGGGCCAAGAGATTGGCGTCAACAGCCTGATGAAAACGCGAGCAAAAACACTGCTTTTCTATCTGATTGAAAAGTCATTTTTAATTTTTTGCTTAAATTAAACTACAACTTCGGGCTTTTTCTCAAAAGAAAATGGTCGAAAAGTGTTTCTTTTATCAATCAGAGGTTTTTTCATTAATTAGGGCTTTTTTAAAAAAAATCGTCGAAGATTACAAATCAGAAAAATTTGATAAACGAAGAACGTTTCCAGTTGCTTGCCACAGCGTTCTTCCCAACATTCAGCCACCTTTTGTACACACCGCTGTTCTGAAAATGTGCTGCTGACAACCACGTGACCAAGATCAAGCTGGTTATTCACAACCAGTCCAATTAATTTAAATAGCCCAAGACTCATCACCTTGGGTCGAGAAGCAAATAATTGAAGCTGTCCTTTGCCGATCCTCCGCGCGTGGACTGAGAGGGATCATCAAACTCACTTCGCAGGGCCGCGTCGTCATTGACAACCGACTGAGGAAGCGAGTTTCCGCAGAGCACTGATTCCAATTCCCGAGAAAAAGAAGGTCCTGCAGATGCATAGATGATTTAGAGCTTGCTTCCACTACGAGCGTCGGCTGGAGTATTCTTTGTTTGTTTTATTAATTTTTTTCTTCGTTTAGCGCTTAAGCGCCAAAAGAAATAAAAAATTTGACAGAGGCTTAACTTTTAAAAAAATTCAGTTGACTAAATGACATTGACTTTGTCTCCAACAACAACTTCGTTATATTCTTAATACATTAGACTTTTGGTAACGCTTAATCAGTTGTGTATATCTAGTTTTCGGTTTAAAAGTAAAACATACTCATCGCACAAGTTGGATGCAATGTTAAAGCGAATGCCTGGCGATCAAGTTTTAAAAAACAATGCGTTCGAAATTCTTTCATTTTCATTGATCTACATACAGGGTGGTACTTCAATTTCGTCGAAGACAATGCAACAAAATTACTTTAATTTGACAAGAAATAAAAGCAAAAGTTTAAACTAGACATTGTACATTTTATTACAGGTTGATGCGAAAAAACCATTGTTTAAATTCAACTATGAAGAAGAATCTTTCAGATGTTTGTGAAATATAAAAACTTATATACGAGTAAAAATTCAACTCTCGTCTTCCTTAAAATTAAAATTTTTTACATTATTATTACTTTTACAGATATATTACTTTTACGGAAACACGATTTAAAAAACAGTAATCGAAACAATTCAATAGCAATTATACTTATGTTTCTACTAACTTGTACCTTTGATTTCAATGGAAGACAATGTTTGACCGAGTTCCAGCAGATGTAACTGCTTCTTGTACTGCTTCCTAGCACATGGTATAGGGCCGGGAGAGACGCCGCGTTTGACAAGCTCGATCCTAATAAAAAGAGTATAGAGCTATGTACAATCGTTGCAGTCATGAATATTAAACAATCAAACAACTAATGCGTTTCAAATATAATGCACAAATGGTAATATGAATAATAACGTTAAGACTTGGGTTTATGTTCTGGGATCCAGGACGATTTTTAAGTTTTAAATTTCCAAGATCCCAGACAAACTTTCCGGGAAATCCAGATTTATTGCATTTGAGTTGAAAGTAATGATTAAAGGCAGGGGTGCTCAATACGTCGGTCGATCGCGATCTACGTATTGAGCAAAGGCTTGGGATTGCAGGTGAAGACCTTTTTTTTAGACGAAAATGAAGAAATCGGAAACTAATTGTTGGCTTTTTAAAGACTTTTTTTGTCTAGTAAAATCACCTGCCATATGGAACGAAAATGGAAATATTGGAAACAAATTGTAAATGAAGATCTCTTTAACCTTTAATATATTTTTCAGATAAAATTGTTCGATATTTTGCCATCTCCGTGGTACATTTTACAAACCTGGGATTTCCCGAAAGGTTCAATTTTTTTCGTGGAAAATACCGGGATAATAAAAAATCCAGGAAATCATAAACGCCAGTTAAGACACATGGCTTCACGGTTGTGTATGGATTCCAGTGAAGTCAACAAGTCGGACAGCGAAGTCAACTTTTAGTCGAGGAAAAATCTTTTTCGAAATGATGGCGTTTTCAAAAATGGAACGAAACTTATATAATCCTTATTGACAAAAATATTTTATATCAAAATCAAGGATTTTTCAAAATCTTTTAAAATTTTTACCTGTTTTCTGTGCTATTTCTGAAAGGCCAAAAAGCTGAAAACGTTTTTAGAGTGTTCAGTCTTGGAAATAGATTCTTCATGTTATTAAATACCAAATAAATTAACGTAACTTACTCAAAATTTTTGCATTAAACATAAAGTTTCTGAGCGACACAAATAAAAACGTCATAGTTGATTTATTGACGGCATCATAATACTTAACGTAGAAACAAAAAAGAAATATTAGTACCAATTAAATCATTTTATTGTGTATTTACTGCACAATAAAAAACATTGATCGCTAGTTCAAGTAACAGATTTAATTTATTTATAAAAATATTTTTAGCATTTAAGATTTTGTAATGCTTAAACTTTGACAAACTAAAAATATGTTTTCATTATTAACTTGTTGCTCACAGTTCGATCACAAATAGAAATATTGAGATAGATTGCATAGAGTGCAAGCAAGACTTTAAGGCAAATTTTTTCTTTAACAAAAAACTTTATTGAACAAGAATCAAAAAACATACAATTACAACCATAGCTTTGATATTTTACTTTTTTTATTATGACTCAAAATTTTTACCTTAACTCGTTGTCGTTCATATTTTCAATGTGCGCTGGTATCGCTTGCTGATCAAGGTACGAAGAATCAAGTTGTTCGAAAGAACTGTTGTCTGCCAAGGCCTGCAAAAATTCATAAAAACCACAGTATAATTAATATAGCAGAATATGCCAAAATTAATCAAGATCAAAAGTTAAAAGAGATCACCTGCCAATCGTAAATAATGGTGCTGTCAGTTACATCAGTAAGAGACAATGTTGACATCGATAACTTTATCGGAGGCGAAGAACCGGAAGCGTCCGACAAGGTTAAACTAAGCGGAAAAAATTATAAGTAATACGTAACGGTCGGAATATAAATTTGCTGTTTTTGCCCACGAGAAAAAACACTTTTCTATAAGGATAGTCAAAAATGCAGATTAAAATTAGGTTATGTATTAGAAAATACAGCAATTTAAGTTGGTGGACAAGAAGAATACAGCGGAACTGGTGGACATGTTGGGATTGAAGGAAGCAGCAGATAAGCTGGCAAAAGCGAATGGTATAAGGTGGTATGTCATGTTTTAAGACAATTTGAGGAAGATGTTTTGATAAAGGCAGTGGTACATGAAGTGAATGGAAAACCTAAATAGGGTTGACCGAGGATGAAATGGAGGAAACACGCCGAAAGAAGCATGAGAAGGGTTGGTTTAAACAAAGAAAGAAGATGCGGCAGATCGATGAAAATGGAGAAGGTGTAAGAAGAGTTGCAGCAGTAGTGGGATGCATCCGGCCACCTCCAGTCACTGGGGATTAAACCGGATTACAACTGGATTAATGATGATGATGATGATCAACACAGATGTCGGAAATTATTTTAGCCAAAAGTTAATTAAAAAAAAGATCATTTTAATATTTTTAATTTATCCAAACTGGCTATTAGCAGACAATCAGCTACGGTAAACATTTTTTTAAATGCCCCCCACCCAAAAAAAGCGATTCTTCAGAATTCTTTCACAATTACATTGCTTGATTGAATCACTCCAAACCTGTTAAAAGCATTATATACATCTTTCACGGCGTTGGGAGATGGCGATTGATCAGTTTCAGTGGGCAAATGAAGCTTTAAAGGCGTTAATTCAGCTAAAACACAATTTTTGATTTCCGTTTAAAACTAAAAACGAAGTAGAAAAACATAATAAACCTACCACTTGATTTAATATCATTTCCAATTTTATAAGTTTCAGGCACTGAAATGGTAGAATCAGAAAAAGTATATGAGCTTTTAGTTGCAGATTCTATGCTGTCTGCTGATAGAGAAGTAACCTTAGTTTTTTCTGGAACAAAATTAGTTTGTTCAGAATGAGTTGAACACTCTGTATTTTGAATATTGTCACTTTCGAAAAACAATTTTTTTGAGTTGTGGCAAGACATGGACGTTTTTGGGGTAGCATCATCTTCTGGCAAGTGTGCTGAATATCTTGTGTTCAAGAGCATTTTCTGGCAATGTGAATCTGTCATATCATTTGCTTGAGAAGGTACACCGTCTACAGTTGATGAAGACAAGATAAACAAGTTGAAATCAGAAAGACCTTTGGATTTATCTGAGGTCATGGAAACGTCATCTACACTGAGAGTAGAATCTGCAAAAGTGCAAATAGAACTTGATGAACTTTCATTCGAAATTGAAACAATCTCTGCATTAGATTTTGCTTGTGATTCAAAAGTATGACTTTCATGTTTGAATAATGAAATATGCTTTTCGGATGCAATGGAACATGTTGAATGACAAACACTAGATGGAAACATTGAGAGATCATTATCAGACAATAATTTGACATCTTTATTCGGTATAACAACAGTATCTTGCATATTAACAGACTTTTCTCTCTTGTTTGATTTGTACACAAAAAAACAATGATCAGGTGATGTGGCATCCAAGGTTAATTTCTTATTTTCACAATATTGAAAATTCTCTTTGTCAAGATTATTTGAAGCATCTTTGACTGAAAATTTTTGGAGTGAATTTTCAAAAGGGGTTGTTTTAAACAACGGAAGAATATTCTGTGGTTTAGAATGAGTTGAATCGCAATAAAAATGATTTGTATTAGGTGGATTTTTATTGAAATCAAGCTCTTGAAACGGAATAGTAACAGACTCATCAGCTTTGAAATCCACATTTGCATTTGTGCAAGAACTGGAACTTGATTTAAAATCTAAAAAAATAATAATTAAGCAGTGGTTCTCAAAGTTTTTGCATTTCTCTTTTTCAGGACTCAGGTATCATCATTTCTCTCCCCCCCCAAAAATACCTCAATGATCAAAGTGAAGACTTGTATTTTTTTGCCTTTGTTTAAATTGTGATCCAAATTCTGGTTATCATAGGAAGTTCAAAGATTAACATTCAAATTTAAATCTGTCTCAAATTTCTCAATTTTCATCCCTAAAAAGTAATGATCTTTAAAAACAAAGTCTTCACTTTAAATTTCAGATTTGATCTCTAAAAAAAAGCCTTCATATTAAATCTATCTCAGATTTCTTAATTTTTGTCCCATAAAAAAGGGATGATCTCTAAAAAAATTCTTTTTTTTCTGTCCCCTGGGCTGGTATGGCTATGATTATGAAGGAAGTATCAATTTTTTTGGCTCAACTTAAATTGCACCAAGATTCTCAAATTCCTTCTGATTTATCCCTAGCGATTTTTCCTCCCTTGAGATTTCAATTTCTCCTAAGGGAGCCAAGTGATTCACTTTGAGAAACACTAAATTAAAGCATATGCTTAATTGTAAAAAATAAGCCAAGTAAAAAATGTTCCTTACCCATGTCAAGAGAATCACAGGCAACAGTTTTTAAATATTCATCAATTATGACTTTGCAATGTTTGCTTTTTTGTGCATGCCTAAGAATAACAAAATGATTTAAATGCTAAAAAACTTTATTATAAATTAAAGTAAATAATATAAAGTGAAAAGGCTCAAATTAAAAAATATCTTTTTGGTTGATATCTGCAGCAGCATGGTCAGCAACATGTTCAAGTGGTTAAAAATGTCATATTGATAACTAATGACAGTGTTACAATTCAAATCCTAGACAAGTCATTCAGTTGATTACCTGGTAATGGCTATGTTTTTTTAAACCTAACCATGCCAAAATTTGTGATGAAAAACTAATCTTGTATAACTAATAACTTGATATTCTTAATTTTGAGTTTTAATCAAACTTGATATTTAATTTTAGTTTAAGTTTTAAGTGGATATTTTTGTTCAAATCTGAATCCCAATAATCATCATTTTTATTTATTCCTACCCTCTCGCTGGACACTGTAAAAGGTTTTTAGTTTTGAAGAACAGTCAAAGTAGGATTAAACCTTTACCCTGACTTGGTTTCAAGCTGACAAGATAAAAGTCTTTATCAGGAATGTCTAGAATCTCCCTGTTTTTTATTAGACATTTATTAGACATTAAAGGTGTCTGCTAAATCCAGCAAGAGTAAATTCCTGTAAGGTAGATTTACAAAAAACAGAAAAATAATTATAATAATAAGACACATTTAAATAGTGTTTTTTTTGCAGAAAATTAATTAGATCAAAAGCATTTTGCAAAATAAGCAAACTAAAAGCACCATCCAAAAGACAAAATTCAATTATTAAGATTTGTAGTCTCTGATGAGATATTGCAGTTAAGTGGTTAAGAGCGCCATGATCATGATCAACATGGTCTCTGTTCAAAACCTACTCAAGCCATTGTGTTGTGTCATTGGAATAAACACTTTCAGGCATTTTCCTTGCATGGTGGTCTTGGCAAGCAGTTCTAAAGTTTTAGTCTATTTCTATAAAACTAAAAATAAAAATAAAAAATTTCAACTGGACAGCAACATCTTGACATCTCTAGAAGCAGGTCAGGATAATTGCTTGCTCTATGTGTAGCACCTCTGTCACCTTCCTGCAAGTCAGGAGGATAAATACGGAGATGAAATAAATAAAAAATGAAAAATCATATCCTTGGGAAAATCACTTTACAGCATTTTCCTCTGCTGAGAAATCTTAGCAAGAAGCTCATATTTTAGTCAGATCTTTGTAAATTATAAAAAGCATATTTCAGCCAGACAGCAATATTTTGGCATCTCAAAAAACAGGTCAGGATAATTGCTTTGATGACTGCCCTAAATATAATGCCTTCAACATTTTTTTGTGAGTCAGGAGAATAAGTAGAGATGAAAACGGAAAAATAAGATGAATTAGGGCAAACAGAGACTTTAAAGCATGTGTTATGTTTATAATATACAATATAATATGTTTATATGAAAAATCAATTAAAAAAATACACATAAATGGCTGACAGGCAAAGCAACTCAAGTTAGCAATCCTTTGATCCAGTCTTTTAACATCAAACTTTTGATAGGTACCATACAATTTGACTCATTTTGCACATAGCATCATAACCAGGGTTGCAGAGTCAGAGTCACATAGAGTTGGAGGTTTTAGGAAGGAGTTAGAATTGGAATATTTTATCCAACTCTGACTCCTGATATCCAATTTAATTATATATTAGTGATGTTAACCATTCAGCTTACATGGCTGCATGCAGCAGTGTAGTGCAGTGCAGTGCAGAAACCTTTTTAAAAGAGCCTTGGCACATGATGCACAAAGCCATGTGCAACTTACAAAAAGTTTACATTTAAATTTTAAGTAAATCATGTTTTGTATAATGCTATTGCCCTTACTGGGGAGTTGGTATAGAGAGTTGGAGTCAGAATCCTAGAAATTCCAGAAGTTAGAGTCAGATCTTAACACTTCCAACTCTAGAACCCTGATCATAACAAATAGTTTACTTGATAATTGAAAACATCAACTAAATAAAAATGATTGCCAAAGAATAACAATAACAGTTTTTAATCTATAAAGATATAAATTTACCATAATATATTATTTCCATCTTTATCCAAAAGTGAAAGATCAGCTCCTTTATTAAGTAATAAAGACAAACAGTCAGCTTTATCCCACTGAGCAGCAATATGCAAAGGAGTTAATCCATCTGCATCACTTAAAGAATTAACAAAAAACAATTTTATTAGTGCTTGTGTAATCACAATATACATTCAAAATCCTATTTTTTAAACAGTAAAGTCTATATATTGATTATTAAAACAAGTATAAGCCATCATATGACTTTATCCTGTCATTATTAAAATGGCAGAAACACTATGCTTAGAATGATGGTTAAGCAAATATTTTGATTTTTAAAAGTTTGGTTAGTTAATTTATTTTGACTGCAATTTAGAAATGTTTGCTAAGACTTTAAAGCAGACCAAAGCGACAAAAAGTCCTTTTTTTAAAAAGTAAAACAGCTTGATAAAATCAAGAGATCATTCTAAACAATATAGATTTTACAACAATACTCAATGTAATTGAGCTCAGTTCCAGAATTAATATCTTTCATTTGCTTCAGATTCAAAAATTGCACAAATCAATTAACTTGTATATGAGAAATATACCATACTGAGTAATATGTAATTTTATTAAATATTTGTTATGATTATGATTGTAATCAAAAGACAATGGCACCAAAACCAACATTTAGTGGTGCACTTACAAGTGAGGTAAAACTACACATGCAATATAAATAAATTAAATTATTGAATAGTATATTAGATCTGTAAACATATTTCTCATACTTGTTGTATGTGCTTTAATAAACACAAAAAAATTGTCAAGAAATACTAAATTTTTACAACAAAAACAGGCTCTTGTTCATAATTTGCCATGCTTATTTCATCAACTTTTAAATTTCAGTGAATCCCCAAATCTTGTGAGGATGGTAATGGTGAAGGAGGTTAAATGAGACCCAAAATCTGCACTTCAAAAAACTGAAAAACTACTAGTAACAATAGTAACCTCACAGACTTGGGGATTCTCCAAAATTTAAAAGGTAATAAACTAACCATGGCCAGTAATGAATGAGAACTCACAAATTTATAGTTTGTAATACAAATAGCATAAAACATAATCTATCCATTATATAGAAATTGTTTTATTTATTTTATCTTTTTTATTTTAAGATATTTAAATGTTTTGGGCTTACTATACATTAGGGTTTCCATTAAAGTCTAGAAGCAACTGAACATAATTGTAAGAAAAAGTAGATTCTCCAGCTACTGCTACATGCAAAGGGGTGACTCCATTTAGCAACAACCGATTGGGATTTGCACCTTCTTCTAATAATTTCTTGGCTTTACTAAAATTAAAATCATCATCTCTATAACAATATCAAGCTTGAAAATTTGGGTTTTTTTCAAGATATTACCACGAGTGATTTTTTTGGTGATACTAATCTAGAACCCCCCATCCCGTAAAAATCGCTTACGGCAACTTCTTGAAAAGACCCCAAAAATCTCAATGAAATTTTACTAAAATGGATCAAAAAAAGTAGGCTATCATTTATTTTTTAACTTTTCTATATGATACTCGGTATGTTAGTTTGAAAAAAATTAAATAGATTATCAACCACAATTCTGAAATTTGATTACAAATGATTCGAAAAAATTACTGATACATCTTTTTTTGTTAACTACTACAATAGATACAAATCAGCTGATAGCATTAATTAACATACTTGTAATTACGATTTCTTATTGCGTCGAATAACTGCTCCGTTTTCGCAAGATTGGCAAGTGAACTTGTCATGACATATCCAAACTCATTAGAAAAATATATACAGACAATTTGAGCACATTATTTTGTCAGTATAAAATTAACTTCAATAAAAAATCTTATTTGTTTATTTACTAATCACAATTATTCTGACTCGAAGGACAACAAAGATATCCTATATAACTCCTTGATTGCGGATTCCGGTAAAAAGGCTGACTTAAAATCAAAGCCAATTGAAAGTATCGCTGAAGTACCCAAAGTTGCGTTAGCTTAAATAGAAGTTAGATATATTTTGACACTAAAATCAAATTTTTGACCAATTAAAACGTTTTACCCTTAGCTTATGCAACGGATACGAAAATTTAAGGTAATAAGCTATAAAAAACATCAAACTAACTGACTTTGACACTTAAAATAATTAATTTAGACTAAAAGAATAATTTTTTTATTTTTGGTTTAATTTTTGTTTATTTTTTAAATTCATTTTATTTTATTTTAATTTTGTTCATTTTATTTAATTTTTGTTTTATTTTGTTTGTTTTTTAATTTTTGTTTATTTTTAAAAATTTTGGTTTAATTTTTGTACTTTCATTGGTACCACAAAAAGCAATGAAATTTTTATAATGTTAATATTGAAGTTGTTAGATCTCTTGTATATTAAATTTTATAGTTGGTAAAATTAGGTTAAAATCAGTTTATATATTTTAACATTGTCTTTTATTTTTTTAAATAATTTTTAGCCTACTTGATTGGTAAATGTGTTTCTTGATAAAAAAAAATTATTCGTTTTAATATCAGGTATTATTTTAATTAAACCAAAAATAAAAGTGGAATGTTTATATTTTGTTACAGACCCCCAAGCAAGAAAAAATTTTAATTTGTTTTAAAACCAAAGCTTGTTAACCATCTATATAACTGTATAATAAAAGTTTTACATCAAATTTCATCAATACTTTGACCAAGTTCTTTTCATTTTTCTATTTTTGTTAATACATAATTACAAAAAAAATTAATATAATAATTATAAAATTTAAAAATACTTACAAAAAAAAGTTTATTAAAATACTGTTATTAAATGTCAAGGTACAATGTTGAAATTTAATGTTTGTTAATGCAATTATTTTTTGTTTGTTTGATAGGCATTTTAAACTTAAAATTTGAAATGGATTATTAAAGGTATAATATAACAGTATGTTTGTGTAAATGCTTAAAACTCTTTCATGTATTATATTTTAAATTTAAATGTTTTATGAATTTTTTTTTAAATCTCATGTGAGCAAAACAAAGAATATTCAAAATAGAACAAAATATTTAAATATTGAAAGTTTAGTTTAATTGCATGTAAACAATACAACAATCTAAAATATCTTTCATTTCAATTTTATTAAATTTTTACTAAATTTTAAGGTTATATAATTTTTTGTACTAAATATTTCTTTTGCTGTCAGTTGAATCACTGATGGATTTTAAATCTTTATAATCATACATTTAATCTGAAATATCTTTAAGGAAGTTTTTAATGCAGTGGTTTTACTTTTTTACATTGAGGTAAATCTATTTTTAACATCTTTTATTCATAAAAATATAATACTTGATTAGATTTAAGTCTTAAACACATTTACTAATATTTTATTTATTTAATTGTTTGTATCAGACACCAAGGTCCATAGACAGGCAATGACAAGGCATAACAACACGACACAAAAGCAGAACACCATGAAAAAAGAAAAGAATTAACCAATCAAAATAAAAAAACAGCTATTATAGAATGATAAATTATCTAATTTTGATAAAGTTTATTGTTATAATTGACCCAGAAAATAGATTTATATAGGGCATCAGAAGACATTAAGCAAGAAGTGTATACATTGGATGAATTGTTGCATCTTTTTAAGAATGAATATAAGTAATTTCTAATTAGGGCATCAAAGGTCTTAATATTAGATTGAATTTGTCAAGTTATAGCAGATTCCTGTCTAGGTATGTTTTGTAAAATTCTGAATGAGTTGTTGTATGCAATACGAACATGATTTAAACTGCTGATTTTGAATTTACACCATAAATGAACAGAATATATAGACATGCAGTAAGAACAAAAAAAAAAATTTTTAACTTGGCTTGAACAATTATGAAATTTTGAACTTAAAGTATTACCAACACAGTATAAATAACGAAGGTGTCTGTTTATATCAAGGTCATCATACAAGTCATTAGTAATTAATACAGCAAGATATTTTACTAAATTTACAAATTTGATACATCTGCCATCTAATATAATGTTTGGTTCAACGTTTACTTTGAATTTTTTATTTTGATGAATCATGCCAACAGTTTTATCATTATTAAAAATAATACAATTGTTAACTGCATATTCTTTGCACACATTTACTAGTTTTTGTAGTCCTTTGATGCTGAGGCTAAATACACATAAGTCGTCAGCAAACATTAAATGATTCAGTAAAGACAAACCAACAAAACATCCACTTTGAACAGAACTTAATTTTCTAAATAAGTCATCCATATACAGGGTGTTCAATATTTAGCGTTACAGTTCATTTTAGATTGAATTTTTTCTATATTTTTTCAATGTAACTTAACTTTTGACACTTTATAATGAATCTTTATTCTTTCAGGTATTTAAATTTAACTATGGATGTAGGTTTAGGTAAACGAATCGCAATTGTTGAGCTTTTTAAGGCAGGAAAGCCTCAGAAAGAAATTTTCAAGGACCTGAAAGTGAACAGAATGCTGGTCTGGAAGACTCTTAAAAGGTATAAAGAAAGTGGGAATGTGCAAAATCAATTAGAACAAGGCCGTCCTAGAAGTGCTAGCACTTTGAAATTGATAAGGAAGTCCAGAGAAATAGTCTGGAGAAATTCAAAAAGATCCATCTGGAAAACGGCAAAGAGAGTTCGGAGAAATTCGAAGAGATCCATCCGAAAAACGACAAAGGAGGCAAATGTTTCGTATGGACCATGTTTATGGTTCTCGTAGAGATCTGAAGATGTCCCCATTCAAACACATGAGGAAGCGGCCAAAAAAATGGCATTATCTGCCCAAACTGCCAGAGCCAGAAATTCTCCTCTTTGGCCTTGAAGCAGGCACACTTTCTAACCTCGTTTTCAGCGACAAAAAGAAATTCGACGTTTAACACCATGTGAATCCCCACAATGATCGTGTTTGGTCATGTGATGGGGAGGTAGGATCTCGAAGAGTCACTCGGGTCCAAGGGACGGCGTCAGTGATGGTCTGGGGGACCGTTACTGAATCTGTAAGAAGTCCTTTGGTTTTTGTAGAACAAGGCGTCAAACTGAACCAAGAAAATTACCAAAATGACATCCTTGTTGGTTCATTGTTGCCCTGGGCAAAAGAACACTTTAAAAAACGTCCTAGGACGTTTCAGCTAGATTTGGCACCGTCACACAGAGCTAAAAAGACACAGGAGTGGCTATCAGCCAATGTTCCCAACTTCATTTCGAAAGAGGAATGGCCCCCTTCATCACCCGATTTGAATCCTCTCGATTTTGGTAGCTGGAAGTACCTCAAGAGCAAGGTCTCAGCAACACATCATAAAAGTTTGGAGGCACTGAAGATGAAACTACAGAAGGAATGGTTGAAAATGCCCCAGGACGTGATTTGTGACTCTTGCAGGTAATTTTCGAGGTGTCTTCAGCTTGTAATTGATTCAAATGGAAAGCATATTGAATAAATTGTATTTGCACTGAATTTATATTCATTCTGTAACAGTATGTCAGCTGTGTTACTCCAATTGTACATATCATTTCCCAAATACAGTTATTTGAAGTTGTAATGCTAAATATTGAACACCCCGTATAAAGAAAATAAATAGGGACTTAATACACCCCCTTGTTGTACACCATTACTAACAGTAAATGGACTGGAGGATACATTTCCCCACTGAACTTTGATACACTGTGTGGAGTACCAATAGGCAAGTAATTGTACAAAGCATGCAGGAACATTGCGATTAGATAATTTTTTAAATAATAATTTATGGTTTACTCTGACAAATGCTTTGGAAGCATCTAAGAATGTACTGAATACAGGGCTGTTTTGTTTAACATAGTAAGAAACAGCCTGTTTATACAAGAAAACACATTGGTCTGTACTATGTTTGCATTTAAACCCAAATTGATTACTGCTAGTTGTTAAGAACGGCGAGATTTGTTGTAAAATAAGAAGTATACAAAGAGTTGGAGTTTAACAGATCATTACAGTAATTTCTCCACATTTCAACTATTTTAGGTGCACTACCGGTACCATCTATATGTAAAGGAAGCAAGTTTTTTGCTTTATGTGATCTGATTTTTTGCCAAAATTTTTGTTATGAAGTATCATTATGCAGTGAAAGAGCTAGATTGTCGACTTTTTGTGGTGCAGCAGCTTTGCGAGATGCCTTCATGGCAAGTTTAAAATTTTTATGAGTGCTAACCATGTTTTGGTAGGTCCAATGATGCTTATCTCTACCACAACTAATCCAGTTATGATATGCTTTTCTTGCAAGCTCATGTTTGTGATTGATTTCATCATTCCATTCAGGTTTTGAAAATGGACAAGGTTTAGTCTTGTGCATATTAGCAAACATGAGTGAAGACATTTTTAATGCACTTTGCATAAAGATTTTTAATTGTTTTGATGTGATTTGCTTGGTTACAAGTTAAATTTGTACAATTGACTAAAGCATTAGGTATAGATATTTTATAGAGGTAATGCTTACTAGCTTTTGCATATTCTTTTTTTTGTTGTTGAGTGAGTTTTTTCAGTTTATGGATTTAGAGTGAGGTGTATTGACATCTTTGTATTCTACATGTGCCAACTTGTTACATATAAATGTACCTGTAACTTGAAAAGGGTGATGGTCAGATATTATAAATTTTTGGAGAATTTTGATTGATTCAATAGCTTCATGTGCTGAGCTTGTGGAAGCACAATGGTCAATCCAACTCGTTGAACCATGGGCTCACTTAAAAAAGTAAAAGAATTAGTAGGTAAAATCATATTATCAGACATTATGAAGGAATTGTCTTGACAAAATTGACTGTAGATTTTGCCAAAACTATTTTCAGGTCCAGCATTAAAATCTCTTAATAGGCAGATGTTGGAGTTATTAAGTTCTTTACAGAATGAGGCTAATTTACTGAGTTTTTCTACGTATTCATTGATATTGTGGTAAGTGCTGCAGGGCATGTAGACATTAATTAAAAATAACAATGATTTGTCCAATTCAAGTTTTAGACCAATAAATGATTTATCAAAGTTATGAATTATAGAAGCTTGCAATGATTTATTCCATAGAATTGCTTCACCCCCATATGGTCTTCCAAGTTTAAATCCATCTTCATAATTTAAACCAGAGATTCCAAAGGAGTAGTGATGTTTAGTTATTGTAGATAGTTTATTCAGTTGTTGTTTAGAAAGCCAAGTTTCTTGTAAGAAAACAATTTGATCAATTTTACAAAGTTCTTGAATATCATGAGAGGACAAGTTAATACCTCTGCAATTATATGAAACTGCTGTCAAGAAATCTCCCTTGTTTTCAGCCATTAGCTTTAGGATCAGAAGTGGTGTTTCTTTCTTTTGATAGTGTTTTACTATAAAACTTTTTAACTAAAATGCCCTCAGGCCATTTATCCATGTCAAGAACATCTTTTTGACTTACATTTGTTATGGTGATTTTGAATGAAGAATATGAATTGAATTTGGTAGCCAGCTTTATGCATGTTACTTCAGCTTTAAATTGATTAGTTATAAAGTCTTTTACTTCGTTGGGTGAAGTATTAGGTAAAAATCTTGTGGCAAACACATGAAAGGGTTTGGATACAGCTTTAAAATTAGTGTTTTTTACTTTCCCAATGGGTGTTGATTTTATTTTTGGTTTCAGTGTTATCCATTCTTTGAATTTTTGAGTAAATGGATTAGGAGGTGGCCTTTCTTTTGTTGAGTTATTTTGCACCACACTGCTATAACTAGGTCTGTTAAAGTTATGATTATAGTTGCATGTTGGAGTGGGCATATGAGAGACCTCATTTCAGAGACAGGCTTATTTGGATTTTGCATTGTAATTCCTTTTTCAGATAGTAAGCAAGAGACTTTATCATTTACATCTTTTATTATCTTGCTGTCTCTTTCTTTCTCTTCTTTCATCAAACTAAATTCTTTTTTCAATGTAATCATATCAATATATAAAGTGGCTGCATCTAAATGAGTGATATCTAGAGGAGGAAATCTACTTGAGTCAGTTACAAGGATAGAGACTGCTTCTTTTTCCATTTCAGCAGACATTTCATGTAAAATTTTAAGAATATCTTCAAAATTTTTTGCAGATTTGTCATTTCCTTTTCTGATTATTTTTCTCCTGCTTTTAGATTTAAAATTTGCATGCAGAACTTTTTTTGCATTTTCTATTTCTTCATCACTGTAATAGTCAAGGATTAATTTGGAAATAACATCCAAGGTTACAAGGTCGATTCGATCAAACATGTACCACAAAAGAGAGTTGATGACAATTTTTCTCATCTTTAATAAGTCACAATTTCATTGGATTCTTATTTAGCAATAGATTAAATTTATTTAACAAATTTATTCAAAAACAAACTTATTCAAATTTATACACTTATTCAAAATCTTATTCAAATAGAATCAATATAATAAAGGGGTTTATAAATCATTATGATAAAGGGGTTACATGGAAAAATTGCATTTACTTTAAATTATGCAAAGACTTGACTGTCTAACTGTGATAATAAAAATTGTCAGTTATGTAAGAGTATTAAAACATATCTCTGATAACAATATTCAACATTTAGAAGCAACACTAACAGCTTTACAAGCAATGTTGTTAATATGATAATATCATGTCAAATAACATGATACAAATATATGTTTAAAACACAAATAAAAGTTTGGTTTAGCAGCTTAGGAATTTTTTATGGCTGATGAAAATTCATTAACTGCAAAAATTTTGACAAATTCTGTCAGATCTGATTAATTAAGTTTTATTTTCCCATTTGATTGAGTTTTATTTTACTATTGTTTTTCCTACAACCTTAACCAAAAAAAATATTTAATTTTTAGTTTTTAGTTACTGATACTGTAGAATTCATCAAATAATCCTCAGGGTCTCTAAATATGTGATCAACATTGAGTGGCCTCAAAACCGCAGCTGCTACAATTTTTCAAAGTAGTGCAAAAATCAAGTACAGTAAATTTTTTCTGTTTTTTTTTCAAATAACTTTTAATTGCCAATACTTTTTGTTTAAAGCAAACTTTAAAGGGGCTTAATATGTTTAATAATTATTTTTGTAGCTATTCAGTTATTGATTTACTTAAAATTTTCTTTACTTGGTAGTCACTACTTGCATTGTGCAAAGACTTTATCATCAAATTATAATAATCCAGATTGAAATAGAGTTTCAGAACAGATCATTGAAATGTATAGCAGATTAATTGGTACAAATTTTAGAAGTTACAGTTACATTAAATAGAACTTTTATGGTATTCTGGAGGAGCAATATTTAATGGGTGCAAGCTGTCATAGTAAAAAATGGTCACAACAGTACTACATTGCATCAATAAACTTTTGCTTTTGTTTGAACTCAACTTTATCTTCATTGTATGGTCATATTTGCTGATTGCTGTCTTCTGTTTCAAACAGGATCATCATAGCTTGTAAGCAGTATGACCCCATTTAAGAATTTGTCATAAAGTATCTTTCCAAAAAAACAACAGAAATTACTTGGGCAAATTAAGCATCAAACTTATGTTCTTGTGCTTGCTAGCAAGTGTTATCACATTGAGATATTATGCCAGCACTCAACTTATCGACATCTTGCATTAAATTAGGACTGGTGTATTGTGTTTTAGCATAGATCAAACATAGCCAATAAGCTTCCAGTAACACACAAACAATTTTGCTGCTGAATATATTAAAGATTTGAAAACAAAACAGTTGCTAATATCATGATTTGTCAAATCACTTGCTGCATACATATATATGCATAAGGTTTTTCTCATAGAAAAAAGAAAAAATACTGTCCTTCAGTGCTTCCAGACTTCTGCACTTGTTTGCACTGTGCTGTGTATTTATGGATTTTGCATTGAAGGTAAACGAATCAAGATTTATCTATCAATCTATTGATGATAAAAATGAATTAACTTTGAAAAGTTGTGATGAATTCTCTCAAAACTAACTGATTGAGTTTTTTTCCCAAATTATAGACTCATATTTTTCCATATGTTTCGGCTATAAGTTAAATTAACAAAAATATATAATTTTCAGTTACTATATAATCCAGCATATGATCCTCAAGATTTTTAAAAATTTGCTCAACATTGATTATTCTTAACACTGCCACTGCTATACCACGTTGAACACTTTTGCATTGAGGTTATTTTTGTGAAGTTGGTATAAGCATTTGTAATTTAAGCATTTTTTGTTTTTAGGCAAATTTTAATCACTGATTTAAATGCGTGCCTAAGTCATCTTTTATTTTTGTAGTTTACAAAATCTGAGCTTTTATTGATAAAACCAGGGCTGGAAACTCGAAGCATTTTTAATCGAGTTCACAAAAAAATTGCAAGTCCGAGTTTGAGTTCTTTAATTTCAATTTTTTGAGTTCATGTTCGAGTTCTTTGTTTTCAATTTTTAGAGTTCGAGTTCGAGTTCTTTATTTTCAATTTTTCGAGTTCAAACTCGAGTTCGGTAGTTTTTTATCAAGTTCAGGCTAAACTTTAGCAAAATGTGGTGCTTTCATTATCAATGTTAGAAGTATATGGAAATTGCAAACAGAAAGTTTGAATATACTTTTTCAAATTTATTAGTAATAAACTTCTACAGCAGGCATGCTATAAAAAAATCGAAAGTCCGATTGGATTGTTATTTAAACAGAGAATGAATAAAACAAATTGTCGTTTATGCAACAAGAGCATTCCAAGTTTAAGCCACGTCGCCATTAGCTCGTAAAAGCAGTATTGCTTCCAGAAGATCTTGCTTTGTTGATGATCTCTGATCAATTAAAATAAATTTCATTGAAGAAAACAGCGGTTCTACTGAAACCTGAGGCATAGGCATAGCACTTAAAATTTTGGCTGTTGTTGGAAGTGGCTCTTCCAAACTCGCAATAATTTTCCAAACATTTTCTTTTAGTCTTTCAGTTTGAAGCATTTTCTCAATATTACTGTTTAATTCTTGCATAACCTGATAAAATGCATTTGTTTTACTTAAAGTGCAACTTCCGGGCGATCTTCTTCGCTAAAGCAAATTTAATTTTTTTTCGAAGTCTTCCTTTTCAGATGCAGGAGTTCTGTGCTTGATGAATTGGGAACTGAAATGGAACAGTGATGAGATTTTAGTGCCACTTTCATCAGTCCTGCCTTTGCAACTTCCGTTTGCTGTTCAGAAAGTAGAATGCGGTACCTTGAATCAACAAAAACTCCAGCCGAAAAGAGTTTGTGTTGAAATAAAAATACTTTTCTCTTTTCCATTGATTTGAGGATTTCTAGCGCAAGTGGGGCTTGTTTTTGTGCAGTGTGTGTTTTAAAGAGCACCACTTTTTCATAAAAACACCACTAATTAAATTTTCTGCCTGGAGTTTTCAAGTCACGGCATATGGAACTTTACGCACAGAGAGAAGTTGTTCTAAGCTGTACCATGTAGTAGATGAGAGGTGAAGCTCAGGAGAGACCACACAAATTTGTCAATCGAATCTCTCAATTCCAAAAAACGCTTAATCATTAGATAAGTTGAGCCCCAACGTATGGCCATATCGAGCACTGGTTGTTTTTTTTCTCGTCTTTCAAGCAAGGACAAGATATGAGGGGAACGAAGCTTCTTAACAATATGGCGAGTTTTAATTAGCAATTATTGCAATGGGGTTGCTTCAGACAGTCTTTAATTGAAAGTTGAAGAGTGTGTACTACGCAGAGCATATGATGAATGTGAACCGAAATTGGAAATTTATTTTCATCGCCGTCTTCATCATCAGATGAGGTCATTTCCTCTGGCAAAACATTCGTTTACCTCTCAACATCAAACCGCTGCTACTCCGCATAAAACGATCGCAACTGCGCTGGTATGGCCATGTAACACGAATGTCTCACGAGCGAACAGCAAAGCAATTAATGGATGCTCTTCCGAGTGGCAAAAGACCTAGAGGGCGACCCAGAACTCGATGGCGGAATTATGTTGAAGACCTGGCCTGGTCCCGTCTTGGAATTCCACCAGCGAAATTGCTGCTAGTTGCAGGATATGGGGATGCTTGAAGATCCCAACTCGAGCTGCTGCCCCCACAATCCCAAAAGGACAAGAGGGAAAACAGAAATACACTGAACTGATTCAATGTTTTTCCCTGAAAATGATGATGATGATAAAAAGGGGTAGCAAATTATAATAGAGCGCCATCGCTGAGAATTACTACCGTTAAAATTACTCATTTAATGAACTCGAACTCGACAAACTTTTTCCAAGTTCGAGTTCAAGTTTAAATTCAAAAATTTTTATTTTTCGAGTTCGGCAAGAATGGCCGAGTTCTTCGAGTTCGAATTTAAGTTCGAGTTTGCAGCCCTGGATCAAACAGAGTTTTTTTACATTTGATACATAAAATTTGTTTTATAACGGTTATAACAACATTTCCAGCTTTGTATTGTATAGCCCAGGAGTTCTCAAAGGGCCATGAAGCATTTACCGGGGGCTACGAGCAAAATCCTTTTTTATTAATCCTTTTTTTGGTCATTACTTGACTTTTGAGACGAAAATAAAGAAATCCGAGACACTTTCAAAGTGATGACTTTTTATGTTTTTTTATTCTTTTAATCTTCGCTTGGCTCTTGGGACAATATTCTTAGCAGGGGGCCACGGGTGTTGGAGTCTCTGAAAAGAGGCCACAAACTGCCAAAGTTTGAGAACCACTGGTATAACAGCATTAAATTAAAATAAATTGAATTCGGTAGATTTTTGTAGTCGTGATGAATGGAAATGATGAATGAAGATTGTTGAAGAAAACATGAAGAAAAGAAGGTTGCGACGAGAACAGGCAAAGAAAAGACAAGAGTGGAGGCGACGGCTAAACCCCTGCTAACGGCAAAACACGTCGTGTCCATTATTTGTCACAAAAATGGATGACGATCCGTGTATTCGTGATCGTTTTTATTGGTATTTTTTCGACCAAATACTATTTTGTTATAGCCGTATTCTTTAAATTTCAATTTTTCGTTTGCTGCTGCAAAATTATCCGGCATATCTAACATATTGATTTCACCTTTTAGCAGTTTCTTATTTTAATGCCACTTCTGGGAAATAATCTTATATATGCAGCTGAATTATTATTAAATCCACCACACCGATGCAAACCACAAAAAACATTTTAAAATAATCTTGGCTAATCATTTACAACAGCCGAATTGGTCCCGGAAAAAAGTTCTGTTTACCTCTTGAAAATCTTCGGCAGATTACGTGTTGTGACGTTTATCTCAACACCAATCATTTCTTTGTTCAATGTTATAAGGCAATCAATTGTATATTTTGCATATTCCGACGTTTATCTCCTGACGAGTGTCGGACAAAAAGCACAAGATGAGTTTTTTGCTTGGATTTTTAGAATTAAAGTTATCAAATAAATGATCAAAAGTTCTTATAAACGTCACTGTGCCTCACTTCCTTTAAATTTTTCTATATATAATTGTATATTGCTATCATACATATCCTATTTTGACTTAATCTTTTTCACTAAAACTCAAAATAAATTTGGTTTGCTGCATAATTTATACTTTGTCGTTATATTGTAACTTGAGCTGTTTTTGCATATCATTTAAGTTTTTTGTATAAAGTGCTGTAAGGTGTCTTTCCCAGGAACATAAAAGAATGGCTCGAGCAGGTTTTGAAACGAACCCATATCGATCACAATCACAGCGCTCTTAACCACTCGACCACGCTACCGACAGTGCTTTGATCACGGCGTTCTAACCACTCGACAGATCAGTGCTTTGCATTGTCTTTTTCATTTGCGGCACGCTTAAAAAATTTTCGAAACTTTGCGGCACACCTTGACCGAAAACGAAAAAAATCAACTCAATATAAAATGCTCTTTTTGATTTATGTTACTCGGGTACTTGCACTTGTTCTAATGGGCACAATCTTTGTACGACAGGTTAAATCAGTGATTCTGAACTTGAGTCCCGCAGCACCATAGTGTGCCATTTTCAATTGTCAAGAGTTCGACCAACAATTAACATTTTATTTTTGTTTTCAAGTTCAAATTTTTTGTTAAGTTTAAAGTTTTTTTTAAATTAAAAACTCATCAAAAAAATTTTTTAATAAGCAAAAATAATTTTAGCGTTAGCCGCACAAAGTTTTGCACACATAAACAACCTTTTATCTGCTAGGTGCCTTCTGATACCAAATATGTTTTGTGTACCGTAAAATAGGTGACTAATACCACTGGTCAAAAAATGATTTTCTCGACTTTCGAAGTTAAAATTAAGCTTCATTTTATTTTCAAATCTATGTTTTTTAGATTTGAAAATAAAATATAGATAAATTTTAACTTTGAAAGTGGACAAAATCATTTTTTGACCAGTGGTATTAGTCACCCCGTTTTACGGTATTTAATTTGGTATTTTTCTACGAATTATTGTTAAGTTAATTGTTATGCTTGTGACAATTTATCGCCTTCCTTAGCTCAAAAATTGCCCCGGTTGGGAATGACAAGCTTAACTTTCAAAAATATAAAACTTTTCTTTAAAGAACTTTTACATTACAATTATCTCGAGGCACACCGGTGGTGGAGCACTGCTTTAGGTGGCCATATCATTCTTGCTTCTAGGATAATCTTTACATGAATAACTGGTTTAGCAGTTGTAAAAAGCTTAGCTTTCAAAAACAAAAAGTTGGTTGACAGTGTGGTTAAAGTGCCTTGATTGTGATCGACTCGGTTTGGTTCAAAACCTACACGCACCATTCTGTTGTGTCCTTGCAAAACACACTTAATGGCACTTTCCCCTGCTTAATTTTCCTGGCAAGCAGTTCTAAATTTTAGCCATATCTCCATACAACTAAAAAATAAATAAATTTCAACCGGACAGCAATATCTTGGCATCTACGAAACCAAGTCGGGATAATTGCTTGCCCTATGTACTAGCGCCCCGTCGCTATCCTTCGAGTCAAGAGAATAAATAAAAGATAAAATAAAATTCTTCTCTAAAAAATAAATTGTCGATACAGTTATCTGGCAACACACCTGTTGCGAAGCATTGCTCTAGGTGGCCATGCCACTGTCGCTTGTAGGATGATCTTTGGCATGAAACCTTTTTCTACCAAAGAATAAGATTATTCTAGAATGCAACACATTGATAACCTCTATTATCTGATAGGCTCAATAAATGATCACTCTTTACTTAGAAACAAGAAAATAATTAAATTTTTACCGTTGCAAATAATAGCCCATCATTCGTAAACAAAGCCTACAACAATGAAAACGATCATTTAAAAATTTATACAGCTGATAGCAACAAGCTAACTTTAAATTTGAATTATTTTGAAATAGTGCTTATAATCGCGCACTGACACTACTTAAACAAGCTTGAAAATTTTGCTTTTACATGTTTCTATAAAATTTCAGAAAAAATTTGATTACCTGAAAAAATCAAGCATATAAATAAAAGACTCTGTTTGGCGGTCATAACAAGCAGCTTTAAATTGCACTAACATCTAAAAACAAATAAAAAGTTGCAATCGGACCGCAATATCTCCTTTCAAATCAATTGGCAGTTGCTTAAGCATAACACGTCGGAGAATGAAAAAAAAGCTTTTAGCAGGATGATTGACATACAATGTTTATTCAAATACGCTAATAATTCCCACTGTAGAGGATAACAATAAAAATTTGATTATTGTTAGAATACATTAAAAAATGAAAATTGGCAAAGGCACGTAACAAAATCACGTATCATTTTGACGCTAGGTTACACATTACACAACTGTACAATCAAGTTAAGCTTTAGTATCAGTATCTTTTATTTCAGTTCCGCCATAAAAAACATAGTAAAGTAGGAAATTTGTAAGTAGTAGTAGAAAGCAGAACAGAAAAAGGAAGAGGCAACAAAACGATGAACGTTATGGCATGCAATCAAGATAAGAAGAAATTTTTAAGAACAAGTGTGCTTGGTTGCAGCACCTTTTAAGAGAAATCAAAAAATAAAGAAAAAAGAAATGAAATTTTTTTTATTTTTATCTCTATATTTATCCTCCTGACTCGCAGGAAAGCGACGGAGGCGCTATACATAGGGGTAAGCAATTACCCCGACCTGCTTCCGGAGATGCCAAGATATTGCTGTCCGCTAGTAATTTAGTAGAGATATTACTGTAATTTAGAACTGCTTGTCAAGACCACCAAGCAGAGGAAAGTGCCGTAAAGTGTCTTTTCCATGAACACAACAGAATAGAGCAAGTGGGTTTTGAACCCAGACCATGTTGAACATCAGTCCGGTTCTTTAACCACTCGACCACGCTGCCGATGAAATGAAAGAAAGAAAATGAAATAAAAAGAAAAAAGCGTCATCCGAGTCATATATAGACGCTGTTGTGTCGGCGGAAAATGTGGTGGGATACACAACAGGTTGCTGGCAAAAAAGGCCCGACAGGCAAAGAAACCCACCCAAAGAAATCCTGTCGCGGGTCAAAAGAACCATTTCACTAATATGACAAGGAAAAAAAATTTTAAGATTAAGAATTACAAACACACACAAAAAAAAAACAAATAAATAAATGGAAAACACAAGACGCAATGCGCAAATATTTTAGAAATAATACAAAGTCTATAATAGAATAAAAGCGATATTTGAATCTGCTTTGTGATAAAGTCTTCTATTCATCGTAATGCAAGGAAAGTAGAAGTGGGTGCGTCGTCTTATACGGTACGAATTTTCTAAAAAAAAAAGCAACAAAAGCAAGCACCACGAAGCGAGAATTTTTAAGTTTATAAAATTAGAGAAAATTGATCTAAAATGTTAAGAATTTAAAAAGAAGTGGTTTAATTTTTGTTTAAAAACACTGTTTGTTTTAGAGTCTCTAATTATAAGAGGAATATTATTCCAAACTTTTGGTCCAATAAATTTTAATGATTGTTGAATAACAGTAGATCGGCAAAAGCTGGTAACAACATTACTGCTGCTTCTGGTTTTCATATGAAACGATTTTTGAATATTTTTTTGAAAAATCGAGGCAGTAGGTTTTTATGATATTTGAACATAAGAATACCAATTTCCGCTTTGTACATATGTTTTATTGTAATTAAGTTGTGTTCCGACATCGTGTGACTAACATTTTCCCTGTAAGAAAGAATAAAAATTATTCTTATGAATTTGTTGCACAGTCTTTGTAATTTGTCAATTAATGTTTCATTTCCAAAGCACCAACTTGATATACAGTAGCGTATGTGACTCATGAAGAGAGAATGATAGAGCATAAGCAATGTTTTTTCATTTAGATTAGGTTTTATTTTTACTATTATGCAAAAAATTTGTCTTAATTTTTTGTATATTAACATGATGTGTTCTTTCCACGACAAATGTTGATTAACAATAACACCTAGAAGTTTTATTGATGATACCTTTTCTATATTGCATCCTCTAAAGGTTAAAAATAGGTTAATTGGAGGTGTTTTTGAGTTAGGCGTTCTGAACAATATATATATTTGGTCTTGTCAGAATTTAGAAAAAGTTTATTGGCAATTAGCCAGTTATCAATGTTGCAGAGATGAGCATGGACTGGAGTCGGAGTCAGACTGGAGCCGAAGTATGGCATATTTTGTCGGAGTCGGACTGGAGCTGGAGTCGGTTTTTGTTAATTTGTAATGGAGTCGGACTGGTGTTGGGCGATTCCATTCGTCCATGCACAAATGGGGTCTCGCTTCTTCACCGAATTGCGAGTGTGGCGCCTCTGAGCAAACCGCAGACCATGTACTAACAGCGTTCCCTATACATCGGGCACCACATGGAGCACGAGGTCTGACGGTTTTGGATGACAAAACTCGATGCTGGCTTAATAACACCACTGCCAGCATCTGATTCAGGCAGTGCAACAGTCTGGGGTAGTAAAAGGATAAACCCTCGGCCCCAGTCCTGTTTGTATCTGACCTGGAGTGGATACCTTTCCAAACGACGACGACGACGACGACGATGGAGTCGGAGTCTACCTTTTAAAAATTAACTTCAAATATTAGAAGAAACGTTTTTATATCATAAAATGTTTTTTTGATCTTCAAAATGTTTTATTCCTGGCATTTATTTTGAGTTTATTGTTCATACCCGACAAATTAGTTCGTAGAACAAACATCACAGCGACTACAAGATAGAATTAAGCAGCATGTTCCTAGATGGCTACAACAGGAAACGAAGCGCCCTACACGATCTCAATCCGGTAGATCCTGTAAGCTAAAACGTAGTAACCCAGATTGTGACTCTGCCATAGGACAACACTTGCTTGACAACAAGCAATGTGCTGCAAACTATAATGACAAACGTTTTAAAATTCTAGCTGTGGCACGCAACTCGTTCCATCTTTGTCTACTCGAGGCAACTTTTATTAAAACCAGATATCCGGTTTTATGTAAGCAAAAAAAATTTGTTTACACATTGAAACTTTTCAAATAACCTAAGTTGTGAGTAACAGTGTCTCTGTAATTGACATTGTACGTTTTTCCTTTCCAAAACTGCACTCTTTTGCACATTCTCCTCACTTGGATTTTGTGTAGTTGTGCTTTTGTCCTTTCTGAGACCACACGTACAGCACCTTTCTCTTAACTGTTAAGACTATAAATACCTTGATTTTCTCTGGTTCGTCCCATTTTGACGCGATAGCTATTGATAAGAGCGTCACGGAAAGCTTTTGACTCCGATGAAATCGACTTTGTTTAAAGCGATATTAGAATTTTTTTAATTTGCCAAGATGCTCAAGAAGAACTTAGGTTGTTTTGAACCAACTACTTTCTATCAAAAACTAACCCTGTATCTCCCTAAAATTAACTCTCACTCCAATCGTTTTTTTTTCAAATAAGATACGACTGTTAAAGCGCCGTGCTTATGATCAACACGGTCTCGGTTCAAAACCCAATCCCGCAATTTTGCTGTGTCCTTGGTGATTGTTTGGCTATCGGCCCTTTTTTGAAGCTCTAATTTAGTAATCGGTTATTGTAAAAAATTCATTAGCTTTTGTTCGAGCTCAGACCATTGAAATTCAATTAAAAATCGTGCAATTTTTTGTCAAAGTCTCGTTGTGTTTGCTTTACATTTTTTGTAGCGCTTTGCAAACTAATTGATAAGCATTGTTTGCCTTGATTGTGAAATTTTTTGTAGCACTTTGCAAAGTAATTGATAAGCATTGTTTGCCTTGATGGCGAAATGCAATGACGTCAGATTTTCATTTTTTTCCTTTATTGTTAATCGCCACAACCACGTGCTACGTCTCTCATATTTAAAATGCTTTATTGACGATCACCACGTCTTATTTCTGTCGTCTATATAACCGCTTTGCTTTATAACTTTAGAGAGCAGAGATAGAAACCCATTCGGATTAAGCCGTTTGCAAAAGCCGTCTTACGTTATTTTGTAGAGGGTATTCAAGTGGTTTGAATTGCCCGGTAAAGTTGTTCGCTGTTAATGATAGCACAGTCGGTGTTATAGATTCGAAATTAATTAAACTGGAAAAAATCTTCATTTAAAATCCTACGCTCTGTGAACCCGCAATGTGACTGACAACATTTGAATAAAGGTTATATTTTATTTCAAACTGTGATTTAGTAAACTATATTTCGGAGGTAGGATTGGAGAGAACCATCCAATGAATCCTCCAGAAGATTTCTTTCACCCAGAACAGCGTGGTCCAACTACGGGCCCGCGGGCCGCATGCGGCCAGCGAATGTAATTTGTGCGGCCCGCGGAACAATTTTGCACAATTCAAGTCTTGTCGATCACAAGCAGCGGTAACCTTGTATAACAAGGCATGGCGAGCTGATGGAACAGAGTCTAGGGTTGAGACCGATTCCAAGTGAAGACCTTTTTTTTTGGAGAACGCTATGATTTTGGGACAAAAATAGGTATTTCTAGCCGGTTGAGGCCCGCAAGCTTGAATAATTTTGAAAAGTGGCCCACAAGAGTGCAGAAGTTGGACCACCCTGACCCAGAAAAAGGACTTTTTTAATTAGAGAACATTATTTTCGACGTCAAATTATCAATAAGAACATAATTCTCGATTAAGCGAAAGAAGTTAGCTTACGTTGGGATCGAGGCCAACATAATTTTAGATTGTAACCATAATTTTAGATGGTTTACTTTTGATTCGATAGCTATTATTTCACACAGTGGCAATAGCGCTACCACTTGGGTAAGACACTTTACGGCACTTTCCCCTACTTGGTGATCTTGGCAAGCAGTTTTAAATTACAGTTATATCACTATTAAATTACAAGCGGACAGCTATAACTTGGTAGGTATCTCCGGAAGCAGGTTGGGGTAATTGCTTGCCCTATTTGCGCCTCCGTCGCTTTCTTGCGAGTCAGGAGGATAAATATAATAATAAAATAAAAAATAAATAAACAAGAGTGAGGTTCTAGACACTCCTGATAAAGACTTTTATCTTTTCGTGAGTGAAACCAAATCAGGGTAATCATTTGATCCTGCTTTGACTGTTACTCAAAATTAAAAACCTTTAACGATGTTTGGCGAGAGGGTAGGAATAGATAGAGATGATTATTGGGATTCGGACTTGAAAACAAAAATATCCGCTTAAAACTCCAAAATTAAATATATCAAGTTGTTAGTTATATAAGATTAGGTTTTACCACAAATTTTGGCACGGTCAGGTTTTAAAAAAACACAAAGTTATTACAAGATGATCTTTCTTTTCTTTTTTAATAATAAAATTCGTGTGGAAAAACTGTATTTGTTGTAAAATATTATCGTAGCTTACTCATACTATTTCCTTTTTTGTGTATGTAGTTTTGCGAAGCAACGTTAAATATTTTTTTCTAATTATGAAAGTGAAGCTTTGTTTTTGTTGATTTAAAATTGTAATGTTGAGGTAGTTTTTAAACCTTAGTGATAGTTTTTTGTATGTATTCATCTTTAATTAGTATTATACTTAATGGTGTTACTTAGTGTAAAGTGATAATTTTGCACTGGTACTAATTTGAGCTATAAGCGATTTTTGTTCATGATACTAACCCAGATGCCCCTGCAGTTACTATCACTGCTTGTGAGATACTTTTTCTCTTGGTTTCTTCTTTATTTCACTCTGGTACTGAAAGGGGTATTTCAGCTTAGTTTCACCAAAAATAAATTGCTTACAGTGACTTCTTGAGGAGACCCCTAATTTCTTGCTGTGAGCACTGTAACATGAAACATTCATCAGTTCAATGAGTTAGCAGTTTGTAATTAATTCAATCATGTAAAAGCCAAAGCTGCTTGTTAATTTCTATTTAATTCAAAGTATTCATTGTTAGTTAGTTGTTATTTTTTTGATGTTGATTAAGAAATATTATTTAAGTAAGTAATTAAAGAATTTGAAATGGTGACTTTTTGGGGTCTTTTTAAGAAGTCATTGAAGGTGATTTTTGGGGTCTCTTCAAAAAGTTACCATATGCAATTTTTGGATCTTTTTACTATTAACTGTCACCTTTAATTTATAAAACTTTTTTCTTTCGTTTTCTTTTTTCTCACTCACTTTTCTTTGCTCTTCCTCACTTTTCTCTTTTCTTTTTAAATAAATAACGAACTATATATCTCAAGCTTTATTTTAAAATAAAAATATAACTTTGCAAAAAAATACTTAAAACAACATTTTTAATTATTTTTTATCACTTTATTTTAATTTAGTAAACATGGATAACTTGATTTTCAACCAAAATAATCACTTTAAATGATATTTTAATTTTAATTTGTGCAATGGCTTGCAGTAAAAGAGATATTAATCAGTCATATGACCAAGCCAAGCTTTGTAATAAAAAATGCTTCAAACATCTTGTTGATATTTCTTACAACTTTATTTTTAATTAGTAAACAAGGACAACTCAATTTTCAACCAAAATATTTACATTAAATGGTATTTTTGTTTTGATTTGTGCAATGGCTTAGAGTAAAAGAGATATTCATTGACCATACTTGTGTGACAGCATGACAGCTTCAGAAAAACAGATGTTAATTAGTCATATGACCTAGCTAAACTTTGTAATAAAAGTATTTCAAATATTTTGTATATATTTCTTTCTACTTTATTATAAGTTAGTAAACATAAACAAGTTGATTTTTAACCAAACTAGTCATTTTAAATGTTGTTTTAGTTTTGATTTGTGTAATGGCTTACAGTAAAACAGATGTTAATTAGTCATATTTTCAAAAGTAAATATTTTGGTTGAAAATCAAGTTGTCCTTGTTTACTAATTTAAAATTGGCAAAAAACTTTAAACAAGATGTTTGAAATAATTTTTTTTAGAAAGCTTAGCTTGCTTATATGACCAATTAGCATCTGTTTTACCATGAGTTGTCCCACAAACCAAAACTAAAATAGCATTTAAAATGAATAGTTTGGTTGGAAATCAAGTTATTTATGTTTATGATTTGAAAATAAAGTGGTTAGAAATATTTTTTTTTTTTACTGAAAGCTGTCACACAAGTATGATCAATTATTATCTCTTTTACTGTAAGTTGTCCAACAAATTAAAACTAAATACCATTTAAAATTAATATTTTGGTTGAAAATCAAGTTGTTTATGTTTATTAAGTTAAATTAAAGTGTTTAGAAGTATAAACAAGATGTTTCAAGTATTTTAATTACAAAGCTGAACTTGGTTGTATGATTGATTAACATCTTTTTTTTTTCTAAGGCATTGCATAAATCAAAACTAAAATACTATTTAAAGTGAATATTTTGGTTTAAAATCAAGTTGTCCATGTTTACAACTTGAAAATAAAGTGGTTTACAAAGCTTAGTTTGGTCATATGGCTGATTTATATCTATTACTTGAAGCCATTGCACAAATCAAAACTAAAATAGCGTTTAAAGTTAATATTTTGAGTGAGGGAAAGCAAAGAAAACAAGAGAAGGTTTTTAAATGAGAGAAGATAAAAGTTTTAAAATAAAAGTGACAGCCAATAGTAAAAGAGATCCCAATTTTTTTGTGTGAAACTAACCTGGATCCCCTTGTGGTTTTTGAAGAGATATTGTTCCTTTTGGTTTCTTTTTTATTCCATCCTAGTGTTGTAGGTGGAATTCCAGGTTAGTTTAAACAAAAATATTGTTTACAGTGACTTCTTGAGAAGATCCTATTTTTCTTAGTGAAATTGTTGTTGTTGTCCCTCCTCCAAGTAGCCACCTAAACTCCTCAAAGAAGCTAATCTAGATTCTCACTCTTAGATTACCTTTGCTGCTTCTAAAGGCTTTTTGCCCAGACTAGTGGTGTTGTGTTGGTACTTGACTACAGTTGAAGAGGTGATTAGTATCAAGCATAGTGGGCATTGTGGCAAGTATGAGTAAGTATCAAGGTTCACTGTATGTAAGTAAGTTTGCAAGAGTGGTAATTTGTTAGCTCTGAGCTGTCCCAGTTTTGTTTGCATATGACGTGGTAATGTTTCTTCTGATAAATGAATGTCATAGGGTGTGGTGTTAGTAATTTTGTTGTTTTTTCTGAAACTGAGAAATTGTGAGATGATGGAAGTGTGAATGTGTTTGAGGTTTTCTCGACATTTCTAAGGTGTTATATCTAGTTTTGAGATGATGATGTTAGTGTGTTTATTGTTATGAAAGATTGTAACTTTCATATTTCTGGGTGGATCTGAGTATGCATTAAGATTATGTAAAGGGTGTGTTTGTGTTTAAATTGAGTAGCAAAAAGTTTGAGATGGGTGCCCATTGGAAGGACCTTGTTTTTATTGTGTAGGTGTTGAGTGTTTGTATCGCATGTGCAGTCTGTAGCAATGTGCAAAGCTGTCTTCCGAATGGTTTGCAGTGTTTTAATGTTGGTATTTGATATAATAGGACTCTATATGATGTTTGCTTATTTCAAAATGGAGTGAGTGATAGCTTTGAATATAGAGATGATTAGCTTTTTTGTTTAGCTTATTTGTAGAAATGAGTGCTTTCAGAATGTAAAGTGTTTGTTTTGCTGTATTGATAGTTATCTTTATATGTTGTGAAAATGTCAGTTTTGGGTCAACAGTGATTTCAAGAATTTTTGGGTGTTTTGTTTGATTGTTGCAATGCAACAGGTACAAATACGTGTTTTGATTTAAGTTACCACAGCTTTCATATAGGAGATGTTTTGACTCCTGAGCACAGCAAGCTAGAGACAGTATTGCTTTTTGGTAGCAAAGCTCAGTTAGTTGAATACCTGATAAGATAAAAAGGTTGTTCATTGGTGTGGAATGCAGGCGTCTGGTCACTATGCCCAAGGCATTGTTAATGGGCTTGTTGATAAGGCAAGTATGGGCACTGTGACACCAAACAAGCACACAGTACTCAGCCATGGAAATGGACCAAGGCAAGGGTGGCTGTGCAAAGTATTGTGGCATCTGCACCTCAGCTTGATCCAGCAAATCACTTTAGAAGCCCAATCCAAGATGTTAACTTATTGCATGGTGACTGCTAAGTGTCAGTGGGCCCTATCCAGCTTTATGTTGAGATTAGTGGGTTTTGCACAAAACAGTAGGATATCTCCATCAACAAAGATGTTAAGCTCATGTTGTCCCTCCTTGTTCTAAAGATGAAAAGCTGTGGACACAGTCTTTGTTATACTGAGCTTGAGCTTCCATTTGTAGAGGTAAGAGAATTGGGTTGTCTGTCCTGAGTAAGAGTCCCCTCTTTTCCTGCCAGTTGCTTGCATAGTGCCAGATGGCTAAGTCATCAGCATAAACAAATTTTTGCCAACTGTCATTGACAGGTCATATGTATAGATATTAAACAAGACAGAAGCTAGGACTGATTTTTGTGGGACACCATTTTTATGGCATCATAATCTGCTTTGTTTTCCAGTACTGGTGGTGAGAGTAAAACTTCAATTATAAACAAGTTCCATAATCAATGAGACCATGTTCCTGTTCAAAATGGTGTAGCTTGCAGGTGAGATTGTGGCACCATACAGTATTGTAGGCTGCTGTGAGATTGACAAACACATTGCTAACCCACTTTTTGGATGAAAAGATATCCTCAATTTTTTGATTTAGAAAAGTGACTTGATCTGCAGTTGACATTCTGCGGTGAAACCCAGCTTGCTCTCTAGTTAGCAGCAATTGGTTCAACATGGCATAAATAAGCCTCTCCAAGATCTTAAAGGGGACACAAAGCAAAGAGATAGGTCTTTACCTCTTCAAGTAGAGTTGGCATAAAGAGTCAAGGTTTGGAGCTTTTCCAGATTTAAACACCTAGAGGGCATTGGCAAATTCTTTAGAGAAAAATCTCCAAAGATACATTTGTCAGGCAGTATTCGAATCTTCCAGAGTTGGGACACCTCTGTAATGACAAGTCTGGCTGACTCAGGGTTTATTGTTTTGTATATTTGATTTTTAACTAACTTTGAGGCAATCAAATTGGAGATAATGGGGAAAAGGTGGCATATGTGTCTGGTTTTGCCAGTGAAATTGTTGCTTCACCCTGAGAAGCCCATAGAAAAACCTGGTAAAGGTGTTTGCATTCTGCATCCCAACATAGGACTGTCGTTCTGTATAGCTATTTCTGCAATTGTGTGCAATTGGCAATTTTGCTGCTGCAAAAATGGTATTGCAGAAGTTCTGGTATGCTTCATCTATAGAACTAGAGTCAGGAGATGGTAATTCCTGAGATAGCTATAGTTTCCAGTTGGCCTGGTGGAAGTTTCAACACATATATGGCTCATTTGGGACTGGGCCAGATTTTTTGAGGCTGTAATTAGCAATGGTTGATGTTGGGACATAGGAAACTTCTCTAAAATATATCTGTCAATTTTGGAGTTGTTTAAGTCTTGCAAAAGCCAGATTAGGATTGGTTTCAGTGACCAGAAAAGAAGCTAGGGGTATCTTTTGGATGTATAAATAAGAGGAAAAGATTTCCCTTGGCTGCTTAGTCACCAGGCATTCTCCATCTGGATTGGTGCAACTATAGTCCCAGTCAGTGTGCTGGCAGTTAAAATCACTTGCAAAAAGATAGGGGTATGGCAACAGTGGAATAGCTGTTAGTGTGAGTTACAAGGTTGGTGGTTTGTAGACGTTGACAATCCTGCAGCTATCAATATCCACAACCACTCAATTGCTAATCGATCCACAAGGGTCCAGCTAAGTTCCTTGTGGAAAAACATAGCAAGGCCATACTTTCTGCTTGAGACCCAACCAGCCAGTGTAAAGTGTAGTATCACTATCTGGCCTGCATTCGTGCAATGGGTCTCTTGTAAGTGATTGACAAAAGCCTTATGTCTGGTGGCCAATTGGCTGATGACACAAATCTTATTTGCACATAGGCCTTCAACATTTATATGTAGTATTACGGGCACAAATGGCCCAGATCTAGCGTTTATGAATTTATCAAGTCTCTTTAGCTTCTGGAACCAAGGGTCTATTCTTTTACCATCGCAGAAGCACCCTAAATTCATCATCATTTGCCTGCTCGTTTGCCAGTTACTGATACTTGCCACATAGAGGCTGATAATATGACTTGTTTTTGTTCACCCTAATGTTGTAGGGGGAATAGGAGATCAAATCAAAGTGAAGAACTTTTTTTTAGAGATACCTATGATTTTGAGAGAAAAAAGGGAAATACAAGGTCAAAGCCCCTTTTTTTTAGAGAACATCAAGTTTTGGAAATCCTTGCCTCAGGCCCCTAACTTTAAATGGTTGTTGTGCCATGCAATGGGATTAGAATGCACTAAAACAAATGATCATAAAATTAATATAGTGTCAAAACCTTAAAGCTCTTAAATGAGAAATAAGTGCTTTTGTTCCAAATCAAAATAATTGATAAACATTAAATTTTTGGATTTTTATATTTCAGTATGCTATTTCTTATTGTATATTATCATCCAAAATCTTTTAAAACTTTTGATTTTTTACTATATAAGGCCTATATAATTTTTATTCTCAAATGCTTGTTATGTAAATATAATTTTCCAATTTATGTCAAAGTTTTTGCAGTACACATCTATCAAGAATTATTGCATGAGCGACATCATTAAGTAGTTTCAAGCACTGTTTTGATGGTGCACTTAACTGACATGATTGTAATTCAAAATCTACTCATTCATTCTGTTGTGTCCTTGGAAAGACATTTTACAGCAGGGATGTCAAACTCATGGCCCTCAGAGCCCTCCAATGTGGTCCTTGAGCATCCATCAATAATTGTCATATTTTGTAAGGTTTTTATCTAAAAGTAATACATTTTTTTAAACAAGCACAGATATGCCATAACATCTTGATCTCACAAAAAAATAATAACACCTCCACTGACTCATAAATTAAGTCGCAATTTGCATTGCAATATATGTTGCAAACTACACCCAACTAAAAAATATGCTATAAAAATAGATTGAAAATGGCATGTGGTCCTTGGCACAATTCCCAACATGCAGTGTGGCCCCCGGAAGCCCGCAAGTTTGACACCCCTGCTTTACAGCCCTTTTGCTTTGCTTGGTAGGCTTAGCAAGCAGCTCTAAATTTCAGCCATATCTAAATTAAAACTGAAAACCAAAGTAAAAAATTTTAACTACACAGCAATGTCTGGCATCTCTGGAAGCAGGTCAGGGTAATTGTTTGATGGTTGCCCTAAGTATCATGCCTCTGACTTTTTTTGCAAGTCAGGAGGATAAAAAAAGTGGTGAAAATTTTTAAAAATAGTTGATTAGGCTATAGTTTTAAAGTTTTTTATTACACTGCATCAATACATATGTAAAAAAACATCATTACATATGTTTTCTTAACTTGCAAAATCTTTAGTCTTTTATAACTGTTAACATAAAAAACTAATGTTTAGATGTTATATTACGAAATTACGAAAGCAAATCATAGTTTAGTATATAACTTAAGATATTTATGATAAAATTTAAGTTTTTTGCAATGTTGATTGCTAGCAAGATATAAAACAAGCGAGGTTTGTGTTTGATTTTTGCAATAATTGATACTCACTTATTGGTATAATTATGGTAAATATTGTAAACATTAAATATTTTTTATAACATATTTATTGCATGTAAATAGTACGTTTTCTATTTACTATTTAGATGCTTGGTGTTTAAAAATTTAGCTATTAATTTTTTGAATTGCAAAATGCTAGCTGTTACATCTTATGGGCGATTATTTTTTCGTGCTATAGCAAATTCTCTAACTCAAAGTGAGTTTGAGTATGTTCCTGTTTCATATCCACTCAGTAGAAGAGCTATTCAAAGTTTTTCATATTCATCACCAGGTATGAATACTAGATATAAAAAGATTTGTTTTGTATTGTTTATCATACTAGTACTTAAATTCCAAATGGTGGTGTTTTATAACTGCTTTCAAAAATTCCAAAATAACAGTGTATTTGTTTATTTACATGTATGTAGGATTTTTTTAATTTTTAACAAATTTATATTTGGCTAACTGAAGAAATAGTAAAAGGTATTTTTTAAAAGTGTGATGATTTTGTTAAAATTCTCATATAAAATATTTAAAAGTTTACAAGTAATTTTATGTAAAATTCATATTCAGTTTTATTTAAAAATTGAAATTAGTCATTAAGCTTTAATTTATCTGGTTTTTTAGTTGCAAATGTGTCCAATCCTTGCAAATTAGTCTCTGCCATTTCGGGATTTTCAAAATTTGATTCACCGTCTCGAAATTCTTCTCGAGTCCCTCCTAGAGCTATATCTGCTTTGGACAACAAGTTGTTTGGTGATGACGCTTGTTTTGTAGCTTCCTACAATGCTGCAGATGTTTTAGGTAATGCTATTGTTTTTGCATTGTCAATTGTTAGTCAATCTTTTGGTTTTTATGTATTTGTAATATTTGAATTGTTTTTATAAATAAGTGCAAAGAAGTTTATGCAAATCCGAATTATTTTTGTGTCTTGTCAGTATTACTAGCTGGCAAGACTATATTGATTTTATTTAATCTTTTAGCTTAGTGAAACCAATTATATCTCTGACCGACACTTAATTGCTAGTCTGTTATTTTAATGCAAGAATATTGTTTTTCCTTCCATGTATTTTTACAATATTTTATTCATATAATGCCTTTAATACTGTGCAAAGAATTGAATTGAGTATATAGCTTGATGGAAGTATGCCACATATACATAGTTTATCACAGAAAAGAACTTAAGCTTAAATAACCTTACAATTTTTCAATGATATTATTTAAGTTTTCTGTTAAATAAGTTTTGTTTTTTTCCATTTTTAAGTGAAATCAAGTAACATAATTTCTGTCTTGCTGGAAAAAGCTTGCCTGCTTTGTTACAAAAATTTGTTTTTGTTAAGGCGTTGCTGATGGCGTTGGAGGTTGGAGGAGACATGGTATTGATCCATCATTGTTTTCAAAAAAACTCATGGCTGCTTGTGAAGCACTAGTCAAAAGTGGTCGTTTTGTCCCAAGCAAGCCATCTGAATTATTGGCATGTGGTTATAGAGAATTACTACAAGACAAAGTCCACATTGCAGGTTAAATTATTGATTTTTTTTAAGTTTTAAATAATCTTAAGTTTTTATTGTTTTATCACTGAAAAACAATAAAAATTTTCACAATTTTCACAATTTTTGTGCCAATATCAGGGGTGCAAAACTTTTTATGGAGTTTAATAGCATGTTGAAATTTTTGGTAGCACATTTGTTTTAGCTTTACCCTGTCATATTAAAAAATTGAAAATTTCAGTTCTTTATCGTTGCAATAAATTTTAATATTCCTATATTTAACTAACAATGCTTTGCCAACTGCTCCCTATTTATTCACGTTTTTACACCGCTGGTCGATATGAATGTTATGTATTTTCAGTAAAACGTCTTTATGTCTTATACAAATTAAAGCATGTTCTACCCCAAAATGCTCTTCTCAAATTATATTATTCACTTGTTCATCCTCATTTACTTTACAAACTGGTGGCATGAGTTCCACGTTTCTCATCTACTTACATAAACTTGCTTCTATTCAAAATAAAGCGGTGAAACTGATAGGCAGAGGGCATTTTTTGGAGAGTACAACACAACTCTATGTAAAACTAAAAATGTTAAAACTTTTTGATTTATATAAATATGAAACTTCCAAAATAGTCCATGACTATATGAACAGTAACCTTCCTCTTTCCTTCTCCAATTATTTTAACAAATCACGTGAAGTGTCCAACCATTCAACAAGAACTTCAGTAAACCCGTACAATTTGTACAAACCATTATATCGTACAAACAGAATGCAAAGAAGTATCAAACATTAAGGCGTTAAGGTATGGAATTTCATTCCGCAAACAATTCAAAAACTTCCAAAAGCTTCTTTTAAGATCATATTAAAATCGTTTTTGTTACAATCTTATAATTCGACAAATTTCTAATCCTCCACACAATTCTAATTTTAATTCTCTTGTAAAATCAAAATGTCGTCGCATTCATCTTTGGTGTTTCTGATTTTAAGTTTGAAGGGTGGCGCTTGACTCGAAGACCGAGGAGGTCCATTCGCAACTTCCCCATTGTCAAACAACATATTTAATTGCATCCTGTTACTATTGGTTTATTATTTAGTATGTACTTGTTTCGTTTTTATTGTTTGTTGTTTTTTTGGTTTTATTTTTCATATTTTGTACTGGTTAATGTTGTTTGATGACAAAACAAATTGATTGATATGTGTAGTTATGTTGCTTTGTTTATTTTCATGTAGTAAGCTTTTTAAAAGATTTAAAACAGGGGTGTCCAACCCGTGGCCGGCGCAAGATTTTTCGAAGAGCTCTGTCCCGCCCATTTTGGCAGAAATCGAAGACAGATTCCATGTGCAGACCTCCTTCTATCTTGTTTTTTTCGGAGATCGCTAGTTTTTAGTGAAAATCCGAGAAGCATACGTCCCGGTTCAACAGTTGGATTTTTTTTTTTAAGAGAACACCTTGATTTTGGGACGAAAATTGAAAAATATGAAGCTGAATTCAAGTGAAGACTTTTTTTTTTAGAGAACACCTTGATTTTGGGACGAAAATTGAAAAATATGAAGCTCAATTCAAGTGAAGACTTTTTTTGATCTTGGGACGAAAATTGAAGTGTATTGTTTGCTTGGCCCGCCAATATTTTTGATGAGCCAAAATGGCCCTTGAATCAAAAAAGGTTGGACACCCCTGATTTAAAGTATCAAGGTTGCTTTATCGAAAACTTTAGTAAATATCGACTAACGAGTTACAATATAAGCCAATATGACTTGAATTTCATTTTAATTTAACTGTTTCTCTGTTCCAGTGTATTACGATTATAAATTTTTATATGTCGCTTTCTACAAAAAAGGTAAAGTTTTTTTTAACTTGCCATAAAAACCACCGTTTAATCGTATACCCATAAAGTCCTTAAGTAATCGACAAATTTTGCGTATGCTATTTGGTCTTTTCACAATACACTCACAGTGTCATAACAATCTCAACAACTCTGTTCTTCACTCTTGATTCATGTTGATTCACAGTTCAATATCAAAATTTAATCTCTAAGGTCACTTTTTATAGTTGTGTTTGATTTGCTCGGGAATTTTATTAAAGCGCCTCGTGATTTATCTTGTCAACAGCCGATTGCGTCAATGAAATCGATGGTCTGTTGCTAGGTTTGTTTAACAGCCTGCTTTTCGGATTATTGTCGTTGCTTTACAGTAAGTTCAGGGCTTAATGATTACCAGGGGTCTCGTGTTTGTGTGTCGCTTCATACCTACACTTGTCTGTTTTTTCAAACTCGACGAAATTTTAGGAAACCCGAGTTTAACATCAGCATATATAGGAACAGTGAACGCGGTTTCTGATCCCGAGAATTTTCGCAACCATGGTGCAGGCTGCTCTATGCCAAAAAAATCTCTGCTCTCAATGAAAGTGTTGCTTTGTTCCAGGAAGCAGCACGGCTTGCATCGTTGCCGTTGATCGAAACAAGCAGTCCCTTCACGCCGTTAATCTCGGAGATTCCGGCTTTCTCGTCGTAAGACGGGGGGCAATCGTTCATCGATCCAGCGAGCAACAGCACGCCTTCAACACGCCTTATCAGCTTTCAATTCCGCCGCCAGAGCAAGCTGAGATGGTTTTACACGATGCGTGAGTTTTTTTTTTTTTTCTGCAAACTTGTGGCTACGCGGTTAAAGATTTAAAATAGTATCAACGACGCTGGTAATAATCCTTATTTGTTTTATTATTTGAATACAGCCCGGTTAGCATAGGGGCTGATACTTCTGCCTGCTGTATGGATAGTCGTAGTATTCATTATATTCTGCTGCTCTTCTGGTAAAAACAAAAAACTTTTGTTAAAAACCTTTTCAGTTTATTAAAAAACTAAAAATTAAAACAAACAGTCTATGTTTCAGGTGCGGTTACAAGCACGCTTCGTCAGGATAAAAGCTCAAATGACTGCAAAGTTAAGAACTCTAACTTAAATGTTTTCAAAAAAACAGATGCCAAACATAGCGGGAAATTACTCAAGCGTAGTAGTAAATCAGTACTTCAAAAAAAAATTTTTTTTACATGTACAAGTTACACGTACAAGTTTCGTGTAAAAATTAAAAAAATATTTTTACACGAAACTTTTTTACAAAAGGTTTTTAACAAAAGTTTTTTGTTTTTACCAGAAGAGCAGCAGAATATAATGAATAATACACCTGGTAGCAAGAAAAATGGCATAGTCGTAGTATTAATGGGATGGGCCTCGCGACGTGCTTCGGCGTGACGAACGGAAGTTAACTGCTACTTTGGCTTTATATCAGACGACAGAGCTACAATATTCAAAGAACAGTAGAGTTATAAATCGAATTAATTTGACGTAGAACATGACACGACGCATTGTTAGTGCGACATGTAAAGAGTTTACAGTAATTGGAGTTAGCAATAAATATTGTTGAAAATAAATGCGTATTTCGTAACGTACTCATTGCCTAATTAGAATTTTTAATCAAGGCTAAGCTAAAATTAAAACTTTGCGCTCCCCTGTGCACTGCTTCACAAAGCAGCGGCTGTTAATCTTTTCGGCCCAGTTTACCACTAAAACCCATTACCAAAGTTCGAATTTTTTCTTGATTTTTTTAGTGACGATATTTGACCGCCTGCTATTTAGCTAAAAGAGACTGTTAGCTTTGTGTTGTATAGGCTTCGCATAATTGGCATAACAATTAAAAGAATTTTAAGAATTTTACTCATTCACATCATATTGCATCAAAAAGAACTTCTACAAAAGTCAAATACAAAAGTACAAAAGTCAATTTCTAGCGTTGCGCAGCGGGATGTTTTTTAATTCACAAGCAGAGTATCTTTCAATGTTTGTTTAAGCTTTACTTTAAGGTGAAGCTGATTATGGTGACCTTGCCAGTGAACAGTCATTGAAAACTTGTGTAGTTTTGTTTTATCGACTGCTTATTTAGCGTTGAAGACGCCGAAACATCGTCGTTCGACCTTGAAGTTGGCGATATCATATTAACTGCTACCGATGGTCTGTTCGATAATTTACCAGAAACTGTCATCTTGGAAGAGCTAGCGTCGGTAAAGGTAATTTCTATTTATGCTAGAATCGCTTTGTGAAAAAAGTGTTACATAACTTTTTCTCCGAAATTTGCAAAGAATGTACCAAGAATTCGTAGTATCGAAAGTGTATTTGCTCTAAAGGAGCAGCAAGGTTATGTTCATTTGATTATGAATCGCATTCAAGCGCAACGACTAACATTATTATTATATATTATAAGCGCAACAGCTAACATATACTATTATGCGCAACAACTAACATTATTAAGTTTTTTGGGACCCAGAAACTTACAATTCCAATCGTTGAACGTTGACTAGACTCAACGATAAAATGTATATTTGTAATTCAACCTGTAACTTGTGATCACGTGACACACATTCGCCAGCATGAAAAGGCAATTTATCTCAAACGCATCGGCATGAAACCTGATTACGATTTGCTTTCAACTTGATAACAAACCGCTGCCGACTTCAACTCTGACGTTTTGGGGCCGGGTGATTGTGAACTGCGTGCCGCCCAGAATCACGTTACGGTAGACTAAGCTACAACAATGGTAGACTTTTACCGTTCTGTCCAACCCCTACATACCTTGGGGTAAAACTGGACAGATCGCTCACGTTTCGTCACCATTTAGTGGCATTGCGCAAAAAACTATCATCGCGCGTCACACTGTTGAGGCGACTCGTGGGCTCGGGATGGGGTGCTGGTGCTAAAACACTACGCATAGCCACCTTGTCTCTAGTCTACTCAACAGCTGAGTACTGTGCGCCAGTCTGGTGTCGCAGTGCTCACACTCGCCTCATTGACAGTGTCTTGAATGACGCCTTGCGCATAGTTACTGGATGCCTGCGTCCCACTCCAACGGACCACCTACCTGTACTCTCAGGCATCCAGCCAGCTGAGCTTCGCCGACTGGGAGCGACACTCTCCTTGGCTTACCGTGGATCTCTGGACCCCGATCATATTTTGCATGGTCTTTTAAGTGGGTCCTCAGATACTGGCCAAGTGAGACTAAGATCCAGACGCCCGTTTGTGCCAGGTGCGCGGAATCTCTTGGACAATCTTGCCAGACTTGGCATCCGCGCCTCTGAATGGACAAATCATAAATGGAACGCGGAGTACTGTGAAAGTGCTTCCAGGCTCCGTGCTTTTGTGCCCGGGACCAGTGTCAGGCCTGTTGGGATGGGCTTACCCCGAGCAGCTTGGGTTAAGCTCAACCGCCTGCGGACTGGTGTTGGGCGATTCCATTCGTCCATGCACAAATGGGGTCTCGCTCCTTCACCGAATTGCGAGTGTGGCGCCTCAGAGCAAACCGCAGACCATGTACTAACAATGTGCCCCATACATCGGGCACCACATGGAGCACGAGGTCTGACGGTTTTGGATGACGAAACTCGATGCTGGCTTAATGACATCACTGCCAGCATCTGATCCAGGCAGTGCAGCAGTCTGGGGTAGTAAAAGGATAAACCCTCGGCCCCAGTTCTGTTTGTGTCTGGCCTGGAGTGGATGCCCTTCAAACGATGACGACGACGACGACGACGACGACGACGACGACGTTACGGTTACGTCCCGATCTCGTGATCAACGCTGGCCATCATTTTGCAGGATGACGAAGACAGCTTGCAGCGTACCGCTTGGAGCATAGTGGAGCACGCTCTTGAGAAGGCGTTCGATCCCGATTACATGTCGCCATTCGCGATACAAGCGCGAAAAAACGGTTACGTGTCGACTACCGGTAAGCCCTTGCTTCAAATTTACTATTTCCAATTATCAAAAAGAATTTTCTTTCAACTTAGTTTTATATAACTTTGAAGTGCTCAAAAGTTTGTTTTTTTTTCATAACTGATCAGAGACTAAAATAGTAAAAGATTTGGCTAAATATTTTAAAAGAACTTTCCAAGTCTTACCACGGCGTCCGAAATTATTTGATTTTTAACGTTAATATTTAATAATAATATGATAATTTTTTTTATAATAGCTTTCTAATATTATAATATTAAATATAATAATAATTATCAATTTACAATCGTATAATTCACATTTCTTAGAAGCACACACCCCACCCAGTCGAACGCTAGCGCTCTGCTAGTAACGTGTTAGTCACATGCTTTAACGTCGTTTCAAATGAATTATAGCTCTAATAAACTTGTTTTTGTCAATAGAAGTAAGCAAACAAGAGGTGACACCGCGCAGTGACATCATTTTGAACTTTAGTCATGCAAGCGCAGCAATGCGGTTAGGAGTTAAGCGTCCGTTCCCCCGAAACAACAAAATTTCTGTTAAAAATGCTTTTTACTGCATTTGTCACATGACTGAAGTCGCTGATGGTATCAACCAACGCGATTGTTTTTGTCGAGATTGGTTTTCTCATTTCTCTACTTTTTGTCGGTATTTTCTGACATCAATTGTTTGCTTTTTCATCAAGGTCATTAAATGAAACATTGTGTTGGTCACGTGTTTCATGGCGCTTTCACTTTTTCTTTGTTTTGAGAAATGAGCATGAGTTTCTTTGATGGGATTCCGCAGTGGGCACATTTAAATATAGTGTAGAGTAGACCAACATTTTCAAGGTTTTTGCTGGTTAAAAGTCGACTTTACACGGCCTCATGCTTCTCTCGACCATTTTCTGGTTGACTTAATACAATGATTTCACAGTTGGCTGCGCTCGGCAATTCTTTGACCAATCAAATTTACAATCCAGTTGAAAATAGAGCTGTTAAAAAGTGCTAAGATTTATTCATTTATAATTCTTTACATTCTAAGCATCTTGATAAAAGTAATTCCTGTTGCTTTTATTTTTCAGGTGGAAAGCCAGATGACGTAACGGTTCTCCTTTCACTTGTAACTCGACCTGGTGATTGACAGATATCGTCTTTTGAATTTCGCTAATCGATCATCTTATTTATTATTTTGCTTCTTGCTAACGTCATGTTTGCTTTTTGAAGTTAGTTACGGTATAGTCTAACATTGTCTCAAAAAAGCTACGTGTAATTTTACGATTTGCTTCGACTTCATCGCCTTCAACTAGGAATCCTCCCGCTTCACGCCGGCTACGAATCTCTTGATCACGAAAAAGCGATTGCTCTGTCACTGTGTTCGATTTGCAACCGAGTGTAGGGATTAGGCAATGAAATTTTTTAAACGTTTGAGCTTTTTGATGCTGAATATCATTTGTGTTTGTATTTTTTTTTTTTTTTTTTTTTTTTTTGAAGCTGTACAAAATTTGATACGTAGATCGTGCTTAATGGCTTATAACCGTAACGAGTCATTTGCAGTTAGTCTCAATGGAACTGTTTTGCACATTTTAACCCCTTACGTAATTGTGCTTCCTGCTTGTTGCTCTAAGCATTTGCTTGTAGTATCTTGTGTTATTACACCTTCATACTTTTATAGTGTACCGTATTTCTTTGAATAGAAACCGCACCAAACGATAAAAGAATAAAGAAAGAAGCTCCAAAAATGCAGGTACAATCGGAATTCCCCGTTTTACATCTGTAATACAGTATGTTACTTTTCAAATAAAACTGCTTCCATACTCTGCAACTTTACGACGTAATTTTTGATTTACGAAAGAATTCAACACGCAGCTGGAGATCAACCTAAATCGGTCCTAATTTCCTACACAAACAAACAATTTAGAAACCCAGCTATTTCCAGACAGTCTGTTGGATATCTCTTCTTTTACTCTGTAGTTCTAATTGCCGTGAAAAAGTCGGAGAATTTTTCTGGCAAAATGCCTCCTTTCAAAAGATTTAAAACTTTTTGTGTAGAATAACTTTTTTACAGCTCTGTTATTTATTATAGAGAAAAATTATAAAAGCCGCCCTTGAATAGAAATTGCACAAAATGGTTACAAAGCCGTGGCTTCTATTCGAAGAAATACGGTATTCATTAAATCCACCTCTATCGAGTTAGCGAAATCAATTTTTCGGCACATTGCAACTCTAGCAATATCATACTGCCAATTCTTTTTTTTATGCTTGGGAAGGTTACTCTTCAATAGATTTTTCATTTGACAAAAATTTGTGCTGTCGTTGAATTTATCAAAATAGCGTCTGGTTGCTTTTCATCAGTTAATGTTTGTTGATGTTTATCTGTTTTTAAACTAGCATTCAGTTCTAACCCTCATTGATATAGCTATGTTTGGTTGCTCTTCATCAGTTAATGTTTGTTGATGTTTATCTGTTTTTAAACCAGCATTCAGTTCTAACCCTCATTGATATAGCTCATGTTTTTTAAGCTTTGCTTTAATTGGCTGCAAAAAATTTTGAATGTTCTAAATTTGTTTCATCGAAATAAATCAAAATAATAAAAGAAATGTATTTCGTGAGACCATTTATAGCAGTGTTTGCCAGCTCTTGCACATCAATCCCAATTTGAGTAAAAAAATCTTTGTTAACCCCCTCATCCATTTCACGCTTTTAACTAAGTGATGTGAAGCGAAGAGTTAATAAATGAACACTTTTTTTTGTCTTCATTTCTATGCGATCATGCTTGATAGTGCGTGAAGAAAAACAAGTGGAGACCAAAAAAGGTCGTCAGTTTAATAACCATACATTTTTTAGTTTAAAACCTTTGCAAACAAGATACTGTTGCTTTACACCTGCAGTAGACCCCTTTATTTATTCATGGACCACTCAGAGAAACACTGATTTATAGAACGTAATTGTGGTTTGATGAACTCAGCAAACTATTTTCAGTTTTCGTGATATCCGGACTATGAGGAACAGTAGCTTCCGGTGAATCGCTCGGTAACGCAATTGAATGAAAGTCTTTTTCAGTCTTAACAAGATTTCAGAAGCAGTTTAATTTCTTTAACTGAAAAGTTGACACAACAAGGAAAAGCATAATAATCTCTACAATGACATTATGTTACGAATTAATTGACCAATGTCATTAAGTTTACGAATTTATAACCACTGCACTTTTAATACTCAAATATACAAAGCCTAAAAGCGCCCAACCACATTTCAGTAAAAAAGACGCACCGCAATAAATACAGTAGAATGCCGATTATCCAAACTTATTGGGACCAGTTCAGAAAAGCGATTTAGGATAATCGAACAAAATACAATCTTACACTACAATAATTTATTGTTCGTTATTCGCAGTGTAGTAATCATATATTTTTTTGCTTTAAATTTGAAACCCTTAGTCGACGCCAAAGCAGAAGCTGTGTTGAACAACACTCACTCTGCCTTCACACCACGTTAGAACAATTTCAAATGTGTCATACGCCCCAGCATGTGCTCGAATAAATCTGTGTTCTACTACAGTGCCTAAGGAAACAAAAAGCTTGTTAAAACCGATAACATGGAGTAGCAAAAACAGCGTAATTCTTTCGAGTGAAATATCAAAGAACAATTTTACATGAAACAAAAATAAAATATATAGCTATTACGCCTACTACTTATAGCGTTGTTAATGTAGACCGGTTTGAATAGAAGAAATAGCGATGGCTTTACAAACGGAAAGCTACTGTAAATAGTGGATTTAGGGGCACTAATAGCCAAGGTTACAAGTAATAAACTTTTTCTTGGTTTTGACTTGCGTTAAACAACTTTTCTTAAATTAAAAAGAAATCTGAAAAAGGTACCCCTCTTAAAAAATGGTGTTGAAACTGCTAAGAGGTGGGCACTTATACATAATAAAATATCAAGCAGGCCGGTAATTTTCTCCCCAAGTATCAAAAATTTGAACAAAATTTAAATTTTTCGGGCAGCGACAAAAAATTATTTGAAAAAAATCAAATTTTTTTTGGCACCGACAAGAAACCACTTGCGCTGGACAAAGTTTTAACATATAAAACGATTCAAATTATTAAACAAATGAGAAAATATAATTAAGATTTGATGTGAAGACTTTTTTAGTCACCACTGGTTTATTGGGACGAAAATGGAGAAATGAGACCGAGATTTAACCTTTTTTAGTCATCTCCAGATTTTTGGGAAGAAAATGTGTATCATTTTGCCATGGCTATTTGCAATGCTACGAGATCATGATTCAGGAAATTGTCAATAAAATTTATTTAAAACTGTAGCCTATTCCCACCAAAATTTTTTCGGCTGGTAGGGCTATGTGTTTCACCTAAATGCGATCATCAGGGGTTTTTATTTAAACAGAATTCGGTTTATGTATCTATTCACGGTAAATTATCTTCATACTTTTGTAAAATGCTTTATGATTGAAACTTTTATTAATTGAGTCCGTTTTGAACTGAATTAATTTAATAATATCAGTAACCTTAATTGGAGAAAACATTTTTATTGATATTTAATAGTTGCGTTTACGGTGAAGCAAAAAAATTTATGCCACTGCAATGAGCTCTAAAAAAGCACAATAATGTACATTTAAATAAAGCTTTGAAAAAAATCTTGTTTTCGACTTGCAATCACCTCCAATAATGAATTTCTGAGCTCGCCACTTCATGTCTGTCATTAATCTTCCTCCCTTTCGAAACCGTAAAAATACTTCCTCCCCATCCATCCTTTTGAGGATTCTGTAATTGGCCAGCATCTCCTGGACAATACGCAGTGTGTTCTTTTTTAGTTTTTACAGAGACAACAGATTTTTTATTCTTGTTCAAAAGCGTTCTAATTTTACATTTACAAGTTACTTTTATTAAATACTTAACCTGTTTTTTTTTTGCTTTTTTCTATGTAAACGAAAAGATTTGTTCATGGCTTAAAATTCTCCTCTTTTTGTCTCCGCTTCCTCTCTTTTTATTCGACAACCACTCTCGACCAATGAGAGCTATCTACTTTATAATTTCGTTTAGTTTGCTTCTTTAATCTTGTGATTTTTACTAAAGAGTGTCAGACGAATAGCTTTGGGAAAAAAGTCAGCAGCGTGTTTGAGTGGTTAAAGCGCCGGGATTGTGATCGACATAGTCCGGGCTCAAAACCCACTCGCGCTATTCTGCTGTGTTCTTGGAAAAGACACTTACGGCGCTTTCCCCTGCTTGGTGGTCTTAGCAAGCAGTTCTAATTTCAAGTCATATCTTTATTAAATTACAAGCGGACAGCAATATCTTGGCATCTCTGGAAGCAGGTCGGGGTAATTGCTTGCCCTGTGTATTTTCTATTTTTAAAGTGACTCTACGTCACTTTCTGTTGGGTGGCACTTGTAACAAAGAGTTTTAAAAATATAGCTACAAAAACAAAACTTAAACTGAAAACTTAAAATGTTGAATTCTTTATAACACTGCTTTACATGATTCACAGAAAATTTCTTGATTGCACAAAAGTTCGCTTTGTTGAGCAGCTTTTTCTTCCGGGAACTCTACGTAATTAAAGGGGTTTCTACCGACCCTAGCTGTGCAGTAGCTAAATAAAAATTTGGGTGATTTACGAAATTTGAGTAAACAGATCATTCCATAAAAGTAAGATCGCGGTCGAATCAAATTGTATGATGCTGTAATTGTACCCAACACGACCATTTCCAACAACTCTTTTTAAACTATTTCAGACGTTTTTTATTTTACATCGTAACTTCTGTGATGAAAAAAGATAAAAAAAAACAATATTTTTTAACGGATGAATTTCAAGACCATTTTTTTATTATTTAGCTTTGAATAAAAATTTTCAAAAAAAACAAACAAAATTTTCTTTAAATTTGCCACGATTTTGTATTTTAATTTTTACTAAAAAAATACACCAAGTTAACATTATATTTTATTTGAGTTTCATTAAAAGCTGCTCAGAAAAAGATTATACTAATTGTTACTAACGATTGCTACAGGGATTTTAGCTCGTTTTTTGAATGTGTTTCTACTATTCATCCTTTTTTACTGGTCTGTACAACAACGTAAAACAATTTCAGAAAGCGTACGACCATTCAGAGGTCTTGTTTAAAGCTTGAAGTGAACCTCAAACGCAAAGACATTGCTTTTTTAAAAGGTTGTATCTGCATACACCCCAGAGTGTGCTAAAATTTTTCAGGGTGCATCATGAGCACTGTTCAAGCGTGTGCAAGGCAGTCAGCCATATCCTTTTTCTTTCCATCATTTTTTAAAACCACTAATAAACTAAGGTTAACGATTTAAAAATACATGTACCCAGAGTTTTCCACTTAATGTATCAGGTACATTAACTGGAAAATAACAAAATTTCAAAATACGTTACCATGGTACATTAAATGGAAATGCACATTAAGTGCTAAAGTTTAAAAAATTTTGCGGAATACAAGTTTGTTCTAAAATTTATCACGTCAGAATGCTGGAATAATGGCCCCTTAAAACACCTCATATGCATGTTTTTATCACGAACATTACATGCGTTAATCATGCAGGAACCAAAATTGTTTTGTTACAATGGCTTTTGTGACAAAAACCTATTAATAGACATTCAAACAAAACAAAACTTTGGCGCCTATTAATGTACCATGGTACATTAACTGGCACCTGTTTCCAGTTAATATACCCATGGTACATTAACTGGGGGGGTACATTAAGTGGAAAACTCCGGTATATTGTTTTCTTCAAAAATGAAGATAATGATCCTTTCAGCTATTAAGCTGATTTTTGAAAACACACCTTTATCGTCAAACACCTTGTCATTTTTTTTTTAGTCTTTACTTCACTTTTGAAAAGAACATGACATAGATGGACAAAATGAGTTTTTGTTCCACTCTTCCATAAGAGTACAGAAGTGTACTTTACAAAAATGCTAAAAACTGCATTACGCTATCAAAAGTACATAAGATTGTAGTTGTGATCAAGAGTAATTGCATTTTGGTCTACTTAGAAATCAATAAAGCAAGGGTGTACAAAGTACGGCCCAGCAACGAGTTTTGGCGGTTCGCTTTTGGCCGCGTAATTGAGGTTTACCGAAACCCACGTTTGATTAATGTTTGTTTGAAATATTTGAATAAAATTGCTGTAATAGTTGTGTAAATATATATAAGATAACTTTTGTACGTTGATTTATGGCTTAACATGCAGTTTCAGAATTAAATATACGAAATTACTGTGAGGCCCGCGAAGGCTCAAGAATAAGAATTGCGGCCCTGACCGAGAAAACATTTTGGGCACCTCTGTCGTAAAGATTTTATATAAAGTGAATTTCATCATTTAAAACTTACAATTGAATGAGCACCAAGCAGTGGAAATTTACCAAATCAGCCCGCCCAGGAAAAAGCATAAAAAAATTTATGAATTATAAAGTCGTGGAACAACAGGAAAGATATTTAAACAAACAGAATGACAAGCGATGAATAATCGCAAAATAAAACTTATCTTGAAACATTTATAGTACAACAAAATCCACATTTCTGCATTGTAAATTTTTTCAAATAGTTTAAAAACTGAAAAAGTCAGATAACATTGAATCTTTTTCCTTTTTAAATGTATTTTTTATGAAAAATACAGTATAACGCACATTTGCTCTTATCATGGCATATTATCAACATTCAAAAATTATTTCAAGCAACAGTAACATTGGAAATTACCAACTGGCTGCCACGAAAATGAATTTTATTGAAGACAGCATTATTGTAAAATTATGTTTATTGACATTTCAACAACACTATATCTGGATTTTTTTAAATAATACAATCAAAGTAGGCCTAGATGCAAATATTATTTTGCCTTTTCTACTTTATCATTGCATTTGACGAATTCCACTTTTAAACAGATAAGAAAATGCAAGAAAACATTTTTCACACTTGCAAATTTGCATCAACTCTAATAAATGACCCTTAAGCATAGAAAAGCCATGAAAAAAACATTGATAAGTTTAAAATTAAAAATTGCACAAACTAAAATTCGAAAATCAAAATGATTTTTTTCAATATTCTATAATGTCAATTAAAAGTATGCAATGCAATATATTTACTTTTCTATTTAGCAAGCAGTTACTATTTAATAAAACTAAAAACTGGTAAAAACAATTTATTTAATTAACCAAACAAAAGAAGACATAAAATTGTGCCACAATTCATAAAAATAAGTGGAACTCGCATTACAGTTCTAACAGATCGAACAAAATTCAAGAGTTGTGTCTTAACACCAGGTTCTTCACCAAATCCACTAGTTCCTTGATCAGCTCCCCAACCAATTTTTGCCAAAAACCGTTCCTCATGCAATATAGCAGCAGCGTTTATAAAAAAAATAGCAGCTTCAATTAAAGCATACAAAGAAAATCCCATTTTTAATAAAATATTTATCTGAGAAAAACAAGATTTAAATCAAATTAACATTATAATTTTTTTACTTTATTAACCTACCTAAAATTATTACAAGTTGCATATCTTTTAATATCAGCTATTTTAGCTATTAATATCATTGTAAATTATTTTAATACATGTACACAACAAATTCACTTCATTTCATCCCTACATTTATCCTTCTGATATGCAGGAAATCATTGGAGGTACTATTACTGTCAAACAATTATTCAACCTAGTTCTGGAGATGACAAAATATTGATGTGCAATTGGAAGTTTATTATTATTATTTTTTTTTTGTTTTTATTCAATAAAATTTAGAGCTGCTTGTCAAGACCACCAAGCAAAGGTAAGTGCTATAAAGTATTTTTTCAAGAACACCATGGAATGATACAAATAAGTTTTGAAATGCAACTACATCAATCACAGCAACTGCGCTACCAAAAAATGATAAACAGTGTCAAAATGATGTTTCCAAATTTTAAGCTTTAAAAGATAAGAAAATTAAGAAAAAGTTAAGAAGTGTTGATGTTAAAACAATTATCATATAGATATAAAGCATTACAAAATTTAAAATGACCAAAATAATCAGCAGAGCATTGTAGTCATTCTAGTGTTAAAACATGGTAACATGATATTATCATAATTATTTAACTAATTAATACAATTTACTTTATTAGTAAATGGCAAGATATTGCTGTTATATAGAAACCTTTCTATTGTTATTAATAAAAATTTTATTTAAAAATTTTTTGAGATCAAAGCTGCCAAAGATTAAGATTTTAACATTTGTGAAATAAATGACCACCTTAATCATAAAAAGATATTTCATGCCAATCAGATTGAAGCACATCAATCTATGAATCAATGATGCTGAAACAAAGCTACTAGTCAAATTATTTTACTATTTTACAACAGTGGCATGCACTCAGGATATGCAAGTCATGCAATGCTTGATAAACGAACTTTCCTTAATGCAAAAAACAATTGAATATATTATATAAATAAATATTTATTAAGCAGATTCATTACATATTAAATTTAGTACATTGCGAATTTCGAGGAATGCATATTCCAAGTCATAAACTCAAAAGCAGCATTCAATTAAACATGACTTGCACCAAAGAAATTGTATTACTTTACTCATATACATAAGTGCTATCATGACATCATTTTAAGTACTCTTTTTTACTTACTCTGGCATGCAATTTGCAAATTGCATACAAAATTTTATGAAAAAGGCATAAATCTTTTTGCTGAAAAGGATAGAAGAATAGAATTAATTTATAAATAATGTAAGTAAATCTTTTATTTTTAAATTTATAATTTTCGATGTACTGAACAGTGAACAGTTATCCCAGTGAACTGGACATATGTTTCAACAAACGCGTGTATATGTAAAAATTTTTTTTTAGAGCTTAATTTTATATTTTTTAAACATTTTGTTTTAGGTTTGTTTTGGAGGAGTTATTATAGCATATTTAGTGATGAGATGACTACACTACTAGTAGAATTTTTAAAATGATGATAGATATGAAAAAGGATCATTACAATAAAGCCATTTAAACAATTTCTTTAATACGAGGGTCAGTCAATAAGTAATGAGACTTTCTCAATTACTTTGGTGTTCTTGGAGTTATGCAACTGAAATTTTATGTGATGATTATGAATGGAGTTGTCATCTTATTTACAACAAAACTTGTTTATTTTCAGATTACTGTAGGTGTGACGATAAATTGAAATGACTACTAGGCTAGGAAACAGCTCATGCTTGGAACAAAGAGGAGTCATCAGATTTCTGTTGGCAGAGAGTGTAAAATCATGTGAGATTCTGTCTAGAATGCAAAGACAATATGGTCCTTCCTGTATGTCTAGAGCAAACTTCTACAAATGGGTGCAAGCATTCAAAGATGGACGCGAAAGCATTACTGATGATCTGAGAAGTGGAAGACCTGTGGATGTCTCTACCCCAGAAGCAGTACAGGCAGTTGAAGACCTGATCAAATCTGATAGAAGGATCACTTTAGATGAAATTGCTACAAACTTGGACATCTCCCATGGCACAGTGTACGCAATTGTGCGTGAGAAGCTGCGTTTTTCAAAAGTCAGCTGTCGCTGGGTTCCAAAGATGTTAACGGATGATCACAAAATGCAGTGCCTGATGGCTTCCAGAGCATCACTACGCAGATACAGAAAGGAGGGAGATGTATTTCTATCGAGAATAGTGACAACTGATGAGACCTGGGTCTTTCATTATGAACCTGAATCGAAACGACGATCAATGGAGTGGAAGCATGTTTCTTCCCCAGTGAAGAAAAAATTCAAATCTCAGAAAAGTTTAAGGAAAGTCATGCTCACTGTGTTCTGGGACAGAAATGGGCCGATCACTATCAGTTTCTTGGAAAGGGGCAATACTGTGAACTCAGAGAACTACTGTGAGCTGCTAACTCAAGTGAAAAAAGACATTAAGAACAAACGGAGAGGACTTCAATCAAGAGGTGTGATTCTCCTTCAGGATAATGCAAGGCCCCACACAGCAGCAAGAACCCTAGCCAAAATTGAAGATTTAGGCTGGAAACTTCTAACACACCCACCCTACAGCCCAGACCTTGCACCATCTGATTTTCACCTCTTCGGCCCACTCAAAGAGAGTATGAGGGGAATTCACTTCCAGACTGATGAAGAAGTGAAGGCTGCTGTGAGCAACTGGCTAAGGACCCAGTCCACGGAATTCTATGCCAAAGGAATAGACAATCTAATATCAAGATGGAACAAGTGTGTTGCAAAGGAGGGAGACTATGTTGAAAAATAAAAAAGCATTTTTTGATTACCAGTCATTGCAAACTTGAGTTATTAAAAAAGTCTCATTACTTATTGACTGACCCTTGTACATTCAATGAATAGGCATACCAATTGCAATACCAGCTTCAGAGGTCATTGCATACCACTGTTTTACAACATCAATAAATTTGCAGGTTTCAATAATGATAATGATGAACATTTTGCATCATGGTCACCTGGAAAGATATTTTATAAACAAAATTTTTTGCTCAGCAATCACAAGCAGTTTTAAATTACAATGATCTTATTATTATCAAAAATTACTTAAGAAATTTAAAATAGTAAGCAGAATTTAGTAACAATGGTAATGCTTTAAAACAGAACTATTGCAAGCACCTTCAACATATTGGCTTTCCATTAAGAAAACTATTAACAAAATTGAACCATTTAAAAGTAAATAAGAACTTCTGATCAATATTTTTTTATGTGGGGTATCAAAATTACTTAACAGCAAAAAGTAATATAGAGAATCCCTCAGCTATTTGTGGGAGTTCTGTTCCTTCCCCTCCTGTAAATTATTAATGCAGTTTTAAAACGCCTATGCATAATATAATATACGCTAAAATATGCTTCCCAATCAGACATAACACACTAAAAACTTTTTCTGCTTAAAATTTGGTGGCATTATGGGCGTAAATAATACAGGGGTACAGTATAATTACATAAAACACAATAAAAACTTTTTCTGCTAAAAATTGGCCTAAAAAAATTTACGAAATTGTGGAAAAAACTTTTCAAAGCAAAATTCGCGAGCATGCGGGGCCGCAAACGGTAAACCGCCAATGGGTGAGGGTGTACTGTATTGACAAAAATATTACAACTAATTGAAGCTATAGGCAATTTAATTTTAGCATATAAGTGAGGCATAATTTGCCCATCTTAAGAAAATGCACGTAATAATACAATTACAACAACTATTAAATGGTTCAATACTTAAAACTTTGAACAAATTTTATCCAAATAACCTTATTTGAAGGCATGGATCTATAAGTAAGATCCTGTGACACGCATTGATGACGAAGTTGATCGAACGGGTTTTGGTTCAACTCCTATGTTTACTGTGTTCTCAGGAAAGACCTCACCAAAAACTTGTAACCGGTGTACAGTGATGGCCTTAGAAAAAGGGGGCCCCAGTGCAAGAAAAGTAAGAGGGGGGACACTATTTTAGAGTTGCCATATTGGAATAGGCGGAATTTCGGACAGACATAGGCGTACCAGCTAAAAACATTTTTGAAAGGGCGGACAAAATAAAATCGTCTAAGATTCTAGGATAAAGACCAAAAAAAAGTCTTGTCTTGGAATCGTCTCGGATTTTTCAATTTTCGTCCCAAGATCGGTTTTATGTTCAAGTTCTGAAAAATAACTTACTGAATGCCAAAATTCGGAACATTTGAGGTTTTTGACTAAAATTTCGAACGTGTGGCAACCCTACACCATTTAGTGTTCCAAAGCAAAGCAATCTCAAAACCATGTCTTCAATCTTTCTATGGGTAAAGGTGAATTTATAAATTGCTTTAAACTTGCTACTGTGTGTCCTGTGTTCAAAAAAGATGATTCCAACAATATTAATAATTGAGTTAGCTAACACGGATACAGGTTAAGACAAGCAAAACCCTGCAGTTCCCATTACAAACAGTTCCCATTACAAACATATAGTAAGAATGGTCAAGTCAATCAACAAGCAAGTGCCGACAAACCTGTTTCGTCCTTATTAGGACTCGTCAGGACACTACAGCTTGTTGTTGACCCCAGCTGAAAAAGTTGAAAACTTAAACAGTTGGCACAACGTATCCGTGTTAGCTAACTCGATGTGGTTAGCATATCGGAACCGCCGCCAGTATGCCCTTGCGGCTTAGCGGTGTCTTTTGCAGTTGCGCTGGTGGAACATTGTTTTTATTGTACTACCTACCCAGCGTTCAAATCCACAACTGGATCCTGCGAGTCAGGAGGATAAATATAGAGATAAAATAAAAATAAAATAAAATAAATGTTTGAGGTGTAAAAAACACAAACAGAAAGTTGTGCCAGCTGTTTAAGTTTTCAACTTTTTCAGCTGGGGTCAACAACAAGCTGTAGTGTCCTGACGAGTCCTAATAAGGACGAAACAGGTTTGTCGGCACTTGCTTGTTGATTGACTTGACCATTCTTACTATATGTTTGTAATATTAATAATTATCGACCAGTTAGTTTATTATCAAATATTTCAAAATTACTTGAAAAAGTTATGTATAATTGATTGTACTCATTTTTAGAAAAGCAAAATTTTTTTTACAATTATCGATTTGGTTTTAGAAAAAATCATTTTACTACTCATGCAATTTCAATTTTAGTGGAAAAAATATCTCAATCATTTGCCTGTAAAAAAGCAACCCTAGGAATTTTTTGGATTTATCTAAAGCATTTGATACAATTGATCATACAATATTACTTTCCAAACTTAATCATTATGGGGTTAGAGGCAATGCATTAAAGTGGTTTACTAGTTACTTAACAGGACGTACACAACAAGTAAAATATGCAGGAATTCTTTCTACAACTACTCTTGAAGTTACAAGTGGTGTACCTCAGGGCTCTAATTTAGGACCACTTCTCTTTTTGATAGGCTATATGTCAATGATTTCAAAAATTGTCTGAATGATAGTGATTCTTTGATGTTTGCTGATGATACAAGCATTTTTTTACAAAATAAAGACATCAAGGAGCTTTTTGATGCTGGTAATAAAGAACTTCAACTAGTTGACCAGTGGTTGATTGCAAATAGATTATCAGTTAATGTTTCTAAAACTAAATACGTTTTATTCAAGACTGCTCAATCCAAATTAACAACAAAAAAGCAAACTCTCACATTGCGACAAAATAAAATTAAACAAGTTGAATGCATTAAATTTCTTGGTGTTTATATACAAGAGAACTTATCATGGTCAAGACATATAAATCACCGAATATTTAAACTACGTTGTATTCTTGGAACTGTTATTAAAGTGAAGTCACTGTTAAACCAACGATCTCTTCTCTTACTTTATCACTCTCTTATAAATAGTCAGCTTTCTTATTGTATTTTAAATTGATGTTTTGGCAATAAAACTTTGATTAAAAGATTACAAAGACTGTGCTATAAGTTTGTTAAATTAGTTTTTAGTTTTAACAGTAGCTCAACTGTTTGTGATATCATGAAAGAAAATAAATTGTTGACAATAGATCAACTTTTGGCTAAAGAACTAATTGTGTTTATGTTTAAGCAAAAAAATGGTAAAAACTCAATTGCATTTAAAGATGTTTTTACTAAAAATGAATCAAAATACAATACCAGAAACAAGTCTATCTTTATTCCAAAGAAATGTTTTAGCAGAGTATGTCAGCAAGCTATTTCACACCGTGGTCCCGCTTACTGGAATTGCATTCCCTTTGACTTAAAAAATAAAAAACAAAGTGTTCGATCTTTTACTCTTGAGGTTTATAAATATCTTTTAAGTAATGGGAATAATATTTAATTGTAGTGTTTAGATTCCTAAACGCGATACTGCCCTATGTATTTTTGATTGCAGGTTTCTGGAAAGAAGGAGGTGGAAATGGTGTCAAAGTTTTTGGGTTCGATCTCTGGAAGAAAGGCTTAATCGATTCAAGATATCCAGTCTGCACACAAAGCTTTAAAAAACTCTTCTTAAATTTTGATTGTCTGCATAATTTCAAACTTAATCAAATTGATTCTTTTTCACCCTTATCTTCGCTCTTTCATTAAAATTTCTTTTTGGCAATGTTCTACTGTTTTCATTTTAGCAATTAATTTTTTATTTTTAGAATTGTAAAATAAGTTTCAAAACAGTTATTAAATGTATTGACTTTGTTTAATTTATTGATATTGCTATTATGCTGGTCTGCAAAAATTTTATCTAATATTTTTTTTTTAGTGCATGAATTCTGTTGTCAAAGTTTTTTATTTTATTATTATTATTTTTTTTTTGATTTTTATTTATAATTGTTATATTATTCATATATGTTTTTTCCATCAACTCCGACTAGCATAATAGTTTTTTTTTTTTTGTTTTTTTGTTTTGTTATGTTATGATATTTTTTTTATCGTTTATATTTGTTTATTATTAGATGTATAATTATGTAATTTTTCGTATATATTCTCTGCAATATTTACAATTCTATTTTAGTCACCAGTTGCACTTAGAAAAGGTTTCCGGACCTGGTGAGGTTTCTTTTATGGGTGGTTTTTCTTTACTCACCTAGCTCAGTTGAGCTAAATTCCCATCTTGGCTAGCTGTGCCACCCATCATCATTACGCAGCCTAGTCATGCACTGGTTATTTAATCGTTCAGTTTGTTTGATAATAATATTGTTATGTATTTTTTATTTATTTATTTTTTTTTCTTTTTTCACTTCTTATATATTTATCTGATTAAGATGTTGCGGCCATGCTTTACACTATGTACTTTTACTTTGTGATAATTATCATATGCATGTTTTAACGTCTGAAGTTGTGCTGCTTCTTCCTTTTCTTGATCTTTTTAATATTTATAATTTTTGTGTTAAACTGTGTAATAATGATCGAGAATAAAATTGAATGAATGAATGAAATGAAAGGTCATTGTAATAGCCGGGATCATTTTTAAATATGAAAACAAAGTGATCTCTAAAAAAAAGGTCTTAAATTTACGGGGGCCATTGTTGAGTGGTCTAAATAATTGTGATCTGTGAAAAAGTCGTTGTTTGATTTGGAGGGCCACTTTTAGTGTCCCAAAAAAAGTTATCTCTAAAAAAAAGTTTTTAGTGTTAAATTTAGTGTTCAAATCAAGCCGTCTCTAAAAAAATAATCGTTGTTTTAGGAGGGACTACTTTTTAGTGTCTTAAAAGAAAGTTAATCTCTAAAAAAATAAATAAAAATTTATTTTATTTTATTTTTGACATGCCATCGACGTCTTGGTGCTACTATGAAAAAATGGAGCAATTTTTTGTGTAGGGGGGACACTTTTTAATATATTTTAAGAGCAGCTTGGTGCGGCGGCACCATTCGCCCCCATTACAGCCATCACTGCCGGTGTATCATGAAATCGTGAGTATTATTAAATCTTGAGGACGAGAGAAACATAATACAACTAGAGGAATATAATACAAGTAGGAACATCTATCCACACGCTAGGAAAACAAGATTTTTATATTTCACAATAGGCAATTTTAATCGATTAAATTTTTCTAGTTGTATTAGACTATATTTCTCTCGTCCTTAAGATTTAATGGTCTTCACGGTTTCATGATACACCTGACCAAGATATCAAGATATTATTGGATTTTTGAATTCTTGGGATTTTGGAAAAGGTAATTGCTTGACGGTTGTCCTATAAACTTCCAGCGTTGTTTTGCGAGTCAGGTGAGAATAAATAGAATTGTTGATGATGATTTCAATGATTAAATGTTAAATAGCAAGCGATCGAGGTAGGCTATTGCAGCGATAAAAAATTTTTGTTATTTTCTTTTTGTACAATTCACAAAGGATGATTTACCATTCGGTTCCTTTTAGTTCTGGAAGGTAAGCCGCTATTACTGAAAAGTGTTCTGTTCTTTCCTATCAATTTCAATTTATTTTAAATTATTTATGCATTTATGCAATGAAGACAGCAAAAACAGTCTTTAATGTTCACTGCCACTCTCAGACAAAACAAGCATAAGAGTACTTTGTAAAATCTTCATTTTTATCTCCTACCTTGCCAAACAAAAAAAAATCTTTTTCAAGCTTGATTTGAACGCTTGTAATTGCATCTTTTTTTTTATAAATCTTGCAAACATAAAAAATGAAAAAAAAACTTTAGGCCGATTAAAAAGCGAAAGAAAAATGCTGTGCAAATAATTATGAATGAAACCAATCTTTACATTTATTTTGTCTAATGAAGACTACAAACTTTGTGTATAAAACACAACAAATCAATTTGTGGTTTGATTTGAAAGACAGCAACACAAAGATCTTCTCCTACTTCTAGTCTTAATCCGTATTGGTTTTCAAAGCGTGATTATGCGAAAAAAGTTTTTTGGCATAGGTATGTAGTTCCGATTGCAGCAGCGCTGATAACTGGAAATATATATTCTCTTACAATTGAAATTCAAAACTTAGCTAAAGCGATCTTTAAATCGCGGTCACTTGACAGATCAGACAATGCTTTAATCAAATCTGATGAGGGATGATGCGTGTTTAATACTCAGCAATATTTTCTCTAAGGTGTGCAATGTCCGCAATGCACAGTGCCTCCTGGTGCCACGAGACCAGTGGTGTACCGAGACTTTTTAAAAGGAGGGGACTATACGACCCAGTGCAAAAATATATTCAAGTGGTAGTAAAAAGAAAAAGGTCTTCACTTTGAATCCAGTGCAAGTGCAAAAATATATTCAAGTGGTAGTAAAAAGAAAAAGGTCTTCACTTTGAATTGGTCCCGGAATTGAATTTTGTCGCGAAAAAAAGTGTTCTTTAAAAAAAAGGTCTTTACTTTGGATTAGTCCGAGATTTCATGACTTTTGTCCCAAAAAAAGAAGTGTTCTCTAAAAAAAAGGTCTTCCACTTTAAATCAATCACGGATTAGCCTACATGATTTTTGTCTCTAAAGACTTCTGATCTCTGTAAAAGCAAAAAAAAAGGTCTGCACATCGAATCTGTCTTTCTTTTCTGCCAAAAAGATCTCCAAAGGGGGATCTACGGAACTCTAAAGGGGGGGGCAGCAAAATTACTGTTCAACATATGGTAAACTTACGTATTAATGATCTCCAAGGGGGGCTATAGCAAAATGCTCCCCCTAACTATGCTAGTGCACGCGCGAAGTAAAATCTCAATTAAGAACAAACCAGTGTTCAGGGGTGCCGGAAGCGGGTAAGGAGCAGATTTAAGTTTATATTTTAAGTTTTATTTACGTTTTTGCGACATAATTAGAGATTTTGGACTTTGAATGAAAGTGATAACTTTTTTTAGAAATCACTACGTTTATGGGATCAAGATAAAGAATTGAAGTGAAGACCAAGCAAAAGGTCTTCGGTTTTATTTATGAAGCAAATTTATTTGGAAATTGATAAAAATTTGCTGCTGCGGCTCCAAATTATTCCGGTTTGCTAAAAAAGCATTTGCCTTATATAAGTTTTACTGGAGACAACATTGATACCCAGTCATGATGTTGCGGTGCTGTCTCTTCTGAAAAATAGTCTATTTATCAAACCATTGAAAAAGATTCAGAAAATGATTAATGATGAAATATTTCTCATTATTTTGACATAAGTCGTTTTTCTTCGAGATTGTCTTCCAGCTCAAAATAACATACCAATGATCCGTTTTCAATTCACCCAGCCTAGTGTTGAATTCTCTTTTTGAAGGCTTTGATCTTAAGGATATTCATTGATTCACCTTGCACACTGATAAATTCAATCCATTTGTTTTTTCAAAAAATGTATACAAACGAAAGAAAACTGTATAAAAAAGATTCTTTAATTAAAAATTTGATTCTTATACTCATGATTAAAAATTTGATTTCTATACTCTTGATAAATAAAATTTGACGTTGCAAAACCAACTTGTATTGAAATCTTCACCAAAAAAAGGACGGAAGTGATTATAACCATCTCTCCAGTAATTACCCTATTGCAGTAAAAATAATGCTTTTAATTAACCTCAAAGCAAAAATATTAAACCAGAATAATTGCAGTTAATTTTTGGGCGACCCTAATAACCGAATTAGAAAGCTTTTGTGATCAAAAGTGAAAAGTCTTATTTAGGCTATAGACTACGCTTATTTATAGGTTTATGTTGCTTAATGCTAGTGAATCTTAAAGTTTATAAGCATATTTTAAAGATTTATATTTTTTTAAAAAATTATCTCAAACTTGCGAGTTTTTTGAACTATTTTAGCAGAACAAAAATAGCTGGTTACCATATGAAATTACCCAAATGATACCGCACTTAACTCTGCTACATTTGAAAAAATATAGATAAAATTACTTTCTAAGTGTTCAATCTGACTGGAAGCGCATATACCGGATTCATTAGGACTTTTTTTTTTATAAAAGCAACATTACAAATAAACTTTATTGTCAACACAACAATAATGTAAGTTTCAGCTAAATCACGAATTATTTTGAAAAATTCTCCCCTTTACTCAAAAAAATCCTTCATTTGTGAGAGCGAAAAAAATATTTTAACTACTTTTTTTAGGGTTTTTATTATCTTCACTATTTTTTTCTGAGCAAGTTTCCAGTCTACTAATAAACTACTAATAAAAGGTCTAACATTAAATATATGTGATTGTTATTATTATTAATATAGAATTAGAATTGGAAACTCTAGTGCCATTTGTTAATTTAATTTCTTTCATGGAGCTGAAATTGCAGTCTAAGCAATTAATCTTAGTCTGCATCAATTAGCTAAAATACTCAGAAATTACGTATATTTTGTGCAGGTTGCCGTTGAGCAAAAGGCTCCTAATGGAGCACAATGTTGCAATGTTTGGTGTATTTTGCAAACTTTATTTGATTGTGTAAAGTTTTAGGAAAGCTAGATAAGGTTGTAACCAGTGATAGGATTGAAAACTTTAAGAACAGGTTTTTTCTTGTTTAAAACTCACAATCAACAGGTTCCTATATTATGCAGTACATAGATATATCAAGATTATGCAATATTTAGATATATGTATATAGAGATACCAAAATTTTGTTAAATTAAGGGGTTTGCTGAACATCATAATGTTTTAAGAATGGGTTTGCACAAACCCTTGTGAACCCCCTGAATCCCATCACTGGTTGTAACTTTAAACTTCCATAAAAATACTTTGTTTTTTTCTTTTATTAAATTGCTGGGTTTTTATGTGCTAGTGGGTTAAAGCAAAGAATTACTTAATAAGTTGTTTTTATGTATCAAATTCGAAATTTTTTTGAAAATGCTTTGTGTGGAACAAAAGATTATGAAGAAGGTAATGATCTATCTTAAATCAGGTCTTGTTGATTGTTTGCTGTTACTAACCTTGCAGGCTTTGGGAATGCCTCAAAGTTTAAGAAGTAATGAATTAAACTTAGCAAATAATAAACAAGAACCATTAAATCTTCAAAAAGAAATTTTATTTGAGCTTCAAAAAGTTAATTGCTCTGTTGCTTTAGTCATGAATGTATTTTTGCCTTTTTATCCTCAAGACTTTTTGATTGGATAGTATAAATGATATAAACTTGATTAACTTTTTTTAATTATTTATATTTAAACATGCCTTCCATGCAACTAATTCAAATATTATTGTGAAGTGCACTTGTTTATGATATTAATCTGTTGTTGGTGTTTATGATAATAACAATTCAAAACTCTTGTTATTTAAAGAAAACTATTAAATGAAGCTAAATAATTTATTTATTTAGAAAGCTATATTTCATCTGATGAAGTGAATGAAACTTATGCATCTTTTCTGGGAAATACAATTGGTAAACCATTTAAAGAATCGATTCTTTACAGTGTCATACATAAAATTTGTCATTGCGAGCAGTAAATTTCTCATTGTGAGCATTTCAGTTATAGGAAAAAAAACGGTATTTAATACAGTAACAAAGAAATATACAGTATTTTGGTTAAATAAATTTGAGTTGCAGTTGGCCTTTTGTAAAAAAAGAGTTAGATTAATTTTTCCAAGACCTCAAACATCTGATAATCTAGTCCAAGTTCTTTACTCTTGCGGGTTACTTTTCAAAATTGTTTTGAGTTTGCAGGCCTCAGCCATGGTGTTCTCTAAAAAAAAAAAAAAGGTCTTCACTTGGAATTGGTCTCAAACCTAGACTCTGTCCCATAAGCTTGCCATGCCTTGTTATAGAAGGTTGCTGCTGCTTATGATCGACAAGACTTGAATTGTGTAAAATTGTTCAGCAGGTCACAGAAATTCTATCTGCAGGCCTGTAGTTAAACCATGCTGCTTTAGAGCAATAAATAAAAAAATCTTATAGATCTAAAGGCTCTAGTTGCCATAACTGTTCGTGTTTTTGCAAGTGAAAAAATTACTTTGCAGGCCAATTTTGCCCTGCAGGCCTGCAGTTGGACCATGCTGATCTAAAAAACAAGTTTAAGAAATAATATAATATTATTCTAGCTGTAACTTTTGCAACTTCTATCAAAGGGTGAGAGAGTGATATGAATAAAAGGGCCAACAACAACTCAACTTTATTTAATTGAAATACTGTAGTATATTTCTTTGTTCCTGTATTAAAATATTGCATCTTTTTCTATAACAAATAAAATGCTATTAATAACAAATTTCATGCACACAATGACAAATTAAGCACTTAAGGTGACAAATTAAATGCTCAAAGCAAGAAATTTTATGCACAACACTGTAATTTCAGCATTTAAAGAATATTTGTGTGTTCAATATATACCTAGTTTTTAAATATCTAATTTTTTTTTAGTGACAGATAATTTTGTTATTATTTACATTTTTATTCTAATCATGTTTGTTAAAATTAATACTTACTGAGAAATTATTGACCATACATTTTTCTTAATATTTATTCATAAATTAATTGCTGATATTGTGATTTTGGTCCAATTAGTTATGATTCAGTTTCTTTAATTTCTATTTTGCCATATAATCAAAATATTATATAACATTACCATAAAATTTTTAAATTATTTAGAGACTAGATCAAAAAATAAAAATCTACAAAACAAAATGTTATGACTTGCTACTTGAAAATAAATTGAGAGATTATAAAGAAGCAAGAAACTGCTCCTTTTCAATTATAAGTTTGTGGCATAAAAGGAAAAAAATTGTTAAACATTTACAAGAAAAATAAATAAATTTTAAAGGCTAAATTTAATTATTATTTAAAAAAAGTTGTTATGGGGTTATTTATGAGACTAAAGTTTGGTTGGAGGACAATTAAGCTTTAATTTAAAAAAAACTTAACTTTTCCACCATGGGAATTTTTGCCACTAGTGGTGCAAAAAAAGTTTTTGTGCTCCTAGCACCAAGAACTTCATGAATTTACTATGATTTAAAGTAAAGTACAAAGTGCATCTATTGCAAAAAAACTCTTTACTTTTTGTTTCATTAAAATGGTAACTTGTTTGCGATTACAATGATATAACTTTTTTTTAAATGGGTTAAAAAACGAATTTGCAATAAGCAATAAACACACATTACATCAACAGCTTATTATTTACTGAAACTGCTGCTCGTAGCTTTGAGATTCATCATGCGCTAATGAAAAGCGTAGAGAAAAGAGTTTTGTATGTTTACTTTGTTGTCTTGTGCGCTTTTGAGATTTGTCATGCCTTAATGAAAAGCATAAAGAAAAGAGTTTTGTGTGTTTACTTTGTTTCCTGGTGTTGGTTTAGCAAAACAAATTTTCATTTTAACTCACTAAATGCTGCCTTGAATAATATATCTCAAATTACGTACTTTTGCAATAAAAATTAATAAAACGTATAACTTGAAATACTATTATTTGAGGAGAAATAAATCTTACATAAAATTGTGTATCAAGGGCTTCGTGCCACACATGCTACTGCTGAGTTTTGAAAAGTGTTTTTCGGAAAGTTGTATGTGCTTACGAAATAAAACTCTTACAACAAAATTTTGTTGTTGAAACCTTATGAAGGTTTCATTATTTTTTTTATTATGTTCATACAGTCTTCTTTTCATGCAGCCATGTGAACCCACCCTACACTTTGCCATCATAGCTGTACCTGGCTATTGCCCCGCCTCCCGAGTTTCCAAAATTTGGAAAAAATTAAAATTTTTCAGGCAGTGACAAGAAAATATTTGGGCCAAACCAGAATTTTTCAGGCAGCGATATGAAAAATTTGAAAAAATGTTAGGAATTTTAGGGCAACAACAATCAATGATCAATTGCAAAAATAGTTACCAAATTTTTGATTTCACCATTTTTGAGGCCTCTTCAGCTTGTAATTGATTCGAATGGAAAGCATATTGAATAAATTGTATTTGTACTGAATTTATATTCATTCTGTAACAATATTTCACCTGTGTTACTCCAACTGTACATATCATTTCCCAAATACAGTTATTTGAAGTTGTAACGCTATATGTTGATCACTCTGTAGTAGTGGTTGACTGCTCAATGAAGCGTTACTACACAATGCCGCTTAAAGAGTTACTACTCACTCATTGAAGCGTTTACTACTCGCTTATTAAAGCATAACTATGCGCTACTTTTTAAATGAAGTGTTACTTCGTGACCTATTTTTTGTAAACAACAAGGCACAAATTAAGAGAAAGTTGCTTGCTTTTCAGCTCATTTTGTGTAACGTCACACCTACTTCAGAAGAGTAGCCCATGGCAGTAGAGTTAAACGTACTTTACTTTACCAGCAGAACCAGCAATCAAACTGTTTAAAAAAAATCATTTTATGGATTATAACATCATTTCTAGTCAAAAACATTGTAAAAAAATATTCAAATTATATAATTTTAAGAATATTGATTAGATGGAAGCATGGGGTAATAAGCTTAGGATAAATGGGGAGGGTTGTGGCAGGAAGGGCATCTGGCATAAAACTTTTTTGCCAGAACATGCAAATGCATTATGATGATAAATCCATACTTGATCAATTGAGGCCTGGGTTACCAATGACTGCCTCAGGTGTTGCACAGTAGGTTACCTGTGGAAATTATGCTACTGCTGGGCTTAGTAAAAAATAGGAGAAAGAGAGGAGAAAGGCAAGTGAAGAGGCATCAGGAACTGTGGAAGGAGAGATGCATACTTGTAAGGGTAGGGGTACCTTAAATATAGAAACAATAACTGGAAGGGGGAGAGAATGGGCAGACATGATGGAGTGAAAGAATGTAGATATACTGTGCCTACAGGAAACAAAGTGGAAAGGGAGTATAGCGAGGAACATTAAAGGTGGCTGCAAACTATTCTACAATGGAGTTGATGGAAGAAGAAATGGGATTGGAATAGTGGTGAGGGAGGAGTTGGTTAAAAGTGTCTTGGAGGTGAAGAGGGTGTCAGACAGACTAGTGGCCATGAAACTGGAGGTAAAGGGTTGATACTAAACATAATAACCACATATGCTCCACAGGTTAACAACAGCATGGAGAAGAAAAATGATTTTTGGCTAGAACTAGGTAGGTTGATAGAAGGGTATCAAAACAGGAGAGGATAGTTCTAGGTGACCAAAATGGACATGTGGGCAAAGGAAACTGAGGATGAGGAAGTAATGGGGAGGTAAAATGCTGGAACAAGAAACAAGAAAAGATTGATGATTGTGGATTTTTTGAAGAGGATGGAGTTGGCATTGTCAACACTTATTTCAAGAAAAAAAAAGAACATAGGGTGACATACATAAAAGTGGTGGAAAAAGTACCCAAGTAGATTATGTGATGTGCAAAAGGAGGAACCCAAAGGAAATGTGTGATTGTAAGGTAATGGTGAATGAGTGCATCGCAAAGCAGCATATGGTGATATACAAAATAGTCCTCATGGTGAAAAAGAAAAAGGCAGAGAAAGTAAAGCCAAAGATAAGATAGTGGACACTGAAGAAGACAAGCTGTCAAGAAGCATTTAGACAAGAGGTGACCAGGATTTTGGGAGGAAAGGATGGGTTACCTGATGAGTGGGACAAAGCAGCAGAAATGTTAAGAAAAACAGCTTAAATTGTGCTAGGAGTAACATTAGGGAAACATGATGGTGGAATAAAGAAGTACAGGAGAGCATAAAAGAAAGAGGTGAAGAAAGCATAAGACAAAATAAGAAATGAAAATAGTAAAAAGATGTACAAAGAAGAGTAAGGCAAAGAAGGCAGTTGTGATGGTGAAGGGATGTGCGTGTGATGAGATATATTCTAGATTGGACACAAAAAAGGTGAGAAGGAGTTGTACAGATTGGCTAGGCAGAGAGACAAAGGAACGAAAGATATACAGCATGTGAGGATTATGAAGGATGAATATGGTAATGTGATGGTAAGTTCAGAGGCAGTGTTAAAGTGATGGAAGGAGTAGCTACTTTGAGAAACTCATGAACAAAGAAAATGATAGAAAGCCTAGGACAGAGGAAACAGAAGTGGTTAACGAAGAGGTAAATTGAGTAGAGAATTCTTCACAGTCATTCTTCACTGTCGTTGTTGTTTGAAGGGCATCCACTCCAGGCCAGACACAAACAGGACTGGGGCCAAGGGTTTATCCTTTTACTACCCCAGACTGCTGCACTGCCTGAATCAGATGCTGGCAGTGATGTCATTAAGCCAGCATCGAGTTTCGTCATCCAAAACTGTCAGACCGCATGCTCCATGTGGTGCCCGATGTATAGGGCACGCTGTTAGTACATGGTCTGTGGTTTGCTCTGAGACGCCACACTCGCAATTCGGTGAAGGAGCAAGACCCCATTTGTGCATGGACAAATGGAATTGCCTAACACCAGTCTGCAGGCGGTTGAGCTTAACCCAAGCTGCTCGGGGTAAGCCCATCCCAACAGGCCTGGCACCAATCTCGGGCACAAAAGCATGGAGCCTGGAAGCATTTTCACAGTACTCCGTTTTCCATTTGTGATTTGTCCATTCAGAGGTGCAGATGCCAAGTCTGGCAAGGTTGTTCAAGAGATTCCACGCACCTGGCAAAAACGAGCGTCTGGATCTTAGTCTCACTTGGCCAGTATCTGAGGACCCACTTAAGAGATCATGCAAGATATCATCGGGGTCCAGAGATCCATGGTAAGCCAAGGAGAGTGTTGCCCCATTCGGCGAAGCTCAGCTGGCTGGATGCCTGAGAGTACAGGTAGGTGGGATGCAGGCATCCAGTAACTATGCGCAAGGCATCATTCAAGACACTGTCAATGAGGCGAGTGTGAGCACTGCGACACCAGACTGGCACACAGTACTCAGCTGTTGAGTAGACTAGAGACAAGGTGGCTATGCGTAGTGTTTTAGCACCAGCACCCCATCCCAAGCCCATGAGTCGCCTCAGCAGTGTGACACGCGAAGATAGTTTTTTGCGCAATGCCACTAAATGGTGACGAAACGTGAGCGATCTGTCCAGTTTTACCCCAAGATAAGTAGGGGTTGGACAGAACGGTAAAAGTCTACCATTGTTGTAGACCTTTAGCTCACGTTTGGCCTCTTGGTTATTTAAGTGAAAGGCTGCCGTTACCATCTTAGTGTGACTGAGCTTCAACCTCCAAGTCTGGAGATACGCTGACAGTGTGGACATGTCTTGGCTTAAAGTCCCCTCCAAGTCCTTCCAGTTTCCAGAAGAATGCAACAATGCTAGATCATCCGCATAAGCAAACTTTCTGGAAATTATGGAAGGAAGATCGTACATATAGATGTTAAATAGGAGGGGAGCCAAGACCAATCCCTGAGGAATACCGTTTTTAAGGTGGCGTAGCCTGCTTTGCTTGCTGTCACCGGTGGTAAGGGTGAAACTTCAATTTCGGACAAGCTCCATGATCATTTTGACCATGTGCTTATTCGGAAGTAGTCTGAGCAGCTTGCAGGTAAGTCCACGGTGCCAGACAGTGTCATAAGCAGCTGTCAGATCGATAAATACAGCACCGGCCTTCTTTTTAGCCTTGAAAGAATCCTCGATATTCTGGGTTAGCAGAACAACTTGATCTACGGTTGACTTCCTGTGTTGGAACCCAGCCTGCTCTCTAGGGGGCAGTAGATCGATTAATGGTTCAACGCAGGCGTAGATAAGCCTTTTGAGGATCTTGTAGGGGACACAGAGCAGAGATATCGGTCGATAACTCTTTGGGTCCCCCACAGGCTTTCCTGGTTTCGGGATTGTCACCACAAGCGCTCTTTTCCAGATCTTGGGAATTTTGAGTCGGTGCAAACAGGAAGAAAGGAAGTCACATAACCAGGACTTCAAAGCAGCTCTGGCATGGAGTATAAACTCTGGGAAGATGGAATCAGATCCCGGAGCTTTACCTGGTTTTAAATGTTGGAGGGCAGCAGCAAATTCTCTCTGTGAAAATTTGTCAGAGATATTTACTGTGTCTGGTGTTGTAGCTCTCCAAAGGTCAGACACTTCTTGATAGACAAGTCGAGATGACTTGCGATCAACAGCCTCGTATTTCCCATTTCTAACCAGCTGAGATGCAATAGCATTGGCTGAAACAGGACAGTGACGAGGAGAGTGTTGTGACCTACCAGTAAGGTTGTTCAAAATACTCCACGCTTTTCGACTAGAGTGTGAAAAGTCAATGCTCCGAACTGCTTCGGACCATCGATCCCTCCGCTTCCTGTCAAGCTTGGCAAGCAGAGCTGTAGCAGCCAAACTTGAGTCGTCTCCCTGAGGAGACTGCAGAAAGGTTTTTTAGAGGGATTCACACTCTGCATCCCAACACGGAATATAGTTATTTTGATACCTGCGTGGGATAGTCTTTTTGGCTGCTTTCTTAATGGTGTTACAGAAGTCCTGGTAAGCCGCATCCACATCAAGTGAATCAGGCGGCAACAAAGTCTTTGCGAATTTATTCGTCAAAGCAATTTAGTGACTCCATTTGGCCTTGCGGAAGTTCCATTGCTTAACAGGCATGCTTGGCACTGCCATAGCAAACCTTGGTGGTGTAATAAGCGAAGGTTGATGTTGTGACCTGGGAAACTTGTCAAGGACACGTCTATCTGGTAAACGACTGTTTGGACCTATGCTAGTGAAAGCTAGATCTGAATTGGTACCAGTGTTCCAGCGGCCGGAATAAAAACTGGCAGTGTCCTTGGCATTATATACGTAGCAGGGCAAGACAATTAATACTTGCCCAGCCAGCCAAGCACTCACCATCTGGACTGTTGTCATCGTAACCCCAGTCAGCATGATGACAATTAAAATCACCAGTGTAAAGACAGGGGTGGGGAAACACTGGGAGATCCAGGGTTCGCAATTGCATTGGCGGTGGTTTGTAGACGTTGACTATTTTATAGCCATCAATGTCCACACACAACCACTTGATCTCTGATGTCGGTGGAGATTGGTCCAAAAGCATGTATCTCAGTTGCTCATGGACAAACATGGCAAGGCCATGCTTCCTGCTTAAAGAAGACCCAGCTAGTTGGTAGTTTGGTAGTACCAACTTCTCTGCATCAGTGCAGTGGGTCTCCTGCAGTAGGATGACAAGTGCCTCAGACTGCATAGTGAGGTGATGAAGAATGTTCATCTTGCTTGCAGTGAGGCCTTCGATGTTCAGCTGAAGAATAGTGGGTCTTTGGAACTTGTTGGCAATGTGCCCTGAAAAGGGCAGTTTTTTCCTAGCATTGCCCCGTCCTGAAAAGGATGTTTGCCGATTAGCAGACCCATACTGAACATCGGAATGGGTGGATACCCTTTTGTTTTGGTAGGTTCGGTTTCGGTCTGTCATTTTAAAATCAATGAGCAGACTTACTCACGGCTCAGGCTGCGTAAAAGCACCTACCATCTGAGCCAAGAATGCACTGAGAAGGATGAAAAAGGTAAAGTGGTTGGGCCAGACTCATTTTCTTTGCCTATATAAGCATGATCAAATTGCTCTCAGTTCATTCTGACAATTCCTCCTGATGAGTGTCAGATGAAAAGTCTTTAACTCTAATGCCACAGGCTACTCCGCTGAAGTAGGTGTGACGTCACACAAAATGAGCAGAAAAACAAGTGGCTTTCCTTAACTTGTGCCTTGTTGTTTACAAAAAAACGAGTAGTTACGCTTTAATCAGCATTGCGTAGTAATGCTTCACTGAGCAGTCAACCACTATTACAGTGTAATCAACATTTAGCATTATAACTTCAAATAACTGTATTTAGGAAATGATATGTACAGTTGGAGTAATACAGGTAAAATATTGTTACAGAATGAATATAAATTCAGTACAAATACAATTTATTCAATATGCTTTCCATTCAAATCAATTACAAGTTGAAAATGCCTCAAAAAATGAAAATTTGTACAGTTTGGTTATTTCGCTGCCTTCCTGTGCTTTCAAGAATTTTTTTGTCACATATTGGTGTATCTTTTGTTTTGAAGCAGAAAACAAAAAAACTAAACTAAACTGAACTAATCAATAAAAAATAATGAAACCTTCATAAGGTTTCAACAACAAAATTTTGTTATAAGGGTTTTTATTTTATAAGCATATATGACTTTTCGAAAACACTTCAAAACTCAGCAGTAGCATGTGTGGCACAAAACCCTTGATGCACAATTTCACATAATATTTATTTCTTCTCATATTATACTGTTTCAAATTAGCCTATATGTTTCATTAATTTTTTTTTTTTTGCAAAAGTGTGTTATTCGAGATATATTATACAAAGCAACATTTAGTGAGTAAAAATTAAAATTTGTTTTGCTAAACTAACCCAAGGAACACAAAGTAAACATACAAAACTTTTTTCTTTACGCTTTTTATTAGCACGTGACGAATCTCAAAAGCGCACTTCCTGGAAACCAAAGCTGAAAACATGTGCAGTAGTTTCAGTAAATAATAAGCTGTTGATGTAATGTGTGTTTATTGCTTGTTGCAAATTCTTTTTTTAACCCATTTATTTTATTTATTTATTTTTATTTTATCTCTATATTTATCCTCCTGACTCGCAGGAAAGTGACGGAGGTGCTAATACATAAGGTAGGCAACTACCCCAACCTGCTTCCAGAGATACCAAGATATTGCTGTCCGCTTGTAATTAATAGAGATATAACTGTAATTTAGAACTGCTTGCCAGGACCACCAAGCAGGGGAATGTGCTGTAAAGTGTCTTTCCCAAGGACACAACAGAATGGCACAAGTGGGTTTTGAACCAAGACTGTGTTGATCATGAGCCCAGCGGTTTAACCACTTGACCATGTTGCCAACAAATTTATATTGTTGTAATCGCAATTTTAAAAAAATTTATATTGTGGTAATCGCAAATAAGTTAACATTTTAATAAAATAAAAGTTAAAGAGTTTTTTTTACAATAGATGCATAAATTGTACTTTAAATCGTTGTAAATTCATAAAGTTCTTGCTGCTAGGAGCGCAAAAACTTTTTTTGTGCCACTAGTGACAAAAATTCCCATGGTGGAAAAGTTAAGGCATGAACATGCTTTTCAAAGCTATTAAAAAATCTCAGCTAAATACCACTCAATTCTTTTATTTATAAAAACTTCTTCAGATACTTATTTCAATATAGAATAAATTAAAACTTTTTCAGATGTTTTTGTTTGAATCTAAAGAAGTTTTAATAAGCAAAGGAGTTGAGTAAAATTTAGCCGAGATTTTTTGTTGAAAAAGTTAATTTATCATTTATGACAAAAACTGTTTCACAAATCTAGTAAAGACCTTTTTTGGTCATAAATATATTTAGTGTAGAATTTCTAGCCTGCAGAGTGCAGAGAGGTGAAATGTGATTAAAGATTAAAAAAAGCCTATCTTTACATTTGTGAAACAGTTTTTGTTGTAAATCTGGTTGGATTAACTTCATGACTTTTTTTTCATCTTTAAGTAACTTTGAGTTACGAAAAACTGAAAATTAAATGTTGAATGTCTTGTCCTATTGACCCCCAATTGAATATGTTTCTTGTGAACCCCATTAAGAACCCTTGATCCAGAACAGCATTGTTTTTCTAAAATTTGTTGGCAACATGGTTGAGTGATTAGAGGATCATAATTGTAATCAACTTGGTCTTGGTTCAAAATTTACTCATGCCATTTTGTTGTGTCGATAGAAAAGACACTTTTATGGCAGTTTTCCCTGCTTGGTGGTCTTGTAAAGCATTTGTAAATTTCAGTTATATCTCTATAAAATTAAACAAAAAAAAATAAAAATTCTCAATTGGACAGCAATATCTTTGCACTGTCCTGCAAGTGAGGAGGATAAATATAAATAAAAGAAAAATTATAGACTTGATCAGTACAGTACAATTATTATTATTTATTTATTTATTTTAACTCTATATTTATCCTACTGACTTGCAGGAAAGCAACAGAGGCGCTAATACATAGGGTAAGCAATTACCCCAACCTGCTTCCAGAGATGCCAAGATATTGCTATCTGCTTGTAATTTAATAGAGATATGATCAAAATTTAGAACTGCTTACCAAGACCACCAAGCAGGAAAAAGTGCCGTAAAGTGTCTTTCCCAAGGACACAACAGAATGACACGAGTGGGTTTTGAACCAAGATCATGTTGGTCACAAGCACAGCACTTTAACCACTCAGCCACGCTGTCAACAAGCACATCTGCTCCATCTTAGCATTCTTTTAAACAGAATACGACACATACAAGATTACTTATTTTTATGCTCCCCTTGTGAGTTTGCAAACATATCATTAAGACATGCAAGTTTTCCCATCTTATCAATAGTTCATAAAAAGATGGCATGTGATTTTAAATCATATTTGTAAAGTTGATAAATTAGTTTTGATTAGATTTTAAATCATATTTCTTATTTTACAGATAGTTCTGGATATTCTTTACCCTATAGAAAGCACCAATGGTTTAGCAATTTATTTTGTATGTTAGCTGCTCTTTTGATCTTTGGTGGTGTAAGTTTGGGATTATACACAAGTGAAGCATGTTTTAACTATATTTTATATAAGTTTTCTTTAATAATATTTAGATTGTATAATAAACAAAGTTTTTTTAAGTTAAAAAAATTTACTGTGAGAGAGCTTGCATTGTGCAAAGCATTTAAGTCAACATTACTTACCACTATGATTGTTGCTTTAAAAAACAAAGAACATTAGTTATATGTAGAAATAAAAACAAAGACATTTACTGTAAACTTTTGAACTGGTGCATTTAAATGTAAAGGTCAACTAACAAAAGAATTTTAATGTTAAATGTCTGGCTCCCTGCATAGAGTTTCCACGTAAGTTACAAATATTACAGTAACACTATTTAACAAAAAAAGTTTTTGTTTCCTGGGTATTATTATACTTTCCAATTGCTTATCACCAAAAATTTTAAAAAATCAATTTTTTCTTTTGAAACTTTGATTTTGTTGTTAAAAAAAAGAAATTAATTAATCACAAACTTTAGCAAAAAATTGCCTTAATGGCATATGAAGATGTGTGATAAACTTTTAAAAGTGTCATTATTTATTAAATTCAGGTTTGAAAACCCATATAACAGCAAATAAACAAAAAAAACACGAATTCAGATCCAGAAAAAACACTAATTTGAAAACCAGTCAATTTAACAATACAAAAAACAAATGTAATATTTATAGTAAGAATATTTTAAAAATACATCTGACTGAATAAGATTTTTAATGAGAGAATTGCTAGAGTAAAAAGAGTGATTTGCAAAAGAACACATACATTTTTGCAATAATGTATCAGTTAATTATGTTATGCTGAACTTCAAAATTTCAAGTACTAGTAGAACATGGAAAATTTCCAACATTTTAAATGCACCATTATAGGCTAGTTTAGCTTTTTGAATAATTACATCATAATTGACTATTAGGTTGAGGAATATGTTTGTAGTGTTTTTTTATTTAAACAAATGTGAAAAGTTATGGCTATAAATTAAGAAATTATGTATTCTTCATTGCTGTTTACAATCTCCTCCCACCTCTCGAGCAATTTGTTGAGCCAGTTTTTAAGGTCCTCTTCATTGTCAAAGGTAATGCCCCTCATGTGGTTCAAAAAAGAGCAGAAAAGATAGTAATTCATGGGTGCAAGGTCTGGAGAATACAGCAGATGCTGAAGGACATCCCATTTGAGCTCTTGGAGTGTGGCTTTGACGACTTGTGCAACATGAGGCCTGGCATTGTTGTGAAGAAATATGGTTTGGCCTTATCAATGGGGTCTTTTCAATCGAATAGCCTCATTCATGCAATGTAGCTGGGCTACTTAGAGCTCCTTGTTGACTGTGGCATTCCTTTCAAGCATTTTCCAGTGCACCATGCCCTCCCATTCCCACCAAACTTTGTTGTTGTGTTTAAACATTGTTGTTTTCGCTAAGCTCATGTGGCACCCAGACTCCCAATTTTTTGGCAAATCCCATTGAATGAAGACGATTGAGAATTGTTTTTTGACCTCAGTTTATTTTTTTGGCCAATTCACAACTTGTTTGGTGACTTTCCTCCTTCAAAAGTGCTTTGAGATGGTCTTCGTCAAATTCAGAAAGTCTTCTGCTGCAGGGCGTGTTGTCAATGTCAAAATTGCCATTTTTGAACTTTGCAAACCATTTTCTTGCCGTAGATTCGCCTATGACACCTTCCTTGTATACCATGCAAATGTCCCAGGCTGCTTCAGCAGCTTTTTGGCCTCAATGAAAAGCAAAGAATAGCAGGTGTCAAAAATGTTGCTTTTTACCTCTGGATATTCCATATGTAAGCCTCACAAATAATAAAATCTCAAAATACTCAAAAAGACGATCAGCACAGTTTTTTTTACAGTAGAAAGAGCTCTATTGAATGAATATATACATTTTGCCAAGTAGTAAAAAATCATTGTAAAATAAAAGGAAATACAAAAACGCTACAAACATATTCTTTAACCCAATAAAATAAAACTGCAAACAGTAAGAATGGAATATTACATTTTTTACCAAGGTAGAGCATTAAAAAAAGAATATTTTCAACTTATTTGCAGTGCAATGAATTTTCTAATTGGTCTATAAATATTATCATCATTAGATAACAAAGTGTTAAGTTTAACTAAATAAAATACTTAAAATTATCAGAAAAAGACACAGTGTTTGTACTAAGAAATATGGTTAAGAGAAGCTGAAACACAAAACTGTTTGGGTTTGAAAAGCACACCAATTGACTTACTGATGTTAAAAAAGATCGTATGCATTTTAGCTTATTCTGTGCACATATTAACAAGATCTTGCAAACCATTTAATCTGGGGGCAAGTGGGCATATATCATCAGCAAAAAATACACGATTGAGTTTGTTATTTCCAATGTAACACCTTCATGACAAAATCAGTGTCTATTCCAAGGCATGTATTTCAAGCTTCATGCTGTTCAGCTTAAACAACTGACTCTAACACAAACATACCCTTTACCTTAATGCACACTCTGACACACCCTAAAACATGTAAGCTATAATCTTTCATAACAATAACCGCAATAATATCAATATCTCAGATCCAGACATAACACTTTAGGAAAATCCAACTACATTCACATTACTTTTGTTTCCAAAAATAAAAACAAAGTTACTAACACCACACCCTATGACATTCATCATAACAACCATACATTACTATGTCACATGCAGTCAAAACTCAAAGACAATTAATCACCACTCTTGCAAACTTATTTACCACAATGCCCACTATGCTTGATATATACCCACATGACACTAATCATCTCTTTAACTGTAGCCAAGTAATAACACAACACCATGCCACTAGTTTGCAAATAGCCTGTGGAAGCAGCAGAGGTTATCCAAGTTTGGATTGGCTTCTTTGAAGGGTTATGAGATGGCTCTTCAAAATATTCTTGGAGAAAGGGCAATAACAACAACAACAATCTTTTTTCTTACAGAGATTTAATAAAAGTAGTTTTTAGAGTGAAAAGCTGAAAGATAGAACAACCTCAAGCAAGAATAGAGAATCTGTTGTTTGCTGTAACAAAGAGCGCATTGCAACAAAAGATTCTGGTCGAAGATAACAGTAGCTCCCAACATCACTTTTTTTGCGAGTCTGCCATTGGCCCGCATCTTTTGACTCAATTTGTTCTTTTACAGTGGCAACAGATTCTATTTATGGTTGAAGTTGTTCAATCGTTTAGCTTTCCGCTTTGATTACTACTTCTATTAAATCTTTTAATCCTGTTTTATTATAAACAAAAAGATTTTTTGTATGACCTAAAACTTTTAGCTTTGTTTTTTCTGATTGTTCTATCTGTTTCAATCTAATCCTATTCTGGTCTCCAAATGGAGACATGGGTTCAAATCCCATGTCAGCTTGTTACTTTATTCTCTTGCTGCATGTGTATTTGTAGTTAACTTAAAAGCCAAAAGCGTACAGCACACATTTAAACCAGAGGCAATGTAGGAATGCACACGATGGGAAATGCACAGAGATAACACAATTAATATTTTCTACTACACAATTGCTCTCTACCAATAAAAGCTCTTTTCTTTATTTTATAACTTAGTTTGGGTTGCTTTTTCATTCTACTCGTAACAATTTCTCTTGAAGAGTGTCAGACAAAAAGGTTTGGAAATAAACAGTAAACTAAATTTCCCAACTTAAATACTTATATTTATTGCAATTATAAATAAATCGCTCTCCAGATTCTAAAAGCAAATTTTATATCATATTGTTTTCATTTTTCATTCCCTTCTACATAACACTGTGTTGATTTTCCATCCATCATATGTGATCATGCAGTAATTAAAAGATATCAACCACAACCTAAGAACAAAAATTGTATTACATGGTGTAATTATTTAATTCTTTTAGAACAAAGAAATAATCATCTGATCTAGGACTTACAACTACCACACATAGCATAGATGATCAACAAATATTTATTTCATTACACTTGGCTTCTACTTAGCTATTGGTTATTTGCTAATCATATTGAAAAATTTTAAAACAGTACTTTTAGATATTAGGTTTAATCTATAACTTATTAACTTAAAAGTTGACTCAGAGTAGTTAATGCTCATTTTGTATAAATTAATGTTTTGAATTTGCTTTTAGTATTTAGGTCATGCTCTTCTACCTGCATCTTTGTGGATGGTGTAATTACAGAGTATCGCATTCTAGACTGTGAAAGTAATAATTTATTGTTGAAAAATATGTTGCATAAAATGTTTGCTTTCAAGTTTGTTGATTTTTCTTTATCTTAACTCTTTTGAGACAAAAAGTCAACATATTGACTTTGACAGTGTTTAGAAAACTCCAAACAATTTTATAACTTTGATTTTCAACAGTAGTTATAATTTTTTTAATGTTTTAATACTTTCAAACTTAAAACAAAAAATTTGGCTTTAAGAATCTTGTAAAATACTGTATACATACTTGTTTTTGACCTAAAAAAACTTTCTGTCTATTTTAGGGTAATTTAAAAATAAACAACTTAAATTTTTTGAAAACAAAACACATAAAAAAGCACTGAAGTTGTAGCAAAGTTATGTTTTGGCATTATCACCTCTGTTCTTTTTACTCCTGATATTGTTATTTGGTAGACCAGATCTATTTAGAAGTAATGAGTAGAAGTAGTAACCATTTAGAAGCTTAAAAGTAGTAAAAATAATGTATGTGTTCAATTTTGTGATATCAATCAGACTGAAAATGGTGTAAGTAACTGTCTTCAAGATGCTGTTTTTGTTGAGCATGTATGTATTCCAGTCTACTGTGTTTACTTCTTTTAAAGCATTATCACATAAGATGACTTGTGGCATCTGTTTTTTATCAACAAATGCAGTTTTCTTGTAATTAGGATAAAATTAGGTAAAGTACCTGCTTTTTTGGCTTTGCAGCTGAGAAGTGTAATATTTTTCATTGTTTGAAAACAAATATAAATGGATGCAAGAAGTGTTTTCTAAATTTCACATCAACATCTTCTCATTATTGTGCCTACCATTATACTTTTATTATGCTTATTTTTAGTGGCATCAGTGCTGGTACTTATAGAACCAAGAAATTTTTCACTTTCAAAAAGTTAGGCTAGTCAAGATCTTTTTTTGTTCATTATTTTTCTCTGTCCGATTTTTGCTTAATTTATTTTAGCTTCAAATTCTTGAAAGATGTGCAACAGAATATTCATCAATGAATGGTTTATTTAACGCTTTCTTTACATTATATAATTACCTTTATTGAATCTTCTAGCAATTTTTGTCAGCCTAGATTGCAGAAGCAGTTCTTTGATGATGAATAAGCATATAAGTCTTGAAACTTAAAATGTGTCTGTTGCAAATGCAGTTGTAAAAAATTGATTATTTTCTTCAAACAGCTAAATAGATCTTCCTCCTGACAGTTTCACTAATATTGCACTTGAAAAAAGATTACATTATTGTTTGTAGCTCATGCTAGGCTTTTGTTTGTTCAACTTATCTGGCTTAATCTGGCATTCTGACAACAAATAGTAGACTAACAATACAAAGAAGGCTTCATAGGACTTGTATGGAAAAAATAAAAAGCAGCTGTGTAGCTTTGATATCTTGATAAATTAAACTGTTGGCAGCATGGTCAAGTGGTTGAGCACAGAGCTTATGATGAACATTGTCTCAGTTCAAAATTTACTCATGCTATTCTGTTGTGTTCTTGGGAAAGACACTTTATTATACTTTCTCCTTCTTGGTGGGCTTAATAAGCAGTTTTAAATTACAGTCATATCTCTATTAAATTGCAGTGGACAACAGTATCTTGGTATCTCCAGAAGCATGTAAGAGCAATTACTTAAGCTATGTCTTAGCACCTCTGTCACTTTTCTGTGAGTCAGGAGAATAAATATAAAGATAAAATAATAAATAAATAAAAAAACTTTCACGACACTATCTTCAATAGCCTATTAACCAATAAATACAATTTTATAAAATGTTTAACTGGATGTGCTGTGCTGTAACAATACAGTAATTCGTTTTTCATTTTCTATATTTATCCTCCTTACTCACAGGAAAGCAACAGAGGCACTATACACAGGGCAAGCAATTAGCCCAACCTGTTTCTGGAATGCCAAGATATTACACTCTGGTTAAAGTTTTTATTAGAAATATAATTGAAATTTAGAACTGCTTGCCAAGACTGCTAAGCAGAAAGTCTATACAGTGTCTTTCTCCAGGACATAACAGAATGGTGCAAGTAGGTTTTGAACCAAGGCCATGTTAATTATGATCACAGCACTCTAACCACTTGACCATGCTGTTGATCAAATGAATGATGTATTGTATCAACAATCCAAGTAATGAATTTCATTATATTACATAACCAAAGTGCAAAAAGCTATTTCTATTTGGTCTTTTTTTTAAATTTTTGTCTTTTTAGGGTTAATTAAGATAATATTAGAACATTATCAAATAGTTTTATTAAAACCAACTTTAAAATTTTTTCATAAAATTTACAAATAAGTTTAAATAACAAAAATTACAAGTCACATCCTATTGATAACTAAATTAATAGTCATCTATTTTTACGAAACATTTTCAAAAAGACCAATAAGAATAACATAATTATTACAACCAGAAAATGATCATGACAAGGCTTAGAGGAACTCTCAGGCTTTTGCTGACTTTTCTCTTAAATTTAAAACTACAATAAAAGCTATACTCTTTATTTTAAATCAAATTCTAGATTGCACAAGTCATCAAAATAAATTTAAAGGTAACTATTCCCAACAACCATCAAAATAAAAAACAACAACTAAATTTACCAATTGGTCAATTAATGCCTCAAGTGTCAAATTAAAAAAGCACACACTAATTTAACAATAAATAAATTTATGATTTGAACTGAGTTTGAACCTGCCTATAATTAAATTTTAAAAAAATTTCAAATTACAATATGAAGAGCAAATATGAAATTGTATCATATTGAATTGCTATGAAAAGCAAAAACACCTGAAATAAACACTTGAGCTCAAAAAATAAACAGAATAAAGGATACAACTCCTAATCATAATTTTAAGGGACTTCAACTGCAGGAAAACAACTCAGCACAAACACTTTATCTGTGTACCAAACATGTCTCAGAAAAAACATAGCAATTTTATGTAGCTTTCTCAATTACAAACTAATAATCTAAGAGTGTGTTCATCATATATGAATAAAAATATCCATATTTTTTCCTTTATCCCAATACCAACACAACATCACAAGTTTCGTATATCATTTCACCAAGATGGCAGAGGTCATTTTATATTGGTAGGTCAAATTTGTTACAACTGAGAAACAGGAAACAGTTTTTATGGAATTTCCTAATCCTTTAGAAAAGTAACACAATGTCAACAAAACCAGAAAAAATTATTTTTAATGATTAAACAACAAATCAATGAATATTTTATTCCAAAAGCTGTTGTCTATGCCATGAGACACCAACCTTTTTGAAACTGAGAGCTGCTTTTTATGTAATAAGTCATTTAAGGAGCTACCAGTTAAAATATGATATATTAATGTGTTTTCTGTTCTTGAAACAAGTTTATAGGACTTGTGTTGCTTGTGGAGGTGCCAGATTCCTGCATAAACCATGTTGGTAATCTTTGGCTTATGCTAACAAACGTGATTTTTACTTAATAAATAAAAAATGGTTTTTAAAACAGCATGATCTTACAATCTAATTATGAATACTTTTAGAAAACAAAAATTATGAAGTGTAAACTGTATTTGGGAAAAAAACCAACAGTTTTCGTGTTTAAAAAAATATCTGAAAAAACTTTAATTCTATACCAGGAAAAATACAAATCCTACATAAAATTTTGATAAACAAAATACCAGGTGAGGATAAAGTTTTTTCATGATTACAAACTTTTGTCCCTGCTAGGGTGTATAAGGCTAAACAATTATCATTTTCAGTATACTGCTACTGCGTATCTAAAAAATTTATTTATATATAAGCAAAGTTCAATAAATCTCAAGATAAGCTTTATTTGTGGCTCAGAACACATCTAAACAATATTCAATTTCATGCCACATATTTTGAAGCATGGCTCAAAGCACATCCAAACAATATTCAATTTCACACTATGTATTTTGAAGCATCTCCAGCACTACAGATTCAATTGCTTCACTAATCCTTGCTATTAATGTGCTTATGTCACAAACAAGAGTGCAGTGTACTTTGTTCTTGACATAATCCCAAAGAAAAAAGTCAAGAGGGTAATGTCTAGAGAATTGGGACTGTGATTGGAATATATAGAGAAGAGTTTCCCAAACTGGAGTACATTTTGGCTTCTCAAAGGGTCCATTATTATGTGAGAAAATATCCTTATTTAAGTTAAATTTCATGTCTGCAAGAAATTTTGAAATAGACTCAAATGTCTGGAATTTTAGAATCCAGTAAATTATTATTAAGTTACATAGAAAAATTAAGAGTGAAGACCTTGATTTTGGGCTAGAACTTGTAAAATCTGAGACTGATTCTTACTGAAGACTTTTTCTTTTTTTTAGAGAAATGTAACAAACTTTTGGGGGTACATGCAAACCTGTTAAGGTGTCCAAAGGGTACCAATGAACTAAAAGTTTGGAAAACCCTGGTCTAGAGAATTGGAATGATGGCTCAAAAGGTAAGAGGGGTAACTTTACTCATATTATCTCTTAATATTTCTTGACATTTCAAAATTTTACAACAATAAAAACTTCTAGATATGTACTATTGGTATATCAAAATAGATTGCTTAATTTTATAGACCCAAAAAGCAAAAAAAAATTGTAATCAAAGAAGGACTTTATGCTCATCCTGTAATTTTTTTTCTTAACCACAAGCTTTTTAAAAAATTATGTAAAATCTTCAGCAATTTATGCACAAATATTGATTTTTGGCTAACAATTAAAACTTTTGGGTTGAGCAAACCTGTCCCAAAAGAGTTTCTAGTATTAATATGCATCTTTCTTTAAATGATTGTCATTGTTACTTTCTTTAAATAATTGTCATTGTTACTGAACAATTTGTCTACTCATGACATTTAAAAAGTTTGTGTTATATAATTTTTTGTTGTGTTATGTTTCAATGTAGTGTTTTTATTGCATATTTTATGCGACTGCTGTAAAATAAATATGTTTGGAATGACTTTTAAAATTCTATGTTCAGACAATAAAACTTTAATGTATGATCATTACACTTTTGTAGAATCAATTGCTGGAATTCAATGTTCATTTTCAGTTCAAGATTGTGGTGGCCAATGTCCACTTGGGTATGAATCTGACAAATATGGCTGTCCAATATCATGTAAATGTGCTACTAAGGGTTTTTTGGAGAGTGATATAAGTTTCAATCCAAATACAATTAAATCATTGTTGTCTGTAAGTTTAAAAGTATTGTATTAAATATAAATTAAATAAAGTTGATCAAAATTATATATAGCTATCGATATGCTGCAAAAATAAACATTAAAGTTATAGATTGCTGTCACCATCAAAATGGTAATTCTTTCCTTCTCAATTAGCAGCGTGACAGACAATTTAAAAAATTTTGAAATTCATTTTCTACTTTCTTTTTTTGACACATGTTGCTTATTGCTATAAACATTTTTGTTCTGGCAACAAAAATAAGCTTGTCATTCAATTTACCTAAACTAATGGTTTTCAACCTTTCTTAGTTTATGGCTGCTTTCCATTTTTCAACATCTGTGTTTCCTGCTCATCAATAAAATTACCAAACTTTGTTTTTAACATATTTAATCTGTTAATTTATTTGACATTTGAAAATAGGAAAAAACAAAAAATTGCAGAATCAATGCAATCGAAGTCAAAGAATTGATAAACTTACAGTCACTTCACTTCAAATTAATGCAGTCAGTTTGAAGCTTGTTCTGAGATTTGTCTGAGGAGGCCTATAACATTCAGCTTAACATTGAACTCAACACTGAGGCAAATTTTACTCCAGCGGCAAGGTATTATATAATTAATATCGACATGATAACAATCTACAGCTGAAAACAGCAAAGCCAGCAATCATCTACTGCATGTGTCAAATAATCTGGTGCTGAACAGCAATTGTTCCCAATTTTTTCAGGCTTAAGGCACCCTACCAAAGAAATAAATAGTTTGTCACATGCATGATGAACTCCGACATTTGCTAAAAAGTTTAATTTGACATAAAAAAATGTATTTTCTTGCCATATTTTTGTTCCAAGCTTCGTACAAAATTACATTTGCTCATGAAAGTTGTTATTAGAAATATAAATTACTGTCGAGTGTGCCTAAAAAAATCTTTATAGCACAATGACTTTAATAGCAATCTCATGGCAGCAAGAAGCCTTGAAATAAGAAAACTTGTGGCACCATGAGTATTAGAAATAGCATTCTGGTCAGAAACCACTGCTGTACACAGTGTACTGTAATACAGTTTAATCCAGATCACTTTTTACAACATTGTGCATAGACAATAAGCACAACAAAAATGAAGTTATTCTGGTAATCATTTGGTATTAAAAAACTGAATAGTTAAATTTTAGCAATTTCTAAATTCATATCAAGAAAAGACATTCAAAAAGTTTCAAGAAATCAGCTGCCAATTATTTACAAAGATAGTACTAAAATTCCCTTCAAATGCATTGGAACAATCATCAAAAAAACTTGGCAGGAAAAGATAAGAATTTCTTAAACTTAGTACTTTTATAGATTCCAATCCAAGAATTCCAACCAAGAATTATTAAGTCCAATGTTTAATACAGGGTGTGTAAAAAGTAACTTGGGGGTTTTAAAATTCATTAAAACCATCAGTGTGTGTCTAATTATATAGAAGCTTTTTTTACTTAAGAGACAATTCTTCAAATTTTTGTTTTAATCATTCAAAAAATTTTTTTGTTTTAATAGCTGTTTTCATGATATTTCAAAGGTCTCCGGATCTCACACCCCTTGATTTTTTTGCTTGGGGTCATTTGAAAAATGCCGTTTACGAAAGGAAACCTGCGACAATCGATGACTTAATGAACTTCATCACTGAAGAAGCACATAAAATCACCACCGATATGTGTCAAAACGTAATTCAATGTTTTCATCGCCGACTGCACACTTGCGTAAAAAATGGCGGTAGTTCGGTCGAAAAATATTGAACTTTTCAACAACCTTTTTAAATAAAAGTGAATGATTATAAAAATGTGTTCATTTTCTCTTTTAGTTTGCTTATTTACGTAAATTCTAATAATCAAAGAGTAATATTAAACGTTTTATTAGTCCATACATGGCAAAGTGCAAGAATTATAAACTATAGAAATCCCCAAGCTACTTTTTACACACCCTGTAGAAGCAACAAACATCAAAAATATTGTCATTCTTATGAAAAAAACAATTAAAAATGAGTATCAATTTAAGAAATGAGCTAAAAAATTAATTTAAAAATCAATAACCTTGAAAGTAACTGGTAGCCACACAAAAAAGCACTTTGAAAGTAACATCAAAAAAATTTTTTTTAAAACGATCAATCAGAAATGGCTCAAGAAAAATGAATTTTTGGACTATGCAAAACAATCTACTGATTTTGAAGCACTTTTTTTATTTTTATCAGTATATTTATCCTCCTGACTCGCAGGAAAGCGACGGAGGCGCTACTACATAAGGTAGGCAATTATCCCAACCTGCTTTCGGAGATGCCAAGATATTGCTGTCTGCTTGTAATTTAATAGAGATATGACTTAGGCTTAAGCTATACATAGACATACATAAGCTTAAGCCATACATAGACTTAAGCTAATTTAATATAGATATAACTTAAGCTATACAAAATAGAAAATTAGGTACTATTCCTGTGAATAATTTGTGACTAATTTTTTTGAGATTTTTCAATTGTTTTTTTTAGACAATAGGCACATACACATTATTTGCTATCAAATAAAAATGCAATGGTTTGCATTTACTTTGGTTTACTGGAGTATTTTTTATTTGGTAGATTTGTCCCTAAGTCAGTGGTTGCCAACCTTTTTTAAATGGCGGCACACCCATTATATTGGTTAATAATAAAAAGGTCTTCACTGAAAATTTGTCAATGATTTCTCAACTTTCGTTCCAAAATCACAATGATCTCTAAAAAAAGGTTTTCACTGAAAATTTGTTAATGATTTCTCAACTTTCGTTCCAAAATCACGGTGATCTCTAAAAAAAAAGGTCTTCACTGAAAATTTGCCCATGATTTCTCAATTTTCGTCCCAAAATCATGATCTCAAAAAAAAGCTTCCGCCTGAACTCACGCTCTTTATTTCAAAATCTCACGTACAAAACCACAAAATTCGACGTCTTTAAATAATTTTTTTCCGAAATCTTTTGCGGCACACACACCAGTTGGGAACCACTTCCCTAAGTTGTCACAGCAAGTCAGATAGCAGGGTTTGTGGATTGAAAAGGTAAAATGCATAAAAATGCTCACTGATCAAACTGCAGACCGTGTCGTACTAGCATGCTTCATAGCCTACATCAGACACCACATGGGGCAAGATGTCTGATGGTTCTTGATGATGAAACCTGATGTGAGCTCAACAATGTTGTTTCGATCAAGTGTCGTTTGATCAACTGTTGGGTCACGTGGTTTTGCAGTGCACTGTTGGCTACTTAGTGAAGGCCCCTGCTCATGGCTCCCCAAAGAATGCCCCATGGCCCCTTAAAAGGCTGAAGGCCCAGTTGAGAACCCTGATCAAAACTAATTTCTTTACTTGGATAGGAATTTTTTTGAAAACCATTGAGTGAATTTTCTGCTTTGAGATTATTGGTAACTTATCTATTACATGTGCGAAGTGCTTTAGATTCGTTAATTACTTTAAATTTTAAGTGCTTATAATTTGTAGAAGATAGTTATTATTTTTTGTATAAAGTCAATGCAAAAGTTGTCTTGTTTAGGATTATATTACTGAACAAGATGCATCTTTGTTTTCTCCGTTGCTGTCTCTGCACAAAAATATTTGGGATTTATACTTGGTTAACGACCGAGTTAGAATACCTTACGTTTTGTCAAGAAGTTTTTGTACGTTATGATAGCGTTGAAATTTTTGAAATTTGTCAGAAACGTTTGTTTTAATCAAATGTCCTATACAAGTTTTTAAATTAATGTAAACACTGTTACCAGGGATATTACTTAGTTTAAAAGTTTGTTGAACTTGCCTCTGATTGTACCAGAAGAACTATGAGTTTTATACTTTTTTTTTGTAGTTTTAGTTTAAATCATTGCACTTTGGCGTAAGTTTTATATTTTATTGTTTCAACTTCAATACAGACCCAAGGAATTATATGCATAAAAAATAAATTAAATGGAGATTATTGTGCTATCAAAAAAATAATTTTGTTTTAGCAGATTATCTTACGAAACAATGTTAACTTCAGATTTTAACAACCTATCTAGAAATGCTTTGGAAGCTGCATTTCGAAACTTGTCAGCTAACACTTGTGTGGATTTTTATCCTAGAACTAATGAATCTAATTTCATTGAATTTGTAAACGAAGATCAGTTCTGTCGGTAAGTTTTGTAAAATTTTTGCTCAATTGTTTCCCTTACAATTGCTGAAAATTATAATCTATGCTTCTTTTTTTTACTGAAAATAACTAGTTAGTATAAGAATTGTGTTTTTGCTGTAGCAATATTTTTTTAGCTAGATGTTGCATCAATGCGTTTTGTGTTTTCAAAATTTAAAATAGTGATAGGTTCTGTGCTCGTAAAAATAGATTTTTGCATAGTTTAAAAATAGTTGTTTTTAACTTTTTTTTCTGCCAAGTGTTGATTCTCACTTCGGATCTTCTTGAAATTTAAAAAGAGAAAAACATTATGGTGAAATTACGATAGTACAAAATTAGAGTTACAGAAAAGTCATTTTTAACTACACAAAGAAGCAACTGGAAATATATAATGCAATTTTTTTGCCATCTCGACTTTTTGATGCTCCCCTAAAAAGACGACCTGCGTAAATTAAAAAAATTGTTTTAAAACTTAAATTAAAAAAGGACTGTAAAATATTTTACCATTTTTATTTTGAAATGTTAGCTTATTTATCATCTATTTTGATATTTATTTACACTTTGTTTGACAAAAAAACTTAGTTGCATCATAAAATTTCTACCTAAACTTTAAAATTTTTTGAACACAACAAGGAATTAATTTAAATGTAGTTCATTCATTGGGCGCGTTGGTGGACGTCAAAAGACTTCTCTGGGCGATCAGTGTCTCCGGCCGGGCATCATCGTGCATCAGCTTATGCATATCTTGGGATTTTATCATGAGCACACTAGAGAAGATAGAAATAATTATATTACTGTTCTCTTTGATAATATTGTACCAGGTACGTTTACTACTAGCTTTAAAAGTTTTCTGTAGAATCTTGATTATTTAGTTTTCATGTCAAAATTCATTTTTAAACCTTATTAGGAAACCCTAATTTTTCCGAAAAAGTTGAAATATAGACTCTAATCGGTGCTGGAGAAGTTGAACATTAGTCAGCTGTTTGTTTGAATTTTTTGTGGTGCTTGTTTAATTAATTTCTTACATTTGACTTTTATGAAAAATCAGAATGCTTTTTCGAAACATCTAAATATAAAATTACAATTTTAGTAAATTGTATCAGAAGATCAGTAAAAAATTGTAATTGTGTCTTAGACACGCGTTTGGGCGATTTTCACTGTTAATTGTGTTGACATTTCACCAGTTGCAGTTGTATCTTTTAAGGTAGGATCAGCATTCAACTTCCAACGTCGCGGCTTGCACGGCCAGATGGTTCCCGATGATTTTTCTGCTTACGACGACCGCTCCGTAACTCACTTCGATCAACTTGACTTTTCTTCAAGCACCAGTCCTGTCTTGATCAATAAGATCACCGGAAAACCGATCGTGGCGCAACGTCATTGGCTGAGCGAGAAAGATGTTTCCGAAATCATTCGAGTCTACTGTCGAAATTACACGAGAGACGCCGCCCAGGTAGTGGCTGGTTGCAATTGCGTGCTTTGACGCGAGTTCCTCGTCTCGAAAACGACGTCAGCAGTTTAAATCAAGTCAGGATCGATTCCGGACGCGACTTGGGAGGAATGGTTGTCGTGGTCGACATGCTCGTCATCGTGCGGCGACGGGCAGGTGGTGAGAGTGCGACGATGCGTGGACCCTTCCAGCAGGGAGGTTTATCACGGCCACTGCATTGGTACGCTGCAGCAAGCGAAGTTCTGCCGGCGACCAGAGTGCCAGCAAGGAGTGTGGGGATCCTGGTCGCCCTGCTCTGTGACATGCGGCACTGGGAATATGATCAGGTCGTGTCTCTGGTCCTCTTTTTAATACGTAGTTTTTCGGTTTAAATCTTTAGCATCATGTTGCTGTTTTTTCTGTTATGCTTTAGGGAATCCTGCTGTGGAACCGAAGCTTTGTACGGAGAAAAACCATGTTCTCTCTCGCCATGTGATTTGTCGCGATGTAAGTTCTGTTTTTTTAGATTATTCGTTTTGCATTAGTTCTTATTTACTAGTATGATAACTGCTGTTCTCCATTCTCTCTCTGTGATTTCATCCATTCATCCTTATCCTTCCGTCTTCTGCATGATTGTCTTTTTCAAACTGCTTTTTCTTGGCAAGATTTGTCCACAGTTTTTTTGTTTTCTTTCAATTTTCAGAAAAAACTTGTAATGCCTTATTTGTTTTATTCAGTGACGCATTCATTAAGAAAAGTTTTTTGTTCAAGAAAATGCTTTTCATAATTAAGATTAGTTGTTAAGAACCCGAGTAATATGAGTTTAAAAATATTTTTTTAAGTATAAAAACTTTTAATGTTTAACATTGTATTTTCTGTAATTCTTGATATTGTCAAGTTTTTATGATTTTGTTTAGTAAACCATTTATGTGTTAGAACTATTTTCATATTTTTTTCTTCAAGCGAAGAAATTCATTGGAAAAAGCCACGTGAAGTAAAAAAACATTTCGATTAGCATTTATTTGAGAACGCACTAACGCAAGTTTGCATCAAGTTTTGAACTCCTGTTGTACGATTTCTACTTTGAGGAATTTCATTGCAATGTTCCCCTTGATATAAAGTTTTACACTTTACAAGTATATTATAGGCTACCTGATAATAGTGCTACATATATTTAGATTTTTAGCATCTGTATCTCTAAATAGTACCCATGCAACATCAAAAGTAGAATAAAATTTTATAAAGCTTTAAATAATAAGCTTAAATTTTTATAAAGCTTTAAATAATAAAATTAACAATAACGTCGTCATTGACCACACCATAAAATGTATATGTATAACAATTTCCTTAAAACCGAACGTTTCTGTCTTCAATACCTTATAAAAAATTTTAACTGCCACATGAAACTTAAATAAAACACAATTATTCGGTTTTATACATTATGAGTGCTGTTACCAAGACCATATTGTAAAAACAAAAAGAGTATATCTTTATTCCCAAGTGTACTCCTAATACTAATAAATCCTGCTACTAATATGCAGGTTCAACTTGTTTGAGCTGTTAAAAAGCTTTTTTTTTTTATGGTTCATTATCTGTTAAAAGTTATAATCCACGTCATCACCACTCACTGTCGTTTTGCCACGTTGGAATCTAGTTTTTTTTGGAGCGATAAATGCGTCACTCGTCGTCGTTTGAATGGCTATCCACTCCAGGTCATACACAAACAGGTCTGAGGCCAAGGTTTTATCCTTTTACTACCCCAAGCTGCGGTGCTGCCCGGATTAGATACTGTTAGCAATTGTGTTGAGCCAGCATCGGGTTTCGTCATCCAGAATCGTCAGACCTCGTGCTCCATGAGGTGCCCGATGTATGGGGAACGCCTTTAGCACGTGGTCTGCGGTTTTTTCAGTGGCGCCGCACTTGCAATTCGATGAAGGAGCGAGAATTAAAAGTTGTGCATGGATCAATGGAATCTCCTAACACCAGTCCGCAGGTGATTGAACTTCAAGCTGTTTGGGGCAAGCCCATTTCCAACAAACTTGGTACGGTTCATGGGTATAAAAGCACGGAGCCTGGATGTACACTCACAGTACTTCTTGCTCTATCTATAATTTGTCTACTCGGCTGCACAGATGCCTAGTTTGGCGAGATTATTTATTAGTTTTTTCCCAGCTGTCGCCCAGCTGTCGCTCCTGACGAAGCTCAGCTGGCTGGATGTCTGAAAGTATGGCTAGGTGGTTCGTTAGAGTGGGACGCAAGCATTCAGTGACAAGCTTCTCTTTATTATTATTGTGTAATCATGGTCGCCGTTTAATTGGGTATGTGCTCCTAGACTTGGGCCGATGGGCGGAGTGGGAACCATGGCAACCGTGTTCGAAAAGCTGCGGCAGAGGATTTCAAAGAAAGTCACGTGTGTGTAGTGACCAGTACAATCAGACCGTGTCGATTTCAAATTGCCCATTGTCTTATCCGAGAGCCAATGATTTTCAACAATGCACTGGTTCGTCATGCAACGTATCAGGTAACCTTTTAGTACCAAGATAACAATTATAAATTGCCACGATATTATGTATTTGCAAGTTAGACAAAAAATTATGGTTTTTATTGAGAGGCCTTTTTATGGCGCATTAGTGTAGTCGCCGATATGATGCAATTACCTGGAACCTTCGAAAATATTAAAAATGTTATGATCTTGTGACTTTTTTATGACTCGAATCGCACCTTGTAATTTTAGTAACAGAACTTCTATATACTGTATGTATAAATTGCAGTGGAATTTCGATATAGCATATTGTAAATTGCCACGTTATCGCTTGTTTACAACATGAAAACATTCTTGCACCTAAGTGTTTTTACAATAGCAATGTTTTCCGAATTGTTATTAGGTGTATTACTATTTCGCTCTCCGACGTAACAGTTTTTCTGTAAATCCAGGCGAATTCATGTGGCTTTTGTTACAATTGTTAGTTTAACTAAAACAGATATGGAAGGTCATTTGTGATTGTCAGTTCAGACAAGAAAGGTCTAAAAGATAATTTTTAAAATTGCTGTTGATATCCAAAAGCCTAAAATATTTTCGATGCGCAATTTGGACCTGAAACGAAAAGAAAAAGCAGTTCTTGTTTTTTTGGCTAGTTGGGCTTCCTGAATTGATTGAAGTTTAAATGTTGTCTTTGAAGTTGGGTCTCATTCATTCTTCGCCGTTACCAACCTTGCAGGTTTTGTGGATTTTGCAAAAGTTAAAGGTTAGTCAAGTTGGAACGGCGAACAGTGAACGAGAACCTTGCAGAAGTGTTAGTTGGTGTTTGTGAAGAGAGTTTGCGCGTCCTACCTAGACTTACTAGTAGGGTGGTTGAAATAAAATTTCAGTGCATAAAACAAAAGTAGGGTATTTTATCTTTGGCTCACACAGTTCTGCTCCAAGTGTTTCTGATTAGTGTTGAAGAGAAACTCTTGTTTTATTTTTTTTGGTCGTTGGGTGCTCGTAAGGTACTACGAATAAATTTTAAGTTTGACTCTTAAACTCTCCGCGTATATGAGTATACAAGACTCGTAATATTATAATCATTACGTAACATCAACGCGTTCACGTTTATCGCGAATAATTTCATCTCGCTAAATAAAAGTAGTTGATTTGAGAAAGCGTGAAATGTGACTCAGTTCGTTGAACGGCTTCTAAATATAAAACCATAGGTTCATTTTCAAGTCAAGCTTGTGCTTTCTTGTATAAAAAAAAATTCAGATGTACTGTTGCTTATACTGTGTTTGTAGTAAAAGTTTTTCTAACTTTTTTGAATATCTTGTCAGGAATTTTGATAAAATCTTAAAGCAATAAATTTCAATTTATGAATACTAAAATACTATGTTTGTAGATTGATTTCTTTTGATGTAAAACTCGAAAGCTGTCTGTAAAGTCTCGTTTCCACTGCGAGCGTTGGCAGGAGTATTCTTCGTTTGTTTTATTGATTTGTATTGCTTTTAGAGCTTAAGTGCGAAAAGGAGTAAAAAAATTGATAAAACAAACATAGAATATTCCTGCCAACGCTCGTAGTAGAAACGAGTCTTAGCACTTGCTGTATTTGACTAATTTTGCCTTGTATTTTTTCGTTTGTTTTTAACATGCAGCTCGTCAACCGACCTTGTGGTCTTCGTGGAGTGCGTGGTCATCTTGGTGGTCTTCGTGGAGTGTGTGGTCATCTTGCTCTGTCACGTGCGGATCTGGACTCCAAGTCAGGTGACTTGAAGTCGCGTTTGTTTTCGAATGAACAGTGTCTCTCGCTGTTGTCACCCAACTACCGGTGGGGCAGCTAGCGAATCAACTTTTGTCACGTTTTCTCATTCCCCCGCACCTGCCCCACCTTGTCACGTGTTTTTCTAAAACGCGACTTTTTTGTACTCGTTAATTTATGTTTGTTAATTTACCTTCGGAATTGAAACATTTCGTTTTAGCTGCTTTGCTGATCGCTCTGATTATGTTTTGGCTAGAACTCGAGACTGTGCCACCAACAGTTCAAAATGCCGCGGAAACTTTGAGGAGTTGGTTGTTTGTGTGATACCTTCTACCTGCAATGTGTCGCGTGAGTAAGTTGCGGCAAATATACTGGAAATGGTTTTGGACTTTTGTAAATTAACCAATGAATATATTACCGGCTCAATGTTTTTAAGCAAACCTGATTGATTTGATAAGAGTTTATTTAAAGAAATAAAAGAAAAAGTCGTAATGTCACTGATATCCCAGCTTTTTTGGGGTCGCGAGATTTCGGCGCGCACTGTGTTTGGTGATTTACATAAAGCGCGCGCGAGTTCGGCGAGCAAGTGTTTTATTTTCTGAAATGGGACAGACAAAGTTAATTTGATAATCACCCTTTTTTTTGTCGAGATCACACGCTCCTCGAATTATCAATTATTCCGCTTTTATCCTTGCTGCATATATATTGTGCTTTGAAGTTTTTAATAAACTTTAATTGTTAGAAAATATGCAATGTCGTTTGCTAAGATCCGAGATTTCTTTTTTTTACATTTCTTTTGTCATATTTGTGCCATATAAGCAACTGCTGATATTGTATTGGAAATTTTATAGTAACATACTTGATATTGTGTTACAATTTCAAATTGAACAGCGTAACATTACTTAGACGAGGTGTAGCCCATGATAGACAAATAGACTGTCATAAGGTCATTTAAACAATAGCATCTGTAAATTTTGTTGCAAGTGTGAGTTCTTACGTCACAAGTCAAAGTTCACCAAAATTAAAAGTTAAGAGTCCCACGTTTAAGTTCTCAAAAAGTCCGAGTCAAACACGAATCGTTTTAACTCTGGCAGCAAATTTAATCGTTTTACCTACTTTGACTCAGTGGACTTTGCCGGTAGCTACATTTTTTCTACACCAGCAAACATTTTTCGGGATAAAATGCACCAATTTGGACGAACTAAACCAAAATGTCTGACAAGTGTTAAACATGCAGAAGTTGCTAAATCAAACAAAAATTTTCGTGATTACAAAAAATTTTCCGTGCAAAAAACCGCGAGTGTCTCGATACAGGTGCTCGGGTGACATGTAATCGCATATTAGTTTTTTAGGGCCCGCAGTTTTTTTATATTTCGACTAACAAAAGGATTATTATCGGATTCACTTTGTCTGTCCGTTCTAAAAAATAAAGCACATGCTAAATTAAATGAGTAAGTAAATAAAGATTGAGTGCCGAACTCTCGTAGACCGACTTTTTAGCGTCATCAGCGTATAACTTTTCAACAAACCGGAAATAAGTTTTGTTTGTGTACAAGGTTTTAGAGCTCTAAAAATTCCAGTGATTTCTTTTGATTTTATGACATTGTGCGTTAAAACACTGCCCTAAATTTTTAAAAGATTTAATATTTAGTTTCATCGTTAACCGCTATCTGGGGCCCTTGGTCAATGTGGACCATATGTTCCGTGTCTTGCGGAACTGGAATGCAGCAGAGAAAGAGAAAGTGTTTTAAAACCGTCAACAACAAATTAGAACTCGCATCGGGCTGTCTTCCCAACGATGCCTTATCTAATTCTTATCAAGAATTTCAATTGTGTTCCACAGAGGTACGTGAGCTTAGTTTATTTAGTTGTTAGTCGGTCGTTCATGCTGCTTTGTGTATGTTTTAAACTCAAACTTTTGATTATATTTGGTTTATATTTGTCACGATTTCCGGCGCTTATTTTTTTGTCTCATCCCATACCTATATATCTAATCTCTTTGGTAATTTTACTTTTTTACCTCCTTTTCTGAGTCGAATGTTGCCGATCTGCTCTGAATATTCGGACACACTCTTTGAAGCAAATTTTGGCGGACGCTTTCTATCCGAATCCAGTGTCTTATGCGATCCCTCCGCAGTCCTATTCTTTCTCTCTCATCCCTTGATTCCTCTCAGCGATTCTAACTCTTCACTGAATGGAGGTGTGCTATTATTAGCTCTTCCACTTTAAAATCGCTAAAGCTCCTACTGTATCTTCCTCACTTTGCTTTCTTTCCTCACTATCTAATGTACGATACAACGATACAGCATTGGTTTCGCGCCGTGACTTTTTGAGTTACAATTTTTATCTCGTTCTGGATTTCCGTGTTTGTGATTTTTTACGCCAGGTTATCTTTGGTCATTTATTCACCATTCTAAATCTTTTGGTCTTTTCGTGGAGTGTCGCCAATTTTTAAGACTCCTCAAAGCTATCTGCGCTCTCATTTCTTGAAACGGGCCTAGAAAATCCCGCCTTAAAGGCTTTGCGGTGCTGATCCTGGGAACACTTTATTTCGGGGAACACAACTGCCAACCGCTTACGTAATATATACATACGTAGTCGCAATGAGGGAGCCGCTGGCAACACTGTTAGAGATTTGATCGAACCGAGAATCGAATTCAGATTTTGTACCCAAGACCGAACTTAATTGTTTTTTTATATTTGTGTGCGCTTTTATGTTTAAAATGTTTTGGTAATTCTATTTTTAAACTGATTCGAAAAGTCTTACTTTTTCAAGACTTTTGAGTAAACGTTTAGAATTTTTACATAATTGTATGGTTTAACTTATTTTGTGGAGCTCTGGCAAGTGACTTTTGAAAGTAATTTTTTGAGATCACGATACGTTTGGATTGAACTGCGATTTCTAAAAGCTGGTTGACCTATTGACACAAATTCACTCTCATAAGAATGCCTTGCTCCTTACATCTTCTAAGCTTAATATTCAAGCTATTTAGAATTGCAGAGTCTCGTTTTCTTGATTGTTTCTTAGACTTGCATGGATACAATGATGAATCGAACGAAACGAAACCTGGAACAGCCGCGATTAACAGGTTGGTCTTCCTGGTCAGCGTGGGGAGCGTGCAGCAACTCGTGTGCGACTGGAAGGAGACGCAGGTTTGACATTGAAGTCCGTTGCAAAAAGCTACTGTTTGACTTCATAAGTAACTGCAACTTAGTCTAAGCTGTTTTTTGAATTTCAAACCATTGAAATTGCCGAAGCGTTCGTAGCAATTCAAGTTTTGTTCGCAATTGAAAAGAATTTCCAACGCAGAACTAGACGATGCTTGCACGACTCCAACAATGCGTGTCCAGGACGTTCGTCTCAATTCAAATTATGTCGCACTACTTCATGTGAGTTTTATCGATTAATGAAAAATATGAACAGTGGCGATGATGCCGCTTGGGCCTGGTTTAAGCTCGGAAATTAGGCTCTGATAGAAGATTTACAGCAGTGGTTCTCAACCGGGGTGCCATTTGCGATTCGCTGGAATGCTGAGAGCTATTGCACATTATTTATTTGTCTAGGAAAAAGGTTGAATGCTGTGATGTTATTTTAAGGTATAAACTTCAATTCATTTTAATAGGAAAGTGACCTTCAAGTTCATGCTTAGGTAAAAATTTGAGATGGCTTCGAATAATTGCTTTACATTGACGATGACGCCATACCAACTTTTCAGTTCAGTCAGTTACTGTTCAAAATCATACTGTTCTTTTCAAATTTTGAACAATAATGAAGCCTCATTATGACGTTTCATACTATCTTATTCATACTCCCGCTTGTATCAGATAAGTTCATTCAAGAAAGATTAATTCGCTGACTGAGAAGAAAATGAATAGTTTGATAGAGAAAGAAACAAAACGCAGTGTTTAAGTTTTTTTTTGCATTAATACAATGGAGAAATTTATCACGAGGAAAAGAAAGTTAAGCATTGATAAAAGCGCATTTGCAGTTACTGAAAGTGAAAGTACTGGTAAGGTTTCAGTTTCATTTGCTGAAACAGAAAGTACAGATAAGGGTACCGGTACATTAGAAAAAAAGAAGAAACACCGGCTATATTGCAATAGTTATTTGAATTTTGGCTTTACTTGGTGCGGCGACGAAGAACAACTCCTACCAGAATGTCTTATCTGTGATACGAAATTGTCAAACGAGGCTATGGTGCCAAGTAAATTGAGTAGACACTTTTTAAAAAAGCACGGAAATCTTTCTGACAAACCGGCAAGCTATTTCAAAAGACTTTTGGAAAAACCAAAGCAACAAAGTGTGACATTTACCAAAACTTTTCAAGTTTCTACGAAAAGTCAACATGCCAGCTATTTGGTAGCAGAAATAATAGCTAAAAATTCAAAGCCTCACACGGAAGCAGAAAAGCAGAAAAAGTGCAGTGCGATAGTGAAAATAATGTTTGGCCCCGAAGCTGAGGAAAAAATAAGACAGATTCCTTTGTCAAATGATACCATTCGCAGACGTATTTGTGACATGTCAACGGATATACAAGATGCTGTTATTTCTTCTGTAAAGCAAAGCAAAATGTTTATGATGCAAGTTGACGAATCAACTGACATCAGTGGAAAAGCTCAATTAATAGCTTTTATCCGGTTTGTCAGTGATGGAAAGATATCTGACCAATTTTTCTGTTGTAAAGAACTTAAAGAAAGAACGACTGGTCAAGATATTTTTGATACTCTTAGTAAGTATTTGGAAGAAAATGAATTAACATGGAAAGAATGTGTAGGACTGTGTACGGATGGAGCTCCATCTATGATTTGGTCAATCAAAGGATTTGTGTCACTTGTAAAAAAAGTTAATAGTGAAATCATAACAACCCACTGTTTTCTTCATCGTGAAGTGCTTATTGGAAAAACATTGAATTCGGACTTAACACAAGTGTTGAAAGAAGTTATAGAAATGGTAAACTACATCAAAGCTAGACCACTTAAATCACGATTATTTACAAAGCTCTGCAAAGAAATGGAAGCAAATTATGAAAATCTTCTGTTACACACCACGGCAAGATGGCTTTCACGTGGAAAAACATTGTCACGAGTATATGAGCTGAAAGAGGAGATGTTAGCTTTTTTTAGTTTTGAAAGACAAGGAGAATTTTGTAATTTGCTTTGCGATGACAGCTGGAAGTCCAAATTAGCATATTTGGTAGACATCTTTGACCACTTAAATAAGACAAATTCCAATACGTAAGGCAAGAATGAAAATCTCTTATCTTTAGCAGACAAAATGAGAGCTCTACAAGAAAAATTGAAAGTGTGGTCATTACGAATACAGGAAGGAAACTCTGACATGTTTTTTTCATTTTTCGAAAACGAATAACAAAGAAATGGTTTCATCGATTATTAAACATCTCAAGTCTTTGCAAGGCAAAATTGAGAAATATTTTCCAACAGTGTCCACTGAAAACTATAAATGGGTAAGAAATCCATTTTTACCCCTGGATACCCATTGTATTTTGAATCTGAAAGAAGAACTTATTGACATACGTAACGACGGTAACATTAAGCTGTTGCACAGGGAGATGTCTCTGGATGAATTTTGGATTAAAATTCAAAATGAATACCCTAACATTGGAAAAAAGGCATTGGTTATTTTACTTAAAATTTTCCACAACGTACCTATGCGAAACCGCATTTTCCGTTTTAACAAACCTAAACACAAGAAAAAGAGAAAGGCTACTTGTTGTGGAGGAAGAAATGCAAGTAGCATTATCGAATGTGCGCCCCAACATAGAGAGAATTTGCGCTAAAAATCAAGCACAAATCTCGCACTGACTTTTAAAATAAATTAAATCATTTTTATGACATTTTTAGTGTTCTGTTTAGCTGTTATTAATCAAAACTGTTTCAATATAGTGTTTTGATGCAAACTTTACTCTTAAAATTGATTTTATTAGAATCGGAAGCTCTTAGGTTCAACCGGGTGCCGCAAAACTTTTTTGGTGATTACAGGGTGCCAATAGCCAAAAAAGGTTGAGAACCACTGATTTACAGCATAGTTTTTTTAATTGTTTTATGGACAAATAAACAAATAGTGTTTTCGGCACTTTGAAAGCATGAGCAATAAAAAAAGCTCTAGCAACGACCATGAAGTTTTGCAGTGAGAGGAAAGAAAAAGGAATATCGAAGAAACAATGGTTTGAGGTGATAAAAGAAAGATGTAAGAAGGCGAGAAGAGGCACAGAAAAGAGAAAAATGAAGGCGCGGGCTTCAAACAATAGCTTAATCCTACCAGTAGGAAAAAATATCGTTGTCTTGATACAAACGGATGTATTTTCGAAGATAAAACCTATTTCTACCTGTCAGTTTTAAGTGAAAATTAAAAAAAAAGGTTTCATCTTCACTTTAGCAAAAAAAACTTATTTTGCCTTCCCAGCCGTTTGCCCTAAATGGTAGAAAAAGCTGGAACAGTAGCGACGGATACCCTTTTTGCTGCGATTTCAAAAGAGAAGCACCTTCACACGGCATGTTGATGTGTGCCGTTGAATGGACCCGGCTGATAGTTTTTAGTATGAATTTGGTTTCTTTTAATTACGCAACTTTTTTTCCGCTGCTCTTGTAATTTCGATTAATATTTTTATTGTCAGCCGACCAGACCGAGCAAATCATAGTTTTTCCACCAGGTCTGTCACTGTGGAAGCAGGTCGCTGCCTTCTGCGATGAGCGTCTCCGTGTCGTTGATTTCGACGACGATCGATTCGATGATCTTATTTGCATTCGAGATTGTCGTCAAGCATCTAGTGATTCAAAGAAGTTTGTTAAAACGTAATACTGTGTTTTCTTTTATCTATTTCGTTTTCAATTTGTTCAGCTTTTATGAAAAACTTCTGCAATTTTGCTAAAGAGTTTTTCGTTGTAAACTAATTCTTGTTACGAAAGTAGATTGCTGGTAATTATGATTTTCTTTTCGTTGCGCAATAGTCAAATAGTTTTGTCACCTAATTCAGAGTTAATACTTTTATATACTTTTCGGTGCGACTTAGAAAAAATTATTTTTAAAGTTCTTGCGACCCAAATATATAATTATATGTTTTTTTTTCTACTAAAGCAAATACCAATATATATCTCAATCCAGTTTTGAAGAAGAAGCACGGTTTGGCTATCAATTTAAATTTTTTTTTTTTTCTACAAAATTACATAAGTTTTATATTATCTCGCGACTACTATTTCGAATCCTAATCTAATTTTAAACTTCTTATCTTTGTTAAAAAAACTTCTGGACGATAATCGTCTTGAACAAGCTTTGAATTCATGATTCAGTTATGTGACTGCTATAAAGAAACCTCAAAAAGTAGCTATGAATATAAGCTGAATAACTGTAAGCCAAACAAAAATGTCCGACTATCTCATTGTCGGCATTCTGTTGTGTCCTTGGAAAAGACACTTTATGGCACTTTCCCCTGCTTGGCGGTGTTAAAAGCAGTTCTAAATTTCAGTCATATTTCTATAAAAGTAAAAAACCAAAATAAAAAATTTCAAACGGACAGCAATATCTATCCCGAAGCAGGTCGGGCTAATTGCTTGTCCTATGTTTTACAGTGCCTCGGTCGCTTTCCTGCGAGTCAGGAAAATAAATATAAGATAAAATAAAAATATTAAAAACTTTAACTGTTGTTGAAGATGGCTCTAGTCTAACAATCAAAGACCGCATTTTGAAACTCTTGTGTTTAAATCGGTTGTTTTAAAAAAGAGTTTTAAAAAACAAACAAACGCTTCCGTCTTTCTTCGGCTTCAGTTCATTCTTAGGTCAACCTCTTTGAAGAAAGCTGGACAATAACGTTCGAGTTTTCTAAAACAGCCTTTTTTGGGCTACTTATTAATACTTTTGTCATGGGACCTTTTGTTTTTATTGCCATTTTACAATTAGTGCCACATAAATTTTTTAAAACTGCTGCTATTGATTGGTTTGAAGTGTTTCCGTTTGATTATTTGAAGTGCTTAAGTCGCCAGTATTTGCACGGTTGTAATGATATCATCCTTTTACTTCAGCTTTCAAAATGTTACGAGTTTGGCGTGTGACATGCCTGATGGAAGAAGCTGGCGCGCTCTGATGTGAGTTATATGCCGTTTGTTTGCGTTTAGTAACTCTTGACATTTGCATTTGTTTTTTTCTGAGATACTCGAGATAAAAATAGCCCATTGATGAAAAGATTTTCTCAGCGTGAAATTATGAAGCGCTCGTAATTCGCGCGTGTTATATTGATCGCTATCACTCAAATCACTCGGGCGATAAATCTTTGATATGCTAAATCCGGTCGTGCTTTGCATATTCTGCCATCGCTCGGGTCGCTACCGGATCATTATTTTCCGGTGAAGTTGCGTTTCAAATAGTTCGAGAACAGTTTTGTTACGATTCGTCCAAAAATAATCTACGTCTCAACGTGATTGAGGGAACAGCGCAAACCTCCCGTTGTCAGCGCCCTGCTGTCTTCGATATAGAGGCGTGAGCACTATCACTCGCTCTAATTTTTGATTCTTCAAATTTTGTCCTCGTTCTAGTCAGAGGAGCCAAGGACGAGAAGTTGAAAATTGCTTCTGTAATCTTCTATCCTCCAGAATCCTTGCTTCGTCTGTAATGAGTCCTCCAATGACGTCACCGCTTATAACGAGAGTTGATTTATTCAAACGCAAGCAAAATATGTCGAACAGTTTTTGAAGCTAATTTATTTTTAAACAGAAAGATCGGAACCAGGAACAGAAACGGATCGTTCATTTTTAAAACTATCAAGTTGAATTTGACTCCTGTTTGGCAGTAAGTTTTGTGTCGTGACGTGTTTTATTTGTAATAGAACAATGAAGCAAGCGGAAGTGTTTCGGTTCAAAACAAATTTCCAACAATATTGACTGATGTAGCATTGCTGTAATGACAACTTTCGTTTTACAGGAGGCAGCGCGTTTGAACGCGATTTGAATAACGTCGAAGTCTTCATTACCGAGTCCATTTTCTCTTGTCTCCAAACGTAAACCGCGCGGGTTTTTAGTTCGATATAATTTGCTGCACGAGTTGTGCTGTCGATTCGCTTGATAGTTTTGAACATGCGATCAACTCGTAATTAAGCGTCGCCCAATCTTCGCTCAATTCTGATTGCTGTTTTCTAGTATTTTCTTGAGGAAGCGCGAATGTGATTGCTTCTGTTTGTCTTCTAGATCGTCATTGTTCGTAAAGCTGAAGAGGGCCTTCGCCAATCAGACTATTCGCAATCAATTTAACGCGTTTTCTGCTGTTTACCGAAGCATGAAGAAAATCGTGGATCTTTGTCCTCTGATTGGCTACGACTCCCGACCACTGATTTCGCGTTTAGATGGAAATTTCCACTTGTTTTGCTATGACAAAACCTATCGCTTTATTAAAGCTTTTCTCAACCTTTCAACAAAATTGACCGAGCTGTGACTATGTTTTCAATATTCATCCGATGCGTAGTAAACATAAATCCGAAAGTCAACTTCGTCGGCTCGGTTTGGATCTCGTGAAAATGATTGCTTGCCCCTTGTGAATGTAACTTAAAAAATGCTGTGATTACCGACTGGTCGTTTTTAGATCGCTTTTTGTCATAAAAGTTTATTTTGACTCTTAAACATTTTAAATTGGAAAGCGACAATTACGGTACGTTTTTTATACCATTTTTAATTTTAAGCAGAATTTACGTTATAAATATTTTGCTGTTTTTACCGCTCTTACATTTTTTAACATTTTTTGTATAAAATTATAATTTATTTAATTTTCCTAGCAATAATTGTTTAAAAGTAGACAACTTGCTTTTGTTGGAAATAGTTAAACTATGAGTTATTCCAAAAAGTTAATTGTTCTGTGCAAAAGCTCTTGAATAAAAAACTCTGGTGGTTGGTTGGTATGCAGTTTTTTTGTGAAAAAAAATAAGTTGATAATTTTTGTTAAGCTGAATCTTGACGTCTTTAGCAATATATTAAATTGATATGTGAAGAACTTATATTCTACTACTACCATAAAGCGATGCCTGACCACTTCGGCTAAGTAAAGTTGTTCAAATAGGCTTTGAAAAGTATTATCACAAAAAAAATTTAAATTAGAAACTTGTGACTGTGGAATCTGACCTTAAAAATTATTTGGCCAACTTACTTGCTTCCTTAGTCATGTTGAGGGGCACTTGCGTCGTTTATTAAAACATATTGCAATAGTTTCTATTTTTTACTTAATCAAGTGTTTAAAGTTTCAAGCCTTTTACCGTGGCCGTTAGGAAATTAAGATACAAATTCATTAACCTTCAGATCTCAAATTTGTTTAAGGAAACGTTTGATTAATGCCATTATGGAATCGTTTTAAACAAATACGATTATGTCTGCTCCTCGATTTCATTTTTGTACCTTTAAGTTCCTTTCCAAAAAACCCAAACAAATAAAAGTGCAATTGAAGTAGTTTGATTGTAGAAGTTAATTCTAACTGCTACCTTATAAATTGCCACACTGTATACCAGGGGTGTCCAAACTTTTTTCCAGGAGGGCCAGATTGATAATGTGAAAGTGACCGAGGGCCAAGAACGATCTCTAAAAAAAAAGGTCTTTACTTCGATTTGATTTCAAATTTCGCTATATTTCTCTTAGAATCGTTGTGATCTCTAAAAAAAAAAAAAATGGTCTTTACTTAGATTATAGTATATGCTGTAGAAATGTAGCGCCGCTGCAAGCAGTAGCTGGTCACAACACACTTACTGGACAGAACACGCTTTGCTTCAGTGATCGTAGTGAAAAAAGAGCCTGTTTAAAAAAATTGTGAAATGTCAGCGGCGGGCCGGATTGAGTGTATTGGCGGGGCGTAGTTTGGCCACCCCTGCTGTATACAGTTGTAAAGGAATTTAATTACAGAGAAAATCTAGAAGGGTTGAAAATAGAGTATAAGCAGAGTACGTGGCACACAATAACAATACAATCGTTGTCACAACCGATACAAGACAGTTGGCAACTGAAACAAGATAAAAACTCTATAAAAATCCAGCCGCCAATTGTGTGAGAATTATTATTTATTAAATCCGCAAAAAAATGTAACTTCACTCAAAGACAAAATATAAATGACAATTACCTTGTATAAGCGGGCGACACAGTTATAGAACCAATACTACTGCAAATCAGAACCTTGATACTCGCGGTGACAACGTTATTCAAAAAAAAGAACAAAAATAGGAAATCCCCCGCCAACCACAGCACTTCAAGCGGACGCACGAGCGCCACGTAGCATAATTATTAAGTTTAAAGCGGGGACAGTGAAAATTAACGCTTACATGATAATTCAACTTTTTACATTCAACTGATTTCAAATTATTTCAAAATTAAACAATTTCAAATTATTTCAAAAATAATTCAACTTATTTCAAAATTAAACAAGTTTTTTTCTTGAACAGATGAAATTCTTTCCCGATCGGGAAGTACCAGTGTTACATGTTTGTCAGAAATAGAGAGCTTTCAACAAAAAGAAAAAAGCCATCTAAATAAAACCACTAGGTTTATTTATATTTAAAAAAACTCTGGTACTTCTAGGTTTCGCCATAACCTACAAAGCTTATTTATTTACGCATTAATTTGGCATCATTTCAAACCCATTTCTTCCATAAAAAGATTAAAAACATAAATTGCGTATAGTAGGGGCTTTTATAGAATCCTTTTTTGAATTGGGGAAGAAGTCAAACTCTGTACAACCGCTGAGTAAAACTACCCGGTAATTACGTTTGAAAGTGTGAGGAAATTGTTCAGAACAAAACAATTTTTTAAAGTTTTTCGGGCTTAATTGATAAATATTTGGGGAATTATCAAATCCAAACACTTTTTTAAGTGTTCAATCATTGTCAATTCACGCGTTTTGAACCCGTGACCTTGAAATTCCATGTTATTGACAATACGCTTCTGTGCAGATAGCAAGCTTGCAAGAAATAAAAATTTTTTTTACATTAAATATACGTACAGCATATATATATATATATATACAAAGGTCAGTGCTGTCAATTCCCTTTCAACAGTGCTCAATGATTTGAAGATCAGAGCAAAATTATCAAATTATATACAAACACTGCAGATAAAATTTATTTATTTAAAATTCGCAACAGTCTATTTCGCCATAAAAACGGCTCATCAGGCGATTATCTGAAATTAAAAGCAAAAACAAGGGTAAATATAATAACCAAAATGAATACAAATAGAATAAAACCTGGAATAAATACTAATAAAATAAAAACGGGAAATTAGACAAATTTTTTACGACTTGAAAAACTATAAAAACAGCTATACCGTATAACAGTAAAAATAGGCGCAACTGTACAAACGTAAGAGGATTTTTAGTCATCGACAAGTGACGCGGTATAAATTTATAGAAATTGTGACTAATGAAAAAGAAGTTGTTAATGATAAAAAGCTGGGTTCGATTCCTGGTGAAAATTACGAGAAGTTTTTTAGTTTAAATTTGTTTTTATGGCGACACTTTCCGATGAGTTCCGTTCTTTTGTTAAGTGTGTTATTTGGGTCTGCCAGAAGAATGGCTAGCTTTTCATGGAGGCAGAGGTTGCACCTGGCGGCACCGGGTTGATAAGTACTAGATCTGGCCAAAATGCTCCATTGAACATAAGGGTCTCTCCCATTATCTATGGCTTTCCAGAAGGCTTTCGATAGCTTGGTGGTATATCCTTTTTGCTTGCTTTTGAAAGTCTAGCGATGATTGCTAAAACGGGATTTAAATTCCGTTTCGCAACATCCGTAGTACGATTTGGGAGGATCGACACTTGACAGACTGTTGCGAAACTGACTGTTTCGAATTTTAAAATAAATAAATTTTATCTGCAGTATTTGTACTTAAATTGATAATTTTGCTCTGATCTTAAATTTTAAATCATTGAGCACTGTCGAAAGGGAATTGACAGCACTGACCTTTGTATATATATATTAGCAAAAGTGATTGGACATATATATATATATATATATATATATATATATATAAGGACAAATGATTATATATATATATATTAGAACAAATGATTGGACAATGCCGGGAGGAGCTACTACTTGTCTGAACACAACGATATTCAAAAGCAACGTGTCTATGCCGGAGACTGTCAATGCCGGGAAATGTCAATGACGTGTCTATGCCGGAGACTGTCAATACCGGGAAATGTCAATGACGTGTCTATGCCGGAGACTGACAATGCCGGGAGGAGCTACTACTTGTCTGAACACAACGATATTCAAAAACAAATGATTGGACAATGCCGGGAGGAGCTACTACTTGTCTGAACACAACGACATTCAAAAGCAACTTGTCTGAACACAACGATATTCAAAAGCGACATATATATATTAGAACAAATGATTGGACAATGCCGGGAGGAGCTACTACTTGTCTGAACACAACGATATTCAAAAGCAACGTGTTTTGTGTATTATATGCGATACAAATATTCGACAAGGCCCTCTTTCGTCCTTAAGGGACTCATCAGGAATATGAACGTAAAGCATATTGCAGTAAATACACTACGAGGGATGGCAAAAGTTATATATATATGAAGTAAAGAGACAAAAATCAATTCGTGGATTTAGAGTTTTTCATCACAGCTCGGACGGTTATTGCATTCAAGTGTTTAACGTAAAGTAAAGCACTTTATTGTCATAAAAATGTAGCGGAACGATTTAAATCAACTAAACTTGCCGTTTTGTTTTATTAAAAATTCAAAAGTTTTTTTGTGATTTATTAACTTTAAAAAGAGATGGGAAACCTGATTGCAGTTGCAGGCCACGTCTTTAAATTAAGAAAAATATGTGCCGGTTACAATAAACTTTGGGTTGATTTTAGAAAAAAGCAATGATTTGATAGACAACGTTTCTTTATCTGGTTGGTCATGTAAAAATTTTGTTTTTACTTGCATTGAACAAGTAGGTCTATTTCTCTTTCAAAATCGATTGTCAACCAAAAAAAGTCTTCACATATCGAGCTAGATAAAAAGCTTGGTTTGTCTATCCACAAGTTTATTTAATGTTTTGCTATTAGATAATATTCGATTTTCTTTCCGGTGGGCCAATATTTCTATTATCGGACCCTGGTTGTTAATACGGTGTAAAAGAGCCATTTTGATCGATGACATGGACCTGCTTCACCCCAACCGCATCTGCCCGCGGACCGCAGGTTTCCCACCCCTGCTTTAAAAAAAGGTGTTCTGAATACTCTGCAAAGTTGAGTGAAAGCGATGCAAATAATAAAGTTTTAATGTTGATGCTGTGGTCGCAGTACTCTTGGCAGAGCGTAGAGCTGGTAGTATAATTACAACATCATTACCACAACGGAAAAATTCAATTCCGCACATATTCTTTGTATTCAGGAAAGCAGAAAACACATTTACGCATTCTTTTTTTAATTTTTAAAGTCTAGTAGTTATTTAAAACGAAGACTTTTTTAGTGGTCTTCGATTTGCGTACAGATTTAGTCCAGAATTGGGCTTTCTAGCTTTCGATTTTCATTGAGGATCTTCTTTAATCTTTAATTTGGAAAGCGCTTGCATGCGAAAGCTGCGAAATGCTCTGCCTTTTCATCCCCCTCAGTTTTTGGTATCCTATGTCATATCTGCGCATTGGAACTTATATGGATTTTAACAATAGATGAAAAATGGTGTTTTAAAAGTTAAAAAATCTTTAGTACGTTTTTTTAATCTGATTTTTTAAAAAATATTTCTTAGCACAGGATCTTTATATTCTATGTCTCAGTTTCCAGATATGCAATTTTTCTACAGAAACCTGCTTTGGATTTTTGTCAGAAATTCCATGCAAACAAAAATTTTATAAGATACCAGAAAGATACTTATTTTTTAAAAGAAACCACCAAATGGAAAGTGGCTAGAATGCTTGCGACATAACAAAAATACCCTGACGCATCACTTCCTACTTCGAAGCTGAATTTTTATTCTGGAACAATCTTTTTACATTTGAATAAACAGCAATTATCGTGATCGAATCGCGTTAAAGCATGCGTCAATTAAAATTAAGTTCACTTGAATAAAACTAATAAAGAACTCGACATTTGGTTTAATGCTTTTTCCAAACAAACTCAAAATAAGCTATATCATAACAACCTAAAAGACAAAAACTTGTTGTTTCAATAAAAGTAATACACTACCAGCATAACTGCGTAAAGCACTACTGATTGCACTTTCGAAATGCTAACCACATCAGTTAACACGGATGCGGAAAAGAGAAGCGATACGGAAAAGACACAGATACAGAAAAGACAAGCGTAACGCGTAGTTCCATTCAAACTTGTTTTTTCAGAGAAAAATTTTCGTGAACAGTGTCAACATGAAAATGTTGAATTCAGAAATTTATTTTTTATTAAATAAAACTACTTTTCGATAATCATAAACTAAGTTTTGTAAAATGCGAAAAATATGTATTCGACTTATATAAAAAAACTGTCTATTTTAAAGATTAAAATAAAAATTTTTAATATAAATTTATTATGTTAGAAAACAACCGAAAAGGAACACATTTTGAAAAAATCGATGCCTGCTCAAAAGAAAAGAAAAATTTTAACCTAACTACCATGTTTTGGCATCTCTGGAAGTAGATCGGGAAAATCGCTATTGCTTTAACGCCTCAAGTGTTGATTTGCATCTTTGAAGACAAATAGTTATGATGATAATGATGACCTACAGGTTAATTTATGGCAGCTTTGATAAATAGCCGAGAATTTGCTTTTCACTTGTTTAATATATTTAAAATAAGTGTTGTGACTTTTATATGAACAAATCTTATCAAACAATTTTTAACAATTTTTTCAATCTTTAAGTTGAAAGCAGCGCGCACTTTTTTAAATGAAGACTTTGTTGTTTAAAAATCGAACATACAAATTGTTATTATATTAAGTCTGTTTTTTACTGAAGATGACAAAGGGTAACAATAAAATGAAAACGCTTTTTTATCGACCGACTTCGCCTTGTATCTTCTTTAACTTGTGAGTTTTTATGGTGTGCTTTGAGCAAGGACTGTTAAGTTTTTGTTAAACCGGATGTATAGACCATAAATATTCAAAAATGTTTTTTTAATGGTTTTATACTTTAATTAATTTCTGGAGATGTAAGTTAAACGGGAAAATGCAATCTGAGTGGCATTTATTTAAGATTTTTACTTATTGCTAAATTAGCTACAAATTTTAAAATTAACATATTTTTTTAAGTGCATGATCAACAAAATGTATATATAAATTGTGGTTAGATGTATTAGTTTCGTTTAAGAATACCCAGAAAAAGATCATTTTAAAATTTTGTCAACCTTTAAATTTTTGATGTAAAAAACGTTAAAAATGTCATTCTTTAAGTATGAAATTTTTGTGCATAAAAAGTAAAGTATAAAAATATTTGAGAAGGAAAAGTATGAAATGTATTTTTTCATGGTCAAAACATTTATAAAATTTGGTAAAGCGGTTTTAAAAAAAGCGTATTAACAGCAACGCCCATTGTGAAAAACATACTTCTTTAATTTCCAACGTAACAACACATACTTCGATTATTAGATTTTTACAGCAAAGACTAAAATTAGGTTTTTATGATAAATAGAGAGGCCGAGTAAAATCTTACATAATTGATACTTTTTCCATTGTCACAACGCCATTGCATTGATTCTCAGGCCTACTTCTTTTATGGTCACTTTAGTAGGAATACTACCTACAGGGGCATAGCCTGAAACAAATTAAGGGGGGCAAAAGTAAGCATAAATAAATAAATAAATAATAAACAAAAATTGATAGGTAAGAATGAGAATTTGACTGTAAAGAACAAACTTTTTAGTCGATGATCAGCACGTTCATATTGAGTTGGAAGCAGAAAAATAAACTACAGTAACTATAGGGTACACAATATCAGTTTATTTAATTGGTTTTGCGGTTTGTAGCAGAGGTTTTAAGGACAGCATCAATCATTCGAGTTTTAAAAAATCATTATGAATTAGAATAACAATTATAAGCGAATCGCTGGTTGGACTTTGTCATTATGGTGGAGTTTACACTTTGTCAGCCAAAAAGCGCAAATCATTGCACTTAAATTGAAATAAGTTTATGGAAAATATTGCCTGGAAACGCTACAAGAAATCAAAAATTTAATCTATGAGTTGCTGCAGCAAATTTTTTGTGAATACATCAATGTTATTAAATTCTCAAAATGGAAATACATAGGGCACGGATCGTCTGCGAGTTTGACCCATAGTGTTCGTAGATTTAACTTTATGTCAGTCGTAGTGCAAAAAGCGATCGTTCGGCAGTGGCAGAAAGTACCGGAAGTGTCTCGAAAATGCTGAGTAGTATTTTGATTGCAAGAAAACATCCGATTAACAAAGTTTGTAAGCCCTTTTCCAAACCACAAGTTCAGAATGGTTTTGACAGAATCTTGCCACAGCAGGAACTGAGCTTTGACTTTTATCAGTGGTACCCGTAGTAGTGGTAGAAGCACATAAAATTCTGGTTCAATTTTACAAAAACTGGCAGTAACAATGTTGGCTGGTGGTAACAAACTAAGTCGCATAATAACTTTAGCATCACCAAAAAATTTTTGATCTAGCTGCAAAATGACCCTGTCTAAAATTAGTAATAGAGGTTGCGGAGATAATATTTTTATTTCTTTGGTGTTTCTGCTGCGTAACTTCGCATCTTTGATGCTTTACAATACGTGGCATGCTTATTTCTTTACGTGCCACACCAATGTCGGAAACTGTTTGATAAATTTGACTGTAAGTGTCGTTATTACCGACATCCCGACACGACTTATTTTGCGATTGAAAGTTTTTTTACACCATCTATTTGTTTATTTGTTTATGTTGATTCCTTCTGTCTTTGCTTTGCAAAATAGCTAAATATTGAAGCATTTTTTGCTTTTCACTCATTTTTGCTCTTTTCTAATTCTGACTGATTTTTTTATCTTGCAAACGTAATAACAAAAATTCTTGAAGCACATGGAGAACTCAAACTTTTAATATAAGCCTACCGTAATAGTGACTTAAACGTAAATTGAATGATATTATCGGTCTTTTGTAGTTTGCAAAGGTAGCATTATAATTTGAAAAAACAAATTGATAATATTTGAAAATAGTGATGAGTTGACAATAGCAATTTATTAACAGGTAAAGGGGCAGTGGGCGCAAACAAAACAAACATAACTTTGAAATGAACAGTAACTGCACAGCATACGCTGCAGATAGTAATGAAAATTTAAGATTGGGGGGCTATGGCCCGACATCAAGTTAGACTAATAAATGTAAAACGCAAAAACAAACGAAAATTTTTGAGTAGTCTACATTCCAATTTTTTATTAAAAATGAGATTATTACTTGAAGCCGCTAAGTGAGTTTAGTGCAGTAGTTTGTCAACTTTCTTTAGCGGTACCGATATACCGTTTTTTGGTTTCCTAAAAATCTGTACAACCAAATACCGGAAGGGAACGGAAAAGCCCAATTTGTTTTGGTCTCTCCTAAAAAAGTAAAATGAAAATATAAAAAGCATTTTTTAAGAATTTATTCGGAGCAAAAGATGCTTTTTTTTAAAGTAAAGTGAACTGCGTCTAAATAGCAGGCTTTAAAAAAATATTTGCTACAGTTTAAGCCTCCATGATTTAGAGCAGGGGTCGGGAACTTTTTTGGGTAAGAGAACCATAAAAGCTACATATTTTTAAATGTATTTCCATGAGAGCCAACAATGTTCCTCCAATTTTTAGCTGTATGTGTGTGGGCAGAAATTTGTTCGTGAGCAAACTTATTTTTTGCAAAGTAAAATTTATATTATTAACTATTGACTCGGATTTTTTGATTTTCGTCTTAAAAACGTAGTGATCTCTAAAAAAAAAGGTCTTTACCTTGAATCTGATTCTGATTTCTCTTGGTTTGTTAAGTCTTCGGTTTAACCGAACTGGGGATCAAATGCAAGTTCATCGCTGTAGAATCAAACGCTTTAATCGACAAACAGAGGCGTTATTGGCTTCGATTTTTAAGGGCTTTACAACTTAAAAATAAAAGTGATACATATTCTGTAAACACCAAAATTTTGTAAATGCTTCTTTTTACACTTTGCAATTTAAGAAAAAGGGAAACCGCAGTGTAAATCCGTCAGCGGCCACTCATTCAGTTCAGGGTTTAATTTTAGAAATGTGTTCACTATAGAATTAAAAATAGCAGTTGCCGTCAGTTTGGCATTGTTCTACAGTTGTTGCTGTTGTTAAAACAGAAAGTGCAGTATGACAAAAGGCTAAAAATAGGGCTGTTTATTTTATATTTTTAGTTGCATGCAAAAGTATATAAGTAGAAATCTAAGCAGGAGAATCAGTAGAATAAATAAATTGACGAAAAAAGTTTTAAAAAATTAGTTAAGCGAAATATAATAATGAGTTGTTTTGATAGTTTTTCAATCTTTTTTGTGTTATATTTTAGTTTTATCGTCACCATTGCCTTTACTCAATCGACTAAAAAAGAGTAATTAGGCTTATTGTTATTTATTTATTATTATTATTTTTTATTTTTTTATTTTATCTCTATATTTATCCTCCTGACTCGCAGGAAAGCGACGGAGGCGCTAATACATAGGGTAGACAATTACCCCGACCTGCTTCCAGAGATACCAAGATATTGCTGTCCGCTTGTAATTTAATAGAGATATGGCTATAATTTAAAACTGCTTGCCAGGACCACCAAGCAGGAGAATGTGCCGTAAAGTGTCTTTCCCAAGGACACAACAGAATGGCGCGAGTGGGTTTTGAACCGAGACCGTTTTGGTCATGAGCCCGGCGCTTTAACCACTCGACCACGCTGCCGAGGTGGTCGAGTGGTTAAAGCACCGGGCTCATGACCAGGTTATTGATGATTAATTTTTTCATATATAATTTTGAATCATTTGACGTTCTTATACATACTTGAATAATAAATGAAAACTATAAAAAATAGATTTTAATTGCAAAAAACACAATATTTAGAAAATAGCCTTTTGGCCATTTTTTTTCTACAATCAATTATTATGGTACCACGAGAATTGATTGAACGACATTTGATTGAAAAAACAACAAATAATTTACTTGTCTAAATTTTTGGTGGGAAACTAAAACTCGTCTCTTATTTCATGATGACTCTTTTTGCTATGACAAACTTTTCGAGGTTTCCTCTGTTTGTTTCATATTGCGCTTTAAGAAGTGATTAGTAATTTAGTTTTTATATCAAAATTCATTTTTAGCTTAGTTTTTTTATGTAGGTTTTAATATGTTTAAGAAGAATCTTTTAAAGAATTAAAGAGAAAATAGTAATATCTAGACATCACCCAAAGCAGGTTCGCTTTTTTCGCAAAAAATTACACCAACTTTCAAAAGAGTAAAAAATTGAAAAAGTTTTAAAATTTAAAGACAAATTGTGCTTGTAATTTGAGAGCACCACAGCGCTTTTTTAACAGCTCGGGCGCTTTCCGCTATCCCCCAACTTGTTACTTGCGTAAGATGTAAATTTCCATCTGCGCTATCGGTCGTATTGTTGGTTAGACAGAAATTGAAATTTTCCAATCGCAAAAATTTCTCTATGCAGCTATTTCACCTTTACGGTGTAAAAACTGCAAAACGAAGATGGTTTAATTTATTACAGATTATTAAGAAAATATGACTATTAATTAATTGTGAGGAAAAGTTTTGTTATTATAATAAAAATTGTTTTTAACCTTTTTTGCCAAACAATTTGTTTGCATATTGGAATCGGACAAAGTAAAAATATTTCAGTATAATTAATGTTACGGAAAAAAATTTAAATTGTTATAAATATGTCAAATTACGTGATACAATAGAAACCAAAAAAGTTGTCAAAAAATTTTTTTAAATTTTCTTGCAAAAAAAATCATGATGGCTTTGCAATATTTTGTTAAAAATTTTTTGTCATGATTTGATCAAATGTCGTTTCTATCAAATGTCGGGTCACGATTTATTATAGCTATCTATCCTCCTGACTCGCAAGTCAACGTCAAAGGTGTTTAGTGAGGTTAAACTTAGCAACCATCGCAGGCAACAATTAAGCAAATATTCCCAAAATGCTTTTGGATGCAATGATATTGCTGCCCTGTTGAAAGTTTGACTAAAATTTAGAGCTGCTTGCTGAGACCTTCAAACAGATGAAAAGGCTTGAATTGTCTTTTCCAAGACCAGAGCAGAGCGACCGGTTTAGGTTTTGAACTGCTTCCGTGACGATTGCGTTCGTCATCAATACGGCGCTCCTCTAGGGTTACCAACTTTTTGCTTCGCCATTCCGGGACACCTTAATACAGGGGCGTCAAACCTTTTTAAGCCGAGGGCCATTTTGGCTCATCAAAAATATTGGCAGGCCAAACAAATGAAACACCTCAATTTTTGTCCCAAACTCATAGTGATCTTTCAAAAAAAAAAGGTCCTCACTTGAAATCAGTCTCGGATTTCATTATTTTTCTCTGAAAACTAGTGATGTCGGAAAAAACAAGAGAAAAAGAAGTTTTTACATAAAATCTGTCTTCGATTTCCTGCGAAATTTTTGCCAAAATAGGCAGGACAGAGCCCCAAAAAGTTGCCCCAAAACAATCCAAAGAGCTGTCAGTAAATTCCGGGACAAAAGTGACCCAGCCCGGGACAAGGGACGCCAGAAGTCAATTCCGGGACTGTCCCGGCCATTCCGGGACGGTTGGCAACCCTACGCTCCTCCCTGCTCGGGTCCTGCCATCTCGCGTGGTTGGAAAAAAGATTAAACAATTGCAGAAAGAGGAGGTGGCACACAGGTCTGAGTCTGATTGCCAAAAAGCTATGAACTTTAAAATGCAACCAATCACGAGTTACAACCCTGAGATGAAATTTCAACACTGTATTATTTTTTACACTTCTAGACTCTTCATCAATACAAACCTACCACCTTCTGAGCGAACAAGACGCTTGTACGAGGTGCCAATAAGAGAAAATTACACCAGAGGAGGAAGAAATGAACAATCGGAAGAAAATTGCTTCCAGATTCCTGGCGAAGTACCGGACCACATGCATAATCTGAGGAGCATATCTCCGTATCGATGGTTCATCAATAGAGACCGCTCAAGGTGGTAGGCTGTTTAAGGCTTAAGATAAAAAGATCTTGCGATATATATATAAGAAAATACTACCAAGACACAATAAACTGCAAATTGAATTAATTATAATATAAATATTTAAAAATATTTGTAAATACTGGCAGTTTACTAGGATTTATTAAAACAAAAAAGATAAATAAAGTTAGCTTGTGCGCGTTTAATCTAAAACATAACTTTTTTCTCAAAATTTTTTGTTGACAAGATTTAAAAAATAAAATGGTTGTTTAGCTTGAAATACGTTTTTTTTTAAATCTCCTCAACTAAAGTAACCTGTTGTTAAAATAGACAGATGCAGGGTTGCATGCTATTGACATATAAAATTAATGTATAATGTAGTTCTCAAACAAAGCCGGTTCTTAGCATTTTCGATTCCCACACTTACTGTATTTTGCAATATTAATTTTACGAGTTTTTTGAAAAGTTTTTCACGAGTTAGTTCAGTGGTTCTCAAACTTTTCAGAGTTTTTAGGTCCGTGGCCCCTTGCAGAGATATTGAAACACCGGTGGCCCCCTGGGCGTTTTTATACTAAATGAAACTCTCGTTTCTAATTTTCTCTCATATTGCGCTTTCATTTCTAATTTTCTTTCGTACCGCGACGTTTCTGTTTCTAATTGCGCCTCACATTTTATTTTCTTTCTGGCTTCTATTGTACGCAACATACATAATTATATATACGCCATAAAATAAAAGCAAATAAATAATTTTCTTTTTATTGTTTTTAATTTGGTTTGTTTGTATGACAGTGAGTTAGGAGTTAGGGTAAGTGTTAGGTTAGAGTTAGAGGCTAGGATTAGAGTTTAGAGTAAGTATTAGGTTAGAGTTAGAGATTATGGTTAGAGGGTTAGAGTTAGGGTAGAGGTTAGGGTTGTCTAAATCAGTGTTTTTCAACCGCTCTGCCGCGGCACACTAGTGTGCCACGAGACCTTGCCAGGTGTTCCGCAGAAAATTGTCAAGTTTCATCTACAGTAGAACTTGTCTAATTCGTCATCGTTTAATTCGTCAATTTGCTCAAGTCGTAACTTTTTTGTCAGTCCTGGCAGAATTCCTATCTTTTGCGTACACTAATTTGCCATGGTCTAAATTGTCAATTTGCTCAATTCGTCACCTCTTTTTCTCCCTGAGAACCATTTTGTTGGAATATTACGTCATTTGCAGTTTCGCTTTTAATGCTTAAGCAGTTAATTAAAAAGGTATGGGAATTCAAAAAACAAAGGATCATTATCTGAGAATTATTGCACCTGGTAATTTTATTATCGAATTTATACCGGACTCCCCATCAAAAGGAATCTTAATTTTGAGGACAGTCTTAAATTTTCTTAAAGAATTAAAAGATGTTCGATTAAATTGTCGAGCCTGGATAAAGTAAGGAATTAAAGAGGATTTAATTTTAACGAAAAAAATTTCTGTTAATTTGGCTAAAATTTTAGGCAGTCTAATTTAAAATTTAGGAGTCTAAAATATTTTGGCTAAAATTTTAGGCAGAACTATGTTAAGACAAGCAGTACGGTAGTAAAAGTAATGGATAAATTTTTGAATAGAAGTCGAGAAGCCGAATTTGAACCTAACCAAAATAATGCTTTCCCGGAAGAAATTTCTAGTACGAGCAGTAATCAAAAAAAAAAGCAAAAACGGTGACGTGAAGAAAATACAACAAAAGTTATCTTTTGTTCGGATTTATTTTCACTGCGAATGCCACAAAACCTACTCCGTAGCCCGTAGTATGTGGCGAAAAGCTATCCAACAGTGCTATGGTGCCAAGCAAACTTAAACGCCATCTGCAATTGAAACACCCGTCGCTCGAAAACAAGCCGGCAGACTATTTTCTTTGCTTAATCAAACACACAGAGAAACAGGTCAGCTTTATGAATAAAGCCGTAAAAATAAATGACAAAGCTCTCAAAGCTAGCTTTCAAGTAGCTGAACTTGTAGTCAAATCAAAAAAACCGCACATTATAGCAGAGTCATTAATATTACCTGCCTGCAAAGCCATTGTAAAAGAAATGCTCGGCCCTGACGCGGTTCAAGAAGTAACAAAAGTCCTTCCCTCAGACAACACAATTAGCAGACGTATTGATGACATGTCTGTAGATATCGAAACTATAGTTTTGGAAAAGATTCGCATTGGCAAACATTTTTCTCTGCAATTGGACGAGTATACAGATATAAGTGAAAATGTTCAATTATTGGCCAACGTGCGTTTTGTGGATGGAGATTCCATCAGGAAAATCTTCTTATTTTGCAAAACACTAGTAAAAACGACTGGAGAAGAAATTTTTTGTATTACAACGGAATATCTTGAAAATGGAAATCTTCAGTGTGAAAACTTTATAAGTATCTGTACTGACGGGCCGCCGCTATGGTAGGACAAAATAAAGGTTTGGTCAATAGAGTGAAGAAAAGAAATCAAAAGGTTATCTTTGCACATTGCTTTTTGCACCGCGAGACACTTGTTTTCAAAACTTTACCAGCAGATCTAGTTCTTGTCTTAAATGATGTGGTGAGTATGGTAAACTTTCTAAAGATGAGACCTGTAAAAAGTTGCTTGTTTGCTCTGTTTTGTGATGAAATGGGAACGGAGCATGCAACATTACTGCTCCATACAGAGGTGAGCTGTTTGTGGCGGGGCAAAGTGTTGGCCCGTGTATATGGGTTGCGGGAAGAACTTAAAGAGTTTTTAACTAACGAAAGGTCAGATTACGCACACCTGCTTGTAAGTGATGAATGGTGTGTAAAGTTGGCATATTTGGCAGATATATTTTACCATCTGAATGAATTAAATACACGAATGCAAAGCCGAAATGAAAATCTGCTTACAAATACCGATAAAATTAACGGGTTTCGGCCAAAGTTGCATCTCTGGCAACACCGCATGGAAATTGGAAATCTTGAAATATTCCCACTCACCCCAAAACAGCAAAATGCCAATAATGCTGCCCTTTGGGAGACAATAAGCAAACACTTGAAAACTCTCGGGGACAAACTGTCGTTTTATTTTTCGTCAGAAACGTCAGAATTGCACGGAACGTTTTGACTGGGTGAGGGAGCCATACAGTTCATCCGCAGTTGTTGGACTTGACATGACATTGCAAGAGCAAGAGGAATTAACTGAACTGAGGCAAGATCATAGTTTAAAACTGTTTCGCAGAATTACCTTTGGACAGTTTCTGGATAACTACCTCAAAGGAATTTCCCGTTCTGTCAAAGAAAGCTGTTTCAATGTTGCTCCCGTTTTCAACAACATATTTGTGTGAGCTTAGCTTCCTCAAAACCTGACTGCTATAAAAACAAAGAACAGAGAAAGATTGACAGCTGTCGAACAAGAGCTCCGCGTGTGCCTTTCTTCTATTCCTGCCAGAATATACAATTTGCGTTTATCCAAACAAGCCCAATGTTCACACTAATTGAATTATGTTGAAACATAAATTCAAAATTAACTTTTTATTTAACTTTAGTTGTTGTTGTTTTAACTTTATGTTAGTAGTGTGCCGTGACATTTTTCTAAAGTAAAAAATGTACCGCAGCCGAAAAAAAATTGAAAAACACTGGTCTAAATAATAAATTGAAAGCGAGCAGTATTTAACCGGCAAGCGCGTCGCGATTAGAAGCGAGAGCGCAATACGAAAAAAATTAAAAACGAGAGAAAAGAAGAAACGAGATTGTCAATTAATATAAAAGCGCCGCCCTGCTTAGAATAATGTACCAAAATTCAAGTGAAGACCAAAAAAAAAAGAAAAAAAGTCATCACTAAGAAACTGTCTTTGATTTCTTTATTTTTTCCCAAAATTCAAGTGAAAACCGAAATAGAAGATCGTCACTTTGGAACTGTCTCTAATTTTGTCAACTTTATCTCAAAAGTAAATCCAAAAATAAATTGAGGTCCAAAATGAGGATTCTTCTCGTGGCCTCCCAGTAAAGGCCCGTGGCCTTTTCGTGATTCCCTGAGTTAGTTAGGAACAATCGTAAATTTAGAACTCGATCAGCTCTTGTAAGTAGGCATAAAAGATGAAACTTCTATCTTGTACAAGATGACCTTTGACCTTTTTTGAGAGTGCTAGTTAAAACATTTTAAAGTTTATAATTAGTTTTTTACATGCAATTGTTTTTATGGTGCAAAATAACAATTTTAAACTGTATTCAAAAAATTTATTTACGTTTAATCCTTAATGTAGGTCGACAAGCAGCAATGAGCTTTTAAATATTAGTCTACATATGTTTCAATGCTTTTATACAGGGCTTCGACAATGACAAAGTGGAAAGGCCAGCGTAAGGGCTTGTTTCCATTAAAAGCGTTGGCGAAAGTATTCTTTGCTTGTTTTAATGATTTTTTGTTTCTCTTAGTGATTGAGCGCGAAAAGAACTAAAAAAAAGTTAAACAAGCAAACGCGAATTTTTTATATTATTAATAATTTATGAGCTAATCAGAATCCATGTTCTCCACCATACTTTAAATTTTACAAAAACCTTTTCTTGCCAGTTCGAAAAAGAGTTAAAGATGCTTTTAAATTTTGACTTTAAATTATTTACTGCATTTTTTCAAATATCAATATTTGTTTGTAAAAAGGCTTAGGAATCATCCTAAGCTTCTGCTTTTTACTTAAAACAGGTTTTAAATGTGAATTTATTTTATTATTTTGTTGTTAATATTCGATCATATTGGTTTTAGGATCCCAATGGATATTAAAGAATCGGAATGTCTGTGCCCATTTTGCTATGATCGCAAAAAAAGTAAATATAACCGCAATTTAATAAGTTTCCCCCTCACCCTCGTCCAGCCCGTCATATACCCACACAATGGAAATGACACAAAGACAACCATAACCATACATTATGGTTGCAGCTGCTATATAAAAATTATTACAGATGATAAATCTAATTAAATATTTTTTTTCATAAATTTAAATTTCTTCTTCAAACTAAGAATTTATTCAAATAAAAATTTCTTAAATTCTATATTTTTTATTAAGTTTTCGCTAACGCCTGGCGTATGCGCTCAGCGTACGTTTGTTTGTTTATTGAATTTATTATGCCAAGCGTTTACGCTGTGAAATTTTAAATATCAACAAATTTATTTTCACAATAAATGCCGGGAGAAGACCAGGCATAAGTATAATATCGGTAACTCTTTTATATTTCAATACCTTATAGCTTATTATTCATGTTAAATCTTTTTTACAAATTGTTTATTTTCATTTAATTTTTCTATTTACACGGAGTTTTATGTGTTTAATTTCTTATGTGCTTAAATTAAAAGAGTATCCAAAAAGCTTTTATGTGTTTAACTGCGGTAAGAAAGTGTTTTTTGTTCTAAATCAGGAGCGTCCAACCTTTTTGAGCCGAGGACCATTTTAAAGTACAAAAAACAATGGCGGGCCATACAAAAAAACACCCCATTTTTTGCACCAAAATTATAGTGATCTCTAAAAAAAAAAAAAAGAAGGTCTTCGCTTCGATTTCATTTCAAATTTCGCTATATTTCTCCCAGAATCGTTGTGATCTCTAAAAAAAAAAAAAAAAAAAAAGTCTTCACTTCGATTTGATCTCTAGTTTGATTGTCATTCCCCCAAAATTGTGGTGATCTTTAAAAAGAAGTAATTAACATGGTAAAATCGGTTATTTCGGACATAATTCTATCCAACTATGGTTCAAAGTGAGTGCATAACACCACATCTATACCGCGGACCGTAGTCTGCCCACCCCTGGATTAGTATATGTCAACTGGGCCGCACAGAAACCTTAAAAGGGCCGCGGGTTGGCCATCATTGGTCTAAATACAACCAAAATTATACGTTATTTCTGTGCCGCTCCTGGAGTATAGCTGGTCTTGTCAAGTGTTTTTTTAAAACCCTGGCAAAAACCCATGCATGCCATAAATGTTTCGTCTTTAATGTATTTCAAAAAAAAATAATAGCAACACTTATATGCATTTTGTTCTTGCTTAATTTTAGCATTATTTAATTTTGTTTTTTACTAGTGCTGCAGTACTATTTATTTTATTAGTTTTGTGCGTTTCTGAAAATAAGTGCTTCTGGCGATTACAAAATTTTGTTTTTGGTGGTGCCAAAAGTATTTACGAATCCCTACGTTTGCGAATACGTTTTGGTCTCGAACGTTTACGATTCGTTTACATCCATAAAAATACGCCTGATGTAAACCAGAAGTTTAGCTGTGGGGGAAAAATGAAGGTTTTCTAAGTCAATTCCGGCTTTCCTGAAATTTGTCAGATTTTCCGTGGTGTTAAGCCAGACAAAAAATTTTTAAGTGAAAATTTTTTTGTCTTTATTAGATAGATGCAGTCGATTATACTTTCAACCTTAAAAAGCGTTTTTTTTCGTTTTTTTTTTGTCACTCTTCATATTAAGCCGTTAAATGTCGAAACGGTTCTCTTTTAGCTTCATTCCTCCCGTGGCTTTATATCGTCAAAGAGTGTAGTAAGTGCGCAAATGAAGTTTAACTGATGAAACAAGTCTAATAAAAAACTTACTCTTAAGCCTGCCATGTTTTCTATTACTTAATCAACTTTATTAAAATTTTATGGACAAAAGTTTTATGATAAATTTGGTTGAGATTACTTGGGGAGCATTTATACCAAAATTTGAAAAACTAAGTAAAGCAAAATATAAAAGTTTGAAAAAATGTTGTCATAGGTCTTGCATAAATCTTTAATTTATTTCTTCGGCCATTCAGTTTTGATATAACCGTTTCAGTTTTTTGAATAATTGTGAGGTAATTTTTTTTTTAAATAATAAATGTTTGGTAATATCTACCAAAAGTTTCCGAAATTCTTATTGAGGTGAAAATATAATATAGGATTGATATTGAATAATAGGCTGGGCTTAAAATGAAATGATTTCTTGCAATTTTAGGGTTCTTCAGGTCATGACCACACTCCAGTCTTCACCATAACTTTAATTACCTCGTCTTTCACATCATGGTTAGCTTTTTTGATCAAACGGTTCAGTTGCGGCATTTGTCACGAATTTTCATTCGTCACGAATTATCAGCATTAAATTATAAGTCCAAAGTGGGGAATTAAAACCTGTTTACAATTTTGCTCACACATGTCATGGTTTTTGCAGAAAATTAAGCTTCTTTTTTTCGTTTTCGCGATTTAAAAATTAATAAAGGGTGCGCAGTTTACAACTTGAATGGAAATTTTCATAAAAACACAAAATTGCAGTCTTGAAATTACCGAAATATCCAGAGAACAACAAAGACAATCTGCCGTTATCCCGCGTAGCAATATACAAAGATGGAAAGAATCCTTTGTTTGTGAATGACATAGGTGTAAACATACTTGAGTTTTTAAAGATAAAACGCTCAGTTAATTGAATTAATAAAGCGTAAGACTAACGAAGCGGCAAACTGATTTCGAGTCTGGTAAAACTTAAAAAATTGTTATTCTCAGTTTCCCTGTGGACCTTCAGCGCTAAGAATAAAAAGTAAAAAATCATCACAAACCACAGAACCGAAAGACCTTACAGTCCATTTTGCTGGTGGTTTATTGCGGCGTAGAATGTTTGTAATGTTTGGTGCTCGCGAATATGTGTTGTTGACGGTATTTTTCTTTTAAAATAAAGTTTATGACCCACGTTATCTTCTTCATTTTTCACCCATGTTTCATTAATTTTAATGCAGTCTACTCCGTGATAAATCTAGAATAGTTTTTTCATCATAACAAATACGACAACTGTAACCCAATATCATTGTTGCATCTACTCGACCAATCGCCATTTACAATTACAATAAAATTTTTCTCTTTAGCACTCATACAAGAGAATAAGAAATAGCTTAATTTTGATAAAATAAATGTTATTTATCATTACGAAGATCTCAAATTAATCAGCATAATGAGCATTTAAAATAAAAAGAAAATAAACTCCCTAAAATTCAAAGAAGATTTTATTCATAAACATTGCAGCCTACTGATTTTTAGCAAATTAGCTTTCTCTAGATATAGCAAACATCTTAGTTTGACTGAATGAAAAAATTATTATTGGTTTCTTTGTGAAAAATGAAGTCTTTTTTGCTTGCATAACACCACTAAAGTCGTTAACTAAAGTGCCTTATTAAAATACACAACAGTGTGACTTGATAAAGAGTTGACGTAGGCTAAACAGGTAAACAGGTAACCGTTGTTTTGCGTAAAAAAACTAAATAAAAAATATTAACTTGTAGTAAATCAGTCAATTTATTGATAGAATGTTGGCGCACATCATGAAAAAATCTGCGGTATATGTCTCAGAGTACAAACTTATGATTTTATGAAGAAAGATAATTACTTTAATTATAGTGCCAAAGATTATTTCATTAGTTCAAAATGTCATTAAGCTTTGTCCGCACTGAAAGCATGGCGGAAAAGCAAACGGAAAGCGTATATTTTTTTATAAAATTACAAAAGTTAACAAGTTTGGAAAAGAAAAAAAGTTTTTAACTGGGTACATGTTTTTGGCATAGATCAAACAACCTTGTCAGAAAACAGTCAGAGGTGGGCATCATAAGTCGCAATATATATAGAACAAAAATTAAGTTTTGATTTTGAAATTGCCCTTAGAATCGAAATCGGTTTGTGAAATCGGAATCATTTCAAAAATTGAAACATTTGATGCCAGCTTCAATTCTAAAACATCTATACTATTCCTAATCCATCCATACTTTCCACATGGTATAATTTTTTGGAGTAGCACTTATAAATTCTATCTTTCCAAAATTACTCGACTATAGAATAAAGTCATTAAAATTTATTTTTAATTACAAAGATCACTATAACATTTATAGAACTTATTAAACACTAGATATATTATGCTTTGAAGATTTGATAACTTATGAAATGGCAAGTTTTCTGTTCAAATTCAACAGAAATAAATTGCCAAAACTTTCTCACTATACTTTATTAAAGTTTCCAATATTTATATGCACAATACCAAATATAACTTTTCTGGAAAATGCATTATTTATCGCAATATAAAATCAATCCCTTGCAAGGCAGTAATAAATGTGTAGATGCAAAGTTTAGAACACTGTTTCGACTTCTTTAATGAATATCTCCTTCAACAAATTTTCTCGACAATACGAAATGTATATTTTAAACAAACACATTAATTAAGAAATTTCAAGATTTTTAACAATTTTATGCAAAATGAAAATACTGTACTCCTAAACTTCACTGTTTCGTCTAATCAGCACGTAAACACTATTTTTTTATCTTTTACTTAAATAATTTTAAGGTTGGCTGCTTGACGAGAAGATCCTTCAACGGTCGCTTCGCATTTTTTCCTTCGCTACTTAGTTTATTACAATTTTATGTTCGTTGTGCTTTGGGTTATGTGTATCTAGTTTGCGAAAAAAATAAATAAACTGTGCATGCATAATTGGTTAAAATGCTATTTAAACAGTCCCGCTCAGAACAAGTTTTTCTTCTTTCAAAAATATGAATAGCTCCAAATACAACCTAACTTAAAACCTATTGCAATATTTAAATAATCTTAAACAATTAATTATTGTTCATTGCAGCATTGACAAGGCTATATGGACCAGACTAATGACTCTCTCTACTATTCTTGAGGTTCATCGCCATCGTTGTTTCAAAGAGCACCTACTCCAAATCAAACATATATAGCGCTGAGGCCAATGGTTTACTTTTTTACCACCCCAGGCTGCTGTACTGCCGGTATTAGATGCTGGCAGTGATGGTGTTGAGCCAGCATCGGGTTTTGTCATCCAGACCGTCAGACTTCGTGCTCCATTAGATGCCCGATGTATGGGACACGCTGTTAGGACGTGTTCTGCGGTTTGTTCAGTTGCGACGCATTCGCAATTTGGTAGAGGAGCGAGACCCCATTTGTGCATGAACGAATGGAATCGCCCAACAACAGTCCGCAAGAGATTGAACTTAACCCGACTATTTGGGGAAAGCCCTCAAGCCCGGCACTGTTCAGGGGAATGAACTCACGGTACTTGAAGAAACTCACGCAATTTATCCTGGGCAGCGCGGATGCCTAGGTAGGTGGTTTTTAATAGTTTCCGTAAAGCTGGCACAAACTGGAGTCAAAGTTTTTAGTCTCTCCTGGCAAGCCTCTGAGAACGCACTTAAAAGAACATGCAAGATATGATCAGGGTTCAGGTTCCACGTTAAGCCTAGTCGGCGAAGCTCATCTGGCTGGATGCCTGAAAGTATGGGTTGGTGGTCCGTTGGACTGGGACGAAGGCATTCAGTGCTTGTAAATATTTATATTCATTAAATCATTGGCAGAGTTAAAAGTGATTCCCGATTCATCTTTTAATAGTAACGCGTAGTTTTGTTTTCTTTTACATCAAATGGGCCCAAAATTTCGAAACGACGCAATTTTATAAAAGATTATATTAGAAGAGTTTATATTACAAGATTTAAAAAAATTCTTATCAATATTTTTCAGATTAAACTTGTGGTTGCGCATTTTATTTATTGCAGAGTTTGCAATGATCGAAATTATTACAAATTGTTTTGTGACTATTAGGCTAAGATTACAATTGTCGTCGTCGTCGTTTGAGAGTAATTAAAGTTCTAAAGTATAAACAAGAAATTGTAAATAAACGAAACAAAATTACATAAGTCATCAATTTTTAAGGTTAAATTTAGCAAACAAGAAATATTTATAATAACAAAATAAAACTTGAATTGAACATGTTATACACATAAGGTAGACACAATCAAATTCAACAATTACGCCAATAAGTTTTGCTTCTTTTCTTGCCCATCTATCATTTGCTTTAGACACAGTTGAGGTTTTTTTTATTAAAATCGCTGGTGCTAATCTGAATTAAATATTAACTTTAATAGTTTTATCATTGCTTTAGCGAGATAGCGTGATACATTAAGAAAAAAAAGTTACTTTTGATCTTACGGCTAATTCGGAAGTGATTTTCAAAAAAAGACAATAAACAAAGATGATTTGTCATGGTGATTAAAGCGGTAGCATTTTTTCAAAAAAGAACTCGGAAAAATAAACCTTAATCGAAATTTGTTTTCACAAACCTGATATAATGATTCTAAGCAAAACTGAAAAAAAGTTGAAAACTTGCAAAGTTTCCGAGTTGTAAATAAACAAAACTTTGCGATTTGACAAGTTTTTGAATATTAAATTTAAAATAAAAAATTAACTGCTCTAGACAGATAAAAAATACGAAATAAACTAAAATTCAAGGACAATCGTAAACAGGAAATTATTTTCATCAAATATTACGACAATCAACATTAAGTGAAAACTACATTTGTTTGAAGTGTAAAGCCTCAGCGAACTGAACCACAGAGGAAGAAAAACTTCTACGTATTTTTTAAACCGTATTGTGATACATTCAGATAAATGTATTTTTATATTTATAACAATGGTACTGTTCCGAAAACTATACCAACGTGGAGTATATTTATAATCAAGAAAAAAATATACTTTGTGCTACTTAATATCTATGCCTTTTCACTAGTGTTCCTCAGGCTTTTTCTACGTTCCAAAATTTTCAAAAACAAAGTTTGGAGCAACAGCACGGACTCAAACAGAGTAATAATGAACCAAAATGAAATGACGACCAAAATTTCAAAAAGCTGTTTTTCTAACCGTAGTTTAAAAAAATGCTTTTTGACAAAAAAATAATTATCTAAATTTAGAGCCAGTCAGAGTCTAAAGTTTAACCAATGATTCTCAACCGCGGCTCTCAATTTTCCATTTTGCGGCTCTCACTTCTTACATTAAAAATAACCTTTTAGTGTATGAGGTTTAATTTTTTGTAACTTACTTTATAAGATTCTAATATAAGATTATTTGATATTACTTAAGTCAAAATGTCAGAGCAACCTACAAAGAAAACGTGCACTATCAGCCATAAGCGTACGCTAGGGGGGGTTTCAGGGGTCAAACCCCCCCCCTTGAAGAATGGTGTTCAGCCATATGTACATGGTAATAAGTAGGCTTCAATAATATAATTTTGGTTTCTATTGTTTACCGCGCTTTTTAAACTTAATTACTGCTTGCGCATCAATTTTTGCCATCGCTTAAATTGCGTCAAACTTAGCTAATGTACAGCTGCCACTGTGAAGAAAACTTTCAAAGTTTTAAAATATTGAAAGTTAAGCATGGTAATGGAAATAAACTGCATGAGAACAATAGCTTCAGTTCACAATTTTTTTAATGCTCCAAAACGTCAAAACATTTTACGCAAATCCATCAACACGATTTGTTAACAACAAAAGCTTAAAAAATTGTTCGAATTTGTGCCGCCAGATGGGTCGATTGACACGAGAGTGTAAGTACTTTTTCAAATTTACAATTTACCGTTCTAGAAGCTTTGGCAGAAATTTCAACATGGCCAGACAGAAAAATTTCATCATGAGCTCTGCAGTTGCTATCGACAATTAGGCAAAGTGAATTTTGCATTGCTGTCTTAGTTTTAAAAAACGTTTTTGGACACAGTGTTGTTTTGTGCAAAGTTAAGCAAAAAAAGTCAATAAACCTTCTTGAGGCCGTCAACATTGCACAGGATATTGCAAATGAATTAAATTGTCTTAGAAAAAAAGCCGAATATGAATTTCACCAGCTCTATGTTTTTGCGCAAGAAACGGCCAAAGCCGAAGATTTTATTTTGAAAACACCACGCCTTGCTTCAAGACAGACCAATTGATGCAACATTGCTGCTGTAACAAATGAAAAATATTTTAGATTAGGGATTTTTATTTCATTTCTTGATAACTTTATTGTCACTCTCGAAGCAAGATTTACAGCCCACAAATGGACTATTGGTGAATTTCAGGGTCTAATTTCTGCTGATCCAACTAGTGGACCAACTCCTCAACAAATTAAAAATATTCAAGTTTTGAGAAAATTTACGAAAATGATTTAAAGAAATCTTCGGGAGAATTAGTGCCTGAACTGATATTTTCGTACAGGAAACTTTTTCGGTTAAACGCAGCAGAAAGACCAACTGATGCGTTGAGCAGCATCAAGGAATGCAGATCCGATACATTTCCGAACATATTTACTAGGGATATAACTTTTTAAACATTTTTTTCAAATCAAAACGCCTGTTACTTTATTTGATGAAACTTCTTGTTTAGAGCCTAAAAAGGCTTTTTTTTACTTTTTGCGCAAATAAGTCCGCGCGCATTGCCTAATGAAATAAGCCTGAAATTTTTATTTTTTTTCGCTTCAGCTACAAGTAAGCTTTTTTTATATGCTTATTTTAAAAATTAGTTTGTTCTTTTTATATAATATTTGACAAAATTGACCTTGTTTCTTTACATATTGCATTTGAAATTCGCAAAACTATGATGCCAATTTACAAATACTTTTCATCTTTGTTTCAGAGCCATAAATTTCATTGTCTTTTTTTACATGAGTCAAAAAATGAATAGTAAAAACTTACCCAAAACATACTCTGTGAAAAGAAGACCAGACCTTCTGTTGGTAACAGTAAGTTTATCTGACTTATGCAAAATGCCGACAAAAAATATATATTCTGGGTCGCTATCTTGAATTATTTGATTCAGAAAAAAGTAGAATTATTAAAATAAAGATGATTTATAAAAAATTAACAAATTTATGGAAATCTTTAAACTTTCCCATTGCATCACACCAGCAAGTCCAGTCTAAAACAAGAAGTGTTGTTGATCTTTTTAAAAAATATAGAAAAAGAAAATTGGAGCATGTAGAAAAGGAATTGAAAGGTCTTTTTTGACACATTTAAAGTAGATGGTAATTGGCTATGTTCAGAAGATAAAAAACTTTACACCATGCAGATTCAAACGTCAGGTCGAATTGGGTACAGCATCAGAAAAGAAGCAGATTTGAATTCAATTCATCCTTTAAAACGAAAGTTTATTCAAAGTCAACCAAGTACCTTTGGCTCTCATTCAACTTCTTTAAGTTGTGAAATAAACGAAGAAAATGATGTGATCTCTGATAGTATTGACAATGAAAGCGATGATGATTTCAAACCAGTGGAGGAAAAATTCAGCAAGTATAGTTCAGCGGCGTCTGCGGCAAGGCTCGTAAGCAAGCACTCTTTATCAACGAAAAAGGCAGCAATCGTATGAAAGTCGCTTAAAGAAGATGGTGTTGATATAGCTTCACCGACTCAGGTTGGTGTTTGGAAACATGTTATCAAAGAAGCAGAGCGTAAAAAAGTAAATATTAAGGCAATTTTACAAAGTGAAACATTTTGCCTTCATTTTGATGGAAAAGTTATCTTGAAAACGGAATATCAAGTTATGTGTCTTCAAAATGAAAATAGGATAATAAATTTGGGAATTCTTACCTGCAAAAATGGTTCTTCTAGAGCTATTTTTGAAGAAATCAAAAGTTTAATGGGCAAATGATGCCTGGAAGAGCATTAAAATGATAATATGCGACACCACAGCAGTCAATACTGGCAAAGAAAATGGAGTTGTAGTGAAGTTTCAGAAAGCCATGACTGAAAAAGGATAAGAAAAACCTCAGTTCATTGCATGTCAGCACCATATTCTCGATTTCGTTTTGAGCCATATAATGGATTTTCAATTAGGCGGTTTAACCAGAAGCCCTCAATTGCCATATGATTTCATTAATCAAATCAACAACAAATATAAAGTTTTGAGAGCTAACTACGAGCATGATTCTGAACTGTTATTGAATGAAAGCCCTGGTTGGAGAGATGATTTTAGGTTTTTATATCAGCTTTGTAAAGTGACTTGTAAATGTAATTTAATAAAGAGAAATTAAATAAAGAGACTTGTAAATGGCCAAAAATTCAATGGAAAAACCTTCCAGCTCTTCACAATGCCAGGTGGAACTCTCGTGGTTCATATGCTTTAATGGCTTACTTTCTCATACCGAATTCTAGAAATCGATTAGAAAACATTTGCCAATTCATTTCCAAAGACTGGTATAGGTTTTGGTTCCACAATCAGCTCTATGATACAAGTATGTATGAGTGTCTTTATGATGCAATTAAGTCACAAAATTGCCCAAAAGCATTGACAATACTTGACAATTTCTGAAATTTTATAATCAGGAGTCTTCAAAAAATTAATATCCCGAGAACAAGCATAATTGCGGAGAGAGCAGTTAAAAAAAAGCTGGAAATTATTGAAAATAGCCGATCAAAAAAGTATCTAAGCAGCAAATTTGTTGCTACCAACCATTTTTAATGAGTTTGAAAATTATTTAATGAAAATAAAAGTTTTTTTTATTTTTTGCCAGAAAAATTGTTTACCAAACATTATAAACATGATTGTAATTTGTTTTAGTAAAGAACGTAAATAACTAATAAAATTTGATCGATGCGCGCGAGGTTTTTTAGACCGATCAACGCAAAAAGGGTATTTTTTAGTTTATTTCAATATTATTCATTGAAAAATGACACAGGGTTAGAAAACTGGAAAAAGTTATATCCCTATTTATTTTTTTATTTATTTATTTATTTTCATTTTTACTCACAATCAACTTAAAATTAATCATAGTGCATATAGAAACAAAGATTGTGAATAAGGAAGCAGCGACTAAACGAAGTACGTTATTACATAGCTTTATTCTACAACTGACGTTGTGCATGGTCGCCATACCTTTGCATAAAGCTATGTGATGTTAATAAGAAAAGGAAAGCGAAAAGAAGATAATTAATACACATATCCGAGCCATATTCAGAGAATGTTGTATCATCATGGTAAGTTATGGTACTATCAAAAAAATTTCAAAACACTTTGACAAAAAAAGTTGCTTTATTGTACAACTCCCTGATAATCAGTCATAAAAGATATTGCATTACAACTTGGCATATTGGTAATAAAACCACAGCCTCAAAAATTCAACGAATCGCTAATAAATTTATACGATTGACATTTGGATTACATCACAGAGCTAACGTTACTGACATCTTGCGAAACAACAACATAATGACAATTGATCAAATAACCGAATTAGAAATAACTTGTTTTATGTATAAATATATAAAAGGCATGTTACCACCATATTTTGATCATTTTTTTCAAAATAACCTGGTAAGCGACAATTTTACTAAATGTACAAGAAGCCAGTCCAAATTCTATCCTTCATTTTGTAGAATAAATATAACTAAACAATCTTTAAGATACAGAGGTCCTCTTGCTTGGAATAAAGTCCCATCAAGCATTAAACAGATAAAATCATATAGTAAATTTCGAACAGAATTTCAAAAGCACCTTATAGCAACGTAATTTTTAATGGTAATAGACTTTACAAATTTTGAAACATCTGCTGCTGGTTTTTATTATTACAGGTAACTCCACCTAATTGGACAAAGAAATTAAAGGTGATAAAAGCCCGATGCGACTTCAAAGGCAACATCCAGATCATTACGGCCCGTCCAGTTCGATGAAAATTCACATAATTTACTTTTTTTGCACCTATTCTTGTTTGCTATTTGTATGTTTTACGTATATAAATTTTTTGTCCAGCCATATGCTTTTGAAATGGTCCTTTTGACCCGTGGCAGGATTTCTTTTGGTGGGTTTCTTTGCCTGCCTGACCCTTTTTGGTCCAGACCCTTTTGGTCTTTGAGTTTGTTGTTTCTCCCACCCATGATTATACAACTGGAAAAAGTTATATCCCTAATATTTACATTGATGACCATCTTGTTAACTCTTCCAGTGACAACATGCACGAGAGAACAATCGTTTTCCACATTACGCAGACTAAAAACGTGGTTACAAAACACCACTGGTACCACTCGAACTAATGGACTTGCATTACTAAAGATTTATAGGAGCCACACGCTTTGATTAACAGATTAAGTGAAAAAAGAGGCGTTTGAATATAAGCTTGTAAAAAACTTTAAATATTGATAAAGTAAGGTTATTTTTTTGCTCGTTTGATTTTTTACCTATTGTTCTCATCATTTACACGAGTTGCTTTTAATTTGGAAAGTTTCTTGTCATGATTGAATTATACGCACATACCTTTTCAATACGTAGTTAGTTTTAAGGTTTGGTAAAAAGAAATTCATGCTACTGCAAGATGTTCTCAAAACCAGGGTTGCGGAGTCAGTCAGAGTCGGAGGTTTTAAGAAGAAGTCGGAGTCGGACTGTTAAGAGGACTAGGAGTCGGAGTCGGAGTCGGAGTCGGAGTCGGAGTCGGAGTCGGAGTCGGAATATTTTATCCGACTCCGACTCCTCATGTCCAATTTCTTTACATATTAGTGATGTTAACCGCGCAACTTACGCGGCCGCGCGCGGCAGTGGAGTGCAGTGCAGTAATTTTTTTAAGAGAACCTTGCCGCGTATCATGCGACACAGCGTGCAACTCATAAAAAGTTTACATTTTAATTTGTAAGCAAATAGTATTTTGGGTAATGCTATGCTCGGGCAGCCAATTTAGTTGCTTCCCTTTCTTCAATTCAATGACAGGAAGCAAATGCTAGGTGCATAATCAATTACCACCCTAAGCAGCTCTTTCTATAGTACAGTGGTATCTTGACATACGAGTTTAGTTCGTTCCGTGACCGAGCTCGTACCTCAATTTGCTCGTGATGCAAAGCAAATTTTCCCATTGAAATTAATGTAAACGCCATTAATCCGTTTCACCTCCAAAATGCCCCCCATTTTTTATTTTTGACATGTCTTTAAATAAGTACTTCCTCCAACACAAGCAAATGTTGAACGTCTGTTCTCATCACTAAGGCTCATCAGAACAGACCAAAGGGCTGCAATAAAGCAGAAACTCACAGAAGCAATTTTGTTTTTATGAGCAAATTATTAAATTAAAATTTTTGAAAATTAAAACTTCTTGCTCTATTCTTTCAAAAAAATATCAACCAAAAGTTTGAACCAAGGTGAATTTTTCAATAATCTCCTAATATGAATGTCAATAAACGGCAGGGAGCCTGCATGTTCAGTCTCGTACAAAATTACAATAATTGAAATATTCATGAGATAGAAACTACAGACACCCTTTTATTTTGTTTACAAAATCCGACAAAATTCATATATATATTCTTACTATCAATATATAACCATTACCGTGAAAAAGATGGACTCCATGCCATCAAACTAATGGCTGAAGTTTATTTGAAAGAAATAAGAATGAGCTTATTATTAGTATAGAAATGTCAACATTTTTCTCTGGAGTTTCTTTATATGCAGTGGGTGATTCAGGAAAATTCTAAAATTAGTCGCATTTTATTGTTTTTCTTGTAGTTTATGATTGTGGGTTTACATTTTTAATTCTTTTACATATGGTTTTTTGTTTCTTTTGCTTTTATAAACTTTTGTTTTCAAATTTTCATTGTTAATAAATTCCATAGTTATTACTAACATTTGTAAAAATTTTTACAAATATAAATTTTTCATATTTACATTTTAACCTCATTACCTACTGATAAAAACGAAACTAAGCCACCTAAAACAAAAAGCAACTGACTTGAATTTTGCTCTTGTTAAAGCTTGTCAGTGATGCATACCTCATTGAGTTTCGAACCGACTAGATGTAGTCCTACAGGCAGGAGACAACACTCAGGGTCTAGTCCTACACCCAGGCCTACCCAAGTCGTAAATCGTATTAACATTAAGGTTTGTCGTGGGTACGATTTACCATGAGAAAATTAATAACTGTAAAATAGACTAGAGATAACATCATAATTATCCATAAAATACTTTGATGTTCAGAAAACGTAGTAAGCATTAATATAGAATACATATTTAGTTTCAAGTCGTGTATGCCATTTCGAGTTAGTTTTCTAAATGTGATTTGTATTAATGTTTCATTTAAACTCAGTAAAAATTATAGTTAAAGGGTTGTGTATATAATATAATTATATGTATATACGTATTTATCAAAACATAAATATAAAAAACAAAAAAACATGTTTGTATTAAAATAGTCCCAACAGACTGTTTCGCCTGTGAGGAACGTAAACATCATGGAACACAACAATTAAAAAAAGCAATATTATTTACATTGAAAGAAATAAATAAGCAAAAATTAAAAGTTAAAATAAATTTTTATGCTTCAGATGAAAACTCGTATCTTAGAAAAATAGCGCTATCAAAAGTTTGGTTTAAACAATAATACTCAATTTAGTGATTGATTGTTAAATAATTACTTTTGTCGCGAGATATTAAAAGAAAACATGCTGTAATGTTGCGCATACTCGTAGATGTATTAAACTTGGTCAAGCTGCCGAAAAGATTAAAGTGTAGAAAAGTTTATGGATCATTATTTAAGAGCAAGTGTTACAAAAATTTTTTTTATACTGTATAAAACATTAGTATGGATCATTCGTAAAGAGAGTGTTATAAAAACATTTTTTTTATAAAAAGATTCTTTTATAACACTTTTTTTTATAACAATTTTTATAACACTTTATAACACTTTTTTTAACTTCTTCTTCTTCTTTCGGCTTCTCCCTACTCGGGGTCGCGACAGTAATTTCTATTTCACTCAATCTACTTCGTCTCCTTCCCTAGCTCCAACCCTTTCCATGTCTTCTCTCAACAAATCCATTCACCTTCTCCTTGGCCTTCCTCTTTTCCTTCTGCCTGGCACCGATATCTTCATCATCCTTTTCCCCACGTTATAACACTTTCTTTTAACTAATGATCCATAAACTATTTTACGCTTTATCGGTAATCTTTTCGGCAGCTTGGCCAAGTTTAAGAATACATCTATGCGCAACATTACAGCATGTTTTCTTTGAAAAACTCGTAACAAAAGTAATTATTTGCTAATCAATCACTTACTTTAGTAAAATAATTGTTTAAACCCAAACTTTTGGTAGCGTTATTTTTTTAAGATCCGAGTTTTTATAAATTATTTTTCAAAGAAGCGTAAAAATTTATTTTAACTGTGTCCCCTGATGAGCCTTACAGGTAAAACAGTCTGTTGGGACTATTTTAATAAAATGTTTTTTTAATATTTGTGCCTTGATAATCAGGAATAATCGTTCTGACAATTGAAGCCGTTGAGCACTCTTCTGAAGAGCATCAGTAATTTGCAGTTATACATGTATATACACTCATATACTGTACATAATTTTTTAAAGTAAATATCCTTTTATGAATTTAAAAAACCTGACTTATTTTGTGCAACTTTCAACTCGAAAGAATGATTTTTGCTCAGTTAAATCTAATTTAAGATAAATACTTTGCCCATACTAGGGAGTCGGAGTCGGAGTCGGAGTCGTAGTCGTAGTCAAAGTTAAAGTCGGGAGTCGGAGTCGGAGTCGGCATTTTAGAAATTCTAGGAGTCGGAGTCGGAGTCGGATCTTAATCTTCCAACTCCGCAACTCTGCTTAAAATCAAAACATTTTATCCTTGAATGTAAGCCTAATTTTAGAATTTTTTGCCCGTTATCAGGACCACTTGGAGCAATCGCGTTTTCGGTTCCAAAAACGCCCCTTCATAAATTTACGCCACTGCTATCAGCAAGAAAATCGGGTTTTTAAAAGTGATTGGGAGAAGCAATTTTTTTCAAATTGATGTAGATAACAATTGCCTTTTATGTTAATAAGTAGTGTAATATTTTTTAATGTTAAGAGGCACTTCGAAATTCAGGTTGCAAAGTATAATAGCTACAAAGGAGAATCAAGAAAAAAAAAGTTAGAATAACTTAATTCAGCACGTAACAAGCGGACGAATATCTTAAAGGATGGCAACAAATCCGAAGAAATAATAGTGACATCATATAAAATTAACCATTTACTGGTCCACAATATGAAACCGTATTCGGATGGTGAAATTATGAAGCAGGGTATTGTTACGTTTGCTACAGAATGCTGTTCTACTAGTATTCAACTTAAAGCTAAAAAACTACAGCTTAATAATGACACAGTAACTCGACGCGTTGAATGTATATCTAACGACCAACAGGAACAGCTTCTTCGTCAATCGAAAATTTTGTTACTACTCAAACGCACTTGATACTCAAAAGATATTACGATACAGAGCACATAGCTGTATTTATCAAGGGAGTCATGGTAGACTTTAAGATTTACGAAGATTACCTAACTTTGCGTTCAATTCATGCCCCAGCAAAAGGAACAGATGTACATGTATTTCGTAAATTTCATGCTACTATTCAAGAAGCGCGTTTGGATCCACCAAAAATGTTTTTGGAACATATAAAAGTCCTTCTACGCTTGGAGCAAATCGAGGACTACATGGTCTCGTTAACAAATGACGTTTGAAAGATAATCTTCCACGTGTGGCGTGGCATTACTAAATTTTACATCAAAAAGTTTCATTGCTAAGTCTTTGGAAATGCCTCATGCGACAAAAGTAGTAATATCCACAGTAAATTGGACTTGAGCAAATGCATTTAACCATCGTAAGTTCAAAAAGTTTCTTTCAGATATTGATGTTGATCATGGTGACGTGGTCATGTTCACTGGTGTAAATTGGTTAAGTGGTGCAGTATGTATCAAAATATTCTATGAACTCGTTCCGGAGATTAAAACGTTTGCGAAAGAGAAAGGCATCTCTTAGCTTGACAATGAAGCATGGATAGTTGATTTGTCGTCTATGATTGATATTGCCAATCACTTTTCATCACTAAATTGCATTCTAAAAGGAATAACAAATTTTGCACGATTTATATAGCACTGCAGTTGTCTTTATTAAAAAACTTTGTCTTTGAAAGACGCAGCTATATAGCAGGAGGTGTTACCACATATTTTCCGACACTTTCAAATCATCCAGATAACTGATCATTTCAAACGTATAACAGGCTTATTAGCAACTTGATTCTTGCATTCCAATGTCGGGTTAACGAAACAAATTTTTTCTTGCCCGATGAAAACTTTTGCAGCATCTATGACAATAGAAGCTGCTACCGTTTCTGATAATTTTCAATTAGAGCTACTAGACTTGGAGTCAGATGGCAAGCTGAAAGAAAGGTTTAAAAGTAAAGATCTTCCCAATTTTTGGAGTAGAGTTCCAGAAGGAAAGTATCCTAACTTAATACGTAGATAATGCCTCGGTTTTTCATTCCACCTACGTATGCGAAGCACTGTTCAGCTAAATGGTCAAAATTAAAAATTAATATTATAACCGACTGCAGAAGATCATCTGAAGCAGCTTTTGTGTACTATATCAACCAGGATTACCCCTGATTTTGACACACTCGTAAAAAGTCAAAATTAATGTCAAGTTTCACATTAAATTGCATATTTTATTATTGTTGTGATTTGTTGTTGTTGTTATTTTTTAATGTTTTTTAATAAACTTTGTTGTTTTAATGTGGCTCCTTACATACTTTAAATTTGAAGTTTTGCTCTGGTTCTAAAAAAAGTTTGAGAGCCATTGGTTTAAACCAGTGGTTTTTCACCTTTTTATTCGGTGACCTAATTTTTAACCAAAAATAACTTATCGACCCCTTTCGGTAAACAAAAGTTAATTTTGGTCGCAAAAATCTGATGTTTTTTAAAAAAATATCTTTACTTGGAATCTGTTTGTGATGTTTTCGTATTAGTGTTCTCCAATAAAAGTCTTCACTTTAAATCAAAAGTTGTGTTTATGAAAGACTTTCGCGACCCCCTGAAAATAGCCAAACGAAACCAAGGTTAAAAACCACTGATCTAAACTAAGCTTGTTTCAAAAAGGTTTTAAGAAAATTGCAACGGAAAGTGAAGCCGTATTAGGTTTACGTCTCTTTTTCAATTTACGTCTATCTAATTTAATTACAGTAAAAAAACCTATAATAAGAGAATTAACGTTTTCGGCTATGAGATTATTTCTACTTCATCTACTTTGTTATAAAGCAAGCAAACATTATTCTAGGCAGCAATTTATTCCAAAATACATTTCAGTGAGAGACTTGCTGCTGAACGCAATAAACCAGTTTCTCGTTCTTGGATGCATTGAAGAAAGTGCACATTGGAGAACATTTTCCAAATCTAATCGGTTTCGAGTCTGGTTTTTTATCTGCATCAAAACGGAAAATCCTGATTCACATAAACATGTACAACTGAAGGATAACAGCTTTGTGATGCATTCTTTAGCGACACACAGATAAGAAACGCACATCTTTGCCCAAAAGTCACAGATTGATAAAGTATCAAACATATCTCTACGAGTATAATCATTTTTAAGGTGAATGAGTTCATCCAGCAGATCATTACAAACTTCTTCTACTAAAACTGCAAAAACTTCAAATCTGACTCCAATCTTCTTCTTCTTCTTCTTCTTCTTTCGGTTTCTCCCTACTCGGGGTCGCCACAGAGCGACAGTAATCTCCATTTCACTCGGTCTACTTCATCTCCTTCCCTAGCTCCAACCCTTTCCATGTCTTCTCTCACCAAATCCAACCACCTTCTCCTTGGCCTTCCTCTTTTCCTTCTGCCTGGCACCACCATCTCCATCATCCTTTTCCCCACGTAGTCTTCTTCTTCTCTCCTTTTTACATGTCCATACCAACGTAGCCTCGCATTCCGAAGTTTGTCTCCCAGCTTTGCAATTTTGGCAGTCCCTCTTACGTATTCGTTTCTTATCTTGTCCTTTCTTGTCACTCCCAGTGCCCATCTCACCATTTTCAACTCTGCAACTTCCATTTTTCCCATTTGTCTTTCAGTCACTGCCACCGTTTCCATTCCATAAACCATGGTTGGTCTAACAACACTCTTGTACATTTTACCCTTAACCTTTGCTGATAACTTCCTGTCGCACAGAACTCCAGATACCTTCCTCCAACTCATCCATCCTGCTTGGATCCTTCTCCTTACTTCTTCTTCACATCTTCCATCATTACTAACTGTTGACCCCAGGTATTTGAAGTTTTTGGCTTTCTTTACCTTTTCTCCTTGCAACTTCAACTCTTCTCCATCATCCACACCCCCAACCCTCAAATATTCTGTCTTGCTCCGGCTCACTTTCAGGCCTCTTTTCTCCAGTGCATTTCTCCAAATCTCCAGATCCTCCTCTAGCTCCCTATGATTTTGTCAACTATGTCATCTGCAAACAGCATATCCCATGGTGCGTCCTTCCTGATGTCCTCCGTCAGCCTGTCTATAATGATGGCAAAAAGAAATGGGCTGAGTGCTGAACCTTGGTGGAGTCCAACACCTACCTTGAATTCTTCAGTCAACCCTGCTGCACTTCTCACAGTTGTTGTTGCTCCGTCGTACATATCCTGGATAATCCTTATGTAGCACTCTGATGTTTCAACAATTACATCTGACTCCAATATTTCAGGAAAATATTTCAAAAATTTTTTTGGAAGACTTGTAAGGTGTGCCAAGATTTCAGATGACAAAGCATCGTCAACATCATTAGAACTCATAGTTGAAAGAGCCTCAAACATTGCAAAATTTTTCTGTTCAGCTTTTCTTATCCAGTTTTCAAGCTTCTGCACAAAGGCATTAATGAAGTCAATGATCGATGTTTCCTTTTCTCTCAGCTTGAGATTTAACCGATTCAGTTAGTCAAAAATGTAAAAAAGATAAGATAGTCTGGTAAAAAAGATGGGATAGTCTAAAAAAAGAAAACATTATTCTTAAAGCTGAATCCCAGTTCAGGCTTTTTTTTAGTATGATTAAAAATTTTTTAAAATCTTCTGATAGTTCAAAAACTTTGCCCACAACGTTTCCCTTCGACAACCAACGTACTTCAGTATCATAAAGTAAGTTCAAATGTTCTGACTCGATATTAGCACAACGCTTTCTAAAAATTCGAGTGTTCAAGGCCCCGCTTTTTACGCAGTTTACTGTTTTGATAACTTCTTTAAGAAAATTTTGAAGAGGCTCTGGAAGAGTTTTCGGAGCAAGAGCTTGCCTGTGTATCATGCAGTGAACAGTGAGGACTTTAAGGAAAAGATTTCAAACTAGAGTTTGAAAACCACTTTTTTCTCTTAACATTGAAGGTTCACCGTCAGAAGACGCACCACAGAGATTTCCCCACTTGAGGTTCTCGCATTAAAAAAATTCTGATATCTTTTGCATAGCAGCGACTACCTTTGTATTTGTCTCTAATGCAGAACAAAACAAGAACTCTTCTTTTATATTACTATTTGCATATATCTGCAAAACATTATAAGCTGAGAGCAAGCAGAAACATCTGTATTTTTATCAAGTTAGATAGAGAAAAGAGCAAATTGAGCATTCTTTATATCAAAAATCACCTGCTGTTTTATGTCATCTACCATAACACTAATCCGTCTCTGCACAGTATTATTAGTAAGGAATGTATGTCATAACTTCTTTCCACTTTCCTGCGCAAGTACAATTCTAGCCATTGTCAGCGGTGTGGTCGACTGTCGGCAGCGTGGTCGAGTCGTTAAAGTGCCGTGCTCATAATCAACATGGTCTCGGTTCAAAACCTATTCGCGCCATTCTGTTATGTCCTTGGGAAAGACACTTTACGGCACTTTTCCCTACTTGGTGGTCGTGGCAAGCAGTTCTAAATTTCAATCATATCTCTATTAAATTACAAGCGAACAGCAATATCTTGGCATCTCCGGAAGCAGGTCGGGGTAATTGCTTACCCTATGTATTAGCGCCCCGGTCGCTTTCCTGCGAGTCAGGAGGATAAATATAGAGAAAAATAAAATAAAAATCATTTCTAAAACGCTAGGCTTGACAAGGGTCTCACCAATTCTATACGGTTTAATTTACTTTGCAATGATCAAAATAAGAGGCCTTAGAAAGTGTTGGAAATTGTTTTTGAAACGCTCCACATGCATCCAAGCGCTGACGTTTCACATAAGCTTCTTTTCTTTTTAAAAATTCTTCATTTTATTTATGCGTTTGGGATGCAGCTTCTCAAGATGAAGCACAATGATGGCTTTCGTACGGCGCAAGGGGTACGGGCGCACCACCCCCGTAAAAAATGTCAAAACGTGGCGCCCTTAAACAAGATATTTCTCAATTCTTTCTAGTAGCACCATGACGGTGGCACCTCTAAAGTGAGGATTTTTTTAAAAAAATTACTTTGTTTCGGAACATTAAAAAGTGGCCCCGCCTATTTTACTTGCACCGGGCCTCCCTTTTTGTAAGGCCATCACTGGTGAAGCATCAACTTGGACGGCCACAAAAAATGATTACCAAGATGTTTATAGCACAAAACACACTAGCCCTTTTCTTCTCCACTATCAAAAATTGATGTAAATCCACATTTTATGTAATCTTTACTAAGCTTCCTAAATTTATGGTAATCTCACTCAGAGGTGGGCATTTTTTACTTTGAGAAAGCCCAGCGCGCAATGTGATTTTGAAATTCACGTAAAGCGCAATGTATTCCATATGTTAAAACTATTTGAGAGCGGCGCAACGCGTTTTTTAAATCAAATACAACGTAATGTTCTTTTTCAAATTATAAGCGCAGCCCAATCGGTTTTCCAATCGCTCACAAAAACAACCAAAGTCGATTGCACTTTTGTAAAATAGAACTTATAAAGCGCTTTCCATTGCAATTTCATAGTACTGTATAAAAAAAAGCTCTTTCTCGAAGCTATGTTTTAAAAAAGAAGTTCCAACCAAGTATAGTTTATTGAATAAATAAATAAATATTTATTCAGTCTTTGTTCTAAATAAAACAAGGTTTATGGATAGCCAACAATATAATTATTGATGCTTACGTGTCATTTACATAACTATTGTTAAAACGCAGTGCTTGTATTGTAAAGTATGCGTTGAAAGCTTAGGCTTAAGGAGAAAATGAGTGATGACTAGCTAGGGCCATTTTTTTGGACCTAAAAAATTTTTTTTACTTTTTTTTGTCCTAACGATTTTGGCTTGTTATAAAAGTTTTTAGTGAACAAATTTTTGTCAAATAGCTGCAAAAACGCTAATTTACATCAGTTTTGATAAGAATAATTTTATTAATACTACAGTGAGATAAAAAAAATTATTTTTTTCCATTCATCAGTGATCCATAATAAAGAAAATTGTTAAAACGGGTTCTTTTGCACAACAATAATTTATATAAAACTTTAACATTCATGCAGAAAAATAAATTCGTGCTTCAACAATTGTAAATTTGACGTAGGTTTGAATGTTTTTTTCATTATCGTTTTCATCTCTAAGTTATATTCTCCTAATCCTTGGAATCGCTACAGTTTGGGCAACCGTAAAGCAGTTACCTTAACTTATTTATTTATCATTTTATCTTTATTATATATCCTTCTGACTCGCAGAAAAGCGACGGAGGCGCTAACACATAGGGTAAGCAATTACCCCGACCTGCTTCCGGAGATGCCAAGATATTGCTGTCTGCTCATAATTTAATTGAGATACGACTGTAGTTTAGAACTGCTTGCCACGACCACCAAGTAGGGAAAAGTGCCGTAAAGTGTCTTTCCCAAGGACACAACAAAATGTTTTCTATTTTCAATTCCGTCTATTTAATCCGTCTATAAAACAAACTGTGTTCAGAGATGCCAAGAACTGCAGTCCGGTTAAAAATTTTTTATGTTTTTTTTAGTTTTGTTTAGAGATATAATTGAAATTTAAAGCTGCTTGCTAAGATTTGGGCGTAGCCAATGGGGGACTAAAGGAGCCATGGCCCATCCCAATTTCTAAGTTTTGTAGCCAACTCTTAATAATTTTGTAGCATTTGCGAGCAGTATGCTATTACAGAAATCGATCACACACTTGCCATATGTTTATAGTTTATCACAGTCGCTCAATTGGAAGTTTACCATCTGTTTTTACGTCACAGGAGAGCTAGTTTTACTGCAGTATTTGGTCGTTTGTTTACGCTATTGAAACCAGTTTTGTATGTATTCCAGTTCAGTCAGTTTTAGCTTAGTTGAGGTTTAAAGCTCTCGTGAATAGAACTGCCAGATTACAAATTTTGAACGTTTAGCCAGTATGCATATTTATTACTTTTGAATACCACAGTCTATTTAGATGGAAAAGTCTAAACAAGCAATATTGGATAGTTTTTTTTCTCCAAATGTCAAGATTTGCAGCCTTCAACAACACCTATTAGGCCTATGCCTACTGAGAAAACACCAATTACACCTGTTGTTAATACCGGCGCTTATATTCACGGGCATCAACAATTATACGAAATAGGAAAAACAAACGATCTTGAAAAAAAAGTAAAGCCAATGTACGAGTACATTATACTTCGAAATATGGTTTATTCAGGACGTTTCGGAATTGCAACTCATTCATCAACTGCAATAAACTTTTTAGTTTAACGTGGCGCTTCTTGATACCATTAGACAAAAATTGTCGCAAATTTCTAAACGCATGGCTTGAGGATTCACAGGTTTTCCAGTTGGTTAGTCTACAGCAGTGGTCCCCAAGCTTTTCGAGCTGGGGGCCGGATGTAGATTTTTTGGACCTCCTCGGGCCAAAACGAGAGAAAAAAAAGTCTTCTCTTCGATTCGATCTCTAAATTCGCTATTTTTCTCCCAAAATTGTAGTGATCTCTGAAAAAAGGTCTTCACTTCGATTCGAGCTCTAAATTCGCTATTTTTCTCCCAAAATCTTGGTGTGTTCTTCAATGAAAAGAACAAGGTATAAACCTGAAACTGGGGTGATCCCGATATAATTCTACCCAACTGCGGCTCAAAGTGAGTGCATACTTTTTTCAAAAAGAGCTCCCCGGGCCGTAGTTTGGTGACCACTGGTCTACAGTCTACATTCAACTATCTGGTGGAGGTGGTTTGTGCAAGATATGCAAAATGCAAGGACGCCCAAGGGTTCGTTTCCATTACGAGCGTGAAATGGAGTATTTTTTGTTTGTTCTATTGATTTTTTTGTTTCGCTTAGCCCTCGCTTATATTTTAACCGCTGAAAGATTAATAAAAGAAACAAAGAATGCTCCATTCCACGCTCGTCGTAGAAACGAGCTTCAAAGCAAGGAAATACCAGAAACGCTGCTTTTGTCGAAAAACCATGCATTGACTTTAATAATTCATTGAGAAGGCTGTTGACCACCGAAATGCTGGTTACCACAAAGAAGCAAATTATGCTGCGAAAAACTTCGTCAAAGGCATGAAAACTGGGCAAAATGTATGTGCGAACTTGGAAGTAGCATATGCTACACAAAAAAACAGAAACATAATTACTTCTATTTTTAAGACTGTGATGTTCTGTGCCTCAAGTAGCATCCCTTTGCCGGGTACATTTCAAAAAAAAAGGAAATTTTATGAAGCTTCTTCAATTTTGCATCGAAGCCGGGGATGAAAGTTTAAAAAAGCATTTTGCTCAAATGCCGGCAACGCCAAGTATACAAACCCATTGATGCAAAATCAGATTCTCGAAATAGCTAGCAATATGATAGTGCAGGGGCGTCCAACCCGTGGTCCGCGCAGTATTTTTTGAAGTCCCGTCAGTTTTGGCAAAAGTCGAAGACAGATTTGATGTGAAGACCCCTTTTTTCTTGTTTTTTTTTCAAGTTTTAGAGATCTCTGATTTTGGGACAAAAAGTGGGAAATCTAAGACTGATTTCAGGCGAGAATCTTTTTTTTAGAGATCACTATGATTTCGGGAAAAAAGTGAGAAATGTGAGACTGATTTTAGGCGAGAGCCTTTTTTTTTATTTTTGGAGATCACTATGATTTCGGGAAAAAAGTGGGAAATCTGAGGCGCGGACCTTTTTTTTTTTTTTTGGAGATCACTATGATTTTGGGGCAAAAAGTGGGGTGTTTTGTTTGTTTGGCCCACCAATATTTTCGATAAGTCAAAGTGGCCCTCGGCTCAAAAAGGTTGGACACCTCTGTGATAGTGCAAGAGATCGTTACCGAGGCCAACGAATCTTTTGTTATAGCCGACGAATCGTGCGATATTTCCCGTGAAGAACAACTTAGCATTGTTTTAAAATACATAAAAGGTAGCAAAGTGCATGGGGTCTGTACAGGATTTGTTGAAATGGATTCTGTTGCAGCAGAATAAAGCTCATCAAGTATTTTGGCCAAAATATCTAGAAATAGGAGTGGATTTCGAAAAACATGTGGGTCAGGGATATGATGGTGGGTCAACAATGGAAGGTCGCTTGAATGATGTACAAAATCGCATTTACGATAAGTACCCCGCGCAATATTTGTCCACTGTGCTTCTCATTGCTTAAACTTGGTCATCAATGACTAAACTAAAGTTCCAATCATCAGAAACACCTGTGATATTATTAGGGAGACTATCCATTTCTTCAGAGAGAGCCCTAAAGACGTGCAAGCTTGGAAAATAACATTCCTTTGTTTTCCCACAACAGGTGGGCCGAGAAGTACAAGAGTATCCGAATCTTCAAATGTAACTTCAAGCTCATACTTCATGCTTTTAGTTTTTTGATTAGCAATGCCAACAGTGAGACAAGGGAAAACGTTTCCTTGAAATATCTTCTAAAGAAGTCTGGCGTGACTTATGCTATGTGTTTGATTGGGCAATATTCATCACTTACAGAACCATTAGCGCGTAAGCTTCACACTGTTGGAGTCAGTGCGCCATCTGTGAAGAGCCTTATTTCTTTTCTTCAAAGCGTTCTCAGTCAAAAACGCATGGACTTGAACATTGCATAAAACATTTATGAACAAATTCGTGAAATAACTGGGTTAAAGGAGTTGACAAGGCCCAGAGTAGTCGAGGTAAAAGTTTATCGTGATAACGTCTGCGCTGAATCGACTTCACAGTATTTGAAACATGCCATATATCTCCCACATGTCGACGGCTCGAGTGCTCTTTTCGGGAACGAATTAGTGGCAATCTTTCGTTTTTTGCTTTGTCGTCAATCCTTCCTCGGAGCAAACCAAATCAGATTGATGAAATTGCACGTTTATATTCGTTGGATGACCTTGACAGCGAAGTAAGCCTGTGGAGATTTTCTTTATGCTCTGAAGTCAACCACGAATGTTGTAAGAGCTTTTTATGAGCGCTCAAGACTACCTAAGTGTGCACAGCGCAATCTAAATCATCATGCATTACCCTCAACAACCGTTGGTCTTTTTCGTGCATGAAACAAGTGAAAACATGATTACGTTCAACAATGACTTCCGATCGCCTCTCAAATTTGTGTGTGCTTCATTGCCATCATAAAGGAATATTGAAGAGAAAATTAATCGAGTTATAATGTGCCTACTGCCTAGCTAGCGGGAAGTGACGAACGAACTTTTAATCGTGGCTGTTATGTTCTTATTTCGTTACAGAAGAAGTCTTTATTTATTGTATCTATTATAAAGAGCAGTAATTCAAACACTTACAAAAGTCTTCGAGAGCACATTAACAATTAATTCGCCTTTCACTGATCACCGTCTGACTACACTCGTTATTATTTCGTTCAAATCAACATTCCAATTACTAGCACGTTACGGTATCTAGTAGGTTATTGCCATGCGATAAAGATCTTTGTTACCTCGTATCACGTAAATGTGCACTAAATTGTTGCCATTATCTTTATTAGATTAAAGCAGAACATCACAGATACTAGACTATCAATAGCTAGAACTGCCCTAATTTTTCTGTCCCGTCAACTTCTCTAGGCTGAAAACATGCCTGAAACTAAGGCTATACGTTGCCACCATCAAATTTAAAACTATAAGTAGCTTATTTACCCCTAAAACAAAGAAATTTACCCCCAGGGGTAAATTTTCCCCAGGTTAAGAAATGCTGAGAGTAGGCTTCATTACACCTTCAATAATTTACCCCTAAAAGTCGAAAAATTTAGCCCCAGGGGTAAATTTACTGCAGGTTAAGAAATACTGGTTGAAGTAGATTCTGATTTTAAATTCAAAAAGCAGGAGGCTACAATCAATCAATCAACATACTTTTATTTTCGGGAAAAAATAATACACATAACGAAAATCAAACACTAAAATAGAATAAAAAAAAAAAATTTAGCCGCAGGGAGATTGCGATTTGACCTTTTGGTCTTCTAGTCAACTACAAACTTACGCGTGCTAACTCTTGATTTTTCCGTGATTCCAAATGACAATCGATGAACACACATTGTTCACTGATTCAATGTTCTGTTGTTTTCTTGTTTTTTTCCTCCAACTAATTTTACGAAATAACTAGCAAAACTCGACAGTTCAGGCGAATGTAAAGAAACACAAGATTTGGTGATTTCACAAATATATACACCAAATTATATAAATTCTTTAATATTTCATACTACTGTATGTTTCAGTATTTGTATATTCATCTTCACATAAACATAAGGTGAATATACAAGTACAGCATGACGTGTTTGCTGTCAACTTGCGTTCACACTTTCACGCTGTTGAATAAAACGAACTTAAATTTATTTTCTTCCACGTGTATATAAAACAATTGGACAGCAGCTCCTCACCTTCCGTGGAGTCAAACTTTGGTATTTGATTGACGACACAACAAAAGACAGGCATTGGGTTTCTTTCAAAAAAGCGTACAAACAGCACCTAATAGATCAGTACTAAATTTTACTCTTTTCATTGTAGCCTTTTTCTGAGTTGTTATTTTTCGCTGTCGTTATTTTTCACTAATTTGTTTCTTTTTTACTGCATTGGTTTTACATCAAAAGATTTGTATCAGTATATGTAGTAAAATACTGAATGTAAATTTTGTTTTTTGACTGTATTGGATGTGGGGGCACTTGACTTGATAACGTATGTTCTTCAGTGCCCCCTGTCTTCACACATATTTCAATTTTCTTTTAACATTACCGTATGTCTATATCATAAAACTTATGTTTGTGTGTTTGGCAAAATAAAAATATATTCGTTATATTCGTTAAAACGGCTGATGAAAAATTGTGGTCGATACCACTTGCTACATACACACTGTCATTAAAACACCAAATTGGACTCCATACTCTGACTGAATTATATTCGATTCCGCGTTAAATCAGACCTTGTTATATAGAGTCTACTGTATTTTAATAATTAACTTGGTTTTAAGCCACTTAAATTTTAAATTAAATTAAAAAACATTTTTTTATATTATGGATTCAGTTGACCTTCAAAAAACCGGCAACCTGGGAACCTGAGGACTGCGGAATTTTGAAAACCTCGGATTTTTGAAGATTATAATTTTGTATGATGTACCCAGTAGCGTATTAAGGGGGGGGGCATTGTGCCATGGCAGAAAAGAAAGACAGATTCGATATGCAGACCCACTTTTTTTTGCTTTCCCACGAATCATTAGGTTTTAGAAACGAATATCATAAAATCTGGGTCTGATTTAAACTGAAGTCTTTTTTTACTGCCACCTGAATGTATTTTTCTACCAAGCGTATTTGGTTGTGGTCGTATGCTCCCCCTTTCAAAAATCCTCGGTACGCCACTGAATGTACCCCCTATATAATTAAAGAAAATTACCACCTGCACAGCAAAATCAGTAATCAGCAGATTAAAATCAGCAGGATTACTTGTTTGCACGTGAAAGAATAAACCAACATGGCGCTTAGGCATACAGCAGCATCTAAATATAAGCTGCAGCTCATGAAAACAGTGGTGTGCATACGCACTAACGCAGAAAATATGAAAATGCACTCTCGAAATCCGTGCTGCAAAATCAAAAGATCTGGATTTTTGAAGGTTAACTGTAATTTTAATTTATATTTTTAATTTTTGAGGTCATAAGCAAAAGAGTATATTTTCTTTGTCCGTGCAGTAACCGGAACCACCGCATTGATTTGTAAAAATATAATTAAAAGAAAGCTAAAAACGGAATAAAAGTATTAACGTTTTGGCTTCAACAAAAAGGAAAAAAACTTTTTATGTACTCAACGGTGAGCGGGGAATAATTACCAAAGTTTGCTGCGCTAAGAAAATATCTCCAAAATCATTTCTGTACTTAAACAAGGGATCAAAAAAGTAAACACAAAAAGGTAATTTAGTCTTTTGTCCTATCGAGGCAAACAATGTTTTACTCCACAAAGTACTAAGGCTCATTTGATTTTGTCAGAAATCAATTTGATTTACATTAGCCTACTATCTACACAACATTTTTATAATCACTTTTTGTATTTTACTTGTCCATTTTCTTATTATTTCTTATGCAATTAAAAAAAAACTAGTCCTTGTCCTGTCAAGTACTTATTGGCATAATTACGAAAACTTAATATTAATTTTTTCCCATTTTGTGTTGCTTTTTTGTAGTAAGAGTTTTCAATAAAAGTGAGAGATACTAAATAAGTGATATTTTTGTTTATTGATTCACACAGCTTATTTTTATATAATTAACTTTTCTTTATGTTTACTATTCGTTGCTAAACTCTACCATTTGTTTTTACTTTAGATTAATACGAGTTCATTTGCAGGTTATATGGATTGTGTATTGCTACCATGCAACATGTGCTACTGAAAAAACGACTATTTTTACTTGTGCTGTTCTGGCTATGCCGGAAACAATTGATATAAAAGTAAGCTATTTATGCAAACAATACGCAAGATAAGACAAAACACTTTTTTTCTCGTTGTATCTTGAGCCACTGAATTCTTGAGCTACACGTTTCTCATTTTTTTATTTTTTCATGGACCTCCCTTTACATATTATTTCTATTTTATGTTATTTTTGTCAATACTTTTTCAATTTTCGCAGATAGCTTGTAAATGTTTTTTTTATTTCTGCCAGGTGATTGTTGAACTCAAAGACCTTATGATCCCTTCCCAACCACCCTGTCGCAATTTACTTTTGCTATTATGTCAAGCCGTTTAATTGCGACAAATAAAATAATTAAAAGTAAACCCTAAGAATTGTAAACCCAGTTTCAAGTGTGTCCTTGTGTCAATGGCACTGTTCAGAACAGTTATTGACTGAAGAAAATTGTGCTTTGGTCAGTGATTAAGTGTAACAATAAAATTTATTTAATTTCAATCTATTGCAAAGTGATAATAAGAAAAACCAAAGGATAGAAAAGTAAACTTTTTAATTACGACTGCGGAAAGCTATTTTTTATGTAACTATTTCGAAAATCCTAGACCTAGAGGATTGTCGCTGCTGGTCAGTGTTCCCTCTAAGAAAACTGTATACTGTGAAAAATACTTTTTTTTAGCGAGCATGAATAATTAGAACAGTGTGTCTCAAACTTTTTTCTGTAGCGACCCAAATGCTAAGCGAAATAGAGAACAAACATTTGGCGACCCAATCTTTTTTAGAGACTCTATTGCAAGCATAAAAAGTGAACTAAACACAAGACAATTGCACCTTCTGTCTCGGATTTTTCTAGTTCTGTTTCTATAAAGTAGTGATCTTAAGCTATAAACTGTATAAGGACGAAATAAACATTTTTTATTTTTAATTTTGGCATGTTTTTAGTGGGAAAACCGAGATTTTACTGCGCAAATAAACTGGTGACACTGCACATTGCGCACATTGCTTCTGGTTCTTTATGAACCATCTGGAAAATCCGTAATTTAATGTACAGCATCAAGGTTAAAATATGAGTATAAGGTAGTCATAGGCTGTAGAGTAGCAGTCCCTCATAAAATTTTCAGTCAAGCCTCCTACAATTTTTAACGCTTTTCCAACAAAGCTACATGCACGTACAAATATATCTCAGCAAATGAGCACCGAACTCAGAATCTAGTGATCTATAGCCAAGAAAAATTTGCTGCGCCGTGTTAAATTTGTGTAAATCAAGCGCTTAAAAAATTGTACAAAATAATGACAAGACTTGCTGCCCAATCGTAAACCATCCGAACTTTAAACAAAAATTTTTTTTCCCGAAGCGTTAAACGAAAATTGCGCAACGTGGTCCAGTTGCTTTGAAAGTTACAATAATTGTCTTATTTGTTTTGCAGCGACAAACATTGACGCTATAACAGCCCTGTGAACGGACTAGATTCCGGTCACAAAAACGAAACAACTAGAATCCTTCAGTGTTTTGTTTTTATTTGCATCCAATAAAACAACCGGTGACTGAAAGCAAGATAGAAACAGTATCAGCTCGTTTTCGCTGACTAATTCGACCAGCGCAGCGATCGTCTTAGCAACTAAACCAGTGTTTCTCAAAGTGAGCCACTTGCTCCCTAAGGAGGAATTTGAAATCTCCAAGGAGGAATAATCACTAGGGGAGGAATCAGCGAGGAATTTGAAAATTTTACTACAATGTAAGTGAGGCAAAAAAGTTGGCACTTCAAAGTGAAAAGTTTTTTTGGAATTACTAGTTTTTAGAAATGAAAATATCAACAGTGTGGTCGAGTGGTTAGAGCACTGTGATCGTGATCAACATGGTCTCAGTTCAAAACCTACTCGCACCATTCCGCTGTGTTCTTGGAAAAGACACTTTACGCACTTTCGTTTGCTTGGCAGTCTTGGCAAGCAATTCCAAATTTCAGTCATATCTTTGTATAACTAAAAAAAAAAATAAAAAAATTTCAACCAGACAGTAATATCTGGGCATCTCCAGAAGCAGGTTGGGTTAATTGCTTGCCCTACCTATTGTGTTGTGATGCTTTCTGCGAGTCTGGAAGATAAATATCAGTGGCGTGCGGTCAGGGCATGCAAGTCATGCGTTTTATGACCAAATTTTTAGGAATTGCATGACGCGATGAGGTAGATATTGTTGAATTCGGTGAGAAATATTACAGGTTTCGGATGAAATTTGAGGCTGATCCAAGACGAAGACCTACTTTTTTATGTTATTTTAGAGAATATCGTGAATTTAGGACAAAAAGTAAAAAATCGGAGACTGGTTAAAAGTGATGACCTTTTTTTTTAGAGATTACCGCATTTTGAAGACGAAAAGTGCATCATCAGTAATGATTTCAGGCAATGACCTTTTTTTTTAGAGATCACTGCATTTCTGGGACGAAAATTTCATTACCAGGGAATGACTTCAAGTGATGACCTGTTTTTTAGAGATCACCTTGAATCAAGAATGAAAATTGGTCTTGAATATACCCAATTTTATGGTTTGCATGCCAATTGCATGACTAGTCTCAGAGGTCACCGCACGCCAGTGACAAATATAGAGATGAAATAAAATAAATAAAAATTGAAAAACCTGAGAAAGATTCAAAATTGAATGTTAATTTTTGAAGTTTCTGGGATAACTGGAATTTGGGTCACAAATTTGGATGAAGACAAAAAATTTTTCACTTTGATCATCGAGATATTCTTTTTTAGGAGGTGGAAATGATGGTACCCAAGTCCTGAAAGGGAAAAATGTAGCAAAAAATTTTGAGAACCACTGAACTAAACTAACTGATTTGGCAATTCGCACAAGCATTTCAGTCTAAAAAGCGTACTAATTTTGACTTTTGCAATAATTTGTTTTATATATATTTAAGCTATGTGTGTGCTTTACCATTCCCATTTTGGTTCGAAAGCAGCAAAATGTCAATCTTCATGTTCTTGAAACTAGAGTAAGGCTCATTGCCAATTTTCTAATTACCAAGTACATATTTAGCATCATATTCTTCCGATTTTAAACAATCATTAAAAATACGGCACGATTTTCCACCTATACATTAATTATTCATAATAATACAGTTTTTTAATTGACAGTGGCGCCACATTGAGCATGATTCTGTCGTGCAGACGTTGCAGAAAATATAGCAACCCGCAAAATTGACAGACTCGGCAAAAAATCCTCTTTTCTTATTTTTGAAATTGAAAACATGGACATTGACATTGGGTCATGCTAAACTCAACTACCGTGGATCATTCGAGTTGAAAATGATAAAATTTTGATTATTGATACGGAATTTTTTGTCATTTCAATTTCGGCGTTCACGAAATCAATAAACGCTTGTTTTACCAAATGACTTCCAACTATCGCAGGCATAATATTTCACTCACTATCAATAATGCCGCATGCAATACTGACAATTTAAGTACCCACAAAAATTTAAGCAAAATTACCGTCCCCTGCTAATGAGCAGTCTACTCTTCTGCCTTGTAAGTTGTGACAAGCAATCTTTTGGTTTTTGATGACGTGCCAAGCGCCTCCGATTATAGCAATAATGACCTGCCTTTAAACTCGGTCAACGTAAACCAAGAAAACCTTTTGGACTTTAATTTGGCCTTCAAAAAAACTATTGACAAAAGCAATTTTAAATCAAATTGGGCGATTTTTGGGTGAGGATAAAAGGGATGCGTTTAAACATAAAAGTTTGCGACCTATAAGTCTTTTCGCTAATAAAGTTTAATAACACGGCAGTTGCTCACGTTCATTGTTTGTCTCCTTAGCAAAATAACTTTTTCAAAGGTGAAATTAATTTGCTATTCAAATCAGACATTATTGTTGCCTATTATTTTCAATTGCCAGCACCATTCATATTGTTATTAATATTAAGCAGCATTATGAAGTTTTTCGCGGGGAAGGTAATTATCATCATCATTATTATTATCTCTTTTTATCTCCTTCGCAGGAAAACGTCAGAGAAATTGAACTTAGTTTGACCGATGCGCGATCACTCCAGGATACCTTTGGAGACATTATATTATTGCTGTCGGGTTGAAATTTTTTTTTAGTTTTATTTGGAAATATGACTAAAATTTAGAGCTACTTTTAAAGACCGCTAAGCAGAGGAAAGGGCCGTACGGCGTCTTTTTTGAAGAAACACACCAAACAACGCGAATAGGTTTTGAACAGCGACCATGTCGATCACGTCCGCCATCAATATAGCGCTCTTACTCGGCCACGATGCTAACTAAAGCTATTAAAATAAATCTATATACGTAATTTCTAAAATATATCATAAAGCTCTAAAATACCAGTTTTGCTCACAGTCATTACTTAACTTAAGCATAAAATGTGTAATAATATAAAAAGATGGACATTTGTCAAAATTCTGATATTAAACTTTGTCACAGACTTTGTTCGGGAATCCCAAAGGACCAGTTGAGCTAGGTAACCCGAATACCTGCGCTAAAACAAAACTGCGTCTAAATTTTATTTTATTCCGGCTGAAGAAATAGTCTTGCTATGAGCCTGATGGTTTTATAGAGTTGGTTTAACGAAAGCTCGGATTGGTTTCGTTGAAGACTCTTCCTCACAACAAACAGAGACCACTGTCTCTAATAAGAACAAATGTATTACAAAAATCACGACCGACGAAACTCTATTTCACGCTTTGCCACACTGCAAAGCGAAAATCAACACTATAACTTGATTCAATCAACACAACTAATTCTATCTCTGTAGAACACAACTCCCAACCACTGGCGCAAAATAAATTCAACAATTGTCAACCAATACAAAATCTAACGGTCCACCTCCTGTGGCCAAACAAAATCACTTCACTCGAGCCGTCCCTCGAGTCGCTTCAAATTACCTCACAATAATAATAATCATATGCAATGGCTTTATATACTGTAGAAAACAAGATCACGTGACGCAAACTTGCTCGTAAATTTGAGATTAGTCCGAATTCCCTAGAGAGATCGCTACGCTCGAATGCACCAGAACATTCTACAATATGCGAGCTGTAGTAAAGCTTGAAAAACATATTACGTCATACTGTCGAGCAAAGAGAAAAAAGATACATATAACGCAATAGAAAGTGAATTGGACGTTATATCACATAGTACGAAAGCAGCGCTACAAGAGACGCGATTATTCTCTTATAATAAAACTACGAATTACTTTTAACGGGAATAAAGTACATCATTATGATTAAAATTATTATGAAGTGTGACAACTTATTACAGAAGTTGGGACTTGTATCGAATGTGGTGTAGTTGACGGACCTCAAATTATTCAGAGTTGGATTCAGTATAATTTACCTAATGTTGTTCCATATAAAACAGTTTACAGTAAAATTGATTATATTGTATGTAAACTGAAAGATCTTCAACTTTTTTCAATGAAATAGAAGCATTTATAAAAATTTGGAGCAGTCTGGAAAGTAAACTGAAAACAATTAGATCCAAAAGGTTTCCTAAAATAGACTTTTTTATAAGTAAAACTTGGAAAGTCTAGATAATTTATACAAAATCTCTTCAGCATTACGTAAAAAGTATGATATCATTTGGGAGATCATTTGGAAGTTATAATCATTTCGATCAAGTGTCGTTTTGATCAAATGTCATTTCGATCAAGTGCTGTTCGATCAACTGTGGTTTCGATCAAGTGCTGTTCGATCAACTGCGTTTCGATCAAGTGCTGTTGCATCAACTGTCGTAGCACCACAATCTCAATCGGTTTCGCCTTAAAACTAATAAGCCATCACTGACCTTTATGGTCGCGTGAAAGTCTGACGCTTTATTTCGTCATCGCGTTTTTTATCCTCATGACTGGCTGGACAACGTTAGAGGTGCTAAACTTAGGGTGATTGTAAAGCGATTACCCCAACCTACATGTACTTTCTGGAAATGCCACGATGTTGCTGTTTGGTTGAAAATTTTTATTTGGTTTGTGTTTTAATTAGGGATATGACGGATATTTAGAGATGTTTGCAAAAACCGCCAAACAGCGAAAAGTGGCGTAATGTGTCCTTCCGAAAGACACAACAAAATAAAACAAGTAGGTTATGCACCGCGACTGTGTTGATCGCGTTTCGCCATTAATACATCAAGGTTTATTCATTAACCAATTAAATTTATAGATAATTTATCAAAAAGATAACAGAAAAATTTTTTTAAAATTGACATCAGAAAATAAATTTTTATCTGATGCTGGTTTATAAAACCTTAAAAAGCGTAGCAAAGAAAGATTTCACACAATTTATTAAAAGATATTAAATATTGTAACACAGAAAGTATGTAGTTTAACAAAAAAATTACAAAATAAACACCATCAAATTTTATATATGTAGATAAAAGTTGAGTAAATATTGACATCGGGGAGAGGTTGAGAAATTGGATCAAGGATAGCCTACCACCAAGCTATTAGTATTTTGAAGCTGCATGAATTTCTCACGGTACCGCATTTAATCTCTTATTATAATTGAGAATGCGACGTTGAAGTAACATCGTACTACATTCCAAAACGATAGCATTTTTTTATTTCTTTAGTAGCCATAATTTTTCATGTTTCAATTAAATTTTTTAAGACTAATTTTTTTGATTTAAAACTTTGTATTTAAAACTTATAAAAACACAATTGTTTGTGAAACTTTCTTTTAATAACCTAGTAAACATTTATTTATACATCGAGTAATCTACGACCAAGCCACGGCCCAGATGGTAGGTGCTTTCACGCAGCCTGGGCCGTGAGTAATGCTCATTGATTTAAAAAATGACAGACCGAAACCGAACCTACCAAAACGGAAGGGTATCCACCCATTCCGATGTTCAGTGTGGGTCTGTTAATCGGCAAACGTCCTTTTCAGGACGGGGCAATGTCAGGATAAAACTGCCCTTTTCAGGGCACATTTCCAACAAGTTCCGAAGACCCACTATTCTTCAGCTGAACATCGAAGGCCTCACTGCAAGCAAGATGAATGTTCTTCATCACCTCGCTATGCAGTCTGAGGCACTCGTCATACTACTGCAGGAGACCCACTGCACTGATGCAGAGAAGTTGGTGCTACCACACTACCAACTAGCTGGGTCTTCTTTAAGCAGGAAGCATGGCCTTGCCACGTTTGTTCACGAGCGACTGAGATACACGCTTTTGGACCAATCTCCACCGACATCGGAGATCGAGTGGCTGTGTGTGGACGTTGATGGCTATAAAATAGTCAACGTCTACAAACCACCGCCAACGCGATTGCAAACCCTGGATCTCCCAGTGTTTCCTCACCCCTGTCTGTACGCTGGCGATTTTAACTGTCGTCATGCTGACTGGGGTTATGATGACAACAGTCCGGATGGTGAGTGCTTGGCTGGATGGGCAAGTATTAATTGTCTTGCCCTCCTATATAATGCCAAGGACGCTGCCAGTTTTTATTCCGGCCGCTGGAACACTGGCACCAATCCAGACCTAGCTTTCGCTAGCGTAGGTCCAAACAGTCGCTTACCGGATAGACGTGTCCTTGAGAAGTTCCCCAGGTCACAACATCGACCCTCGCTTATTACACCACCAAGGTTTGCTATGGCAGTGCCAAGCATGCCTGTTAAGCGATGGAACTTCCGCAAGGCCAATTGGAGTCACTACATTGCTTTGACGAATAAATTCGCAAAGACTTTGTTGCCGCCTGATTCACTTGATGTGGATGCGGCTTACCAGGACTTCTGTAACACCATTAAGAAAGCAGCCAAGAAGACTATCCCACGCGGGTATCGAAATAACTATATTCCGTGTTGGGATGCAGAGTGTGAATCCCTCTATAAAACCTTTCTGCAGTCTCCTCAGGGAGACGACTCAAGTTTGGCTGCTACAACTCTGCTTGCCAGGCTTGACAGAAAACGGAGGGATCGATGGTCCGAAGCAGTTCGGAGCATTGACTTCTCACACTCTAGTCGAAAAGCGTGGAGTATTTTGAACAACCTTACTGGTAGGTCACGACACTCTCCTCGTCATTGTCCCGTTTCAGCCGATGCTATTGCATCTCAGCTGGTTAGAAATGGGAAATACGAGGCTGTTGACCGCAAGTCATCTCGACTTGTCTTTCAAGAAGTGTCTGACCTTTGGAGGGCCACAACACCAGACGCAGTAAATATCTCTGACAATTTTTCACAGAGAGAATTTGCTGCTGCCCTTCAACATTTAAAACCAGGTAAAGCTCCGGGTCCTGATTCCATCTGCCCCGAGCTTATACTCCATGCTGGAGCTGCTTTGAAGTCCTGGTTACGTGACTTCCTTTCTTCCTGTTTGCGCCGACTCAAAATTTCCAAGATCTGGAGAAGAGCGCTTGTGGTCGCGATCCCAAAACCAGCAAAGCCCGTGGGGGACCCAAAGAGTTATCGACCGATATCTCGGCTCTGTGTCCCCTAAAAGATCCTCGAGAGACTTATCTACGCCCGCGTTGAACCATTAATCGATCCACTGCTCCCTAAAGAGCAGGCTGGGTTCCGACGCGGGAAGTCAACCGTAGATCAAGTTGTTCTGCTAACCCAGAACATCGAGGATTCTTTCGAGGCTAAAAAGAAGGCCGGTGCCGTATTTATCGATCTGACAGCTGCTTATGACACTGTCTGGCACCGTGGCCTTACCTGCAAGCTGCTGAGACTACTTCCGGATAAGCACATGGTCAAAATGATCATGGAGCTTGTCCGAAATCGAAGTTTCACCCTTACCACCGGTGACAGCAAGCAAAGCAGGCTACGCCGTCTTAAAAACGGCGTTCCTCAGGGATCGGTCTTGGCTCCCCTCCTATTTAACATCTATACGTACGATCTTCCTTCCATGATTTCCAGAAAGTTTGCTTATGCTGATGATTTAGCATTGTTGCACTCTTCTGGAAACTGGAAGGACTTGGAGGGGACATTAAGCCAAGACATGTCCACAGTGTCAGCGTATCTCCAGACTTGAAGGTTGAAGCTCAGTCACACTAAGACGGTGACGACAGCCTATCATTTAAACAACCGAGAGGCCAAACGTGAGCTAAAGGTCTACAACAATAGTAGACTTTTACCGTTCTGTCCAACCCCTACATACCTTGGGGTAAAACTGGACAGATCGCTCACGTTTCGTCACCATTTAGTGGCATTGCGCAAAAAACTATCATCGCGCGTCACACTGTTGAGGCGACTCGTGGGCTCGGGATGGGGTGCTGGTGCTAAAACACTACGCATAGCCACCTTGTCTCTAGTCTACTCAACAGCTGAGTACTGTGCGCCAGTCTGGTGTCGCAGTGCTCACACTCGCCTCATTGACAGTGTCTTGAATGACGCCTTGCGCATAGTTACTGGATGCCTGCGTCCCACTCCAACGGACCACCTACCTGTACTTTCAGGCATCCAGCCAGCTGAGCTTCGCCGACTGGGAGCGACACTCTCCTTGGCTTACCGTGGATCTCTGGACCCCGATCATATTTTGCATGGTCTTTTAAGTGGGTCCTCAGATACTGGCCAAGTGAGACTAAGATCCAGACGCCCGTTTATGCCAGGTGCGCGGAATCTCTTGGACAATCTTGCCAGACTTGGCATCCGCGCCTCTGAATGGACAAATCATAAATGGAACGCGGAGTACTGTGAAAGTGCTTCCAAGCTCCGTGCTTTTGTGCCCGGGACCAGTGTCAGGCCTGTTGGGATGGGCTTACCCCGAGCAGCTTGGGTTAAGCTCAACCGCCTGCGGACTGGTGTTGGGCGATTCCATTCGTCCATGCACAAATGGGGTCTCGCTCCTTCACCGAATTGCGAGTGTGGCGCCTCAGAGCAAACCGCAGACCATGTACTAACAATGTGCCCCATACATCGGGCACCACATGGAGCACGCGGTCTGACGGTTTTGGATGACGAAACTCGATGCTGGCTTAATAACATCACTGCCAGCATCTGATCCAGGCAGTGCAGCAGTCTGGGGTAGTAAAAGGATAAACCCTCGGCCCCAGTTCTGTTTGTGTCTGGCCTGGAGTGGATGCCCTTCAAACGATTACGACGACGACGACGACGACGACGACGAAGCCATGGACAATTCTCAGGCTTCACCAAAGTTAACTCAACCACGCTTGCACAAATTTATACTTTAAACGGTTCTTTGCATAACTAAACTTCTTCTTCTCCTTTCGGCATTTCCCTTTAGTCATGAGTGGCCACAACGTATCATCATTCTCCACGTCTTTCTGTCTTCAACATCCTTCTCCTTCGCACCAACTTCCCCCATATCTTCTTTTACTACATCTAAAAATCTTCTCTTTGGTCTCCCTCTTTTTCTCTTTCCCGGTAACTCCATCTCCATCATCTTTCTTCCTACATACTCTTTGTCTCTCCTCATGACATGTCCATACCACCTCAGCCTGCCCTCCCTCATCTTCATTCCTAACCGTTCTACCTTAACAGTACTCCTGATGTGCTCGTTTCTAATCTTGTCTTTTTTCGTCACTCCCATAGCAAACCTCATCATTTTCATCTCTGCGACTTCCATCTCTTCCACTTGTTTCTTTGTGACTGCTACTGTCTCAAGTCCATACACCATTGCTGGTCTTACTACTGAATTGTACACTTTTCCGTTTACTCTAGCTGGTAACCTCTTCTCGCAGATTACTCCCGATACTCTTTTCCATCCGTTCCATCCTGCTTGTACTCTCTTCTTTACCTCCCTCTCACAATCCCCACTTTCTTGCACCGTTGATCCCAAATACTTAAATTCCTTTATTCTTAACACTTTTGTATCCTCCATCTTTACTGTTTCGTCCTCATTTCCTCCATTTATGCACAGATATTTGGCCTTTGATCTACTTACTTTCATCCCTTTTTTTTCCAATGCATACTTTCAGTATTCTAATCTCTGCTCCACTTCTTCCCTGGTCTCTTCGAAAATCACAATATCATCAGCAAACAGCATCGTCCATGGTGGTTCTCTCCTTACTTCATCCGTTAGTCTCTCCATTATCACTGCAAAATGGAATGGACTTAACGCTGATCCCTGGTGCAGTCCAACCTTAACCTTGAAACTTTCTGTAGTTCCTACTGCACACCTCACCACTGTTTTGCTTCCCTCATACATATCCTGTACTAGTCGCACATACTTTTCTATTATTCCAGATTTTTTCATGCAGTACCACAGCTCTTCCCGTGGAACCCTGTCGTAAGCTTTCTCTAGGTCTACGAATACACAATGTAGCTCTCTTTGACCTTTTCTGTATTTTTCCATCAACATTCTTAAAGCAAACATGGCATCGGTGGTTCCCTTTCCTGGCATAAATCCATATTGCTGTTTGCTGATCTCCATTCTGTCTCTTAACCTGGTTTCAATAATTCTTTCCCATATTTTCATTGTGTGGCTCATTAGCTTTATTCCTCTGTAGTTTCCACAGCACTGTGCGTCCCCTTTGTTTTTATACATTGAGATAAGCACACTCCTTCTCCATTCTTCTGGCATCCGTTCACCCATTAATAGTCTGTTAAACAGTCTGGTTAAAAACTTTATCCCCACCTCTCCCATGCACTTACAAACTTCTACTGGCAACTCATCTGGCCCAACCGCTTTACCTTTTTTCATCCTTTATAACCCTCACGTGCTGTACATCTTTCCCTGTTTTGTCTCTCTGCCTAGCCAATCTGTACAACTCTTTTTCACCTTCTTTTGTTTCCAATCTAGCATACAAATCATCATACGCATGTCCCTTTGCCATTGCAACTGCCTTCTTTGCCTTACTCTTATTTTTTTTGCATACCTTTTTAATATTTTCATCTCTTATTTTATCCCATGCTCTCTTCGCCTGTTTCTTTCTTTTAATGCTCTTTTGAACTTCCTCATTCCACCACCATGTCTCCCTGTCTCCTTTTCGTTTCCCAAATGTCACTCCCAGCACCGTATCAGCTGTTTTTCTTAGCACTTCTGCCGTTTTGTCCCACTCATCAGGAAACCCATCCTTGCCTTCTTTTTCGCATCTTCTTCGTATTCTTCGCATCCTTGACTTCGTTCTTCGCATAACTAAACTAAACTACGCTCAAGCACAAAAGTACTGTAAAAGCGCCTTTAAAGTATTAAATACCATTTTGAATGTCAACTGATAGTTTACAGTTTTTTGATGCTGAACTTGATTAAGGTTGATTGTCGCATTTATGTCTTTAATTTTTTTCCTAAATGTAGCCTAATTTTGTCTTATTTTTAAGTAACTATGATATTGAAACTTTCTGTGAGAATATATTTTCTGGTTGATGTAAAACAATTGCAGCTATATTAGGTACAAAAAACATAGGGAAAAGAACATTGAAAATTTTCTCATTTTTCTGGTAACAAAAATAGGCTATGTAAGTGAAAGAAGCTTAGAGTAATTTCTACGTTTTTCAGTGTTTGAATTTTAGTTAATTGTAATCTTTCAACAGTCTAAGGGTGGAGTGCTGGGACCATTTTACGTAATTTACTTTGTGAATAATTGTTTGGCGAATTTAATTTTAAAAAGTTTCGTTTGAATATGAAACCGATTATTTGAAAAATTGAATTGAATTAAATTGGCGGACTCGAAAACTTTCTATGTTTGTGGCCACCTTCAAATCAATTAAACAATTTAATAGAAATTTATAGAACTTAGTCCAGGGGTTAAGATTAAAATTCTTCTTTCCTGAGCCGAATGACCGGGTTCGACTCCCGTTCCGATTAAATCTGACACAGTGTTGCCAAACTAATGTACCGTTTTTACAGTACCATGTAAGAGGGTGCTGCCGAGGCGCTAATTACATTCGTGGAAAGCCCAAAACTCGTGGCATGTATAAAAGTATACAGTCTTGGCCTCGTAATTTTGAAAGTAATTTTAAGACCTAACTATTTTTATACGTTTTGATAATACTTGAAGCGATGATGGTGATTTTTGCAATTGAATTAAGGACCACACTTAACTGATCAGCTTCATTTTAATCTGCAAGTTCTAAAGAAACTGAGAATTTTAACTACTTTAATCTCTTAATTATGTAGATTTCTCACGTCTATAGCATTTATAAGATTTTTTTTGTCATTTGTGCCATATTTGACTCACTAGTCGGCGATACGTTTAAAAAAAGATAATTTTTATTGTTTCTTTCTGCAACAAAAAAGTCTGGTGGTAATGCTTTGAAAGATTGTGTTTACACCTTGTTAATAAGGTAATGAAAAAAAAGTAAATTGGTTTTGCAAAAAAATTTTATCGCTTGTTTTTTGCAGTTTGAAAAGAAACAGAAGTAATACGAATGAACAAGACCCAGAGCAGCAAAAATAGATTGTGTAGTTTATATTTTAATTCCAGTAATTGCTCAATCGGCATGGATCTTTAAATTTGACCCGCTGCAGTTAGTTTGTCGTAATCGAATGAACTACCAACAAATCAATCAACTGCCACACCCAGAGCACAGCTTAACTAATATTCAAACAAAGTTTGAACCATGACCGTGCCCTCAATTAATTTGTTTTTTGGAAGAAAAAATGTAAGAAATATCGTGCTCTTTTTAAATGTCCTTGCTATTCCTTTTACGTCCTGGCTTTTTTTGCTCTAGTTGAGAGCATTTTTAGCGCAGGTGATTTAAATAATGCTACCACATGAAGCAAGGCTCTCTTACAACATGTTAAAGATATCTGTTTCTCGTCTAGGTCTCCAACCGTAGATTTTAAAATTTGCATGTTCATGATCTCGAAACATGTGGTCTCCACAATATCATTGGTAGAATATACAGTAATCGAACATTAAATATAAACAACCGTAAATTGAAGATGCTCTTGGCTTGGGCGACGCATTAGAAATTCATGGCGCGACACAAAGTTATTATTTTACGTCACAATACGAGAACTAATGAATACGACAATGTCTTCATAAAGCGGCTTTTTCCAACTTGTTCAAAAACGTGACTTTTTTGAAAGTTCATAAAAGCTTCATGCATTTTTAATTAATGCAGTTGTTTGTATGCTCCCTATTGCAACAAGACTCAATGGTAAAAGCTGTTGAGGTAAATAACCAGGATTTCAAAAACGCTTTTGCTCTTTGAAAGTAAAGGTAAATACACTTTTTAGACTCATTAACTGTTTTAGTTCTTTTTGTTTTAAGGTACTTTTTAAGAATCCGAAAAGTTATCTTTCCGATTTTTTGAGAGTGGATACTGAAATAAAATTATTAGGCAAAAACCAGTTAAGGTTAAAACCTCGATGAAATTCAAAAACATGATTCCGTTTTGCTTACTATTACAGTAAATTTAAAAACTTTGTTGGAAAACAAAGGTTTCAATTAAATAAAAAAACGTTAACCGTAAGGCACAGCTGCAAACTTTAGTTAGATTACCACTTAATACTTTGAAAGCTAGTTGAACACAAGTAACCAATCGTAAAACGATGTCGTGTCAAAGATGCTCTTATCTACGAATTTCGAGTGAATGTATGATTAACACGAAGAAGTAGAAATTGAATATCAAGTGGCCTACATTGAAAAAAGGTTGCGTTACTTGTGTAATGAAAATAATCAAAACTTTGATCACAAATGCGAGATTTGGATTAAAATTGAGGCGGAAGGTTGTTTGAAAAAGGTTTGTTTAATAAAACTGGACAAAAAAAAATTGATGGAAACGTTCTTGATTTTAACCGAAAACATCAAGCTTTAGCAAAAGTCTCGATTGAAAATATGCAATGTCGGCAAATTTATTTCATCATATTCAGTTAAGTCCAAGGCAGTTTAAACAGCAGCAGAGATTTATTTCTCTCGTCGATTTTATTTTCAAAAGCGTGGTGGAGACCAGGGGAACACTTCTTGGCGATAACGCTTTCGCGCGTTTGCGTTTATTCAACTTGTTTTTTTTGACTTTTTTTATTTGCTCTTTTCCCCGAAAAACGATTAATTTAAATTTTCTCAAGTGTTTCTCACTTGAACTTAATTACTTGAGTAAATTATGTCTAGAATAGTCTTTAAAAAAATCGTGTCTCGAAAAGAGCACGCGTTATCCTGGTGTAAATGTAAACTAGCTTCCATCGCCTGAGCCAATTGTTACGTAGGTTGTAAAAAAAAGCAAAGGAAATTTTCAGTTTTTGTTCGTGTTTCAGAGACACAAGGACGACAGCTTTTAGTAGTAGCAGCAGCAGAAATTTCAAACTTGTGTGGTATTAAGGTACTGAAATAGTGTTATTTTTCTGTTAAATTAATTAAAGTTTATAATTGAGTGTTTTATTTAGGAATTTGTTTTTAGTTATTACAATCTATTTTATTGTTTCTAAAAAAACTATATTTTTTAAGTTTTATAACTTTTTTACAATGATATCAAAAATTTCTTCCAGTTTTACTTTTATCGTCCTCTTCTTCATATCAACGTCGCAAATTTCTTTGGCACAAATAAACCCCTGGGTAAGTATTTGAAAAATTTATAATTATGTAATTTAATGTGGAATCATTATCCAAGTATATTAACCGAAAGTTTTATGATCCGTGTTGTCAGGTCAGGAGAGCATTGCATAATTTTATGTCGGAAATGTAGGTTTCAAGGTCATCAAAAAAAAAAAAATTAGGTTGTTCATGGCTCAGTAAACTGAAGAAACTACAACAATATTTCAGGGTAGCATGAACTAGTCTACACTAAAAATATGAACTAGACAATATTTGCTGTATCCTTGTAGAAAATGGTTGTCCAGTATTTCTTGTTGATTCGAGAATTTTTAAAAAACTTTCTCGTTTCCAACAAAACGCTAAAGAGGCCCAAAAAAATGTCCTGTCTGTTTAAAATTACCTTAGATTGGCAGAAATTCCCTGTGTCAAAATACTTCGGCTACACTTGCAGATTGCATCATTAGCTTTTAGCTGATATTTTTATACAATTGATTTGGTTTCCCATTAACATTTAATTTATAAAGGCAACGCATGTATAAAATGGTTTTGCTTTAATATTTAAAGCATTAAAATATAAATTAAAGCAAAAATACTAATTTGTTAAAGATTAAATTGTACTTTGGATTTGGTACCCAGCTTTTTTACAAGTTCTAAAAGCTTTGGAGTGCATTAAAAAAAAAAATCATGAGCTGTGAGTAGGGTTGCCAACTTTGTGTTTAACCATTCCGGGACACCTTAATGCTTAGAATTTGAAAACTGATGCAACAAAAGCTTACGACACACAAATGACATCAAAAGCAACAGTGCGTGCTGCGCGTAATAGAGTGATAATCGAGCAGCGTTATTAACCAACTCCCAGCCTCTAAATAATTTTATCATAATCAAAGAAACGTGTGAAATAGTGAATCTTTGAAGCATAAATGCAAAAACACTAAAACAGAAAAAATGTACTCCATTTGTTCTAACTCTAACAAAAAACAAGGGGCGGTATACCGCTCAACTTTTGTTGCACTTAACGCAATGCGTTAACTTTGTTTGTTATTATCTCTATGATGCGTTGAGCGCGACAAAAAAATTGAGCAGTATGCCGCCCAAGAAGTTGTAAGAACTCTAACAAAAAATCAGTCCTGGCATTTAAATTTGTATTTTTTTTGTGATTTCGCCGCTTTAAGAAGATCTTTGTCTTTGCTGATGAAGTCATAAAACTCATTGCATGACATATGAAAGTTCATTTTCATCATCAGTTCAGCTTTGACGAGGTTAAAGTTTAGTTTGTTTCTACTGTTGGTCCAAAGCGCATTCATAATACTGAACACTCTTTCACAATTCGCGTTTGACACTGGAATTGACAGGACAAATGACACAAGACGTAACAGTTGTGTATCGTCTGGCTGCTGAGTGGCAAAGAACTTCACCCATCTGCTTGAAACGTCACCAGTTAATCGTGAAAGTTCACTACGAACCTTTCTCAGCGCACACAGTTCTTCATACAATTTATCGCAGTCGATACTTATGCCCACGCGTTCAACAAGTGATAACAAGCTTGACCATTCAATGTCATTATCAAGAGCAAGTGGAGCTATGTCCTTAAAAAACGAATGCTCATAATCATACCATTTATGTAAGTATGACAAACTGCGTTGAAAAAACTGGTCAACTTCTCGGGTAAATTTTTGCTTGTCAGAGAAATTGACTTTGACAGACTGAAGAAGTTCTGTAGCATTACTTCCATAAAACTTGTCTGCACGTCGCTGCTGTAACATTTCCCCAACATTCACCATTATTCCATGCAGTTCTGTGGCAGTAGTGGCATTTGATTCGAGCCGTTTAATGGCTTTTTCAAAAATACTCAGTACATTATGTACAAAATTTAAAATACAATGTGGCAGAATGCTAAGGCTTTCTTCACAAGAAAACCCTCTCCATATAATGTCAGCGACATTGTCTTCTTCTTGCGATATAAAATATGATTTCAGCGCTGGCCAACACAATAGCAGTCTGTAGATAGCAGGTAGTAGACTCAGCCACCTGGTAGGTACATGTCTTAATAACTCTTTATATTCTACATCGACGAAATCACAAAAGTCTCTGAGAGCTTCAGATTTCTTTGCCGATGATGAAAACGAATTATAAGTCTTAATAACAAATGATTCCACATCAAAGGAAAAAGCCTTTAAAGCGTATTTCACACAGTTGTTGAGAACATGGCAATTGCAATTCGCCTGTACAATATGCGAATTAATTAATTTTAGTTTCTGGTAAACTGAAGAATGTTTACCGTAATTAACTGAGGCATTATCGGCACTGTATGACGAAACTGAAGATAGACTAAGGTTATTTTTTTCGATAACACTCAATATGCGATGAGCAATCGCTTCCGAAGATTCATTACTATCATTGTACAAGTCTAATACAGCATCAACAACACCACAGGTTTTGGAAAAATATCGAACAACTATAGGGTACAATTTTTTGTTGCCTTTATTTGAAGCATCAGTTCCGATGCTGAAAAAGAACACATTTTTCAAATCTTTAATGCACATTTCCTGCGCTTTGGGCCCCAAAACACTTTCTAAATAGCTGCCTGCCTTAGTGCGGCCACATGATAACTTGGAAGCTACCGCAGAGTCAGGACACAGTTTTTTGAGTAGTTTATTGCCACAGTCTTGACTGGCATAGCTATGATGATGAATAACGCCATGATAAGTAGAAACCAGTTCGGCCAAAATCACAAGCTGTTCTTCGTTACTGTTTGTCTTAACAAAAAACGCAGACAATGTCGTGTTTTCTTTCTGCAAAGTTATATTCCTTTTGTGTTTTTGTGATTTAGCATGGCTAGAAACTGCGAATTTACCGTCATACTTAACAGAAAAGGACTGTCGGCAGAGAGTGCAGTTTCCAGTAAAATCATCAACTTTAGATAGCCATGACATGCCTTCTTCTTTTAACCATTCTGAACGGAAAACACAATATCGTTTGGCAAGTTTCACTTTCTTTTTTGGCGGAGTTTGTGCCAATGTGTCCTCATCATTACTTTCTGCACTAGGATCACTTAGTTCAACTAACTCGGTTTGTGAAGATGACATGGGCTTATAAATTTTATAAAAAATAATGAAGAACTTCCAGAACACCTGTAAAGCAAAAAAAAACATAAATCTTTGGTATCGTTCACTGCAACAGTGAGTTAAGGGTGATTTCCATTAGTAAATTTTTATTTAAATTTTCTGCCAAAAGTTTATGTTAAAATTCGTAGCCTAATCTTCTTTACGGAAATATAATAATCAATGAACTCTGGTTAAGACTAAGACAAATAGTTGTCAGCAAGGCGTCCTATTAGAAGGCCATATAAGCCTGAAAACTGAATGAACAATGAAAACCTGCTCATAAAAAAGCCTCACACTAACAGTGCAATATAGGCCTATAAACTAAATAGGCCAATTAACTAACTTTATACAAACTAATCAATCTAGTCATATCTTCACCTTTACTTTTAAACTGCCCTCTTTACTTGCCTTTGACGCTTACAGCTACAAAACCGTTTTAAAATGTACCTGCGTTTTTTTCAATCGATAAACGAAATCGAATGATCGTCTCAAATTAAGGTGACTAGTGATTTATCCTCCATTTGCAATTGTTTAACTTATTTGATTGTTATGTCATCAGGACGTCACAGTTGACGAAACGTCTTGTCCACAACATTACTTTCAACTCATTCTTATTTGATTGACGCATACAGAATGATGTGAACTGCTTTTATTTACAAAAATATTCGCGTGAATTACATCCGTTTTCAGTTTTGAACGAAGCCGACATGCTTGCGGGGCCTTTTATGTTAGAACGCTTTGGTTGTCAGTAAATTCCGGGACAGACGTGGCCCGGTCCGGGACACGGGACGCCAGACGTCAATTCCGGGACTGTCCCGGGCATTCCGGGACTGTCCCGGGCATTCCGGGACGGTTGGCAACCCTAGCTGTGAGAAAGAATGATTTTAGCAAAGTTGTCAGTAAATCGTTGACACGATAATTTGTGTTTGTTGAATATAGTAAAATTCGGTTTTAGCTTTTTTACAAGCTATTATTCCTCCATACTTGGAGACTTTTAAAATGAAAAATTTTCTTTTTGAGATTGCTAGAATCGACTAAATTCAAACATTGTTTATGCTGTTGGTTAAGGAAAGCAGTGAGAGTAAGCTTCAAAAAAAGATGCATCACTAATGTATCAAAAATCCACAAACAATTAAATTTGCAAATCATTCTAATTTAGTGACGCTACTAATTTTAAAAGTTTTATTCACATTTTCTTTGTTAGCATGAAAGATCAAGAAAAGTTTTTCAAAAAAGCTTTTCAAGTTTATAGTTATCACAATAAGCTTTTGCTTTATTCTTGTGTGACAAGAAGTAAAATTGAATATGTTTTTCAGGCAAATGATAATTATCGACGGCCAAGTTCTGAAGATAGAATCTATGCAAAAGGAATTGGAGGAGTTTGGGAATTTCCTAAAGGATGCCACCAAAATCTTAATAGTTCGGCATGTCGACGAATCACGTGGAAGCCAACGATCAGCAATCAACAACGTTTTGTCATGAAATTCAACATTAATGGATCGTATGTCGGATATATCTCGCTGGCAATATCTGTCGACACTCGCAGAGTAAGATTTTTTGTTATTTATTACTACCTTAAAAGTAAGCAAAAAATATGCCTAAAAGAAAAAATAATGTTAAAGAACAAGGATAGCGTACTTGTTGTTGTTAATTGGTTATACAGTAGACCTCAGTTAATGCGGAATTTCGCTTAACTCTTATAAAACTAAAAGTACATTTCCTATATAGCGGGGGTTCCCAAACTTTTTGCTCATCGGTGCCCTTTGGACAATTTATGGGTTGGCATGTATCCCCAAAATTTTTGTCACATTTTTAATGCTAAACTCAACTTGCTCTGATGCATAACTTACTTTTTATAGCTAAGCATTCCATTGCAATCCTTTAAAAAATTTTAAAATCGGTAGTTTGTAGCAGTGGTGTGCAACGCTTAGTGCTGCCGGTCCAAATGCACAGCAAATTAAACCGCGGGCCGGAGCTGCCGTAGCTTACACATAGCCATACCAACGCAAATGTCATATCAATTTAATCTGAAGACCTTTTTTTTGTGTTTTCACCTGATTTTGTTGAAGAAATAGAAATCTAGAAATCGATTGGTTTCCCTCTTGTGAAATCATAAAAAATGTGTTCACATAAAGTTTTTGTGACGTTTGGCCATAACCCTAAGCTTTCCGCGGGCCCAAAAGTTCTGTTTCCAGGCCGCAGGTTGCAAACCCCTAATTCATAGTGTAGTGATTAGGAGCGTTATCATCAAGTTTTGTTGTGACAGTTGAAACTCAGAAGGTTAACCACTAATTTGATTCTATTTTAATTTATTTGTTTAAATTAGGGCTGGTAACGATTAATTTATTTTTAGTAGTTAACTTTTGGGAAATTAACGATTAATTAATATTTAATTTCGATTAAATCAAAATTTCTGCAGTGCATTTATTAACTGACTAAATGAAGCTGATTTTGCAAGCTAAAATTTTGAATGTTGTAGCGAGTGTTTTTTTTAAGGTGGTAAGTTCGCGACCTATTAGATTCATGGTATGCAAACGATTTGTCACTAAAAATGCAATAAACTTGGTCAGCATTTTTGATATTATGGTCAGCCAACAATTTAAATCCGAAATGTTTCTTATGATTTACCTGATACAGGTTTGTATTTAATAAATCACTTCTTCTCTGTTGCCATTTTACTGTTATCACTGTTATTTTTCTGGATGTTAATACATTTATCCAGATGGGTTAAAAATAAAATTTGAATTCGATTAATAGTTAAACAAAAATTTAATCTGTAAAATAAATTAACGATTAATCGACTAATTAATCTTTAAATTTCACAGTCCAAGTTTAATTATAAATAAAAACAAAACAATTACAATATTTTAGACAACTTATTTTATCATAATCGAAACAAGCGTCTAACGTTATCTAACTGATGTCTGCCGGAAAGTAACTTTATACTGCATATTATACCATCTGTGACAAAGCCGCATCACCGCATCAAAGTGGGCCTAATATTACGTAATCATGCGATGTCGAACGACAGGATGTGCAATTCGAAGATGTATAGAAATAGAGCATAAGAAAGTTAAATTCTAGGTTTGAAACAAAATTTTATAACTGACACAATAACAAAAGAGAATTTCGTGTTAAGATTAATCGCTACAGTTATAGTTACTAAAATTTACTTGAATATGAAAAATGTGATTATTCTTATTTAAATTAAATTTCAAATGAACAAAATAATAAAAAGCACACAAAATCTTTCAAGGTTATGTAATACAAGTTTAAACAAACAACTAACAATTTAATGTAAATAAGCCAGTAACAGGCCAACTAGGTTTATGAATGAGCCTCTTTCTAGCAACAAGCTTGTGGATACGAGGTGAAACATTAGCAACAACACAATAAAAATTACGTTTTGATTTTTTTGAATTAATTTTGATTTGATTTCTACCAGCATTAAAAATGTCGATTCACGTAACCGTGATGGTGGAAGCAACTGCAATGTTTGAGTAGCATGGTGTAGCGATCTTTTTGTACGAGTTTCCCATCCTAAACCAAAAATTAACAAATTTTTCTCAGAATACATATCTCATCCGAAACCATCATTTTAAAGTTCAACCAGTTTTTTTGCATACCTGTCTTAGCCTGCAGAATCTGAGCGTTTGCAGCGAAAGGATTTCCAATGTAGGCTATGCAAACGCATGTTTATCTCAACTTGGAAAATATCCATTAATTTCCTATACTAACTTCATAAGATGTTTACTGAACAGTTCTGCAAAGCTTTTGGTTTCATAATATGAATTTTAATTCAGAAATATTTCAATAGAAGAACGTCCAGGCGGACACTTAGAATCCTATTAGTCTATTCCAATTTTGGAAAATTATTGGAAACTAGCGAGAATAATAAAATATATACTCGATCCCAATTTAATCAAAAAACCTTACAACAAAAAAATTGAATAAAAATATTCTCTTACATATAATGTACCCTTTGAAAAGTCAAAATGTACCCAGTTTGGGAACCTTGCTATACAGTATACCGCATTACCGCAATTCTTAATAAAAAGCTTCGGATTATCCGGACTTCGCCTACTTCTGATGATTTTGTCTGTCAAATCAAATCCCGATTAGCCGAGGTCTACTGTAATTAATTTCTTGAAAAACATTTTTGTGAAAACAAACGCGCAATCAAAAAACTTTTTCAAATTAAAATATATAAAAGTTTTTACTAACCTAATTTAACAAACAGGGTGACGACGACGCCTATTTCTGTTCACAATCAGGAGTTTACTCTGGATATTTGATTGAAAACAGACCTCCAGTTATACTGAATCAGGTAAGCATTTCAACAGATAATGAAACGTAACGGTTGAATTAGATTGATGCAATATATTGTAAGTTATCATACATAATTCCCAGTCATCTGCGAGTTTATTGCTTGCTAGAAATTATTACGTAATAATGGAAGCGGCTTGAATTTTCCATCTTTCGCCAGACGGACTAGCGCGTGTTGGAGCGCGATTATAAAGTATGTCGTTGTTTTTTTGATTTGGTGATAATCATCACGAATTACATAAAGATGTAAAATCATTATTGGTTTTTATTTATAGCAAACAGGTTTCTGGTATGCGAAGTCGATGCATTTACCAGAAATCGTAGTTGGCAGGAAACACAAGTCTACCGGACGCCCATTAAAAAAATACGTAGTTTAATGACATACTGTATTACCATAAAGAACAATAAAAATAGTCGAGACGAACCAAAGTCTTTTTTTTAGTTACATGCTATTAAGCATATTAAAAAATATTTTATTAATTTTTTCAAGAAAATTTAAAATCGTGTCGTTATGTGTTTAAGCATTTGATTTTATAAATTACAGCCAGTGCTGGATGTTGGGTGAGGCAAGTGAGGCAGTCGCCTCAGGCCCCCCTTTTTTAGAGTTATTGAGAGGCCACCCTTTTCGAAAATGTGCATATGGTTTTACCTTGTGGAATTTTACATGGGTTCATGAATCTTACAACTTTCAAAAGCTTGAGTTTTCAGCACATGAAGGAAATGTATGTCACATAATATGGCACATAGGGTAATATTGGCAGTACACTTAAATTTAAAACAATAACATATAAAATCTATTCAGTTTTTAAATATTGCATACCAACTGTGTAGTGTGAATTATTCTTAATAGTCAAATTTTTATAAAATTGTCTAAAAGTGATTGAAGTTTAGCAGCAACAACACTACAGCTGAAAATATGCTTAACAAAAAGAAATATTTGTTTCAAATTTAAATTTTTAACTGATGAAAACATTACTTGAAATTAGTAGTAGTTATGAGCACAATATTAATCATTTTCTGCAATTGCAACAAAATAATAACATACAAAACTAAAAAATTTGCAAACACTTGTGATAAAAAGAATATATTTTTCTTATATTAGCAAATATTTCATGTACAATAGGAACCATTGGAACACTAAATCCAGTCCGTATATGTTTCACCATAAACCAAACTTAATTTGGAAATTTTCACTTTTTTTCACAGTTCTAGATTGATTCATAATTTGTTAATTTACTTGACTTATAAGACTGTTGATTGCAGCTTTTTTGTAGTGGGTTTAGCAATTTTTAAAATGTAGATTTTAAAAATTGGTTTGCAAGATGAGCTGTAAAAACAACTGCTTGTGGTTAAAATTTTACAGATTGTCATTCTGAAAAAAATGAGTTAAAAATTATGTAGACGAAGTAATTTGATTTTAAATAACAATTTTAAAAGGTAGTCTAACATAAAATAAACTAAATAGCTTCTTACAATTAATTTATGTAATAAATATGATTACCAGCATTGTCTTATTGCACAAATACACATAGCGTAAAAACTTTTTTTGACAGTATTTCACAATTAGAATTTTGGTTTAAAGCTAACATTATTGCATGTTTTCATTGCATACTTCAATTTTTAGCCAAGGATCCGAAGAATATTTGATACAGAAATATAAGTTGAAATATTGAATATCGTATGTACTTGTGTATAAGTCGATCTTATGTATAAATCGATGTGTGTTTTCTGAAAAAAATTTGCGTCACTTTAGGTATTACCTTTGCATAAGTCGACCGTGCCTGGAATCTACAGTCAACTTATACACAGCTAGTACCTAAAATGACGCAAATTTTGGTCTTAAAATATAATCAATTTATACATGACCTCGACTTATATACAAGTATATACAGTAGATAAATGGTTGCATAATAATATTTTTTTCGATTAACATTTTTGGACTCATTTGGCTAAAAGTACACATAATTTTTTTTTTTTTGCAAACTATGCTAACTTTCAAATGTAATTTAAATTTTTTTTATAAAAATTAAGCTATTCATATTTTTGAAAAGTCCATAATTACAAGTATTTGTTAATCTTTTTTCTGTTAACAAAGAGGCAAAACTAAAACTTCTTTTTCTTATAATGTTTTAGACCATAGGTTTTGCAATTCTTATGATAGAAATTGTTGTAACGTGGTGGAATCAGCATAATTCTTGAGATTTAACCTCATTTTTGCTTGGCTAGCTTAACTGTGTTATTAATCATTTAGTGTTATTGTTTTATTATATGTTCTATAATAAAAGTTATTTTTGTTGTCGTTGTTATGTAATCAGTGCAAAATTGTTTTTTTTGCTGCTTAAAAAGATCAGATTTTTGTCTGTGATAGTAGCCTACTTGTTACGTCAGTCCAATTATAAAAGTTATTTCTGTTGTCGTTATTATGTAATCAGTGCAAAATTGTTTTTTTTTGCTGCTTAAAAAGATCATATTTTTGTCTGTGATAGTAGCCAACTTGTTAAGTCAGTCCAATTTTAATTTCGTTAAAATTTATTTTTTCTAATATTTGGTATTCTATTTTTTTAGTGGTATTGCTAAAATAATAATCGAATTTTTGTGACGTCATTTGTTAGTGGGGCCCTGATTATGATTTTGCCTCAGACCCCTAATTTTGAATATTTACCCCTGGACACAGCATACTTTTCTGAAACAATTGAATCTTCGGCCTAAAATTTCTAAAAAAAATTGAGGTTAAAGGTATAAGAATACGAAAAAATTTATTTGTAAAAATTTTGTATAATCTTTTTTTTTTCAAGCATCAATGAACACAATAAAGCAGAACTTCTGCTTATAATAAATATCAATTTCCAGCAAATAATTTTGGAGGGTTTTTTAAATATATATATATCAAAGCATTTTGTTGAAGACAAGGCTTTAAAAAGTCTGGGATTTGGTGTTTATAATTTTCCTACGCTATGAAATTTGTGAAAAAAAGTTCTAAGTCGAGTTAAAAGAAATTTTAATCTTATGAAAAAAGCATAAGGTTAGGTAGCAATTTCTTTTTGCCGTATTTTTACAATAAATTGTATGCAAAACAAAGTATTGTGTTTTTATGTTGTTAAATTAAAGCATGCCAATTGGCTTAAATTGTTTAATTTCTCGTCGTTGTTGAATGTTTTAAGTCGTTAATCTTGAATGTGCTAGTCATCTTTCGACATAAAAATTTGGACTTGTGCATATTTGTCTCTCACGAATTGGTTATGCATTGATCATGTTGAAGATGCTAGAATAGTCTAAAGCGGTCAATTAAAGTAATACAATTTTTAGTCATGTCAGATTTGTGTTTTATTTACGAACGCAACAGCTTGTAGGCCACAGCAAGCCCTGCTTTTATTTCAATCTTATCTTTGTTTTTCGTTGTTGTGTGGCAAGATGTTCCAGATGAAATTAAGAACTATTCAAAACATACATTTAAAAAAACTTATACAAAATTTTTATTTTAATCTTATAAATAAAAAAAATGAATAATAAGAAAGAAGGAATACCAGCATGTTTGGTTTCAGTTGATACTTGACTATTGCTTTGTAATAAAAAAAAATTAACTGTTAGTTGTTAACCATATGTTGTTGACTGTACATATTTGTTGTCTCTGCTGTTATTTTTGTGTATTTCTTTCTCTGCTGTCATTTTTTTTCTGTTTTTGTTTTTGTTTTGTGTATTTATTGTTAATTTTTTTTTCTTTGCAAATTCTTGTTGATCTGTATTTAATAATCTTTAAGTAAAATTTAAATCATTTCTTGTAATGTTTCTTTTCTTTTAAATTTTTTATGGGGTGGCAGCTGACTTAGATGACCTGATGGTCTTTCGCTCTCTCCTCGTCAAGTGACTGGTTGCTCAATTACTAAGTTATTTCTTAAAATAATGCTCTGCAAATTATCTTGTCATTCAGATGGATTTATTTGTATTTCAATTTTTATTTTTAGTGATGTACCAGTATTACTTGTGAAATTATAAATTGAACTAAACTGAACTGCATTGTTTAGGTCGATGATGGAGTCGTGTCAATCGAAAATAACCGGATATCCTGCACCTTCAGCCGCCCTATGCTTGTGACGAAGACTATTTCGAACCGTCGCGTAACATGGGATCTCAGTATCAACACGTTCAATCTCCTGTACGCCGAAGGGAGGATCACGGGAAACGAGACTTTTACTAACGACACGTTCCAGAACAGCACTAGCAAAGCTTTTGATTTGCATCGAAACGACGTTTATGCACCGGTGCCTCGAGGTGAGGAATGTTCTAGAAAGCGATTTTCAGGATAAATGAACATGCTTGCTTTTTGACTTTTAACTTTTTGATATTCACGCATTTTTGACTTCTGAAACATTTGATTCACTCCCCAATGCCCGGTACTGGCCTGCAAAGAAGTTTATCAAGTTAAAAACAAGTTCATTATGTCATGTTAGCATCATAATCTGAAGTGAACTTAAAGATCCTTAGCCTTGTGCCTATTCTCATAAACATTTGATCTTGGAGATTTCTTTTTTTCATTATATACTTTTTAGGTTCTTGTTTAAATTGCGTTGAAGTAAAACATGACTTTTTCGTATGATTTCCTTCGCGATAATTCTATATGCTTGGGGTAAATTTCAGCTCGTTAAAATCAATTACAGTAGAACGCATTTTAAATGACCTAACACAAGCAAATAATGTAATTGAAGGTTTTCACAATGCTCTGCAATCTTAAATATAAATATATACAGTATATGTTTAAAAATATTCCTCACATGACTTACTCTCATTTGCATGGTTTTCGTGCTAACACTTCTCATTTTAATCAATCTAACCAAACATGGGTTACTACGGGTAAAAAAATAAAATCAAAAAATTATCGCAGTTTCATTTTATAAATTGGGTTACATGAAATTAAAACTACAGTTAATCCAAAGTGAATATTTCTTCAAAAATTTTTTTTGCCAGTCTGTTAAAAATTTGGTCTGTTTAACATTAAAAAACACTGAAAATGTTTTTTTTTTGTAGACCTTCTCCAAACCTCTCCATCTGTTACTGAAAAAGTCTACTATCAATTAGTTCCGGTAAGTAGTGATTTGACATGGTCAAAAAAGTTTCTGTTTGTTTTCAAATTTATTTTTCTGACGCTGCTATTCCCTCAGCCAACACAAGCCACAAACAAAGCAAACTTCAAAAAATAATTTTTTAAAAGATCCTTTGTTATTTCGCGTCATCAAACGCAACTCCTATTACGTTTCTTTTATCAAACGTCATCTAAAATTATAATTTTTTCAGGTCAATCCTAAAGACGACATCGTGCGATCAAATAAACCAGTGATCGGGACGTGGTTTGTCAACAACTACCTCAGCGACTGCCCTCAGCGTAGTTTCGAGTGTAAGGGTTATGTGCAGTGGTTTAGAGATAACCCCAACGGTCGAATTACTTTCATCATCAAAGGGAATCCTCAAGCTGAATGGGTTGGAATGGCCATTTCAAGAGACAGTACGATGGTAAGAATTTACCCCATTTTGATATTTTATTTATTCAAAATTGAAAACAAAAGCTCAAGGTGTAAATAAAAGTTGCCGTGATTAGATGCTTTTTAGCTTATAACAGCTTGTGATATTATTGTTGCGTGATAAAAACAAATTTTTGTAAAAATACAAAACCAAACTTCGTGCTTAACTCATTGTGCTTTTTACTTTTTGGGAAAATTTTCTGGTTTTTAATGTGTTCACACCTTACTTTGAAAGGATTTTGACTTTAGCTAAAAACAATTATTGTATTTTGGGTAATGCGAATAATCCCTGATGGCAGCATTGATTTTTACCATTAACATTAACACAGGGTTTCCCAAACTTTTACTTCACCGGTTTCACAAGTTTGCGTGTACACCCAAAATTTTGTGAGGTTTTTCTAAAAAATCTTTGTCCAGAATCAACTTGATCTCTAAAAAAAAAAAGGTCTTCCCTTTTCATTGTCCTGTTAAGTGCAATTGCAATCTACTGGATTCAAAAGTTTCTGAACATCTCAGTCTATTTTAAACATTTTTCCGGAGACCAGATTTAACTTAAATCAGGATATTCTCTCACATAGTGATGGACCCCTTGAGATGTCTGAATGTGCCCCGGTTTGGGAATTCCTGTTATAACAGCTTGCAATATTATTGTTGCATGATAAAAACAAATTTTTGTAAAAATGCAAAACAAACTTCGTGCTTAACTCATCGTGCTTTTTACTTTTGGGGAAAGTTTTGGGTTTTTCATGTGTTCATACCTTACTTTGAAAGGATTTTGAGTTAAGCTAAAAGCAATTGTTGTATTTTGGGTAATGCAAATAATCCCTGATGGCAACATTGATTTTTCTTAACCTAAACGGATTTTTGCTTTGCTATAGTAACCATATTACATTCCGACAATTATCACTTAAATTATAGGCTGAACAACAAATGATATAAAAATGTCTTCGATTAAAATATTTCTTTATTTATTTTAAAAAAGGTCAAAAAAAAATTAAGACGTCAGTGCTTATCACTTTGTTTTTTCAATTAAAGTTACTTCTGGAATAACGTTCTGGCGCCGATTTTGCAATTATTTTAAAAACTTTTTAACTTTCTGACGTAATCAGACGATTGCGATGGACAGGAGATTATCCTTCGTGTAGAAACTTTATTTCTGGATATTAAAAATTATTTTAAGGAGCCTGTTCTTGGCTAGCTAAATTTATTATCAAGAAATGTTCACTCTTTGACCAATTATTCAAAAACGCATGTGATTATATTTGATTTTAGCTTTCGTAGCAATATGGAACTAATCAAATTTTTTCTCTAGCTCGCTTACCCAGAAAAAAGTAGCAAAACATAAAACAACGCATCGCATTTCGGAAAGTATCTGCAATTACAAATATTTTCAGGGTTCTGGAGATTGTTATTATTGCACTAAACCGAAAAATGGGTCAGGTCATGTTTCAATTTTATCTGCTTATATTGATGGATATAATGTTCCGACAGTTGTATCGAAGGTAAGTTGTTGTTGCCTTGAATTGGTAAACTGACTAAAACTAATATTTGAGTTTAGTGGTTTGATTGGACAAGTTTCGGCACCCGCTACTTTTATAGAATTTTTATTCTTCTAGTTTTTGTTACTTACACAATAATGTATAAGTTACTAAATCTTGATTTATTTCAAGTTTATCGAGAAATCTTTGGGAATTAGCATTTACTTTGTACTGTAAGGTTTGTTAAATCGATAATCTGTACTCAATCAAACAGTCCGTCTATAGTATTTTATCAGCATTTTCGTTGACTTTTAAATACGTTGGTTTGTTGATTGATGTAATGAAGTTGTAAAAATTGCAAGTATTGAAATAATGCAATTTGAAAAACCTATTTCAGGATTCAAGTTCTTTCCAACCGCATAAGGGATCGATTATAAACGGCAGTTTGGTCTGCGTTTTTCATCGCGAAATAAGCGTCACCAAAAACATATCCGGCATTGCAACAACATGGGATCTTGCGAGGGAAAACTTTAATCTTTTATTTGCCGAAGGATCTCTCGGTGAAGAGGGGCAAATACATCCTCATTATTTTTCCAATCATACCAACGGAAAGTTCAACTTATTAAACAACGCTGGCTATAAATCCCCAAACTGTGAGTTCACACATATAGATTAATGTAAACATTATTACATCAAAATTGCACAGTTATTAATGATCTTTTTTTTTTATTGCAAGTTTTACTTAAATTATTTTTCGTAATAGTTTAAAAAATTTATTTTTTTTTAATTTTGAGGCACTAACGCTTAAATTCTTTTTTCACGTTTTAAATTAATGGATGATATTGATATCAACAGCGAATGATACAATCGCATATTCACCAAGCATGCCGGAACTGACGACTGGAGAATCGAATATTGTTGAATCAGGTAAACTTATTAAGCAACGTTAGCTATAAATTCCCAAACTGTGAGTTTACACATGTATATTAATGTAAACATTATTACTTCCAAATTACACAGTTATTAATGATCTGTTTTTTATCGCAATTTTTACTAAAATTATTTTTTCGTAATATAAAAATTTGTTTTAAAAAATTTTGTTTAGACACTAACACCTTAAGTTCTTTTTTTACTTTTTTCTTAAATTAATGGATATTGAATATTGATATCTACAACGAATAGTTTTTTAAATTAATGAATAGTTTTTCTGTAGTTTAATAATGAATTTTCTATAGTTTTTCTTAAATTAATAAAATATTATATTTACAGCGAATGATACAATCGCATATTCACCAAGCACGCCGGAAGTGACAACTAGAGAATCGAATGTTGTTGAATCAGGTAAAGTTTTTTTTTAATATCAATAGGCCTATCATTATAGTGATCATGCTCTATTAATCCTTAAATTATATCTATGTTTATAAGAAAGCAGCCGAAAACGGGATCGTAGTTTATTATTATAACAATTCATTAAAATCTTTTATGAACTTTGCTTTGCTCTACTGTAAAATAAAAATTTCACTGTTTTTCTAGTCAAGACGGGATATTTAGGTACAAGAACGAAAGACACATGAAACAAATAACTTTTTTTAAATTAGAAAACGCCTTCTTTGAATTGTCGTGATCACATTATTTAGCATCGTGATGCGAAGAGGGCAATAGTTACGCCAACAGATATTGTTAATTTTTAAAGATACAGCAATAAGCAAAATTGTTTCAAAATCAACTTTCTGATGTTATCAGGCTGGGAAAATGTTTTTCAAAGTTTACGAACAAAACAGTCTTTAAGTTTGGTAATCAGACTGTCTAGCTTTTTTGCAACATAAAATTTCTTTCATTACAGAAACAACGAAAGTTACAAAACATCCGAAATCAATTTACACAACTGTTCGATCGCATTCAGAAAGCACTACTCGTGGACCGGGGGGGAGTGGAAATTCTTTATCACAATCAAAAATTTTTGTTGCGATTTTTCTTTTCTATAGTTTTCTATTTATAATTTTATAAGTTTTCGCTTTTATTGGTTTCTGTTTTATAGTTTTTACTTGTTTGTTCGTTGGCAGCATGGTCGAGTGGTTAAAGCGCCCTGCTTATGATCAACATGGTAGGTTCAAATCCCACTCGCACCATTCTGCTGTGTCCTTGGGAAGACACTTAACGGCACTTTTCCCTGCTTGGTGGTCTTAGCAAGCAGTTCTAAATTACAGTCATATCTCTATTAAATTTCAAGCGGACAGCAATATCTTGGCATCTCTGGAAGCAGGTCGGGGTAATTGCTTGTCCTGTGTATAGCGCTCCGTCGCTTTCCTACGAGTCAGGAAGATATAGAGATAAATAATAAATTTCATAAAATAAAAACACTGCCTAGTCTTAATAATGTAAACACTGTGTTTATCGTGCAGTTCCAGAAAAATGACAGTAATGATGTTTCTATTACATATAACTTTATTTACTTAAAACTTCATAAAGTTTGCTCATAGTTGAAATGAAGTTAAATTATCCAACAAATTGGCTGTTAGGAAAAGTAAAAGAGCAGTTAGTTTAGTCAATTGTTTTAATAAACCTCAATTCGTTTTCATTGGCGAGAAACAGCTAAACATCACAATGTACGCGTAATTTACAATACATTGTATATTTTAAATAAAAAATCTACTAGCAAATCAAATGCTTCCACTGATTCTATGAAAATAAATGAAAAAAAAATCCAAGGTATTGTTGCGATGTTGCTAACATATTAAGAATAACTTAGCCGCTTGACTTTTCTATAAAACGACTTCACTCTACGACTCAATTTTTACCACTGTATTTCACAACCGAATTTCACAACCAACGTCACAATTTTAATTTCACACACAATTCTTGACACGTGCGAGGCAAAACTGTTACATTCACACAGACGCATTGTTGCGTCATAAGACACATTGGCCACATACCTTCCCCGCTTACGCACAACAATGGGGTCTTGAAGGTGCCCATAGAAACAAAAGCACTAACATAAAATTGATAAAACAAAAGCAGCGAAATAACTAATTACGAGGAAACAACAACTCGAAAATTGACATAATATCTCGAAATTTCAAAGGTCTTTGCGTTGTTTGACCTTTTGACGTCACTATTGGGGACACAGCGCTTTCGTTAAAAACATCATCTGGATCTCCAGCACACAAGTCATTGGGGCTCCCCTCCTTTGGTAAACTACGTAGATGCAAGGGAATAGAAATTATCATCTGCGGACTCAATGTGGGAATTTAAATTTTTAAACTGAGTGTCGCACTTTTAAGTCTGTCGATTGAAATTTTATCTATGCCGCGACGCAAGTCGAGCTCGAAGAATTTTGGGTTCTTACTGATGACTTTAAAAGGGCCTTAATATGTAGGTTGCAAAGGGTGTCGATGACTGTCGTTTCGCACGTAAACATGAGTGCTTTCTGGCAAGAAAAGAGCTTTTTCCAAATATGACTTTTATTTTTGCGCGGTGGCATGAAACGTAAAGATGTAACACAGTGGCCAAATTTTGTTACTATTGAATTGGGATCGCCTGGAATGTCAGTGTCAGTGTTTCCATCAAAAAATTCGCCAGAACGTCTAATTGGTTGACCTAGCACAAAGTCGTTAGGGGAGAAGCCTTTTAAGTCTTTTTGGGGCTGTTCCTGAGGGCCATTAAAACCCAGGGTAAATGGTCGTGCCAATCAGTTGGATTTATCATAGCACTTCAGGCTGCTCTTTAGAGTCCTATTTAAGCGTTCCACTAGTCCCTCCGCTTGTGGAATGATGAGCCTGAGACCCAAGGTAGTGGCACATGTTTAGCACACGATTGAAGTGAACTGGGTCCCGCGATCGGTGTAAATGTGTTCCGGACAACCGAACCAATCCACCCAGTGTCGGATAAAAGCGTCAACACATTCCTCTGCCGTGTTATGCCAGCTAGTGGTATTGCGTTCATGAATCGAGAAAAACGATCAATCACTACGAGTAAACAGTTGTAACCATTGCTTTCCCCAAGTGGACCCGTGATATCCACATACACGTTTGCAAAGCGATCTTTGGGTGGGGGAGGGTTACATTATCGAGAGGCGCGACATTGTGACACTGAATTTTTGCTCTGGCACAAGCTTGACACTCCCGAGTCCATTGTCAAATATCACGTTTCATGTCGTTCCAAACAAAACAAGAGCTAATTAACTTAATTCCAGTTTGAGCACCAGGGTGTGACCAGGAGTGATATAATTTAAAAACATCATAACGCAGTCCATGAGGGATAATAGGACGCAATCGCAAATACGCTTGATCACAGAGCAATGAAACATCGTGATCTACTAGGCGAACTTCTATTGGCTGTAACGAGGCAGCTTCTTCTGATTGACCAGCTCGCAAGAGTTCTATTTCAGGATCCAATTTTCGCATCAATGCGATTCGAAGATAATCTAAACTTGGCTCGTCAGGGATAATGACGCTGAGTGGTTGCTTTTCATGGGAAATCCTTGATAAAATATCAGCCGGGTTTTCTGCACCCGGTATATGTTCCACGCGGTTAGTCATTTGCAAAATGGAAATATCTTTGTTAGCGTGGTGACCGAACGAGCGTATGACTGTGAAATTTGTTAACTATCGGGCGATGATCACTTTTCAAAATAAAATCCGACCCTTCCAAAAAATAGCTAAATTGTTTTATAGTCGCATAGCATGCGTAAAGCTCTCTTTCAAACATCGACCACAACTTTTGGGACTTATTCAAAGCTTTTGACCAAAATGCAATGGATCGGCACTCACCACCTTTTTCTTGTTGCAGAGTTGCGCCGATGCATTTACAACGAGTTCCCTTTGAGCATGAGGGTCAGGAAAGGCTAACGCAGTTGCTGAAGACAGGGCTTCCTTACTGTCCTGAAAGTACTGAAGTGATTCTGTTGACTATATCAAACGGCGTGAACTCGTGGTAGAATTAAAAAGGTCATAAAGAGGCTGCAAAAATTTCGTTAAGCCTTTAATAAATCTGGCATAGTATTGGTACATACCTAAATATGATTTGAGTAGTTTTGTTGTAGTAGGTGTGACAAAGTTATTGATAGCTTCGACTTTCGATTGCAACGGTTTTAATCCTTCGGAGGATACATGAAAACTCAAAAACGAAAGTTTCTTTACTCCCAAATTGCACTTTTTAGCATTCACTACTAAACCGTGTTCACGTAGCCTAGAGAAAACGGCTTTCAGCGTTTGTCTGTGTTCTAAACGAGTTTTAGATATTACGATTACGTCATCCAAATAGCAGAAAACATGCGGTAAACTTCGTTCATTAGTACTGTAGTTGAAAGTAAGTTGAACTAAAAGCTAAACCCATCGGTAAGAAATTGTACTGATAATTTCCCAGAAGAGTTGTGATTGTCAATTTATAGGTATGTCTATCTTTTGGCCGTACTCTAATGTTATAATACACATCCGCGATGTTAATGGAAGAGAATAAGTTGCAACTGAAAGTCACTGACATGTGGCAAAGCATATTTTTTTGATTTCAGCATTTTGTTTAAGTTTGTGAGGTCAGCACAAAGCCTCCAGACCCCAGATTTCTTTCTTACCATCACGATCGGCGAAGACCAGGCGCTCTGGCTCTTTTCAAGGATCCCTTGATTGTATAATCTTTTTAATTCTTCGCCCAAGCTCGAAATTTCTCAGGACTTAATCTGCGAGCTTTATAAGAACTTGGTTCTTCCGATAAAGTTTCTATTGACGCAACTACTGAATGTTTACAACACCGTTCAAGAAGTGCTGCATCGAAAACTTCAGGATACTCGTTTTTTAGTTCTGTTAGAATGATATTGTCCATTTCATCGCCACTTCGAACAGCAAATGTGTTCTTAAAATCACTATCCCCGTATCGATAGCATTGTTCGACTTCAATCGATTCGGTCAATCTTTGTGCAGAAATACCAACTATCAATTTATGGTAAGTTAGAAAATCGGCTCCTAAAATCTTGTAAAGTATATCGCTGACATAAAACTCGTGCTCAAACAGATGGGAAAAACCAAAGTTAATTTGGGTTTTATAAACACCCCGTACATCTATTACTCCGCTGCCTAACGCTTTCAATGTAGTCAGTGTCGAAGGCTGTACGTTGCGATTATCTACATAATTCAGAAGAAACAAAGATTTTGAGGCACCGGTGTCAACCAAAAACTTAACTCCGGTTTTTTATCGGTAACAAAAAATAGGGGATTTAACCTGTCAAATTTTTTCGACTCCCAAGCCCTAAGTCGTGGAGGGCAACAGCTCGTTTTTTGGCTCGATGTTACGTGGTGGGGCCCAAAGACACGGTTTGCCTTTGCATTTGGTAGCTCGATTGCCTTACGTTTCGTGATACCAACAAGCTAATGACCTGTATGGTTGTGCTACATTCGGTAGTCGATTTATAGGAGCGTTTGGTCCTGGAGGCGAAGTAAATCGGGGAGGGGTTGAAAACTGAGCAAAAGCACGATCGAGGCGGTTTATGCGTGAATCCAGCATTTTATCAGTTCTTGATGCGGTTTTGTTGATGTGATATTTACCTTTGACATGGGAGTAACAGGCTGAGATTTTGCCAGAGAAAGGAGACGGTCGGCATGTGCAGCCAATTCGTCGACCGTGCTTTGTTCATACGAATACAACGCATGGCTGATCGGAGTGTCCACCGACTGCAGTACGCGAGATTTAAGTATGTCTTCCTAGAGAGTAGTCGGTTCACAATAACGGGATGCGAATATGGACCTAAGCCAGGCCAAGTAGTTTGAGACTTTGTCATCGCCACGGACACAATCGTTTAACGAGGTCTCTAAATCCTCACCGCCTGCATTGAAATATAACCGGAGGATAGCAACTTTCAAAGTCGAATAAGGTGTTACCGCGTTAGTTGTTTTTAGTAGATGTGCCACAGACTTAAATACACTGGAGTCTCGAGATAAGGTCGTGACAAGAGCTAAATATCTGGGCCGTTCTAATGTCATATTGGCTTCTTGACACATCAATTCGATAGTTGAAAAATAAGCGCTGTCGTCATTCTCCCAAAAGGGTGGCAAATGTATATTTCCAAAACTATTTCCGGGCGATGAAGCGTTATTATTTTCCCTATTGCCACGAATATCTGAGTTTGATCTATCACTAGAGGGAGCTCTCGTAGGGAAGAATGTTATTGGGGCAGGCCGCGATATGTCAGGCCTCGCTTCGTAAAACCACCTTTGGTTTGATAGTAAAAAATCAAGAATACAAAACTACAACTTAAAATGATTAACGCGGCAACTAAAGCACATAACACCAGATAGTACAAATAGATTATGACGTCACACTATTCAATCAAGCTTAAGGTTAAAAAACTGCTTTTTAACTCGTAACTGTTGTTAATACAATTAATAAAACTGTCCGCCAAAAACTAGTTAAAAACTGAACATAAAATTAGCACTTACAATTCTATTACAATGTCTCGTTTGCAAAACCAATAAAAAACTTATCTTTTTGTCTATAAGCTAATATATATTTAATCTTCTTCGTCTCGCTGTGCTGAATCGTCTTCTATTATCGCTGTTGATCGCTGAGTAAAACTTGTTAATAAATTTCGAAGTTATGTTGATAAAAGCGTCTTCTTCTGGGTACGAAATCACGTCGGGGTCACCATTTATGTTGCGATGTTGCTAACATATTAAGAATAACTTAGCCACTTGACTTTTCTATAAAACGACTTCACTCTACGACTCAATTTTTACCACTGTATTTTACAACCGAATTTCACCAGGGTTGCCAAATGTTCAAAGATAAAATAATCTAGAATCTCAACAAAAAATATCTAAAATAATATAAATTTAAAAAATAATAATCCAAATAATAATCCAAACATACCAAAGTTAAATTTTTAATAAAAAAACGAAAATTGTAATATAAAGTTGGTCATGGTGTTCTACATTGTAAAAAAAAAAGGTCTTCACTTCCATTTGCTCTCAAATTTCCCACTTTCGTCCAAAAATCAGGATGTTCTCTAAGAAAAAGGTGTTGTCACTTCTTTGCCACTAGAAACAAATGCAAAATAACATTTGTCAAAATAATCTAAATATATCTAAATGAAATACTAAAATAATCTAAAAAATAATCTAACATCTAAATGGGTATTTATTACATCTAAATTAGACGAAAATAATCTAAATCTAGATTAAAATAATCTAAGTTGGCAACACTGAATTTCACAACCAACTTCACAATCTTAATTTCGCACATAATTCTTGACACGTGCGAGGCAAAACTGTTACATTCAGACAGACGCATTGTTGCGTCATAATACACATTAGCCACAGTATTTTCATCATAAATTAATCCACGCATTTGCGTCATTTTTACGAAAATCTGCTTGGTATTCTACTACGATGAGGTAGCACACAACACAGTGCAAAGTGACACACATTAAATCGTTCCACTGACCGGTAGTATAAAACTAAAGTAAATTTTGTCAAATATTTTTTTCTTAATAATAGCTTTTTTTCATGCTTATTGACCTTTGTAAATTTAACAAAATAAAATCTGTTGCAATGACACTGACAAGAAATAAAACAACCCGAGGCCAATGTTAATTACTACTAAATTGGCCATATCATTCTAAACATAAGCGTAAAAAAGGCAAAATAGGAAATGCAGAATTTAATAAATTATAAACGCTAAGCTATCTTTGTGGAAGTAATAAAAACATTTCAAAAACAGAAGCACTTTACTAGAGATTTTTTACATTTAAAAGCAGGGAATCGAACCGTTTAAAATAACGTTCCGGTTCAGGTTTAGGTTCGGCAAATTTTATTTTTAAAGGTTCAGTTCCGGTTCAGGTTCAGCAAAAAATTTTTTTTCGGGTTCAGTTCCGGTTAGGGTTCAGCAAAAAAATTTTTTTCGGGTTTAGTTCCGGTTCAGGTTCGACAATTTTTTTTTAGGGGTTCAGTTCCAGTTCAGCTCCGGTTCGGGTTCGGAATATATATTTTTTATCTATTTCTTACAAGCGTTAGGACTGTAAACACAATTTCTTACCTCATGTTATCATGGGCGCCCGTAGACGCGCTTCCTGGAGGAGTGATGGCAAACAGTCGGAAACACAAAAAATATTCTTAAAAAGGGTTTTTTAAAAAATTCTGGTACAAGTTTTAAAAAAATTAAATTAAACTAATTCACCGGCATGGGTCTTGGTTGTAAAAATCAAGTCTTACTAATAAATTTATAGTAATGATCTTGCGAACGCCAAAAGCGGAAACGGAAGTTTTTTGTGTTTTGTGATCTCAAAACTTTCTTATAGATTGCGTTTACATGAGTTTATATAGATCTTTCTTGGACTAGCCACTGATACACTTGTCTAAGAATTTTTTGATAATTTTTTAGTGGCGGCCCTCACGCAGGAGGTTTATTAGGTATGAAACGTCATTAAGGTTCATTTCTACTACGAGCGTAGATTGGAGTATTCTTTGTTTCTTTTAATGATTTTTTTCTTCGCTTTGCCTTTAAGCGCCGAAAGAAGTAAAAAAATTAATAAAACAAAAAATACTTCGTTTCACGCCGGTAGTGGAAACGGGCCTTTATCTTACGTAATCTAAACTTTTAAAGTTTTAAACAAATTAAACATTTAGTCATTCAAGTTTATAATAATAAAAAATTGACGCATAAAGGCTCTTTTCCCACTATGAGCGTGGAATGGAGTACAGTGGCGAGCAAAAAAGTAAGATTTTTTATTTTATCAAATTTTTTAAAAATAAGTTAGTTGCAATTGAATTATATTTCTAAAAAAGAAATAAATTAATATTGGATTTAATATAATTTTTTGTGCTCTTTTAATGATATATTACTTGATATATATTAATATAATTCAATTTTAACAATGATATTTTTAAAAAATCTTAAAAAATAAAAAAGTCTTACTTTTTTTGTTCGCCACTGTACTCTTTGCTTGATTTATTGACTTTATTTGCTTCACTTAGATTTTAAGCGCGGAAAGATGATCAAAAGAAACAAAGAATGCTCTATTCCACGCTCGTAGTGGAAACGAGCCTTAACTTTAGAAGTTTTTAAAGCATATTTATGTATTATTTTGTAAAATTTGAAATTTAAAAAAGCCAGTCCCCCTTTTTGGTTCTCCTGGCGCACGTTCATGTATCTAGTGCACATATTTTTTCTTCATTTCTCGGCTGATAAAGTTCTTTATGACGTTTCTTTGTTGGCACACAAGTGCTCAAACAAATTGTGGCAACTTCAAACGGTAACATTTGATTTAATAATTACAACTACAAATAAATTAAAAATTAAATCAGTTTGTTGTATAAGATTTTTTTTCTTAAGAGACAAATCTTTGACGTAAAGTTGAAGCAAACATTGATGCAAATGAAAAATTTAAGTAATCCAATTTTCACTGCTATAATATCTTTAAATAAGCCTAAAAACTATGAACAGCTCATCCCGAATCAACCTTACTGCAAAAGTGAAGGCCTTTTTAGATTCCAACATGCAAATTTGAGCCTAATAAGAAGCTGAGAAATAAGAGAAAAGCAGTTAGCTTACAAAATTTTACTTAAACTTCACGCTACAAGGCGAAGGTTAATAGCTTCTCTTCCTAATCTCAACAAATTTTTTTTTTTAATTTTGTTTTTTTGAAAAATCAAAAATTAATTAACTTTATTCCATTGCTTGTTCAACATTATTTTTTACTCAATCTCGACTATTAGGGATACCATCATGCTAGTGAAAACCATTTGAGGCAACTATAAGTTACACTGAATTCGAATCATTCGATAAGTTTACACTGCTTTTTTATTAAACTTCTCCACGTAACTAAATTTCAGTCGAGTGGCTCCCCAACAGCATGCACTGTGCAGCTTCGATTTTTCAATGGCGTCAAATAATTTTGCTTCACCAACGATGGTTTCACTATGTTTGCTGCGTCTCTATATTAATATGTATTTTTTTAAAGGTATGGCACTGTAAAAAGCTTAAGAACAACTGCTTTAGCATATATTTAAAATTTCGCTTTCTTTATCCAGCAAGTGACATGTTTTTGCTTTAACTTCTCGCCTGAAAAAGTCGTTTATAACGTTTCTGTATTGCCACACAACAAGTATTGTGACCAAAAAAATTGCGGCAACTTCAAAGACAAAATTGTGATTCTGATTCTTCTACAAATAACTTTAAAATTAAAATTTGAGCATCAAACGGTCAAACCGGATTCATTTAAAATAAAGTTCTGGTTCAGGTTCGGGTTCAGCAATTTTTTTTTCTACGGGTTCAGCTCCGGTTCAGGCTCATCAAATTTTAATTTTAGGGGTTCAGTTCCAGTTCAGGTTCAGCAAATTTTATTTTTTCGGGTTCAGTTCCGGTTTGGGTTCAAAAAATAATAACGGTTAATACGGGTTTACGGATCCGGTTCGGGTCCGGTTCGACTTCCTGTTTAAAAGTACAAAATTTCCCGATTTTAAAGGTGTAAATAAAACGTTTGAAACCATGGAATAACGACTAAAGGCGCGTTTACAGCGCTTTACAGTACTTTTTTCTTTCAGCGCAATCTTAGTTTGTTTTATTGACGATCAAATCCACTCATTTTTTCTCGAAAACATGAGTGGATTTGAGCGTCAATAAAACAAACCAAAATCGCGCTGAAAGAAAAAAGTACTGTAAACGGCTGTAAACGCGCCTTAATTGTGATACGCTGAAATAAAAAATAATCAACAGTGACAAATAGTTCGTACAAACTTTCATCAAATAATACTGATGTGTTTGACCACATTTATATAAAAATAGAAAATTTGCTATAGTAAGAAACACCCTAAATGAGATTTAACCTGAAATCAACCTATTTATTAAAAACAAAAATAAAAAAGGTAAAAATCAACGTTGTTTCAGTAACTTTATTTTGTCTGATACTTCTTCGTCCAGCTTTTTGCACTCCACTTCACTCCTACAAACTTTCTTTTCTTTCTCTTCCAATTTGAGAAAATTGGGTTTAAACCACGGATCCAGAAGGAGTCTCTCTGGTACAGGGCTGTAACTGCTTTCTTCTACAAAAAAACACTGAATTTGTCATGTGTCTGTTCAAAACAACTTAAAAAGATAAAAACATAACCTCCGGAAAAGAAAAACCAACAATCAAACAACAACAAAAATAGTCGAAGGGGTAGAGTATATTGTACATATTTTATAGCTTTGTATTTTTTATAGCATTTTTTGTAGTTTTAAACATTTGAAAGAAAATTACTAGTTTTAATTAACTGTAAAAGTTTCCAGGAATTCTCAAATTAAAATAAATTTATGCAAATTAAAACATTAACAAAAAGCAATCAAGTGTTTGTGCACGTTGCAAACCAATATCAAAAAATTCAATGAAAGAGTACTTTCAAAATTACCATAACGAAGTCACGAAATGTGAATTGGTTGGCATAGTGCATTTTGAGAAAATTGATCGATTTTCAAATATGAAAAATTCTTTAAATGCAAATAGTAAAAAAAAGTCATTTGTTGAAAGTATTAAGTAGAAAGTAGAAAAAGTAGAAAAAAAATTGCTTTGAAACTTTAAAAAACACTTGAAATTTTTTTCAATAAGATGGTCAACAAAACTTATTTAGACCTTACAAATTTTAATTCATTACAACTGGTTTCTTCTTAGCTATTGGTTATTTGCTAGTCATATTAAATATTTTGACACCAGTACTTTTAAATTAAATCATTTTAGTTAATTCATAACAGTTCTTATCATTGCTGTAGCGAGACAGCGTGATACATTAAGAAAAAAAAGTTACTTTTGATCTTATAACTAATTCTGAAGTGATTTTCAAAAAAAGACACTAAACAAAGATGATTTGTCATGGTGGTTAAAGCGGTAGCATTTCTTTAAAAAAAAAAACGAAAAAAGAAACCTTAATCGAAATTCGTTTTCACAAACCTGAAATAATAATTCTAAGCAAAACTGAAAAAAATTCAAAACTTGCAACGTTTGCGAGTTTTGAAGAAAAAAAACTTTGCAACTTAACAAATTTCTGAACGTCAAATTTAAAATAAAAAATTAACTGCTATAGGCATAAAAAACTACGAAATAAACCAAAATTAAAGGAAAATCGTCACGGAGCTTAATTTTATCAAGATATACAGCGTGGCAACCTTAAGCGAAAGAGGCATTTGTTTGAAGTGTAAAGCCTCAGCGTATTGCATCGCAGAGGAAGAAGAACTTCAATGTATTTTGAGAACTACATTGTAATACATTCAGATAAATGTACTGTAATTGTGCATTAACAAAAGTGGTACTGTTCTGCTAACCTACGCTTGCACCAACGTGGAATATATATATAAGCAAGAAAAAATACACTTTGTGGTACTTAACATCAATGCTTATTCAAAATAAAAAGTAAAGCCAATATATTGTGAAACATTTTTTTATTCACAACGTTTCGGAATTTTACTTCATGATGATGAAATGAGTTATAATTCTGAAAAGTCCTAAATAAAACAATGTTTCAAAATATAGGGTGCTGCGTAAGTAACGCCCTTTTTGTATTTAAAAATATTTACTACATTATAAAAACTTTCATATGTAACTTTTGTTGAACATACATTTATTGCATTACCTTAAAGAAAATAAAGATAAAAACTTGTTGGAAAGTTCTTAAGCATTGTTTTATGAAAATATAGGCGTTATTTACAAATATAAAAATGGCGTTACTTACGCCGCACCCTGTATTTTGGCTTTACTTTTTATTTTGAAATTAGTTAAGCGTTCCAAATTTTATGCTCCGAAAATGCCTATTCACTAGCGTTCTTCAGGCTTTTTTCTAGGTTCCAAAATTTTCGAAAACAAAGTTTGGAGCAATAGCACGGACCCAAGCAGTGTAATAATGAATCAAATCAAATGAAGAACAAAATTACAAAAAAACTTCCTTTAAACCGTAGTTTAAAAAATATTTTTTAACAAACAAAATACGGACTTGTCAAAATTTAAAGCGTGTCAGAGTCTAAACCAGTTGTTCTCAATTGCGGCTTTCAACTGTCCATCTTGTGGCTCTCACTTCTTATATATTAAGAATTGCTTTTTAGTGTAAAGGTTTAAATTTCTTATAACTTATTGTATAAGATTCTATTATAAGATTATTTGATATCACTTAAGCTAAAATGTCAGAACAATCTACAAAGAAAACGAGCACTTTTCAGCAAGAAAATCGGGCCTTTAAAAGTGAGTGGGAAAAGGAATTTTTTAAAATTGATTTAGATAACAAAGCACATTGCCTTTTGTGTTTTGTAGTAATAAATGTAATACATTTGGCAACACGCAACACACAATTTGTATTTCTTAGTAACTATCACGGACTAGTCAAGATGACGATGTATATTGTATAATAAAGAAGAGCAAAACATATAAGACTGACTTGTGCTTCATAAAAGAGAAACGACAGAATAGTACATGGCGTCGTCGGCATTTAGCCATAAATAAGTCAAAAAATATTCTAAAGAATTTTAAGTAGAATTATCAAATCTAAAAAGCCAGTCTCAGTTTATCGGTTATATTTTGTTCAATTTCATTAAAAGATCATATAAAAGTAACTGTTGAAAAGATGGCGCAGTCAATTGACTGGTCTTTAAAGAAAGTTTTTATTAGAGAAGATTTAGATTTATCCACACACTCCGGAGAATTCTTTTTGTCATGGAAAAAACAATTTAACGATTTTATCAGAGAATCTGGCATTAAAGCTGAAGAAATCCCTTGGGAGACCAAAATGGCAGCCATTGAAGCGTGCGTCACGAGCGCAACTTTCGAGAAAATCACTGCCGTTCAACTGCAGCTGCCGCGCGAACAACGGCAAAACATCGATGCTGTGCTAGACGTTATTGCCACCGTTGCCAAGGCGAAAGATAATGTTTGGGTTTACAGAAAAGTCTTTGGTGCTTATAAGCAGCAAACTGACCAAACCTTCAAACAATTTTATGCTGAAACTGTGAAACTTGCGTCTATGTATGAATTTGGTAAAGATTTTTGTGAAGACGATAAAATTCGTGCAGTTGATCAATGTTTATTGATGAAGCTTGTGCTTCACACAAGCGATTCAATTGCCCATAGAAAATCAATGGAAGTGCCGGATTTAGATTTACCAGCCGCCGTGCGAATATTAGACACCTATGACTCGCTACAAAAAACTACTAACGCTCTAACTGAAAATGATTTTAACGCAATTGGACGAATCGCAAAATAATCGGTAACACAAAATTCAAGTGGTTATCGATCAACTTTATCAAATCAGGATCGAATATGTACAAACTGCGGTGACATACATGGTTCCTTGCGTAAATGTCCTGCGAAAGGACAACTTTGTAATTTTTGCCGTCGTGTTGGTCATTTTGAGAAAATGTGCTCCAAAAAGAATCGGAGGCCGACAGCTAACACCTTTCCAGCAAAAATCAGTGAAGCAGAAGCCCAATCGGGAGCAATAGTATCGCAAGTCAGCAGTAGGACTGAAACAGTTCAGGCACGCGTAGCCATTGCAACGATTGTTCCGGTATTTTGCGCTTTATAATCGATACAGGATCTGATTGGACAGTAATCGGACTTCATCATTTAACTCTGTTGCATCTACAGCCAATCAAAAAAGCCTACAATGGAAATGAAAGCCATTGTTACAGCCACAGGCAAAAAAATGACCCTGGAAGGCTATGTTTACGCCAGATTTTATTTTGGCCAGTCATATGTTGATTTAAAATTAGTTGTTTTTAAAAACATTAAAATCCCATTGCTTTCCATCGATGTTGCTAAAAAGTTGAACATTGTTCATATTAACACCAAAGGGTCCCCAGGACACCCTGAGTTCTAAGCAAAAAAATATGCGGCGGGTGCTACTCAGAATCCCAAGTCAATTTTAACTCCGTTTAATAAATATAAAATCTTAAACTGTGAAACCCGTTGTTCCTCGAGCACAATTGACCCAGAGTGCGGTGATACCAAACTATTGAAACAGCAAATCCTTCAAGAGTACGACGATGTATTCGAATCCCAACCACCAATGAAAGGTGAGAAATTTAAAATTGTTTTGCGCGATGATGCTATACCGTGTTGTATTTCTAAACCACGACAAATTCCTGTTGCATTTCAACAAGCTCTAAAAAACGAACTCGACGAGCTCTTAGCAGAAGGCATAATAACACCTGTCACAGAGGCAACAGAATGGGTTAATCCGATTGTTGTAGAGCCAAAACGCGACCAAAACGGGGAGTTTAATGAAAAAGTTAGGCTATGCGTTGATTTTCTACACTTAAACAAATACTGCTTACGTGAGCACTACTTCAGCCCTAGTGTGCTTGACGTAGTTCAAAGTATTCAAGCAAATGATGCACATTTATTTTCTAGTTTTGATGCATGGAAGGGGTACCACCAAATAGAACTCGCTGAAGAGAATAAGCATTTAACTACTTTTTTGACACCTTTTGGATGTTTCCGGTACGAGCGCTCCCCCTTTGACATTAATTCGATCAGTGAGCATTACAACAGAAAAATGTCTAAAGAGTTACATGATCTTCCAAATGCTAAAAAAATTGTTGATGATAATATTGTATATTCTTCAAATAGTTTAGCACAGCATACCGCCCTTGTAAAGAAATTTCTAACCCGATGTCGAGAAGCAGGTATTCGCTTACAGCGCAATAAATTCATCTTTGCTCAACCAGAAATTACTTTCGCTGGCATAGTCTTAATCATAACGGTTATAGAATGCAAGACAAAGTGATCAAAGCTATTCGCGACTTTAAAAAGCCAGAAAGCTTGACCGATTTGCAATCGTTTCAAGGCATGGCTAACCAACTGGCTCCCTTTAACCGAGATTTGGCCACCGCTTTGCAACCCTTAAGACCTTTGCTGCAAAAAAATGCGCAACCCTTTCACATGAATGATAAAGAAACATTAGCCTTTGAAAATACTAAAGCAATTCTAACCAGTAACAATGTGATTGTGTATTATCGACCCGGAGCGCCATTGCGATTGTTCACTGATTCTAGTTTAAAATATGGTCTTGGTTTTTACCTAAAGCAGCAACAAACCGACAACGATTGGAAAACGATCCAAACAGGGTCAAGGACCCTTACACCAGCTGAAACAAGATATGCTCCTATAGAACTTGAATTGCAAGCAATTGTTTATGCCATGAAAAAATGCCACAATTTCTTAGCCGGGACCAAATTTAATTTATTCACTGACCATCGTCCCCTTGTAAGTATTTGTAATAAGCGAAGGCTGGATAACATAAACAACTCTAGAATTTTACAAAGTCTTTTAAAACTGATGGAATATAATTTTACATAAACTACATTCCAGGTTCTCAAAATAAAGTTGCGGATTCATTTTCTCGCAACCTTGTTGATAACCCTGATGAAACTGACCAACAGCATGCAGATTCACAGGCATTCTTTCTTCGAATTTGCCGTTTATCCTAAGCTGAAATGGCAGATTGTTTGTTTCCATTAGAAAAGCTTAAAGAGATTGCTGACAACGACGTGGAGTATCAACTTTTAAAAGCCCAAATTAACCAAGGTTTTCCCCAAAACAAACACGACCTCTCCAATTTGCTGCACCCTTATTGGAACGTTCGTGAAGACTTATTAGTAAGTGATGATGGCTTTGTTCTTAAAGGGACAGCTTACTTATTCCTCATGAATTACGAAAAAGCATATTGTCAGATTTGCATGCTAGTCACCGGGGGATCGAAGGCACAAAGCAAGAGCCCGCTTAATAATGTACTGGCCCGGTATGGATAACGACATTACTAATAAATGCAAAAGCTGTCCCAAATGCGAATTTGATAGACCGAGTAACATCAAAGAGCCTTTGCAACATCTGCCAGTTGCTGAATATCCCTTTCAGATTATTTCAGCTGATTGGTTCGACCTAAATGGAGATAAATTTTTAGTAATAGTAGATTGGTATTCGGGATACTTTGACGTAAAAATTCCATTTATCAACCCTGATGCAGCTGCGGCAATTAGCAGTTTGCGAGAATGGTTTATAAACACTGCAGTTTGTGATGTATTTTGGAGTGATGGTGGCCCTCCTTTTGGCTCATCAGATGTCAACGACTTTTTAAAAGGGTGGGGAGTGAGTGGCGTCCGTCGTCCCCACGGTACCCTCAAGGCAACTCTGTGGCTGAATCAGCTGTTAAGTGGGCAAAAAGTCTTCTTCGAAAATGTTGGCGTGGCAGAGGACAGCCTTTGAGAACGAATGAAGAATGGATCAAAGGAATTCTGCAGTGGAAAAACACACCTCACAAATCCACAGGTCTATCTCCAGCCATCATGTTGTATGGTCATTCCGTACAGGACGCTATCCCCTGTCACAAAAGTTCTTTATCACGAAGTTGGCATGATGAAAAACTTCGAGTTGACAGGGAAGCAGCAAAAAGAAAAGAAAAATTTGAAAAATACTATAACAGAGGTACAAGAAACCTAGAACAGCTTAAAGTTAATGATCCAGTCTGCATACAACTAAGAGGTGGGAGATTAGGAAGGGTAATGGAATGCTACCACCAATCACGCCAATACTTGATTAAGCTCGAGTCAGGATTAATCATTCAACGAAATAGAATTCATCTTCGAAAGAGATATTCTTATCCCAAGAATGACACTAATTCCACTGAACCAAGCAATTACCTCGATGATGGTGACGTCAAAAACAATGAACCGAACGATGATTCTGATCACGAAGTCGGAAACAACTTCAACCGAGCAGTAACTGAGACTGAAAGTTCATGTGATGAACCTAGACGATCTGACGGTGAACATCGGCAACCTCGTCGTTTTGATGATTATGTGATGGAATAATTCAAACATTTACCTCGAAACGACCTTGCCCAATCAAACTTTTATTTTCATCATACAACCTTTTGCTTGCTTATTTGTATGTTTTCTTATTTGTTATTGCTTATTTATGTGCTTTCTTAATCCTTTATTGCTATAACGAATTTTTCATTCTTGACATTAATTTTTACGTTAAAACTATCTTAACTCTCGATCATCTGTAAACCTTGATACAAAAAACTTTCAATATATGGGGGGGATGTAATATATTGGTAATTTTGATTTAGCAACACACAACACACAATATGTTTTTCTTATGATTTGTACACACAACACACAATTTGTATTATTTATATCACGGACTAGTCAAGATGACGATGTATAATAAAGAAGAGCAAAACATATAAGACTGACTTGTGCTTTATTTAAGAGAAATAACAGAATATTACAATAAGTAGTGTAAATTTTTTTAATGTTAAGAGGCACTACGAAATTCATTCTGCAAAGTATAATTGCTACAAAGGAGAATCAAGAAAAAGAAAGTTATAATTACTTAATTCAACACATAACAAGCAGACGAATATGTCAAAGGATGGCAACAAATCCGAAGAAATAATAGTGACATCATATAAATTCAACCATTTACTGGCCGACTATATGAAATTGTATTCGGATGGTGAGAAGACAAGAGACAAGAAGTTTATTTCTGTTTGTTCAAGAAAAAGTTTTCAATAAATACAGTACATGGGCCATTTGAAAAAAATATTTAAAAAAAGCAGATCAAATATAAATTTATTTTAGTTTCAGTAAAACAAACTGGACAGTAAAAGACTATTGAATGATCGTATAGTCAAAAAACTGCCCTTTTTAAAAATACATACTTGAAAATAAAAAAACTAATACAAAAGCAATAAAAAAACACAAACACACACAAAAAAGTATTCACATTATATATAAGTAATATACGCGTATATTACAGTACTACAAAAAAATTAAAGTGTTTAGTGAAAAGTAAATTTTTTAATCAATAAACTGACATTATAAAAAAACACGAACACAAAAATAAGAAATGAGAGAAAAAATATATATATAACCTATGTTTTTAATGTTGTAGAAACAAATTTAAATAACTGGAAAGATATTTCATATACTTGTCTGATGTACATAATCTTACGTAATTGACATCAGAGACTGAAATATTTAATACAATTTTAGCAAATTATTTTTAAATTGCTTACAGAAAAGAGGTTTAGATAGGTTTTTTAGCTCAAAAGGAATTTTATTCCAAAGTTTTACACCAGTGAAATTGCAGGAAGTTTAGCTACAATGCAAGTTTAATCTTTCCAAATAATAATTTTGATTACTAATTGATCTGATTGTGTAGGAGTTCTGATTTTTGGCTGATTTAAAATAAAGATTAAAGTTTTCAGGCAGTCTATTATGATGATATACGAACATAAATTTCGCCAATTCAAGTTGATATATCACTAACTTTTAGTAAATTTATTGATTAAAAGGGAAAGTATCCATAGTTGAACCGGTTCCATAATTGATCAATTAGCTTTTTTTCCGCCTTGTTTAAATTTTTTAAAGCATAACAACTTTAATATTTTTGTAGCACGATGGCGGTTCCTTGTTATTTTTATGCAGCTGCGATGAAAAAGCCATGTGCTAGATCGGTTTGTGCAATTTTTTAGTACAATTGTTGTTTTTTTTTTTTTAAGGTAAGCTTGATTATCTCTGAAGTTACTGTAGCTAAGAAAGCGAAAGTTTTTATGAGAGTATAACATAAAGCTTTACATTTTTAATAGGGTTATATTTATACTTACTAGATCAAAGGCAATGATAAAATCTTGAGCTATGTATTGAGCGCTGTTTTATAGTTGAGCCACTACACCGATCTTTAGTTGAGCCAACTGGCTCTGGAAGCCTTAGAGTAATGGATAAGCGAAAAACCAATCGCAAAAGAATAGGCTACCACTTATTGTCTTTTAGAACGCTGCTACAGATGTGATTAAAAATAAATTTTTAATTAGAGAAAGTGCAAAAAAGCGCAGTATTGATAGAATGACCTTAGCTCGTTACCTTAGAAAAGCAGCTAAAAAAGAACCAACGAATGCTAATATGGGTTACAGTTCTCACAAATCCTGGAACCCCTTGCAAAATTTACGTTATTGCTGGCATTGCTAAAGAAGCATACAATATTGCTTTTATCAAAAACAGGGAGTCCGCTTTTAAAGCAACCAGAGTTTTTCCACTCAATAGAGATATCTACACAGATGAAGATTTTTTGCCAGCTGAGTTACTAATAGACTCGACCCTGCTGTTTCTGATGAAACACAACAAATAGAAAAAACTATTGTTCATTCTGTTAATCTTCCAGTGACAAACCCTTTTCCAGAGCAAACACAAAATCTGCAACTAGAGTTGTGCAAATGAGCAGTACTGAAACAAATAAAATTTTAATTAACAGAACATCCATTCAAAATAAAAGTGTTTTTCTAATTCTAATTACGTTTCTCCATCTGATATCCTGCCAGTACCAAAGGCTTTACCTCGAAAATGTTCTGCTCCACAAAAAAAATCAGTTATTATTACTTCGACACCAGAAAAAGAACGCCTTGCCGTAAATTTAGTTTGTTTGGGCAAGAAACCATTAAAAAGACGCAGACAGGTTGGAAATAAAGAAGAAAGCCCAAGACCAGACAAGACCAAAAAAAAGCAAAAGCTTAAATACGTAAAAAAAGGCAAAAAAATCAATTGTTTTCTCGAGTTCGTCGGAAGAATCTGTTACTATGACACTTGATGACAGTTCTGATCTTTTTGAATTTAATGATAAAAACATTTGTTGCATTTGCTCGGAATAATACTGTAAAGATGTGGAGAATTGGATTTAATGCAACAACCTCGAGCGAGAATAGAAAATTTGTCGTTATTGTAGTGAAGAGCGCATTGGGCGTTGTCAAGAAGATGTTGACCAATGGCGGATTCGTGAAATTGTTGCGAGCGTATGTTGGCCTTGCAAGAGCGGAAAGGCTTTGGCAGTTGTGCGAGGCAGAAGGATTGGCCACGGATCTTGGAACGTGTTGTTTGATTCGCTCTTCTAAGCTTTGAGACGTGCGACCAACGTACCGACATTACCTTCCCATCATTACAGCAATGTCATTTATCAGTTTGTGTGCCACTGCGATAGTCGGTACATTGATCGCACGTCTCAACGCTTAAAAGAGCGAATCAAACAACACGTTTCTATTCTCGCTCGAGATCGTTCTTCTTTTTACCTTTCTGCTCTTGAAGCGACTTTCATTAAATCTCTTAATCCCTTTTTGTGTAAACAAAAAGAATTTGTCTACTCTTTGAAAATTTCTTAATCTTTTCACTCATTGGCTAACTTTTTCAGCTAATGAGAACTCTGCTTTCCTCTATAATCCAGTATGGTTTCGTTTCTGCTTTATTCTGACGATTTCCCCTGAAGAGTGACAGATGAAAAGCTTTGGCAAGAAAAATCTTTTACTTCACGCCATATTTCACTTTCGACAAAACTCTGGCTGCGTTAGCAAGCTTCTGTAAAATTAAGTTTATTTGGTTTTTGGCGTTTTAAATCTTGATGAAATACTACTGTACACCCAAGTATTTTGTGGAATATGAATAAGGAATTACATGTTGTCCTGCATTGATGCTAAATTTATCTAATTTTTTCTTTTTTTGTTTGAGGCTGTTACAAAATACGTGGATTTTGGATAATTTTAAGATAGACGGTTGGTTTTCACCCATTCATCAAAAATACCGAGTTCTTGATTAGATAAAATTATGAAGCAGGCTATTTTTATGTTTGCTAAAGAATGCTGTTCTACTAGTATTCAACTTAAAGCTAAAAAAACTACAGCTTAATAATGACACAGTAACTCGACGCGTTGAATGTATATCTAACGACCAACAGAAACAGCTTCTTCGTCAATCGAAAATTTTGTGTTCTACTCAATCTCACTTGACACTTCAAAAGATTTTACGATACAGAGCACATAGCTGTATTTATCAGGGGAGTCATGGCAGACTTTAAGATTTACGAAGATTACCTAACTTTGCGTTCAATTCATGCCCCAACAAAAGGAATAGATATACATGTATTTCGTAAATTTCATGCTACTCTTCAAGAAGCACGTTTGGATCCAATTAAAGTTATTTTTAATGTCAACAGATGGTTATCCTTCTACGCTTGGAGCAAATCGAGGACTACAAGGACTTATTAAAAAATGACGTTTGAAAGATAATCTTCCACGTGTGGCGTGGCATCGTTGCATTTTACATCCAAAAGTTTTGTTGGTAAGTCTTTGAAGATGCCTCATGCGACAGAAGTAGTAACAACAACAGTACAATGGATTAGAGCAGCGGCTCTCAATTCATTTTGAAGCCCACACCCCGTCCGGAAAAAAATCATTTTCGCACCCCTTGCACCATTTGACGTATTGTTTTTTGTGTTATCATCGCTGACATTAATAGTCGCAAAAGTCCCTAAAACAAGAAATTGAACAAAGAAATTTAAAGAATGATTACAAACAAAAAGTATGTATGAATTTAAACAAAACACAATTAATGACAATTAATCAAGTACATAGAAGTTTATTTACTTGTTTTTTCTTGTCTTTTCATGTCTACAAGTTTTTCGTATCGTGATTGTATGTTACTCAAAGCAACGCGTAACGCATTTTTCATGGTTTCCAAACAATTTCGATACTTACTCTTTAAGTAAACCAGTAAAGAAAACATGGCTTTGCATAGATAAGTAGTTGAGAAAGGAAGGAGAACTCCCAGTGCTTTTTTTGCCAACTTTGGATAAATTTTCAGTCCTGCAGTTTAAAATCCCTCCCAAACCATCGATTCAAAGTTTATTTTCATGCTTCGACTTTCCTTCAAATCGATAAGATCCTCCTTGTAACTCTCGTCATCAGGAAGCTTATCTACAATGAACTTAAACTGATCAATTGTCCAACTTTCCATGATGTTCAATTTACCGGAAGAAAAGTAATTGTCAAAGTATGCGCTGAGAGATTCCATATGTGCGACAATTTCCAATTGCACATTTCCCTGCAGGCTAGCACCACCTTCGACAACGATTTCATCAAGAAAAGGGAAGTTTTCCAGGTTGCAGCCCTAAAGCCGGCGACTCCAAAGTGCCAGTTTGCCGATGAAAGATTTCAACTTCTCGGATGCTTTTACCATATTCATTTCTTTTCCTTGTAGTGATAAGTTCAGCTTATTGAGAGGTGAAAAATATCAGCAAGATATGCTGTTATTTCTATAAATTCAACAGATTTGAAGCAAACGAACAAGTCACTGCTGCGCTCTTTCCAAAAGCGTTTAATTGCTTTTCGAAGTTGCAGAAACCTGTTCAATACCCCACCCCTCCACAACCATCTTTCTTCAGTGTTGTAAAGAAGAACATAGTTGTCGTTTCGATTAACATCTTGGCAGAGCGACAGAAACAATTGTTGATTCAAAGCACGACCTCTGATGTAATTCACGATTTTCCCAGGAGTTAAGGGCATCCTTCAGATATGGAGGTAGTGTTTTGAAGTTAAGAGCCTGTTGGTGAAGCAGACAATAAGCCATTTTTAACTCAGTTATCTTCTTTTTCAGCATAGCGACAAAATCAGAACGATTGCCCGATATAACTGGAGAGCCGTCAGTGCAAATAGAACCGATCACTTTTAAATCAAGAATGTTCTTGTTAAAGAATCCTTTGACTTGTTGAATTCATCCTTCGCAGTTGTTGTCCTTGGTAGTGGTTCACAAAACAAAAACTCTCTCAACTTTCTTTTCCTTGATATAACGAACAAAGCAAATTAATTGACTATAAGTGAATACATCAGGAGACGCGACCAGTTGAAGCAAGAGTTTTATTGAAGAAGCCTTAAAGTCCGAGATTAGTTGATTGCTAATATCAATAATTAGATCATTGATTCCTCTACCAACTGTATCATTTGACAACACAACTTGTTTCAACTTCCTGGCAGCACCATTTCTCAAAACTATGCCAACCATGTCTACTACATAAGGTTTAATAAGTTTTTCGGCAAGCGTGTGAGTTTTCATTTCTTTTGCAATGCGATAACCTACTTTGTACGAAGCGATGAGATGAGACTTTTCAAAGCTAGTAAATCCCATTTCCCGAAGCGTCTCATTTAGGTCGTCACGAGCTCGTTTTGTTTTTAAAGTTTCAGCATTATATTTAGTTTCAACTCTCTTATGTTTATTTTTGAAATACTCAGATAACTTTGACGGTTTTAGATTAAAATTACAAAACACAACACCACAGAGAATGCATTGCGGCCTTTCAACTCCGTCAACTGTAGTGGCTGTGAAAGCAAACTGACTATATTCTTCTTTCCACTCCCTCACTTTGCCTTTTGACATGCTGCAATTTAGATTGTAAAGATTATAATGACTTTAATGATTATTTATAGTTCACAAGATAGCCCTTCACAATATCCTACACTCTTTTAACCTTAATAATGCTTCTCGCTAAACTTTCATAACCTGAAATCTTTTGCGCAAAATAATCAAACAGCCGTAAGTATATCAACTGGTCGATTACTGGACTACTGACTAACACCAGCAGAAGGATATTAACGTAGGAATAGGCGCTCCACATGGTATAGGCAGACAATGAGTTTTTATGACGTACGAAATTTCATATCTTCTATTACATTACAGTGAATTGTTAATAAAACATAAATGAATTGGATACTTCGATATTGGTAAGATCTGCCTATGGTCCGACGGTGTAGCTCCTTTTCTTTTTGCTTCGCATCGAAAAAGTATACAATAGGTGGTCGGAAACCGCATTCTACACCTCATACGTAAATCCTTAACTAAGTCGGTAATATAAATTTAGCAACAATTTGGCAGCGAAGTTCGCACCCCAAGAATTCCCTTCTCACACCCCCAATTGTGAACCGCTGGATTACAGCAAGAACTTAACCAACATAAATTTAAAAAGTTTTTTTCAGATATGGATGCTGATCATGGTGACGTGGTCATGTTTACTGCTGTAAAATGGTTAAGTGGTGCAGCATGTCTTAAACAATTCCATGAAATTACAATGTTTGCGAAAGAGAAGAAAGGCATCTCTCAGCTTGACAATAAAGCACGGATAACTGATTTGGTGTCTATGATTGATAATTCCCACCACTTCTCATCAATAAATAGTATTCCAGAAGGAATTAACAAGTTTTGCACGATTTATATAGCACTACAGCTGTCTTTATTAAAAAACTTTGTCTTTGAAAGACGCAGCTAGCAAGAGGTGTTGCCACATATTTTCCGACACTTTCAAATCATCGAGATAACGGATCATTTCAAACGTATAACAGGCTTATTAACAACTTGATTCTTGAATTCCAATGTCGGGTTAACGAAACAAATTTTTTCTTGCGCCGATGAAATCTTTTGCAGCATCTATGACAATAGAAGCTGCCACCGCTTCTGATAATTTTCAATTAGAGCTACTAGACTTGGAGTCAGATGGCAAGCTGAAAGAAACGTTTAATAGTAAAGATCTTCTCGATTTTTGCAGTAGAGTTTTAGAAGGAAAGTATTTCAACTTAATAAATAATACTCTTAAGAATGCCTCGGTTTTTCATTTAATCTACGTATGCGATGCACTGTTCAGCTAAGTGGTCAAAATCAAAAATTAATATTATAACCGATTGCAGAAGATCATCTGAAGCAGCTTCCGTGTACTACTCGTACATCAACCAGGATTACCCCTGATTTAGACACATTCGTAAAAAGTCAAAACTACGTGTCAAGTTTCACATTGAATTATACATATTTTATTATTGTTGTGATTTGTTGTTGTTGTTATTTTTTAATGTTTTTTTAATCATCTTTGTTGTTTTAATATGGTTCCTTGCATACTTTAAAGTTTGCGCTGGCTCTGGCTCTGGCTCTGGCTCTAAAAATTTTGCTCTAGCTCTAAAAAAGGTTGAGAGCCATTGGTTTAAACCAATGGTTTTCCTCTGGCTCTAAAAAATTTTGCTCTGGCTCTAAAAAAGGTTGAGAGCCATTGGTTTAAACCAATGGTTTTCCACCTTTTTAATTTGGAGACCTAATTTCTAATCATAGGTAACTTAACGACCCCTTTCGGTGAACAAAACTAAATTTTGGTCGCAAAAATCTGATGTTTTTTAAAAAAACGTCTTCACTAGGAATCTGTCTCTGATTTTCTCGTACTAGTGTTCTCCAATAAAAGTATTCATTTAAATCAAAAATTGTGTTTATAAAACGCTCTCGCGGCCCCCTGAAAATAACCAATCGAACCCCAGGTTGAAAACCACTGGTCTAAACTAAGATTGTTCTAAAAAAGTTTCAAAAAAATTGCAATGGAAAATGAAGCCGTATTAGATTTACGTTTCTTTTTCAATTTATGTCAATCTAATTTAATTGCAATAAAAAAAATTGTAACAAGAGAATTAACGTTATGAGATTATTTCCCAATCTTTTTCTTACATCTTACATTTAGGTCTATGTATAAAATAATTTTTTTATGTATATATATTTTTTCATACCAAAAGTTTGTTCATAAATGTTTCCGATAATTGTACAATTTATGATTTTTTTTTGTAATAAATACAGTGAATTGAAATAATAATAAAATGCAAAAAATTGGCATGTAAATGTCATTTAATATTTAAAAAAATAGCAACACCTCGTCCGGCTTATAAATTTCGTCGCAATTTGTCTCGCAATACACGTCGCAAACTACACCTAACTAAAAAATATGCTATAAAAATAGATCGAAAATTGCATGCGACCCTCGGCACAATTCCCAACATGCAATGTGGCCCCCGGAAGCCCGCGAGTTTGACACCCCTGCACTATACGACTGCGCAAAATGGTTAAAAAAAAGAATGACACCAACTATCGATTTGAAATTTTTTATGCGTGGGCACTGGGCAGTAATTGTGACGTTACAATCCGACAAAACCACTTTGCTGGGGTGGCATTATTTTTGGCGGGGGGAGATAAGGTCGGATACTTTTTGGACAGACCTCGTATGTCAAGCCGTTTAATTGCAAGAAAATAATTGAAAGTAAACCTTGAGAATTGTAAACCCGGTTTCAAGTGTGTCCTTGTGTCAATGGCAATGTTCAGAACAGTTATTGACTGAAGAAAATTGTGCTTTGGTCAGTGATTAAGTGTAACAATAAAATTTATTTAATTTCAATCTATTGCAAAGTGCTGACAAGAAAAAGTATAAAACGATAGCAATGTAAACTTTTTAATTGCGATTGCGGAAAGCTATTTTTAATGTAACTATTTCGAAAATCCTAAAGGATTGTCGCTACTGGTCAGTGTTCCCTCTAAGAAAACGGTACACTACAAATATACTTTTAATTTTTAAACAAGCTGCATAAAGATGAGAAACACCAGACTCGAGTTTCGCTCTCATTAGAGCTCATCAGTGATGCTTATCTCACCGCGAATCGAACCTGGGACCTGTAGTCTTCCACGCAGGTTACTATATCACTAGACTACAGATCCCGGACGACAGATGGACTCCTGCTTTGAGTCCATCTGTCGTCCGGGATCTGTAGTCTAGTGATATAGTAACCTGCGTGGAAGACTACAGGTCCCAGGTTCGATTCGCGGTGAGATAAGCATCACTAATGAGAGCGAAACTCGAGTCTGGTGTTTCTCATCTTTATGCAGCTTGTTTAAAAATTAATTCTAAAATCCTCTTAATTCTTCAAATGTAAATATACTTTTTTTAGCGAGCATGAATAATTAGAACAGTGCGTCTCAAACTTTTTTTGTGGCGACCCAAATGCTAAGCGAAATAGAGAACAAACATTTGGCGACCCAATCTTTTTTAGAGATTTTATTGCAAAATAAAAAGTGAAATTAAGCAAAATAAAAAGTAAAAATAAAAAGTGAACTAAACCAAAGACAATTAAATCTTCTGTCTCGGATTTAGCTATAAACTGTATAAGAACGAAATAAACATTTTTTATTTTTAATTTTGGCATGTTTTTAGTGGGAAAAACCAAGATTTTACTGCGCTGATAAACTGGTGACACTGCGCATTGCGCACATTGCTCACCTTTGAGGAACATTGCTGCTGGTTCTTTACGAACCATCTGGCAAATCCGTAATTTAATGTACAGCATCAAGGTTAAAATATGAGTATAAGCTAGTCATAGGCTGTAGAATAGCAGTCCCTCATAAAATTTTCAGTCAAGCCTCCTACAATTTTTAACGCTTTTCCAACAAAGCTACATGCACGTACAAATATATCTCAGCAAATAAGCACCGAACTCAGAATTTAGTGATCTATAGCCAAGAAAAATTTGCTGCGCCGTGTTAAATTTGTGTAAATCAAGCGTTAAAAAAATTGTACAAAATAATGACAAGACTTGCTGCCCAATCGTAAACCATCCGAACTTTAAACAAAAATTTTTTTTCCCGAAGCGTTAAACAAAAATTGCGCAACGTGGTCCAGTTGCCTCGGAAGTTACAATAATTGTCTTATTTGTTTCGCAGCGACCAACATTGAAGCTATAACAGCCCTGTGAACAGACCAGATTCCGGTCACAAAAACGAAACAACTAGAATCCTTCGGTGTTTTGTTTTTATTTGCATCCAATAAAACAACCGATAACTGAAAGCAAGATAGAAACAGTATCAGCTCGTTTTCGCTGACTAATTCGACCAACGCAGCGATCGTCTTAGCAACTAAACTAATTAATTTGGCAATTCGCACAAGCATTTCAGTCTAACAAGTGTACAAACTTTGACTTTTGCAATAATTTATTTTATGTTTATTTGAGCTATGTATGTGCTTTACCATTTCCGTTTGGTTTGAAAGCAGCGAAATGCCAATCTTCATGCTTTTGGAACTAGAATAAGGCTCATTGCCAATTTTCTAATTACCAAGTTCATATTTAGCATCATATTCTTCCGATTTTAAACAATCATTAAAAATGCGGCACGATTTTCCACCTATATATTAATTATTCATAATAATACAGATTTTTAATTGGCAATGGCGCCGCATTGAGCATGATTCTGCCGTGCAGACGTTGCAGAAAATATAGCAACCCGCAAAATTGACAGACTCGGCAAAAAATCCTCTCTTCTTATTTTTGAAATTGAAAACATGGACATTGACATTGGGTCATGCTAAACTCAACTACCGTGGATCATTCGAGTTGAAAATGATAAAATTTTGATTATTGATACGGAATTTTTTGTCATTTCAATTTCGGCGTTCACGAAATCAATAAACGCTTGTTTTACCAAATGACTTCCAACTATCGCAGGCATAATATTTCACTCACTATCAATAATGCCGCATGCAATACTGACAATTTAAGTACCCACAAAAATTTAAGCAAAATTACCGTCCCCTGCTAATGAGCAGTCTACTCTTCTGCCTTGTAAGTTGTGACAAGCAATCTTTTGGTTTTTGATGACGTGCCAAGCGCCTCCGATTATAGCAATAATGACCTGCCTTTAAACTCGGTCAACGTAAACCAAGAAAACCTTTTGGACTTTAATTTGGCCTTTAAAAAAACTATTGACAAAAGCAATTTTAAATCAAATTGAGCGATTTTTGGGTGAGGATAAAAGGGATACGTTTAAACATAAAAGTTTGCGACCTATAAAAGTCTTTTCGCTAACAAAGTTTAATAGCACGGCAGTTGCTCACGTTCATTGTTTGTCTCCTTAGCAAAAGAACTTTTTCAAAGGTGAAATTAATTTGTTATTTAAATCAGACATTATTGTTGCCTATTATTTTCAATTGCCAGCACCATTCATATTGTTATTAATATTAAGCAGCATTATGAAGTTTTTCGCGGGGAAGGTAATTATCATCATCATTATTATTATCTCTTTTTATCTCTTTGACCGGCAGGAAAACGTCAGAGAAATTGAACTTAGTTTGACCGATGCGCGATCACCCCAGGATACCTTTGGAGACATTAAATTATTGCTGTGGGGTTAGATTTTTTTTATATAGCTTTATTTAGAAATATGACTAAAATTTAGAGCTACTTTTAAAGACCGCTAAGCAGAGGAAAGGGCTGTACAGTGTCTTTTTTGAAGAAACACACCAAACGACGCGAGTAGGTTTTGAACAGCGACGATATCGATCACGTTCGCCATCAATACGGCGCTCTTACTCGGCCACGATGTTAACTAAAGCTATTAAAATAAATCTATATACGTAATTTCTAAAATATATTATAAAGCTCTAGAAATATTAGGTCACAGAGCGTTACCTTTTTCCTCCTGCTTATGATTTTGAAACTTTTTCATTGCACCAGTTTAGTTTGACCGTGGTTTGCTTTGTTTAAAAAGACACCCCAGATAGAAATAAACAAATAAACGAGAAAGGTGCAGTCGAAACCGCCATTATCCCACCCATCCGATTGTTCAAATATAAAAAAGTGTCTTTCGGACGCCGAAACAACAGAAATAGTTTTCTATGTTTTATTGACAAGATTTAGATTTCCACTTCGCTTTTCTCGATGATCTCTAATTGCCGTACATTACTCGAAGAGCGCGAGCGCCACCTAGAGATTTAAATGTCGCGCTTATAGACAGAGTCACTCTTTTCATAAAAACAAATAAAAAAACGTATATTCTAAATACTTTCTACCTGGGGTCTTGTAATGAACTAATACAGTGTTCAGCCCATCTCTAGCAAAAATTAATTCAATTAGCATTTATTTTATTGTAAACGTTCGACTTATTAATCTTTGTCGTTTAAAAATATGATAAAGATCTCGACATTTCATTCATGTCCGCTTAATCAAAGGCTCTGTCAAGAAAAGGAAAGAAAGCATACCACCTAATAGTCAAAAGACGCAAATTCAAGTTTCTTAAACTTTAAAAATAAACTTGGCGATATACCAATGTCGTCATATCCCGTGCGCGGTGTCGAAACAGCGGTTTGTTCACGCAAGCCACCCAGGGTGGAGGCGCACTTCAGAAAAAAGTAAACAATTCACGGATTGCATTGTTTACTTTTTTCTGAATTTGTTTACTTTTTACTCACGGCATTTTACTATCTTTTTTACAACCTTTCGCAGGTTCAAACGCATTATGCAACCTTTCATTGAGAACTGCTACCAGTCCATTTAGTTCTTAGACCAGTGATCCCAACTTTTTTCAATGCATTCTCCCCTTCGCTAACTTGCAACTTTTCATTCCTCGTGTCGACAAATCAAATAACCATTTCGAATGGAACTATCGATGTTAAGTAATTATTTTTATGAAAGTCAAGAAAGACGAAAAAAGGTCATCGATTGGATTTTCTGCCAAACGTAAGAGGAAGACCTTTTTTGGTCTTCATGGATCTTCTTTACTGAAAAAATAACTATTGCAAGGTCAAATCAAGGCCTGTTGTTGGAAAGATTGTTGCATAATAAATTCTTTGAGTATGAATTCCTCTCATGAGGTGATAAATTTTCCCCTCGGAAGGAATTCCTTTCCGCTTAGGAGCTACTCTCTCAGATATTTTGTCATAAAAAGACCAATTTTAAGGTTTACACTGACCTATCCCTACTATGCCTCGCCATGCGTAGCAAAAAACTTTCTCGTCTGCACGACAACTAATCACCCGCTGCAAACTGCGAGAACACTTTGGATCAGTTTCTGGCTGACTTATGCCGTTATCAGGTCGTGACAATATTTTCTCCAATTGTTTCTTTAAACAAGTGGTTTGAAATAAAGAATTTAAATATAACTAGCAAAAATCTCATTATAAGCTTAGAAAATAAAATTTTTTGTAAAGTTTTTTTTAAATTACAGTCTCAAAATGAAAGATTTTTTAACGGTTTTTTTAAAAATTACAGTCTCGAAACGAAAGAAACCGACCTAACATACACAATGCTAACACATTCATTTTTTGAAGCACCATCTAGCCGCACATACGACCAGCTTGGGGGGAGTCAATTTTTTAACTATGAAGGACGCTACACTTTTGAAGTTTTTTTCCACCTCTCACCCAACGAAGTGATAATTCGGGCAAAAACTGAGAGATGTAGAAGACGACTATTATACTCAAACATTGTTGCATTGGTTGAATAGAAGAAACTGTTTGCTTATAGCGTGCTTGTCTCGGCCGTAAATGATCTTGCTTTGATCTCCTGGCTGCCAAATCTTGAATTTTTCAACTTTTAACTGCTACTGATTCAAAATTTTTGTTATTGAATTTTGTAAATTTCTTGCTATTGTAGTTTGAAGCGGCAGCTTAGGTATCTCAGTTATAGCCCAGTTTCAGTATTACATAAATTAACCGAAAAACCTTCGCTGAGACGTAGTTGCATAGGTTATTATAAAAGATTATTCACACTACAAGTATCGCAAAGTTAGCACAGTTAAATCAGCTTGGGGGTTGAATCCCTTGTCTTCCCCACTTCGTACGGGTATAAAACTTGTGATCAAACAGCCATTAAAAAGAAGAAAGAAAATTATAAGAGTATGAAAAACAGCAGCAACCTTAGAAGGATCTTAAAAACGACCTTAAAATAAAGAAAATGCAGCCCATATTTACCGCATTAAGTATACTGCAAATAAAACAGCTGGAAAATTCAAAAAAACTATAAAACGCAGTTTTACAGTACATAAAAAATCTTTAAATAAACGTCAATAAATTTTTGTTTTTTCAATTAAAAAATTTTTTAAAAGTAATTACACTACATCATGTAACATGCAACAAATATTGTCACAATAAATTTTTTAACAGGTAGAAAGTATTGATTAAAGTCATACTTGCTAATTAAAAGAATTACTGTTAAAAATCGTAAAAGAACTTATATTGACTAATAACTGTTTTCAAGAAGACATGGTTGCCCTAATTACTATTGATCGTTTCGTACGCTACAAAATGAAAATGAATAAGGTTTTAACACGACTTTCTTGATAATGCGTGCTTGTTAATGTGTGCTGATAATGATAATGAGTGCTTGATAATATTTTAGAAAATGAGCTGCATTTGGGTGTTGGGTATTTCGTTTTGAAGTGGTTTTCTATAATTTTTAAAAGATTATTTCACATCTCAATTATCCTACAGGAAAGCTAATTTATATTCAGGCTGTATCCTACCAAGTCTATTTGCCTTCCTGAAAAGTCAAAGTCACGAATTAGTCAAGTGCCTTGTCTGGGCGGATGTGAGAAAAAAATAATTGTGATTATTCACCCAGCTTAATTAAATCTTGGTGAAAATTATTTCGTTCAGAAAGTATAATTTTTGCCAGAAAAGATAATAATGCTTTATTTTGGAGTTGTCTGCTGCAGTTTGTTGCTCATTGTCGAGGCAAAATACAATAATAATTGCTACTGTTTTAAACTTCTGAGACATAATTTTATGACCCACCAATGAGAAAATTAAATAATCACGAAGGACCAAGCATAACGTGCTTCTAGAAAATTACGATTCCAATTACGATCAATCTGAAGTTAAAGTTGTTAAACATTTCATAAACAAATAGTAATTTAGTATAGAATTATAACAAAATTTACGCATAAATAAATCTGTTTTATTTTTTAAAAGAGAAATCGATCCATTCGCACTATATATGCATTCCAAAATCTTTATTGACGACAAAGCAAATTTTGGTGGAGGCCAGCAAAAATTCTGGATGAAATAAAAAAATTTTTTTAAATACCGATACTTCAATTTTCAATTGATTGTGTTGGACTATTAATTAATCTATGAACTGCTTTTCTATTAAATTTTAGGTATTCGTTAAGAAGTTCGACATCTAAAAGTTTCAACGTCGCTTATTGTACTTTTTGGGTTTTTTCGCATACTGCTAAGATTTGAAGACATGACATACGCTAATTGATTTCAAGACGTGACATTTTTGATAGTTTTATTATTTGATGTGATTTTAATGATTTTCGCAATTTTATTAAGAATTAGATTCAATCTTTCGGCTTTGTTGCAATTTCAAGTGCTGAAAAGTAAGAGTCCGAAACTCCTTAATCTTTTTGTTTTGCAGCTTTTTCTTCCATCTATTCCGAAAAAAATTTTTAAGTTGAACCGGGGCAACCTTGACACGCTGATCTGATTACGAAAGAAATTTTCATTTCTACTGTTTCTTTCGGCAACAAAGAAGTCTGGTAACACTTTGAAAATTGCTTAGTCACACCTCAACATCCACACTCACATCAAGCTGATCCGATAGCGGAAAATAAAGTAATCCGATGCACAAACATTTCTTACAGCTTGTTTTTTCCAGTTTGTAAAGAAGTCGTACAGATAAAGAAGGCAAAGTTCAGAGAAGACCCAGCGTATCAAGATAAATTCTGTAGTTTGAATTTAGATGCAGCTGTCACCTGAGAGGGCGGAGATGAATTTTGAAACTTTAACTGCTGTTGTTAATCAAACAGTAACTTTGAAATTTAGTGCAGGCGCCTTGTTAAGAAAGTAGCAAATCTTTTTTATTTTTAGTTTCCTCGCGTTCTCCGCGCAGTTTTAAGGTTTCAAAGTTGGGTTTCCCTCGTTTGATTTACCTTGATTACAGCATGTTATTAATCTAAAGGTTTCCGGATCTTTTCAATGTTTCCATTTAGGAGAATGATACGAATATTTTAAGTCGGCCCGCAGCCTAAAAGTTTTTAAAAAATGTTCAAAAAAAATGTAAAGTGCTTGATGGGGATGTATGGCGTTATTAAAAAATGCATTTTATATTTAAGTAAATCAACTGTGTTTAAAGAACAATTCAAAGTTAACTTAAAGCTAAAAGTTTTTGAATATCGAGTTAAAATAAATTTAGATTTCGACTGCAAAAGTGATAACGCTATGTATAGGATAAAATGGTCAAAAGATTTATTTTCGGTGTAAGATCTTAAAATGGGTTAGATGATAGGATACAAGAGTTTGCTTAAAAGTTTGAGACTTTGATATATCAACAAAGACCCATCACATAATGACATAAAAACAAGCAAGCAACATGGCCAATCTAGCAAAAGCTCTTCCTTGGTTGCAGAGAAAACAGTAGATGATTTGCGCACTCCAGTGCTAAAAATTTTTACTAAATACGTGAGCAAAAATTAGCAACGAATTCAACAGCGAGAGCACAGCTTATCAAATACTTTGACAAATGTTCTTTTAAACATTCTTTACTTTTGGAAGAAAAAAAGCAAAAAACTCTTTTTAAACTTGCTGACCATACTTTGTGCGTTCCAGCTTTCTTCTACTTCGATTCAGCGGATTTTTAGCATTAGTTGTTTGATGATGTGAACACGGAGCGGGGCTCTCTTCCAACACATTAAAAATATTTGTTTATTAAAGTGCACTCTCTAGATTTTTAGAAAAATAAATGTTATTGCGTTATTTTTTATCCAAAAAATGTGGTCTGGTTTTGGTCTTAATCTCAAAAAAATTATCCGGTCTTTCTCGAAGCATGTGGTCTCAGTTACTGTACATCACTGGTGGTTACACAGTTTGCTTTAAAAATTAAGTGGAGAAAATTTGATTTTTTTCGATCCATTTTCAAGTAGTTTTTTTTTGAGGTACTTTCGGATGCTGCTTTTAGTTATTTTCAAAATCAATGCTTTTGAAATTATTTTTTCATTCCTGATTAGTTCTCATCTAATTAGTTCTTTAATAACAATGTTGGTATTTTCGATGTTTATTGCTTTTCTTTAAAATTGGGTTTAAAAATTTTTGGTTAGAATTCAAAATTTCCAAAAAAAGTTAGTTCAACGAATTCTCATCTTTTCCCTCCAAGCCTTTTCCGATGACATTCAGTCAAAGAATAGTTCGGCCATGTTCCTATGAATAATTTGCGACTGATTTTTTTTATACTTAAAAGTTTCAGTAAAAAGGTAATGAAATCGCTACATGAAAAACAAAATAAAACGCCTGCATTCAAGTTTTTTAACCATGTCAAAAAATCTTTATTTTTTGTACTTTTTTGTAATAGCCCGAAGATCTTAATATTTTTTTCAAACCTCCATTTTTGGCTATTTTTCAAGTAATGAATTTTAAGAAAAATAAATTTATTTCTAAATTCAATCTTGTTTAAATGATAAAACGATCTTTTTTTGACAAATTTTGACAATTGAGACTAGATACTTGTCATTCTTTAATGCAGAAACACCACTACGTAGTAAATGACGTGTAATGGCACTCAAAAACCACTAATGCGCAACGCACATATAGACAGACCCTGGATTGTAAACGTCTTATAAATATCATAAATTTTTATCGATTTTTGATAACATTTTGTCTGAAACAAAATTCAATGTTATATATTCGGGTTCCGACTTTTTCCCGTAGCACTAATCAGTCAGACGAGTGATTTGTTAAGAAATGCGTGATTTCTTAGTATTAAAATCTTTATGTTAAATTTTTCTTAACGAGCAGACAGTTTTTGTTCCAAACGATGCGGCTGCCGTCCAATCATATTTGGAATTGCTATTTGTTTTTGCCTATTAAGAATGTCTTACACTAAATACGGTTTGTGACGACATCGGACTTTGAATGCGATTCAATTTGTTCAAAAGTCGACAAAGATTATTTGCAAGCAAAATTTCGATCGATCAATTCGCAATTAGTAACATAAGCTGAATGGTCTAATAAAGAGCCTTCGCCACAACATGAAACTTCAAACCGTGTCTGCGAAAAAGTGCGGAGTATCAATCTCGACTTTCAAAAAATTGCTACAAAAATAGACTCGAGCTTTTTAAACGAAGTTTTTCGTGTCGATAAATTTTAAAACGAAGCTATTTTTCGGTGAATAAAGCGAAGTTTTAAAGCTACGTTTGTGCGTTGAATTTTTCGTTCGTTAAATTCAAGTAAATTTAACTAAAAATTCAATTATAAACTTAATTCTTTCAAAAAAAGTTCACCAATGTTAAATTTCTAATTTTCTGTGTGTGTAATAAATGCAAATATGAATTAATTTTGTTCGTTCAGTTAATAAATTGTATTTGAATGCGATTTTCAATTAACATTTTCAATGGCAACATTTAAAACAGTTTTACTCGTTAAATTGCATTTGTGATTTTAAAGAAAACGTTTTTGACATCTTGTTAATATTTTTGATACAATTTCTAAAATAACTTTGAATGGGCTATATGCTGCAGATATTTACCTATGCATTCTTGAACGTTGCTATTTGATTAAAGATTGCTAAAAACAGCCTCAATTTAAACAATAACAAGTTACATTAGTGTCAAATCAAAAGTTTATCGAAAACTGATTTTGATTAACGACGTTAATAAAATACATAATCTTTGCCAAACTATTTTCATGAAAAAGAAAGGTTACTGTATTTGGGTAAGAATCTTTGAGAGTTTTATGTTTAAAAAAGGCAAATTAATTTTATCTTAAATTAATAAAAAATGCGCAAATTATGGCTCAGAGAGAAAGTTTTAGTGGTCTTCAGATGTCTACAGACCATAAATAGGCACACAAAAATGGGTCACACTTTTTTTGAAAACGCAGCGTGGTTTTTGAAATAGTTTATAGAAAAAAAAGAAGTTTAGACTTCCGATTTAAAATGATAGCCTTTTTTATAGATATCAATTATGTTAAAAAAATTATTGACAAAAATAGAATCTTTAAGTATAGCGTCGGTTTATACATGACTTTTTTTTGGTGAAGTTTCGGCAAAGAGGCCACTTTTTATACCAACACATAACAACAAATGGCATGGTGAAAATCGATAACATTCTTTTTTAAAAGATACGTTTAGTCATCAAACTTCAGAGTAAAATTAATATCTAACACATGTTTTAATAAAAATTTATCGAATATTAAAAGTATAAAAGCATTTTATGAGATGACCAAGAACGCGGTTAAGACAAGGCAAAAAATATACTAATAACCCAGCGATAAGTAAAACAACTGCTGCAGATTTTTTGATCAATGTTGTCGGCGTTTTTCATGTTTGCAGAATTTTGCAAAACTTCTTTAGTTTTGTTGCATTTTTTGGCTGTGTAACGTAAAAACCAAGTACACTCTATGTGATTACGAGCATTGATTCACGAAAGATAAGTTTTGCTATTGGAATAGACCCCATACCATTAACATAAAAGCTATTATTCATAATTTTTATTGTTTCCGCTAAAGTAGGGCTTCTTAAACTTTTTTTATTCACAACCCCATTTATTTTTGTGGATTTTTTCGCAATTCCAGATAAACATTAATTAAAGATATGTAAATATTTTGTGATGATTTGTTGATTAGGTAGCAATATACATACATATAAAAAAATATAATTATAAAGTTAGTTCAGAAACATATGAAAACGTAAAATTAAAAGTTGCAGAAAAAGTTGTAAAATTGTATTTATTATACTTACAAAAAGTACAGTGGTTAACTGGTTTACCATACAAAAATTAAAGGGGTAAATCTTTTGTTAATGAGACAGATATGCTTGTTTTTTACTGCATAACAAATTAAATTTTGATGCAGTATTTGATACTGTTGGACGTAAAATCTCTTCAACATTTTTTAGCAGTGAACGATATTGGAATTTAATATGTATTAAAGCTGAAAAAGTAATTTTACATAAATTTCAGTTATGTAATTTCATATAAGAAGTAATTACAGCTAACCTCCTTTAATCAAAATGGTAATTGTTCTTGACATTATAGATCAAAACCAAGATTGGTAACATGAGTTCGAAATTTTTCAGCGCCACATTTAAGACCTAACCCCGCAAATTTCCGCGTTTAGGACTGAATGTGTTAAATCACCGAATCAATATAAAAACTACAGTAGACCTCGGTTAATGCGGATTCGGTTTATGCGGAATTTCGCTTAACTCGGATAAAACTGAAAGTACAAATGATTTCCTATGTACTGTAATTCTGTACTGTAATTCTTAATAAAAAGTTTCGGGTTATCCGGACTTCGCCTAATTTGGACGATTTTGTCTGTCAAATCGAATCGGATTAACCGAGGTCTACTACATATTATTTTTGCGATGTCCACTCTCGCGTAGCGATGGAACAGAGACAACTGACTACACTGGCACAAATGTCAAATTTACAACCACGTGTTAGTGTGCGCACACATTCAAGCATTTGTTTAAATACACATCTAGATTTTATACATTCATGTATTTAAATATTTTACATTAAAATCTCGCGGCCCGAAGATTTTGCTAAGCAACCCCATTTGGGGTCTCGACCCATAGTTTAAGAAGCCCTGCGCCAAATGTTCATTTGTGTAAAGAGACACAGCATCAAAAGTTGTATGTTATTTTTTTTATCAGCTTCTGATTTTTTTATTATTTTGAATTTTTATTTTTTGGTGGAAAAGGCACTCTCAACAAACGTTAATTTTTACGTATTAGAAAGAAAATTTTTGCTTAGAACTTATTGAAGAGCAAAAAAGTGTTCACCAGTAAAATTTAGCCTCGGGTAATGTTTAAAAACCGAAATCCCGGTTTCGAAAATTCCCAGAACTTAGTGCCTTTTTGCATTTTTCGTTTCCCGGTTTTAGCAAAAAAATTCCCGGATTTTTTTATGACAAATAATCAGGGCTACCGTTTCGTCCTTATTTTTAAGATTTGTGCTTATTTTTAAGAGCATGTCTAAAAAAATTTTAGTGTTTTTATTTCTAAAAAACGTAGTTATTTTAGAATCAAGTTTTTATTTGTGCTTATTTTTTACTAAATTTTGTTTTAGTTTTCCACAAAATTTCTAGAAAACGCGCTTATTGCTTGGTTTTCTTTCTATATCCGAAAAAAGAGGCTGTTGTTTGGTTAAAAAATCAAGTAAAAACTTTTTTTTCAGAGATTAATACTGTTTAGGGACAAAAATCAAGAAATCCAAGACCTGAAATGGAGAACCTTATTGCAATAACAGGCCAATTGCAGAGATTAAAAGTTGGTGCCGGCCGCACGAAAGTTTGGGAAGTACTATAATTTTTCATCCAGAAAAGATAGTGATCTCTAAAAAAAAAATCTTTGGTTCAGATCAGTCTCATATTTTTCTTATTTCGTCTCAAAGCCGCGATGCTCTTTGTCCAGCAAAAAAAAAGGTCATCACGCAAAAGTTTGATGGTCATGCAAAGGCCGCACTTTTTGGCCTCGAAGGCCGCAGGTTCCCACCCTTGTCCAAGACAGATTCAAAGTAAAAACCTTTTTTGGAGAAATCCGAGACTGATTCAAGTTTAAATGTTGGGGTCGCCAAATTTTAGCTCTCTATTTCCGCTTAACATTTGGGTCGCCACGAAAAAAGGTTGAGAAGAACTGCTTTAATTAAATGCACGAATCATTCAAAAGCAAGCAAAGATCAAAAGAAGGTCTTTAGTGCAAAGTGGCAAAACAATTGACATTTTTCGGTTTTTTTCATTTCGTTAGTCGTGCTTATGTTTTGGTCAGTTCGAATGGTGACCCTGTAAATAATATATATTTATGTAAAGACTTGATTTAAATTCTTCATAGAGTCAAACAGTGATATTAATGAAAAATTTCAAATTTAAGTTGGCAAACTTGATGCATCACTGTCAGCATATTGTTGCGTCAGTTGTTTTTCCAAATTCGACTTGGAATGTAAAAATCATTGTCCTAGTTATGTTAAGCCCTAAGACGACGTAATAATTATTATTTTTAACTTTTTTACTATTAAAATTTGTTTAAAATTAATAAATCAAGCTTAAAACGGCTTAAAATGTTACAGCAGACAGTGTCACTGTTTTTTTTTTTTTTTGAAAACTTTTTATTATAAAATACGCAAAATACAATTTCCTATATGCGGTTCAAAATATATACGTACAAACAGGACGAAATGATTGGTTTTTAAAATACCTAGTAGAGAAAGATATAAAATACTTTTGATAAAGCAGGAACACATTATATTACAAAAACAATATAGGATCGGTTATTTATTTGTTATATTTTGAAAAATCAGAATTGGCTTTTTTTAAAAAAAGATTTAAATTTGGTTTTGATTTTATGTAGTTCTTCGTTTAGTAGGAAAGGAGTGATAGAGGAGGTTAAAGAGGAGGATGTATCGCGTAACTAGAAGGTTGAAAGTCGAATTAAGGAAGCCATTTTGGACAGAATTAAATTGTTATTTCCTTTGAGGTGCAGTAAGCATGAAGATTATAATAACATTTATTATATTTGTACAATGTATTGTTAGCATGTCCTATAACCAAGGTCACCATGCGAACTGACCGAAAAATAAGCACGACTAACGAAATGAAAAAAACCGAAAAATGTCAATTGTTTTGCCATTTTGCACTAAAGACCTTTTTTGGTCTTTGCTTGCTTTTGAATGATTCGTGCATTTAATTAAAGCAGTTTATTTCAACCTTTTTTGTGGCGACCCAAATGTTAAGCGGAAATAGAGAGCTAAAATTTGGCGACCCCAACATTTAAACTTGAATCAGTCTCGGATTTCTCCAAAAAAGGTCTTCACTTTGAATCTGTCTTGAATTTCTTAATTTTTGTCCCTAAAAAGTATTGATCTCTGAAAAAAAGGTTTTCACTTAATTTTTAACCAAAAAAAGACCTTTTTTCTTTGAACATAGAGTGAAAACCTTGTAATAAGCGCGTTTTCTAGAAATTTTGTGAAAAACTAAAACAAAATTTTCAAAAACTGAACATAAATAAGCACGTTTCTTCGAAATAAAAACTTTAAAATTTTCTACGACAATGTTCTTAAAAATAAACACAAATCTTAGCAATAAGGACAAAACGGTAACCCTGCATATAACGTATATCGCTTTCTAGTGCTTTTTTTTCGTCAGCTTTAAATGTGTTTTTGCACTTTGATTTAATTGTGCTGTTGCGGGTGAGAAATAAAAAAAAGATACATACATACAAGTAGTTCAGAAAAGTTATAAAAAAGTGTGTTTTTCAAAAGAGATGTAACTTTTTAGGATTGCAAAAAGAAAAGGTTCTAAAAAAATTAGATAATTAGTAGGTGGACAGTCAAAGAATAAATGATGAGGATCATTGAGGAAAGAAAAATATAAGTTACGAAAAAAATCATTTGGGATTTTGGGAATACAGTTAGGCTTCTGCAAGAAACAAACCCAGGCATAACCTTTGTAGCCTATCCTGAAGGGTATTTCTTTCTCAAAATTAGAGAAGAAAGAAGGTTGAGATTCAAAGAGAGTTAATCGAAGCCTTGTATAGGGATTAATTTGATTGTTACCATATATTCTCTGTTTATTGATTGTTTGCGAGAGGATTTGGGTCGGCCTTAGGACCTTATTAATGCTGTTTAGGACTGTATAAATAGCTTAAAAAAATTTTAACTTTGATGGTACCTAAACTCGGTACATGTCAAGACTAAATTGTATGTTTATGCCTGTACGGTTAAATTTTGTTTAGGTTATTGTAAGTCCTAAGCAATTATTGGTCTACACAGCACCAACGAGGCCCTAAAGGCCGAAACAGTGACACCGTCTGGTTAATAAACAAGTATATATGCATTTTTGCCTTGCTAATTTTAAAAGTTTTGCTCTTTGTTTTTTATGTGTAAAATTTTTGTTTTTTTTCGCGATCCCCGCGGATCCAGTCAGTGTTTCCTCAGTTATAAAATTTTTTTTCAATATCGGAAAATCGGAAACCATTGTTCCGGAGTTTTATTTAACTGACTTTCTACCCCGGAAATGCTTTTGATTTTTGCCTCAAAAAATTGAACGCCCCTGATGCAAGTCCTTTATTTTGGTCTTTACTTTCTATAAAACGCTTTACTTTACTTTTGGTTTTCACTAAGTTTTAGTATTTTCTCCAGTTTATATATGTTGAGACTGCCTTTTTAACAAAAAAGTGTTTTTTTAAATTTTGATCCTTTGCTAAATTAACTCGTATTATTATTTTTTGTTAGGCTCTTTTGAAAAAAAGTTTGGTGACCCATTGTCTGAATCAATATTTTGCAAATTTTATTAAATGTAATTTTGGTCGAGATTATATAATTGCAAAGATAAGTCTAAAAAATGCTTCTACCTGGTGAATTTCCAAGGTTCCTATCTGCCTCCTTGTGTCTCCGCGTGATAGAAATATTGCCAGAAGGGGGGAAATTTTCCCTCCTGCCTATCGCTTCGCCCTGAAAGTATTTACAACATGTACTCTACTACAGGCCATATCAGCCAGCAAGCTCGAGTTAAAACTGAAGGCGAAGATTTACAAGAATTTTGTAAATATAAATAGTTGTTGCTAGTACAGGCTAACTAAAACACGTGTACAATAATTAAAACTTGACTTTGAGGAGTTGATATGTGGTCGTAATTGCGTTGTTATGGTAACAATTACAGTATAATTACGTCATACAAAATCTTTTAAAAATAGTTAAAACTCTATTTTAACTAAAAATATCTATAAAAATAGCAAAAAATTGCTGCAAGCGTCGGCTGACAAAACTATTTGATAAAAATTAATAAATTGTCAAAGAATACTTGCTTGTGCTATCTTCCAACATAACCCCGAAGGTGATGGCATTGTATTATTGGGTTTTTTCATAAAGCAGGACCTCTCATCAAGAGTCCTATTATACCTGCTGATTCACTGCACATTCACAACATTTTTTTTGAGCAGCCAATTAATTAATTAATTTTGAGCAGCCAACTCAAAATATAGTTTAAGATTATTGAATCAATTTGTTGTGAGTTTTTACATTTTTTGTCGCGCTTTTTGGAAAGATTTCGGAGAGTAAAGACGGCAATAGTTTTGAACAGAATGTTTGCTAATTTTGGAAGATAAGTCTTTTCCATGTTAAAATCATAAAAATTCGAAATTGTTTTTAAAATTTTGCACAAACAATTTCTACCGGAATGATCCACTACGTCATGGAATATAACATAACTATATATAAGCAGAGATGGGCATTTTTTCATACTTTAAGAAAGGGTAGCGCAACTTGCGCAATTCGTTTTTTAGATTATGTAAAGCGCAAAGCAATACGCGCAATGTATTTTGGAATCATTTCAAGCGCAGCGCAACTTGCACAATGTGATTTTGAAATCATGTAAAGCGCAGCGCAACAAGCGCAATGTGATTTCGAAATTCATGTAAAGCACAATGTAGACCATTTTATAACTATATTAAATGCGGCGCAACGTGATTTTAAATCAATTAAAACGCAATATACATTTTAAATCATAAATGCAGCCCAATCGGTTTTCCAATCGCCCTCATTGAAAAACAACCAAAGTAGATTGCGATTTTGCAAAGTAAGACTGTACAAAGCGCAGCGCAACAAAGCGCAATTGAATTGTTAAATCTTTTATGCGCAGCGCAATAAAGCACAAGTGGTCTTTTAAAGCGCAATTTCTCGGTGCGCAGCGCAATAAAACACAATTTAAGATATTCTAGCCAAAAGCGCAACAATTTTTAGAAAAATACGAAAGCTCAATGCAATTTCCGCATTTTGCGCTTTGCTTACCTCTGTATATAACCCACTTAAGGCCCGTTTCCACTACGAGCGTGGAAAAGATTATTCTTTGTTTGTTTTATTGATTTTTTTGCTTTGCTTAGCGCTTGCTTTGATTTTAAGCGCGGAAAGATCAATAAAAGAAAGAAAGAATGCTCTTTTCCACGCGCGTAGTGGAAACGGGCCTTTATACGGAATCTCCAGGTATATGTAAGCCACCCCAATTTAAATCTGCCGTAAAACCATCTACTTTTCATAGTAGAAGTGGCTATCATCTAAATTTTTATTTTTGCTTTAAGCAGTAAAATATCCAGCTTTGTGTACAAGTACAAGTATTGAATCTTCTGAAACAGAGGCTTGCATTTCCGGAAAACAATCCAATAATCGCACATTTGTTTAGTTAATGTAAAAGAGCATTTTTGGCAATGGTGACCAGGTTCAATTTCAAATAGATCATTTACAGCATCACTGTTCAAATTTAAAAGTAACTTTGATTTAGAAATATTGACTTTTTTAAAAATTTGTTGTACTGTGATAAAATATGTTCCCCCAGATCCTTGCCTAAGTTTGCTAAACTGTTTTTCCAATGGATCGGTCGAAAAAATATCTAGCATAACGTATTCAAAAGACTCCTTCTGAAGCAAGTATTTTCTTATCACCACCGGGCCACTGCAAGTTTGAGATAAACGGGAAACAGTATCTTCTGTCAAGCTTTTAATTCTTTCCCTCGAGAACTGTGCATATTTTGAATCATAAAATTAAGTTCTTAAGTTTCTGAATAATAATATTATTGGAGGAAGTAATCACGGTTCTCAAATTGTCTCATGTTTGGGGAGCTGTAAACTTTAAATGTACATTTACTATTTTTCAAAACTCTATTGTTGCATTTAAAAAATAAATCCAGTAATGGCTTTAGTACGGTGCAAACGGAGCGGCTGCACCACCACCCCCCCTAAAAAACGTGAAAAAGTGCCTCCCTTAAGCAAAATATTGCTCTATTTCTTCACAGTAGCACCATGATGGTGGCTCCTCGTCTGCACCTTAACTCTAGGACAAAAATAGGGATAATGTACTCGATTACAAGTAATGACTTTTTCTTTTTCTTTTAGAGATCACTATATTTTTGGACGAAAATGGAGATTTTGGACATAAATTGAAAGTGATGACTTTTTTTTAGAAATCATTATATTTTGGGACCAAATAAACTTGAAAAGTGGCCTCTATTTTTCTTGCACCGGGCCCCTCTTTTGTAAGGTCATCACTGAATAAATTGTGCCTTTTGCAGATTTAAATTCCGGATGCGGCTTCAAAGCAGAAATAGTTTTATTGCAAAACACTCTCAAGCAAATTTCTACTTTTTTTCTTTTAGTAGATCTTGGACAAACTGCTTCAAAAGTCATCCGGGACTTTTTCACAAGTTCTCTACTCTCAAAACAATAAATTTTTTTAATGTCAGACTATTTTGCAACAAGTTTTTTATTATGAAAAACTCTAATTCCTGTGCGGCTTCAGTAATTCAGTTATTTCTTATGTTTTTAACAGATGTACAAAAGCGAATAGAAGAAATAAGTTATTTTTTGTTCGCTACGGACTTATAGTGTTAAATTTTTTGGAAAAAGATTGATTAACTTTGTTACCGTCCCACACGTCAGAGATAATAGCAATAACTTTTGCTCCAACATTTTTAAAATTTTTTAGAATATTATTTATTTTATCAAATAAAAATGTGCTCTCCTCTCTTTAACTGGCAATATTTTGCATAAAAATTTTTGCTTATTAAAAATGTAGAAGACCATGTAACTTAAAACCTGGTTGGCTAATCTGCTAGGATTGCCAATTGCTTGTCCAAAAACTTCACGTCCATAATACTGTAAAATAGACTTGACGTACACTTCACCCAATAGAAGAATGCAGGTTTACTGTTGATTAGTGAAATTTAAAAATACAATTGCTTAGAACAAAATATACTGTAACATCATCGTAATTTTCGGCAGATGGAATCAATCTATGTAAAGTTCAAATGCTGGGCAATTTAAAATCTTAAAAAAACCTATGGTGGGCAGTTTTTGAGAGAGCAAAATAACAGAAAGCACGCACAATTGTTGCATTTAAATACTTTCTTTCACCAACACTTTTAAAACCCATCGTAGCAGTTTGCTCATGTAAAATATTCCATTTTTGTGAAGAAGTAAAATTTTTTAAAAATCTTACTGCTTTTTCTACTTGTGAGTTGTGACCATCGTGTGATACGAATTATTCGCTTTTGTGATAACAAGGCAATAGTGCATTTATTCCTGAATGATATACTTCATAGGAAAAAGCTTGTTTAATTTTTAACATGAATTTAAAAATACCAATGTCTTCTGAAAGCTCTAGGGATTGCAAATAGATTTCTTCAGAAACTGTGCTAACAATCAAGGCGCATTGAAAATCATGTTGTGAAATGTCACTTTTAAACCTATTAAACTCCAAAATTTTGTCTTGATTATTTAATGCTTTGGTTTCGTAAGGATGTTGATTTGGATTTCTGCGGAAGTTTTCATTGTTAACCTGGCTGGTGGAGTTGGTGTTTGAAGCAAAGTAGGTTTTATACAAATAAATACAAACGGAGGATAACGTGGTCTCAGCTTGCCGTAGCATTGCACAGCCTCAAAACCTTTTGGTCAATGTCTTTCGCAAACAACTGTATTTTTCGAATCCGGCGTGTTGTCACGTGGTATTATTTTTAACCACTTTTCTCTTCTTTGTTTTTGTGAAGACGGAAAGTCTTTTTTTTCGAATCATTGTCATAATTACCATTGCAATTTGTAACATAGCACTTTCTATCCATTGTAGGTTTATGTAGGCAGCCTGTATACTTAATAACTATTAGAACACAAATAAAAAAGCTGGTTACTTCCAAAAAACTCAGGTAAAACGGTAAAAATTGGGCACCTTTAGTTATAAATAATTACGGAAACATAGCATTTGTCAAATATTTTTCAAACTGAAAAAGTAATTATTAACAGAAACCCAAATCTTATTTTTCAAGTAATAACAGCATGATGCAGTTTGGGCATGATTTAATTTAACTAGGAATATCAAAAACTACCTTTGTTTTTAAATAGCTTAAGTAAAAATTAACCGAAATCTATCAAACTAAATTGATTAAACCAGTGATAATTTTTTAGTAAATTAAAACACCCTTATTCATTAAATTGTTTTAAGTTTTTGCTTACAGTTTTGCTCACTTAAATGCTTACTAGTTCCACTTCCAGTCAGTATGCTATATAACAGGGGTGCCGAACCTTTTATTCGTCGCGGGCCAAATATTCGTTTGCAAGTTTACCTCGGGCCACAATCGCTGCAAAAAAGTGATGTTCTCATGCAAGTCAGTTCGAAAATTTTACGTTACGGCGCACTCAGACCAGATTTTTCTTGATTTCCGTCTCCAAAACAGGTGTTCTCTAAAAAAAAAGAAAAAAAGTCTTCACTCTGATTCAGGCTTTATTTTGTCGATTAAATGCCTGCTAACCGCAGGTCGGACATCCTCGTGGACTAGTGTTTTATAAAAAGTTTTGCGGTACACTTGGGAATCTCTCGCGGAACACAGGTTGAGAAAGTTTAGAGGCACTGCGATAATCCAAGATAATTGAGCATCTGTTTAAAAATTCCTTGGCGGGCGCCACCAAAAGGCTTACGGGTCACAGGTTGGGCACCCCTGCTTTATAAACTGGCAATAGATTGAATAAATTGCGATATCAATCACGTAGTGAAGATAAAAAAACGCACATTGTAAAAATCTGTTGTAAAACGCGAACTCCCGCTAAGATCCAAAGCGTTGGTTGAAAAGGTCAAAAAAGGCGCTGTGGTTTCTTCACAGTGTGTGTGGAGTGTGAAAGATAGTGAACAAATAAACGGTTTTAAACTTTAAGATTGAATATAGTTAGTTCGAAATTTTTATTATCGCACAAGCTAGCTTCAAAGTAAAAAACCTTCGGTCGTAAAAACCTTCGGCTCCAGTTTAAAGATATATGTGAACAATAAAATGGCCTGTTGTGGAGTACGCCATAATTTACAAAAAACAACCAAAATCCGGACTTTTACCCTAAAATACAAAAGTAAGGTTTTGTTAATTATTGTATTGTAAAAAACTATTTTAAGCAATTAAAAGATTATCATACGCTTCATCAACTAGAAATAAACCAGCAGAACCGTGTAGAACCAAAACTCTATTACAAATGGTCCTATAAGGTAGGTTTTTTTTGGTTGGCACTGTAAAATCTATTCTTTAAATGAGTCTCTTGAGTGTAAACAAAGGTTGCTCAACCGGGGTCCTCGGTCTATTCTCGGGAGACCACGAGCAGAGACCTTCTTTAAGCAGCTCAACCGTGTATTGCCGAATCAACCTTTGATTTTTGCTTAGTTTTTTGCAGAAAAAATTCAATTATAGCCAGACCTTGTTTGTCTTAACTCCAATCAGTTGGATTTTTCACTTACAGTCTTACAGACATTAATCAGTCAGCAACTGATTTCTTTAATATTTTACGCCTTAATCAAGAAACGCCGATCTCCGACTTCGACAGAACAATTTAGAAAGTGTGAACCAAATAAATGAAAAATCCTCAAATAAACCGGAATAAATACAAACCCCTACATTTTCATTTGATAATTAAAATTTATAACAAAGATTCACTTCATTTTAACTTTATATTTATCCTCCTGACTCTCAGGAAACCGGCGCTATATATAGAGACAAACAAATACCCCGACCTGCTTCCGGAGATGCCAAGATATTGCTGTCTGGTTGAACAGAAATATGACTGAAATTTAAAACAGCTTGCCAAGATCGCCAAGCAGAGGAAAGTACCGTAAAGTGTCTTCCCCAAAGACACAACAGAGTGGCGCGAGTAGGTTTTGAACTGCCGCTGTGTTGATCACGTTCGCCATCAATCACGGTGCTCTTAAACACTCGACCACATTACCGACAATTAACAAAATAAATCAATTATCAAAAGAGCAAATGAATTGACAAATTGAGATACATGAAAAACAAAAGTATTTTTTTTAATTGATGAGCAGGGGCCACGGGTGTTGAGGGTCTCTGGAAGGGGGTACAAATCATGAAAGGGTAAAAACCGCGGGTTTAGGATATTTTTCCGCAAACGATAGAAATTATAATTACAATAAATCACTTCCATGGAATTGATGATTGAAATTTCTATTTCAATAACAAAACGCATTTTTTGTAAATTAATGTTTATGACAGCAAGAGGTAAATGTTGTTGTTACGTTATTTATCGCTGCGTCATAAACCTTTGGTTTTTAAAATAGTTTTTACCTGGTTTTTACATAGCTTTATGGCCATCACATAAACTATGTTTTCATTTTTATTGTTCACTTTAACTTTAAATAAATCTTGATTTTATAAATTTTGATTAAAACATGCCCGAGATAATTTTCTAATGTTCGAAAAAACCTTTAATTTCAGTAATAAAATATTGCCTTTTATCTATATATCATTTATTGCAGGTGCATATCGCTTTAAATTACTTATTTTGTAGAAAAAATTTCATTATCTTCTGTCAGACTAGAAGTTCGCAAGTTGGCTGCTGCTGGTTTAAAACGTACGCTCCCGTTCAGGCTCCTTTAAAAAGTAAATAAAATTTTGTTCTGGGTTCACATCAAGTTTGTCGACACTTAGCTGTAAGGCGGAGTCGACTTGACCTTTGATTGATTTCGTCTCTATTCAAGGTCGAGAGCAAAACGAAATTAAAATTTAAAAAATCCAAGCTTTTCCAAAGATTTTTCCAGGAAACTTTCATAAATATATTAGTGTTGATTGATTTCGATGTGAAAAACTTCAGGTTATATTTACATTTACATCATTTGAGGTGTACAAAAAATTTGTGTAATGTTGAAATTTGATGTCTAAAAATCTTGTTTTATGAAAAAGGCTGTTTATGACTTGACTAAAAATTTTTTCTTGTGTTACTTCAATTACTGAAAAAGTTTCGCAAGAAAAAGCTTTTTATTTTTGTGGCTATCTCCATTTTTTTTTTTTATATCAGAAATTGCACCAACTTTAAAGTTTAAATGATTTACGTGTCCTTCTTACTTTTTTCAAAGTCAAACCTTTTCGATAATTCACATAAATAATTCCAAAAGCAATTTGTCTTCATCGCACCGGAAAAACGGTGATTAAAGTTGTTTATTTCCGTCTCAGCCTATAAAAAAAAGTTGATAATATTGCAAGACATCTGCATGGAAGTTTTATGCCGAGCACAGGTCAGAATGTGGTGACTCGCCTTATTAGCTAGTATCAGCTTAAAACAAACTCTATCAGGTCCTCATGATAATTAAACATTTCAATCACTGACTAGCATGTCAGAAGGCTGTTATTCTGTTTGAAAATAAGAAGGAAATACAGCAGTTAAGCCGTAAAAGAAAAGTCACAAATTAATAAAAATTTTAATCCGTTTGTCAAGTCGATTTTGCTAATTCTTTAAGAATATTTTAGAAAAGTGTAGTGCCTTTTTCTACTAACACTTCGTTTTTATAATATCAACTAAGATTTGCTATTTATCAATTGTGTACTTGTTTGTCAAATAATTGGAACAAATGCAGAACAAAATCACTTAAAATAGGGACGAACAAAGATTAAAAAACAACTTATAGTATAAAAAGGCTTTAAAATTTATTGTTTTAGAAAAGGTTAAAGGAAAAATTAAAAAATATGTAATGCTAAATTTAATGTTTGTGAGCTTTTAACTTTTAAAGATCCCCTACATTATTTTATTATTTTTACATTAAGCCTGCCAAAAGCAAAAATTACATTGTGAACTAAAAAAAACGATAGTTTTAAAGTCTTGTTGCTTTTATCTATCTTTATTTCGTATTTTTAAATATTTTCTAGCACATGCTTACAAACACAGTAAAATCCCATTGTCTGTACTAACGCGATCAAACATTTTTTGGATAATCATATATTTTTTATATTCGAAGAAACACACAAATGCTAAAAATTAAAAAGTATTTTGATTTTGATTTTTTTATTTTATAAACTCAAATACATGTAAAGGTAAGCACATAATACACAGAAGTACAGATTACCACAATGTATAGACACGAAAAAAAGCAAAATACTGTATAATGTATTTTAATAAGTTTGTATTTTTTTAGTGACAAAGCTTGTTTTAGAGTTGTAAGGGTTTGTTTTTAAAATTTATGTTATTTTACTTCGACAATTAGTTAACGCAGAATGGTTCAACTAGGGAGCGCATGGCGCTCGCGAGATCATTTTTGCAACTCGTAGAACAATATTAAACAATACGAATCCCATTCATTAGGGGCATGGCCATCTTCTTATAACAGCTTGATCAACAGATTTGGGAAATCGCCCAAATGTTCTTACTTCAGGATCGTTTTCTCATCAATAGTGAAAACTAAAAGATGCACACTTTCCTCTCAAAATGTATTTTTAATCTTCACTTGACGTTTAAGGTAAGGGTAATGCCAACTCTTTTTTAACTTCTATTTGGACAGTTTTAAAACAGCTGCGGCCCACGGGTCCAACAGTTTTGAAACATGGTCGCAGGAGTGAAGACTTTGGACCTGTAAAATGAAAATGTTTTCAACAAACTTGGCTCTACGTATGTTATATTTTAAAATTAAAAGAATGTGTTTTTAAAAATTTTCGTAATTATTTTAAGATTTTTAAAATGTTTTTATGTTGCTTTCAAGTGCATGTCATCTGAGACAGTCCTGTTCATCAACTTCCTGAAAGTCGACGTTGACAAACCGTGCATTGAGCCTACATCAAAAAGCTAAAATAAATTTTTTTGCTTAGCAGAAACAATAAAAGCATAACTGAATGCAAGATCAGAAATCAATAGCTTTAATAGCCTACTTTTAATAATTCAGTACAAAAAATTTGTGGCTTAGCGCCCACTGTTTAGGTGATAGTTGTGAAAAGTAATAAAAAACGGTAGGGGTTTATTTCTGAAACTGTTTCTACCTTATAAAGTTTTGAAACAGAAGTTGACAGTATGTAGCTAAAAAAGTGAGCTACCTTAAGCAGACACTGATGTGTTATTACCGAAACAAAATTTGATGCCATTAATTTTGAATAATTAACAGTGATATCATAACAATTTTAGCTCTTTGAAACAACAACAAGTATATTTTTGCTTTTAAGACATTATCATCAAATATATTGGTAAACAGACATAAACTACATTTTATATTCAAAAAATATTTAGCAGCGATTTTCTGGACGCGCTACTTTAACCCTTCAAGGGAAATAAGAATTTAATAGTAAAATAAAGTGACAATGCTTTAATAATGATGTCATAAATATCAAAAAAATTAGAATTATAGTGCCGTCACAATAGTGCTTGTGTTAGGTTACAATGACAATTAATTATGGTATACATATGCAGGGTTTTTTTTAAGGCGTTTTGAGGAACCGAAACGATCTCTCAAAATTGTCCAGCGGTCTCTCAAAATCTGCTTCTACAATAGTGTAAACAAAGCTAAGTACGCTCAGGAACAATAGGAAAAAATTTAGCGGTCTATCAAAATTGCTTAGAGGTTCCTCAAGCCAAGCCTTAGAAAAAACACTGTACATATGTACCACTATCGCTCAAAGGGTTAAAGTACTGACAGGCTTTAACGTTCAAAAAACAATGCTTAAGAAATTAATATAATGTCGACTATAAACCATCACAATATTACAAGCTTTATTTTTGATGCTCTCGGATTTATCTAATCATTTGTAAACCCAAAGCTGCAATATAATAATCTACAATCATAGACAAAGATACTAACTTCCAATCACTACTTTTTGTAGCCTACGTATTCAGTAGTACTTTGGAGTATTACTAAATAAAAAGATATCCGTACATGTATATATAAGTTATAAAATTATTTTTTCTTGTGTCTGAATAACAATCTCGCTAAATAGGCTTTTTATGCGAAAAATTGCCCCTAGTACTACATGGGCAGTGGTGGATATTGGATGAGGCGAATGAGGCAGTTGCCTCGGGCCCCCCTCAAAAATAGCACATATAGTTTCATTTCGCTGCAGATGTTTTTTATCAAGTCGGGACAAAAAGTGGGAAATACAAGATCGATTCTTTTTTTTTTAGAGAACACTGTGATTTGGGGAGCAAAATAGGGAAATCTGAGATGAAATCGAAGTAAAGACCTTTTTTTTGTTTTTTAGAGAACACCGTGATTTTGGGAGAAAATAGTGAAAGACGAGATCAAAACTCTCTCTCATTTTTAGAGAACATAAATTTTTGGAAATCGTTGTTTCGGGACCCTGAGTTTGAATATCCACCACTGTACATGGGTGCTAGTACTATAAGCACATGATGTAAAACATTGATATTTTTTAGTAGCTTATCTTTTTATAAGCTTTGTGGCAAGGCTAACGTAAAAAGAATCTTAAGTTTTTTAATATGTACGTTATCTATAAAGGTAGCCTACTATTATGTACTAAAAGGTGTTTGGTAGCCCGATACGTAACGTATATACAAGATTCAAAATTCATAGTTCTTCTGGTACAATCAGAGGCAAGTTAAACTTCAACAAATATTACAAAAGTCGTAACATATTTTTTAAAGAAAAACTTGTAACATGACGTTTCGTCCGTTACATCGAGCGGACTTCTTCAGGTAAAAACAACACACAATCCACAACGTATTTTAAAGCAAAAAACAAAACTAATGAACACAATGATGAGAGGCAAACCCATAGGCGTACCAGCCAAAAAAAATTGAAGGGCAATGAAATTTAGCCCAAATCATGATTTTCTAGTACTTTACGGATAGGACCAAAAAATTGTCTGAAATCCTCCTAAAATCAAGGTGTTCTCTAAAAAAAAAAACAAGTCTTCACCTAAATTTGGTAACTATTTTTTGCAGTTGATTATTGACACTGCCCTAAGCTTCCCCACTTTGCCCAAATTTTTCATATCGCTCCCCGAAAAATTCTGATTTCGCCTAAATATTTTCTTGTCACTACCCGAAAAATTTGAATTTTGCCCGAATCTTAGAAACTTGGGGGGCAATCGCCCCCCTGCCCCCCACCAGATACGACTATGGGCGAACCATACACAACAATTTAAAAATTTGGTGATAAAGAACTAAAATTAACCGGTTAAAAACCCACTTTCATTATGAGATTTTTATATTACTATACATTTTCGGAAAAAACATTCTAATCCTTATCATTTTTTGAATTTTTTGTATTATTGATATATAATGATTCTAGAAATTTTCGTTTATCATAATCAGTATTAAGATTCAATATTTCGAAATTCACAAAATTGATCCTATATTTACATTTAAAACAATGTTTAACTAATGCAGCTTTTTTGTTCAAATCATCTTCTTTTAATTTAGCCAAATTAACAGGTTTAACATCACGTTTATGCTCAGACAAGCAAGTGTTAAAGCACCTGCCCGTTTCACCAATATATACATCAGAACAATCTTTACACGGAATTTTATAAATTGCGCACTCTTTATAAAATTACCATTTTTATAATTTATAAAATTACCATTTTTATATCGGTACGCGAAGGTGAATGGATTAATAATAAATAATTATTTATTTTCTCAAAAAAAAATTTGATGGGATTTTCCAAAATAAAATCTTGAAACCCAGACGGGACAAAAAATTCAAGACTGGTAGTCCTGCTCAAAAGGTATAAATAAAATTGTATTTATGGCTTAATAGTCTCTCTTTACATTCCGTTACATTTTATGATTCTAAGATCGGCATTAAATTTTTTGTTCAGCAAAATTTTCGTTCAGCATGAATGTCAATGGAAAAATCCAATCTAAATAGTCTAACGTAGCATTTAACTGTGCAATATTTTAAAAACAAGTTATTAAAATTAAAACACCGTTTTTGCGTAATCGGAGCAGTTTAATTGTAATTTGTTGACCAGTCGACGTAAACATTTTTTTATATCTGTTTGTAATCTTTTTAATGCATAAGTCCACAAAAGTTAAAAAAAGATAACTTGATTAGTTTGCCGAGAAAATTTTTCCTAATTACTTTTTTTAAGATTGCATTGACGTCGCGTTATGGGGGGTGGGGCCCTCAGCGGATTATTTTGCTCAAATCGATCACAACAAAATGACTTATCGTTTTTAATAAAAGGAAAATAAAAGATAAAAACAATAATTATTCTTTCCTGAGTTGGTAGACTTGACAGACTCGGTTGTTATTTATATCGGTTTCAAGCGAGAATTTTATTGAAAAATAAAATTGCATTGATCACTTCCAAGAATCTTTTCACAATTACCATTAAAAAATCTTGAACGAAGCCTGCAATCAGCCATTATTTCGTCATGCTTAGGCCGGCTTTGCTGATTGATTGATTTTGTTATTAAACTTTGATCGTCAAAAATTCCCGTCTTAAATGAATCTTTGTGGATTTGAATTGCATAGTTTTTTTCATGCAAATTAGTTGCGAAAATAATTAGACACTTATATTTTTATTCGAAGACTTATTCGTTTTTTGACGATAATGCATGATTGATAAATGGCAAATGATCAAATGCTTTTTAAGACTTTGCACTCGGAATCCAAAATCGTGTTCGATCAATTTAAACATTTTGTCGCGATCATGATTTCACATTTTCATGAATGTCTTTTTTTTAAAATGCCATTTTGAATGTCAACCGATAGTTTACAGGTTTTTTTGATGTTAAACTTGATTTAAGGTTGATTGTCGCATTTATGTCTTTAAATTTTTTCCAAATTGTAGCCTGGCTTTGTCTTATTTTTAAGTAATCGTGATATTGAAATTTTCTGTGTGAGAATATATTTTCAGGTTGATGTAAAATAATTGCAACTATAGCAGATATAAAAACAAAGGGAAAGAACATTTAATATTTTCTCACTTTTTGTCATAACAATAGGAGCTTAGAATATATATAGCTTAGAGCATATAAAAACAAAGAGAAAGAACAATGAAAAATTTTTCACTTTTTGTTCACAAGATGTGAGCGAAAGAAGCTTAGAGTAATTTCTACGTTTTTCAGTGTTTGAATTTTAGTTAATTGTAATCTTTCAACAGTCTAAGGGTGGAGGTGCTGGGGCCATTTTACGTAATATACTTGACGAATACTTGTTTGACAAATTTAATTTTAAAAAGTTTCGTTTAAATATAAACCGATATATTTGAAAAATTGAATTGGATTGAATCGGTGGACTCGAAAACTTTCTATGTTTGTGGCCACCTTCAAATCAATTAAACAATTTAATGAAAAAAATTTAATGAAAAAAATTAAACAATTTAATGAAAAAAATTTCTAAAAATTAGTCCAGGGGTTAAGATTAAAATTCTTCTTTCCGGAGCCGGATGTCGGGGTTCGATTCCCGTTCCGATCAAATTTGACACAGTGTTGCCAAACTAATGTACCGTTTTCACAGTATCATGTAAGGGGGTGCTGTCGAGGCGCTAATTATATTCATGGAAAGCCCAAAACTCGTGGCATGTATCAGTGTATAAAAGTATACAGTCTTGGTCGCGGCCTCGTAATTTTGAAAGTAGTTTTAAGACCTAACTATTTTTATACGTTTTGATATTACTTGAAGCGATGATGGTGATTTTTGCAATTGAATTAAGAACCACACTTAATTGATCAGCTTCATTTTAATCTGCAAGTTCTAAAGAAACTGAGAATTTTAACTACTTTAATCTCTTAATTATGTAGATTTCTCACGTCTATAGCATTTATAAGATTTTTTTTGTCATCTGTGCCATATTTGACTCACTAGTCGCCGATACGTTTAGGAAAAGTTAATTTTTATTGTTTCTTTCTGCAACAGAAAATCTGGTGGTAATGCTTTGAAAGATTGTGTTCACACCTTTTTAATAAGGTAATGAAAAAAAAAGTATATTAATTTTGCAAAAAAATTTGGATCTTCTGTAAAAAGCCCCCGCCATTAATGCAAAAATGTGAGATTTGAGAAAAACACCCCCGCCACGTTTTAAGTACTGCAGATTGCGCTGGCGGGGACTTTCTACAAATGATCCAAAAATTTTATCGCTTGTTTTTCGCAGGTTGAAAAAAAACAGAAGTAATACGAATGAACAAGACCTAGAACAACAAGAATAGATCGCGTAGTTTATACGTATTTTAAATCCAGCTTTTGCTCAAGCGGCATGGATCTTTAAATTTGACCCGCTGCAGTTAGTTTGTCGTAATCGAATCAGCCATCAACAGATCAATCAACTGCCTCACCCAGAGCACAGCTTACCTAATATTCGAACAAAGTTTGAACCATGACCGTGCCCTCAATTAATTTGTTTTTTGGAAGGAAAAATGTAAGAAATATCGTGCTCTTTTTAAATGTCCTTGCTGTTCCTTTTACGTCCTGGCTTTTTTTGCTCTAGTTGAGTGCATTTTTAGTGCAGGTGATTTAATAATGCTACCACATGAAGCAAGGCTCTCTTACAACATATTAGAGATATCTGTTTCTTGTCTAGGTCTCCAACCGTAGATTTTAAAATCTGCCCATTCACGGTCTCAAAGCATGTGGTCTTCACAATATCACTTTTAGAATATATTTAGTGTTTCGTGGTAATCGAACATTAAATATAAACAACCATAAATTGAAAATGCTCTTGACTTGGGCGACGCATTAGAAACTTGTGGCGCGACACAAAGTTATTGTTTACGTCATTATACGAGAATTAATGAATACGACAATGCCTTCAAAAAGCGACTTTTTTCAACTTTTTCAAAAACGTGACTTCTCTGAAAGCTTATAAAAGCTTCATGTATTTTCGATTTATGCAGTTGCCTGTAAGCTCCCTATTACAACAAGCCTCAATAAAGATAAATAACAAAGGTTTAAAAATAATTTTGTTCTTTGAAAGTAAAGGTAAATACAGTTTTTAGACTCATTAACTGATTTAATTCTTTTAAATTAAAATATAGCTTTAAGGTACTATTTAGGAATCCGAAAAGTTATCTTCCCAATTTTTTGAAAGTGGATACTGAAATAAAATGATTAGTCAAAAACAAGTAAAGGTTGAAACTTTGATGAGATTCAAAAACATGATTCCGTTTTCCTTACTATTACAGTAAATTTAACAACTTTGTTGGAAAACAAAAGTTTCAATTCAAAAAAACGCTAACCGTAAGGCACAGCTGCAAATTTCAGTTAGATTACCACTTAATACTTTGAAAGCTAGTTGAACACAAGTAAGCAATCGTAAAGCGATGTCGTGTCAAAGATGCTCTTATCTACGAATTTCGAGTGAATGTATGATTAACACGAAGAAGTAGAAATTGAATATCAAGTGGCATACATTGAAAAAAGGTTGTGTTATTTGTGTAATGAAAATAATCAAAACTTTGATCACAAATGCGAGATTTGGATTGAGGCGGAAGGTTGTTTGAAAAAGATTTGTTTAATAAAACTGGACAAAAAAAATTGATGGAAACGTTCCTGATTTTAACCGAGAACATCAAGCTTTAACAAAAGTCTCGATTGAAAATATGCAATGTCGGCAAATTTATTTCAACATATTCAGCTAAGCCCAAGGCAGTTTAAACAGCAGCAGAGATTTATTTCTCTCGTCGATTAAATTTTGAAAAGCGTGGTGGAGACCAATGGAACACTTCTTGGCGATAACGCTTTTGCGCGTTTACATTTATTCCAGTTGTTTTTTTTTAGACTTTTTTTTATTTGCTCTTTTCCCCGAAAAACGATTAATTTAAATTTTCTCAAGTGTTTCTCACTTGAAACTTAATTGCTTGAGTAAATTATGTCTAGAATAGTCTTGAAAAAAATCGTGTCTCGAAAAGAGCACGCGTTATCCTGGTGTAAATGTAAACTAGCTTCCATCGCCTGAGCAAATTGTTACGTAGGTAGTAAAAAAAAAGCAAAGGAATTTTTCAGTTTTTGTTCGTGTTTCAGAGACACAAGGACAACAGCTTTTAATAGTAGCAGCAGCAGAAATTTCAAAATTGTCTAGTATTCAGTTACTAACATAATGTTATTTTTTTGTTAAATTAGTTAAAAGTTTATAATTGAGTGTTTTATTCAGGAATTTGTTTTTAGTTATTACAATCTATTTTATTGTTTCTAAAAAAACTATATTTTTTAAGTTATTACAACTTTTTTACAATGATATCAAGAATTTCTTCCAGTTTTACTTTTATCGTCCTCTTCTTCATATCGACGTTGCAAATTTCTTTGGCACAAATAAACCCTTGGGTAAGTGTTTGAAAATTTTCAATTACGTAATTTAATGTGGAATCATTATCCAAGTATATTAGCGGAAGTTTTATGCACCGTGCTTTCAGGTCAGGAGAGCATTGCATAATTTTATGTAAGAAATGTAGATTTCAAAGGTCATTACAAAATATAAGTTTAGATTGTTCATGGCTCAGTAAACTGAAGAAAACAGGCAATTGTTATAGGTTATTGTTTAAGTAGAATTGTAAATGTACGTATTCTTAAAGAATGTGAGTTTTTTTGTTTGTAAGTTTACCGCTGTGTTGATAAATAATTCTACACCAATCTGATTAAAATTTTTTCATGAATGAATATGTTTCTTTGTCAATGTCTGATCTTGTTCTTTGTCAAAATTCAACAGATGGTTAGCGAATTCACTAAAAACATGTTTTCAATTCTTTATTTAGCAGTTTATCGATACACTCTTTAGTGAAAGTTTTTATTATTTTGTTTGCCATACTTAAATAATTAGTTATTGCCGAGAAGAGCTTATTACGTCAAAATAGTATAATTAAAATAAGAATCAAACTTTTATTTAAGGAATAATTGTCGTAATAACGATAATTTTTGTCTCAATAACGCTTTCATGATTATTAAAGCACAATATTGAATGTGTTTGACATTTTCTTAACCTACTGTAACAACAAGTAATAATTAAAATAACAAAATCTTTCTGGAAATTTTTTATTGGTTTCGTTAATCATTGTAAAGTTATGAATTGGTTCAGCTATGCTGAAAAAAAATCTGAAAAATGCGGTAAAAAACTCTTGGCTGAAAAAGCAAAATCTTGCCTGCATTTTAGAAATACTGTTCAAAATTTTTTATTTCAAAATACATTTACACGCCAACTACATTAAATTCACATTTGAAAAGAAAAGCTTCAGATATGATATAATGAATTATAACTTCATAAAATATCACAGCTGTATAATGTTTTTCGTTTATAATTGACGCTCGGTAAAAATTATTTACAGTAAAAGCATTCTTCTGGCTAATTTTTTTTAACTAGAAAACTCTTCGTGATTTTAGATGTCATTCTTGTATAGGGTTCGTTCAGTCAATTCCTTCGCCTTTTTTAATTTCTGCCTATTATAGAACAAATTCTTAATATCACATATTTACACCATAAAAAGAGGAACATGCAACAAAACGAGAAAACATTCAGACATGTAAATAACCAGAAATAGTTATTATGATTTATTACATCCGTACTCAAGAAAAAAAAATTGTACCACCTTTTTCATAATTAATCTGGCGCAGAAAATAAATAATTAATCACTATCAGTTTGACAAAAAGAAATTTTAAAAACAAAAATTAACGTGTTTTTTGAAGTTTTTTTAGATGTAGTTTTCTGAAACTTTTGTCCACATAAAAATTTATTCTTTATGAAGCTTCGAAAGTTTTTTTAACTGTATTTTATACGAAAATTGACATATCATTTTTGCAACTCTTAAAATTACTTTAAAAAAAACAAGTGATTATTTTCAAATCACACAGAAAATAATCTCAGTTACATTTATCTGTTTTCAAAATAATACAGCCAATCGAGGTGGTTACGGCAGATTACAGAGTTTTAGATAAGATAAGTAACTAAAAATTACCATCGCCTTGCTTATTCAAAAGTAACACAGCCATTTGGTTACGATAAAAATAACATCTTTGAAATAATAACATTTAGACTAAGTACTAAATTAGTTTAAATGCTATTATTTTAAAGTTTCATCCAACGCTAATATAACTTCCTAAAGTTTCAAAGTAAGCCGCGCTGACGACTTCAGTAAAAGGTTTAAATATAGTTTATTCTCACATCAAATAAGAATCAGAGTTACAATGATTGTTTCAAAGCGTCAAAAGCACTTCTAAGCATTGTTCTTTTTTATATTTAAACTTGCCGTTTTTTCCGTGCAATTGCGCAATTTCGAAGTCGGGCTTCCTAACGATCGATAGCGTTTCTGTTCTAAATATCTTACATATACTCTGATTAATTCATTATTAATTGATCCTTTTAGCCTACTGTGTTGTAAATGTTTGTTTAAGATATTTGGATGTGCAATTTAGATGCAATAGTCCGTCTGTTTCTTGTTTGGTTTATAAACATCTTTTGTCAAAATGATATAATCACGAGATGCCTTCCGATCGTGAGCAAGATTTTTATCCAATTTTTAACATAATCACATCTAGATGTTTTAAAACACTTTTTGCTCTTTTTTGCAAAAAAAAATTTTTTGCATTATAAAACAGCATGAAATTCAATTATTATTCACCATTGATTACTTTTATGGACATTGCTTTATTAGGCCAATGAAAAATCTGATTTTAGTTTGTTTCGTTACGTGTTAGTCCTGGCATGTTAAAAAACTATCTTAAGCGTATATTAAACGAGTAAGCAAAAATGTCATTGTTTTGCAGCTGAAATGTTACTCTAAAAGCGATACACGAATATACTTGAGCTCTAATTTGTACCGGCAATAAGTCTTTTACTTTAATCAAAATTTAACGTATTTATAGTAGTATTTGTTAATTGACATTTTACTTACAAGCTGGCGCACATTTAAAGAAAAGGTTAATTACGCGTGTAAGATTGTTGATAAATTGCTTCCACTTATAACTAAGAAAAGTTTAATGTACAGGTAAAAGGTGAATCAGTTTCAGCTGACGTAATAATTTACCCGTTAGTGTACGAGCCTGTCAGTCCATAGATCTGTGCTGCTTTGAACCGTTACTAAACAAATTAGTTAACTCCATTTCGTCCCTGTTTCGACTTCATAATTTGTCAACCCACCAAACATAGTTTTATAATAACCCACTGTATCTGAAAAAGTTAGACATAAATAAAACGTCCTAGCTTAAATTGAATTAGGTATTGTTTAATTATATTATAGTAAAATGAAACCCATTAATTTTTAAGTTGTTGATCATAATTTTAAGTATTTTTTAAATATTTAATTCTTTTAGTCATTTTTAAGTTTTTTTTACAAATAAACTGAATATTTAAAAGGGAATTTTATCTTAATTTTTCAATATGTAACATGTTTTTGACTCACGTTATTAATAAATACAATAGCGTTATTAATAAATTGTTCAATGATAATAATCATCATAAAGCTATGATGTGAAACAAGCACTTTCTTCATTGATGAAAACGGTCTTTTTCTAATTAAAAGGAAACTCATTTTTAAATCTTTACTTTGAAAAACGCAATAGAACTAAAATCGCAACAAATCTTTGCTGCTGCTAACAGAAAGAAAATATTCAAGAGACTTAAGATTAAAGTCAAGGTTTCAATTTGACTCTTTTGTCAAAATATTAATTAAAACATTCTAATTTAGCATCATTTTTTTTTAATATCAAAGGTTATCGTTTCGAGGGTGATCTTTAACAATAGGTTTTTAATTGCGTTATTACATGACTTTGGAAAGGCCTTTATTATCAAAATATGGCAATGCGTATAGGGAAGTGGTTCGCATCCCCTGATGGTTCATGGCTCCTTTCCAGAGACTCGCAATACCCTTGACCCCTGTTCATAAATATAAATATCTAGCTTTGTTTTAATCTATTTTAACTTGTTTGTTCATTTGCCGGTTTATTAGGACAAGCCAAACAAAACCAATATCGAAGATCAATGCAATCAAAGTCAAAAGAATAAAAAAAATTACAGTCAACTTTCGTTAGATAAGCAGATTTAGAGTGAAGGTTTTTTGAATGGTTTCTATTAAGTAAAGACCAAAAACAAGGTTTGTGCTTTTTTGGGTTGCTTTTAAAAAGTGCTCTAAAAAGGTTTTTAATGTAGTTTAATTCAGCAAAAAAAAATTGTAATTAAATTTCAACCAAAAATAACTGATGAAAATCGAAGCTTTTTTTGCAATACACGTTTGAGCTGCCTAAAAAGGCTTTTGCTCGTGCCCCCGGCCCGAGAATGTCCCGTAGTTCCCTATGGTATAGGGTTTAATCAGCGAACTAAAAATTAAAAATATTGATGTGGTCCCAAATTTTTAGTTTTAGAAAAGCGTACTTATTTGAAAACGTAATACAGCATTTATTCACATTTATGGCGCTTTGCCAAAAATTATTTTCGACGTCTATTTTATCAATAGTTTTGAATAATTTTGTTGTTTTATGCTAAGCGTTTTTGCTTTTTTTGCTCACAACTTGAATAAAAATAAGAATATTGTCCATTGATCAAAAATTTTATAAAGCTTCGACAAAATTCTGATCAAGTTTTTGCAAAGACACGCAAAACGACCGATTTTGATACTTTAAGTTTTTCTGTGGTTCGCGCTAATCCTTTTAAAAAAACGAGCTAAACAAGAAGCAGAGGCAGAATGCCATTGTATGATTACCGACAACCGTTAATTAAATTGCTATGTGCTTATTTCACACGTTTTAAATTCGGGAAAGTCCCGTCAACCATTTAGGTGGACTCTCATAAGACTAAAACCCTGTTTTTGGTATTACGAGTACCATTATTATGGGAAAAGAAGCTTACAGTTTTGCGTTGTGTTTATTTGTTCAACGTGTTTATTAGGTACAAAATGTGATTATTAAAAAAAAAATTTGTCTTTGCCACACGTAAGATGTTAGTTGTATCGAAACACTTCCGCTACACTTGCAGATTGCATCATTAGCTTATAGCCGATAAATTTTTTAAATTAATTTGGTTTTCCATCAACATTTAATTTATAAAGGCAATGCATGTATAAAATGGTTTCGCTTTAATCTTTAATGCAGTGAAATATAAATTAAAGCAAAAATACTAATTTGTACTTTGGATTTGGTATCCACCTTCTTTCTACAAGTTCTAAAAGATGTTGGAGTGCATTAAGAAAAAAACATGAGCTGTAAGAAAGAATAATTTTTAAAAAATTAAAGCAAATTTATCAGTAAATTGTTGACACGATAATTTGTGTTTGTTGAATATAGTAAAATTCGGTTTTAGCTATTTTACAAGCTATTATTCCTCAGTACTTGGGAGACTTTTACAATGGAAATTTTTTTGTGATTGTTAGAATCGACTAAATTCAAACATTGTTTTTCAAATTTTTTCTACAATGCTGCTAGTTAAAAAAAGCAGTGAGAGCAATGAGAGTAAGCTTCAAAAAAAGATACATCACTAATGTATCAAAAATCCACAAACAATTAAATTTGCAAATCATTTTAATTTAGTGACGCTACTAATTTTAAAAGTTTTATTCACATTTTATTTATTAGAATGAAAGATCAAGAAAAGTTTTTCAAAAAAGCTTTTCAAGTTTATAGTTATCACAATAAGTTTTTGCTTTATTTTTTTCTTATGTGACAAGAAGTAAAATTGAATGTGTTTTTCAGGCAAATGATAATTATCGACGGCCAAGTTCTGAAGATAGAATCTATGCAAAGGGAATTGGAGGAGTTTGGGAATTTCCTAAAGGATGCCACCAAAATCTTAATAGTTCGGCATGTCGACGAATCACGTGGAAGCCAACGGTCAGCAATCAACAACGTTTTGTCATGAAATTCAACATTTATGGATCGTATGTCGGATATATCTCGCTGGCAATATCTGTCGACACTCGCAGAGTAAGATTTTTTGCAATTTATTACTACCTTAAAAGTAAGCAAAAAAATATGCCAAACAGCAAAAATATTTTTAAAGAACTAGGATAGCGTACTTGTTGTTGTTATTGATTGGTTATTATTAATTCCTTGAAAAGCATTTTCACGAAAACAAACGCGCAATCAAAAAACTTTTTCAAATTAAAATATATAAAAGTTTTTACTAACCTAATTTAACAAACAGGGTGACGACGACGCCTATTTCTGTTCACAATCAGGAGTTTACTCTGGATATTTGATGCAGAACAGACCTCCGGTTATACTGAATCGGGTAAGCATTTCAACAGATAATGAAACGTAACGGTTGAATTAGATTGATGCAATATATTGCAAGTTATCAGAAATAAATCCCAGTCATCTGCAAGTTTATTGCTTGCTAGAAATTATTACGTAATAATGAAGGCGGCTTAAATTTTCCATCTTTGGCCAGACGGACTGGCGTGTGTTGAAACGTCTTTATAAAGTATGTCGCTGTTTTTTTTGGTTCGATAATCATCACGAATCACGTAAAGAGTTATAATCATCATTGGTTTTTGCCACACTTTGATCTTATCACGTTAACTAAACCTTGCTTTTGCATGATGTTAAAAAGAAAATTTTTTTCTTGCGTTTGTTTCTGTAAAAATTGGTCTTAAAGTCAAGTTTTTGAATAAATTCAAAAAACTTACAAAAAACCTTTTAAGCTTGTTTTGTCGGTTTTAATTTCTCAATCTAACAGCACGTAAACTGTTTTTGAAGAGAAAACAAAAGACATATTTTCAAAAACAAATTGTGCGCAAGTGCTCTTTTGGGTTTGTTTTCATGTTTCAAAAGATTTTTATCTGAGTTGCTTTTGAACAAAGATTTATCTTTATAGTAAACAGTTTTTTGGTATGCGAAATCGATGCATTTACCAGAAATCGCAGTTGGCAAGAAACACAAGTCTACCCGACGCCAATAAAAAATTTACGTAATTCAGTGGCATATAATGAAGAACAATAAAATTAGTCGAGACAAACTAAAGTCTTTTGTTTGATTACTTGCAATCGGCATATTGGAAAACGTTTTTGTTGGTTTTTTCTAGAAAACTTAAAATCTTATCGTTATGTGGTAAAGCATTTGATTTTATAAGTTGTAGCTTCCGAAACAATTGAATCTTCGGCGTAAAGTTTCTAAAAAAATGAGGGAAAGGTATAAGAATACGAAGAAATTTATTTGCAAAAGTTTTGTGTAATCCTTTTTTTTTCAAGCATCAATGAACACGACAAAGCAGAACTTTTGTTTATTATAACTAAATATCAATCCCCTGCTAATTTGTGGGTTTTTTAAAAGTACATATCAATGCATTTTGTGAAGATAAGGCTTTAAAAAGAAATTGGAACTCGGTGTTTATAATTTTTCTACGCTATGAATTTGGACAAAAAGTCCCCCGAGCCGAGTATAGAGAAAATTAAATCTTATGAAAAAAGCAAAAGGTTAGGTAGCAATTTCGTTTTGCCGTATTTTTACCATAAATTATATGCAAAACAAAGTATTGTGTTTTTATTTTATTAAATTAAAGCATGCCAATTGGCTTAAATTGTTTAATTCGACGTCGTTGTTGAATGTTTTAAGTCGTTAATCTTGAATGTGCTAGTCATCTTTCGACATAAAAATTTGGAGTTGTACATATCTATCTCTATTACAAATTAGGTTATGCACTGATCATGTTAAAAATGCTAACTAAATAATCTAAAGCGGTCAGTTCAAGTAATGAGCTCTAGTCATGTCAGATTTATGTTTTATTCAGAAGCGCAAGTTTTTCCATACTGGTTGAAGGCCACAGCAAGTCCTGCTTTTATTTCAATCTTTGTTTTTCTTTGTTTAGGTCGATGATGGAGTCGTGTCAATCGAAAATAACCGGATATCCTGCACCTTCAGCCGCCCTATGCTTGTGACGAAGACTATTTCGAACCGTCGCGTAACATGGGATCTCGCCATCAACACGTTCAATCTCCTGTATGCCGAAGGGAGGATCACGGGAAACGGGAATTTTACTGACGACACGTTCCAGAACAGCACTAGCAAAGCTTTTGATTTGCATCGAAACGACGTTTATGCACCGGTGCCTCGAGGTGAGGAATGTTCTAGAAAACGATTTTCAGGATAAATGAACATGCTTGCTTTTTAACTTTTAGATGTTAAAATGCATTTAACTTTTTCATATTCACGCATTTTTGACTTCTGAAACATTGGATTCACTCCCCAATGCCCGGGGCTGGCCTGCGAAGAAGTTTATCAAGTTAAAAACAAGTTCATTATGTCATGTTAGCATCATAATCTGAAGTGAACTTAAAGATCCTTAGTCTTGTGCCTGTTCGCAAAAGCGTTTGATCTTGGAGATTTCTTTTTTTATTATATACTTTTTAGGTTCTTGTTTAAATTGCGTTGAAGTAAAACATGACTTTATCGTATGATTTCTTTCGTGATAATTCCATATGGTCGGGGATAAATTTCAGCTCGTTAAAATCAATTACGGTAGAACGCGTTTTAAATGACTTAACACAAGCAAATAATGTAATTGAAGGTTTTCAATGCTCTGCACATAGATATATACAGTATATGTCTAAAAATATTCCTCACATGACTTACTGCCATTTGCTTAATTTTCGCGGTAACAGCTCCTCATTTTAATCAATCTAACCAAACATGGGTTACTACGGGTAAAAAAATAAAATAAGCAAATTATCGGAATTTTATTTTACAAGTTGGGTTACATGAAATTAAAACTACAGTTAATCCAAAGTGAATATTTCTTTAAAATTTTTTTCCAGTCTGTTAAAAATTTGGTCTGTTTAACATTAAAAAACACTAAAAATGTTGTTTTTTGTAGACCCTCCCCAAACCTCTCCATCTGTTAATGAAAAAGTCTACTATCGATCAGTTCCGGTAAGTAGTGATTTGACATGGTCAAAAAAGTTTCTGTTTGTTTTCAAATTTATATTTCTGACCCTGCTAATCCGTCAGCCAACACACGCTACAAACAAAGCAAACTTCAAAAAATAATTTTTTAAAAGATTCTTTGTTATTTCGCGTCATCAAACGCAATTCCTATTACGTTTCTTTCATCAAACGTCATCTAAAATCATAATTTTTTCAGGTCAATCCTAAGGACGACATCGTGCGATCAAATAAACCGGTGATCGGGACGTGGTTTGTCAACAACTATTTCAGCGACTGCCCTCAGCGTAGTTTTGACTGTCAGGGTTATGTGCAGTGGTTTAGAGATAACCCCAACGGTCGAATTACTTTCATCATCAAAGGGAACCCTCAAGCTGAATGGGTTGGAATGGCCATTTCAAGAGACACTAGGATGGTAAGAATTTACCCCATTTTGGATATTTTATTTATTTAAAATCGAAAAAAAACTCAAGGTGCAAATAAAAGTTGCCGTGATTAGATGCTTTTTAGCTTATAACAGCTTACGATATTATTGTTGCGTGATAAAAACAAATTTTTGTAAAAATACAAAACCAACTTCGTGCTTAACTCATCGTGCTTTTAGTTTTCGGAAAATTTTTCATAAGTAACAAGGATTTGGGCTAAATCATAGAGCAACTATAAATTACAAAATGAGAGTGTAAAACATATTTATTGCGCGACAAGGCCTTGTCGCGCAATAAATATGTTTTACACGGAAAATTTTTCTGGTATTTAATGTTCACACCTTACTTTGAAAAGATTTTGGTTTTAGCTAAAAACAATTATTGTAACATTGATTTTTCTTAACCTATTCATTCCGATAATAATTATCACATATAGGCCGAACAAGAAATGCCATAAAAGTGTCCTCAATTGAAGTATTTTATTTATTTTAAAAAAGGTCAAAAAAAAAAAAAAAAAATCAAGACATCAGTGCTTATCACTTTTTTTCAATTAAAGTTACTTCTGGAATAACGTTCTGGCGCCGATTTTGCAATTATTTTAAAAACTTTTTAACTTTCTGACGTAATCAGACGATTGCGACGCGCAGGGGACTATCTTTCGTGTAGAAACTTTATTTCTGGATATTAAAAATTATTTTAAGGAGCCTGTTCTTGGCTAGCTAAAATTATTATCAAGAAATGTTCACTCTTTGACCAATTATTCAAAAACGCATGTGATTATATTTGATTTTAGCTTTCGTAGCAATATGGAACTAATCAAATTTTTTCTCTAGCTCGCTTACCCAGAAAAAAGTAGCAAAACATAAAACAACGCATCGCATTTCGAAAAGTATCTGCAATTACAAATATTTTCAGGGTTCTGGAGATTGTTATTATTGCACTAAACCGAAAAATGGGTCAGGTCAAGTTTCAATTTTATCTGCTTATATTGATGGATATAATGTTCCGACAGTTGTATCGAAGGTAAGTTGTTGCCTTGAATTGGTAAATTGACTAAAACTAATATTTGAGTTTAGTGGTTTGATTGGACAAGTTTCGGCACCCGCTACTTTCATAGGATTTTTATTCTTCTGGTTTTTGTTACTTACACAATAATGTATAAGTTACTAAATCTTGATTTATTTCAAGTTTATCGAGAAATCTTTGGGAATTAACATTTACTTTGTACTGTAAGGTTTGTTAAATCGATAATCTGTACTCAATCAAACAGTCCGTCTATAGTATTTTATCAGCATTTTCGTTGACTTTTAAATACGTTGGTTTGTTGATTGATGTAATGAAGTTTTAAAATTGCAAGTATTGAAATAATGCAATTTGAAAAACCTATTTCAGGATTCAAGTTCTTTCCAACCGCATAAGGGATCGATAATAAACGGCAGTTTGGTCTGCGTTTTTCATCGCGAAATAAGCGTCACCAAAAACATATCCGGCATTGCAACAACATGGGATCTTGAGAAGGAAAACTTTAATCTTTTATTTGCCGAAGGAACTCTCGGTGAAGAGGGGGAGCTATTTCCTCATTATTTTTCCAATCATACCAACGGAAAGTTCAACTTATTAAACAACGCTGGCTATAAATCCCCAAACTGTGAGTTCACACATACAAGTTTTACTTAAATATATGTTTTTTTAAATTTTGTTGAGAAACTAACGCCTTAAAAGTTCTTTTTTCACTTTTTTCTTAAATTAATGGATGATATTGATATCAACAGCGAATGATACAATCCCATATTCACCAAGCATGCCGGAACTGACAACTGGAAAATCGAATACTGTTAAATCAGGTAAAGTTTTTTTTAAACCAATAGGCCTATCAAAATAGTGATCATGCTCTGTTAATCCTTAAATTACTGTATATATATGTTTATAAGAAAGCAGCCGAAAACGGGATCGTAGTTTATTATTATAACAAATTTGCTGTTTTCTTTTTGCACCGCAAAAACAGGCATAAATTCTGTTAAAATCTTTTACGAAGTTTGCTTAACTGTAAAATAAAAGTTTCAGATATTTGAAGACAAGAACAAAAAGACACATGAAAAAACTAACAATTAGAAAACGCCTTTTTTGAATTGTCGTGATCAAATTATTTTATTTAGCATTGTGATGCCAAGAGGGCAATATTTTCGCCAACAGATATTGTTCTTTAAAGATACAACAATAAGCGAAATTGTTTCGAAGCCAACTTTCTGATGTTATTAAATTAGGCTGAGAAAACGTTTTTCAAAGTTTACAAACAAAACAGTCTTTAAGTTTGGTAATCAGATCGTCTAGTTTTTTCCCCATCCTAAAATTTCTTTCATTACAGAAACAACGAAAGTTACAAAACATCCGAAATCAATTTACACAACTGTTCGATCGCATTCAAAAAGCACCACTCGTGGACCGGGAGGGAGTGGAAATTCTTTATCACAATCAAAAATTTTTGTTGCGATTTTTTTCTTTTTTTCTATAGTTTTCTATTTATAATTTTATATGTTTTCGCTTTTATTTGTTTATTGTTTTATAGTTTTTACCCGTTATTTTTACAAAATAAAAACACTGACTGCCAAATCTTATGTAAAACTTGCAGTGACTTAAAGTCTGCTCACAGTTGGAATGAAATAAAAAGCTAGTTAGATTAACTCTGGCGAGAAAGAGCTAAACATCACAATGTAGGCTACGCGTAATTTACGATACGTTGTACATAGTGATGGGACAATAATCGAAATATCGGGAGTTTTCCAAAGTATCGGGAATCGGCATCGGAGCTGTATAATTCAGACCCGATTCCGATACCAAAACGATTCTTTAAATATGTAGGGCATAAGATAAAAAGCAGTAACACAGAACTGTGCTGGGGTATTCATGAAATATTCCTAAAATTTCTTCATTTTTCAATCAATCAAGCTAATTCCAACTGTAAGGTACGTAACTATTCGACGGGAGAAATTCATCGGCAAGCCAACTCGGCAGAAAATTAAATAATTTTGATTTAACTTCACTAGCGTTAAAGCGACGTAAAAAGTTTTAGGTCACCAAGGCAATATTATATTACAATTTATTTTTAATATGCAAAACTTACAAGTAACTGTGATACCAAAACTTGTTTTTACTATCCTTGGTCAGCGGATAAGAGTAAAAATTCGCATTAAAAAATTGTTGAATGCGTTACATTTAGGTATGTTCCTAGCCGAATATTACTCTAGAGGAATTTACAATGGGTTAATTTCGAATATTTAAGTTAAAAAATGTGTTTCTGTAATAAATAAATTTGTGAACCAAGGTCGTTTAACGTAGTGTTTTTTTAATTTTCTATAAAAAAAGTACGACAATGTACTACGTAAACGATAGCATTCAAGTTTTGCAAACGTACGAAACTTATAACGTCATAAGTATTATAGAGCATATAAACATTTTTCTACAAATTCATTTTGGTCGGCGGGCATGCCGCATGAGAAAACTACTCAATGAAGGTTAAGTCAGAGTGGTTATTATGATAAACTATTACACTAGAAACCATGAATATTATTTTAACTAGTTTTTATTATTTTCAACAGTTTGTTTCGTCTATTAGGCTCTTCAGAAGTCAATCAAAAATCTGAAAAACAAATACCAAAAGGAAAGATTAACAAAGCAATAAAAAGTTTGCAAAAGAACTGAAAAACAACAAGAAGAATACCGCAGTGATCAAATAGTTAAACGGGTTACAAATCTTTTTAGATTAAATTTTAATGGATAAGTTTTTTCTGTTGCTTACGCGGATGTTACCAAATAATGAATAAATTTTTTAGACAAGCAGAGCACCTTAAAAATGCTATTAAGTAATTAAGAAATTTTTTTATGCGTTCTATTAATCCAATAAATTTATTTGTTATTTAGTAACATTTTGTTGGTAAATTTAGTCGTTACCAAATAAGAAATAAATTTATTGGATTAATAGAACGCATAAAAAAATCTTTAATTATTTTAATAGATTTTTATGCTTCTCTGTCTAATAAATCTATTCGTTATTTGGTAACAGCAGTGTGAGCAACGGAAAAAAAACTTATCCATTAAAATTCAATTGAAAAGATTTGTAACCCGTTTAGCTATTTAATCATTGCGTATTTTTCTTGTTGTTTTTAAGTTCTTTTGCCGATTTTTTATCCTTTGGTTAATCTTTCCTTTTTGTATTTGTTTTTCAGTTTAGAACTAACAACTGGAGAGATGCTTGTGTTTTTGTACTATAATTTGCACTAATATAATAATTTGCGAGTGCTCCAATTTGACCTTGATTAAATGCATAGATTATTTTTATTATCAACTAAATAAAGTGTATTTTCATTAAAATGGAATTATTTATATTATTTCATATACATTGATACTGTGAACTCAATATTACATCTTTGTATTGTTAAAATGTAATTATTGTTAGGTGTGTTTCTGTAAAACCTTCCCAATACATTGTTACCTAGCACAGTGCTTCTTAAACTGGTGAATGGTTCACCCCAGAGTGAATAAAATTTTTGCAGGGGTGAACCAACCAAAAGGGGTGAATAAAGGTGAACCGTCAGGTGATCAAACAGAAGTGATGCAATTACTTCTGTTTTCGTAAATCATTGCTTTCGTACTGTAATTATTGATAATTTTTAGATAAAAAAACAGCAGTATGTCTAAGAAATATGTTCAGAAAATACTTAATTTCGGTGCATGCAGTAATGACATTGAACCAGAAAGGCAACCAAGGCCAGCTGCATCTGCGTTAGAGTTAAAAAAACCTACTCCAAAGAGGAAAGTTGGTAACGAGAATACTAAAGTGAAAAGACGAAAATGGGATGATAATTATATCAAATATGGCTTTTTTCTACCCCAAAGTGAAGAAACCAGCCTTGTGCCATCTGCTCAATGCATGTTTTGTAGTGCAACATATCGCAACAGCTGTTTAGCTCCTTCAAAACTACGCAATCACTTGCAAACCAAACACGCCATACATCAAAACAAGTCTGTGCAGTTTTTCAAGAACCAACATGACTACTTATACAAGCAGCAGAGTGCTCTTAAATCATTGGTTAGAAACACCTCAGCCAACACAAAACCTTTGCTTTTTTCTTCTTTTCAAATAGCGCATGTGCTTATGCAACAAAAGAAGCCATATAGCGAAGCTGAATCAGTTATCAAGCCATGCTTGAAGATTGTAGCAAATTTGTGTCATGGGGGAAAGCAAGCTGTAGATAAAGTGGAACAAATACCATTGTCCAATGATACAATGGCAGTTCGAGGTTCCATGATTGCTGAAGATATCAAGCAGCAGTTAATTGCTAAACTGAAAGAAGCACCCTGCTTTGCATTGCAGTTGGACGAAACCACAGATATTAAACACGATGCCCAACTTATTGTCTATTGTCGGTTTCCAGACAAAAGTGTTAAGAAAATTGTTGAACACTTCTTGTTCTGCCTTCCGGTTGGTGTGCAGACTACTGGGGAATTTATTTTTTCTAAGCTAGACGAATTTTTTCAAAATGAAAATTTATCGTGGCAGAACTGTGTTGCTGTAACTACAGATGGTGCAGCAGCTATGACAGGAAAACACAGAGGTGCTACTGCACTGATCAAACTTAGGTCCCCAGAGTGCAAGCTTTTACACTGCATTCTACATCGTGAAGCGTTAGCTTCAAAGAAACTGAGAGCACATTCCTCTGATAAGGCGAGTGAGCTTGATAAACTGATGAGTGATGTGGTGAAGATTGTCAATGCTATTCGTCCTAAAGCAAAAACAAGTCGATTGTTTTCTAAACTTTGCGATGAAATGTCTACAGATCACAAAACTCTGCTTCTATATAGTGAAGTTCGATGGCTTTCACGAGGAAAAGTTCTTCAAAGAGTTTTGTTGCTGAGAAATGAACTGTATGAATTTTTAAAATCTCGCAATGATGAAAGTGGATTACTTTTTGAAGATGATATTTGGATATCGAAATTGCATTACATGGCATCAGTCTTTAATCATTTAAATCAATTAAATTTGTCACTTCAAGGTAAAGGTGGAGACATCTTTGATGTCTCAGGGAAAATAGAATCCATGAAATTGAAGATAAAAACGTGGCAAAGCAACGTTGGCAAAAACAATCTCTCAAACTTTCCGAATTTGGAAAACTATATGAAAGAATGCAACTGGGAAGATAATGCACCAGAGCTTGAAAATAGGATAACAACTATAATACTGGACCATTTGCAACTCCTAAATGAAAATTTCGAAATGTATTTCCCAACAAAACTGCATCAAGACTTGGAAAAGGAAATGTGGATAATAAATCCTTTTATTGCTGATCATTTGTCCCAAACAAACCTTGGAGACATGATAGAAACACTGTTGGAGTTACACAATGATTTTTCTCAAAAATCTTTCTTCAAAACACATCCCTATTATGGCAATTATTGGGTCAGCTTGCTCGAATTCCCTGAGTATAAGACGATTGCTCTAAAAGCCTTGCAGGAACTGGTGCTCATGCCTACTACTTACTTGTCAGAAAAAGGATTTTCATGCCTAGTGGAACTGAAAACTAAAAAGAGAAATGCACTGAAATGTGTGGACTCATCGATGAGAGTGGCATTAGAAGGACTGATTCATCCAAGTCACTAGTAAACAATTTACTGCAGTAAATCGACTACTGAACTGTTGTTTTTTTGCTTATTGTAATAGTGAAGTTGGTTTGCAATGAGTGCATAAGTACAAAAATTTGGTGACTGTCTTTTGTGCTTTTTAGCTTTATATCTCTTGACTCGAGAAATTGTAGATTTGCAATGGTAAAACTTAGCTTGAGTTTATCATAACATGGGACAAGGGTGAATGAAATCTGGAGATGGATGCTAGGGGTGAACAAAACCAAAAAAGTTTAAGAAGCACTGACCTAGCATATCGTAAAGGATAGCAAGGCGATAAACTTTCCTAATCAATTTTCAACTTATATCTGAATTAGAATTGTTAATACCTGCGCACATTAATAGTGATACCTATATGTAATAATAGCCAGGAATCGGAATCGTATCGAGAATCGTATCGGAAATCGGGATAATCGGGTAGAACCGGAATCGTATCGAAATCGTTAAAAATTTTGGTATCGTCCCATCACTAGTTGTACAGTATAACTAACAAACAAAATGCTTCTACTGATCCTACGAAAACGAACAAAAATAAAAAATCCAAGTTATCTTTATCAGAAATTAATCTACGCATTTGTATTACTTCTACGTAAATCTACTTGCTATATTCTACTACGGTGAGGTAGCACATAACAGAATGCAAAGTGACACATTTTCGTTGTTTAAGAGAGAAATCGTTCCACTGTCCGGTAGTTGTGCATTTTATCAAATATATGCTTTGTTTATAATAATAAAATTCGGTGCAAGGACTCTGACAAGGAAGAAATAGACAACCCGAGGCCAATGTTAAATAGTGTATTGGCCATGTTATTCCAAACATTTCAAAACGTAAAGCAAAATAGGCAATGCAGAACTCAATAAGGAGAGAAACATTTTACTAAAAATTCCTTACATTTAAAAGTACAAAATTTCCCGATTTTAAAGGTGTAAAAAAAAGTTTGAAACCATGGAGTAACAAATAATAGCGATACCGTAGAATAAAAAAATAATCAACAGTGACTAACAGTTCATAAAAACAATACTGATGTGTTTGACCACATTTATATAAAAATAGAAAATTTGCAACACCAAGAAACATCCCAAATGAGATTTAACCGCATTATTTATTAAAACCAAAAAAAAGAAATTAACGCTGTTTCAGTGACTTTATTTTGCCTGATACTTCTCCGTCCAGCTTTTTGCACTCCCGCAAAACTTTCTCCAACTCCGCTTCACTCCGACAAACTTTTTTTTCTTTCTCTTCCAATTTAAAAAAATTGGGTTTAAACCAGGGCTCCGGAAGAGGTCGCTCTGGTACAGGGCCGTAAGTTCTTCCGGCTACAAACAAAACACTATACTTATCATGTGTCTATTCAAAACAACAAAAAAATAATTGAAGGAGCAGCGTATATTGTACATATTTTGGAATTTTTTATAGCTTCGAACATTTGAAAAAAAATTACTAGTTTTAATTAACTGTAAAAGTTTTTAAGAATTCTCACATTAAAAGGAATGTATGCAAATTAAAACGTTTAACAAAAAACAATCAAGTGTTTGTGCACGTTGCAAATTAGTATCAGAAAATTCAATTAAAGAATACTTTCAAAAATGCCATAACGAAGTCACGAAATGTGAATTAGTATAGTGCATTTTCAGAAATACGAAAAATAAATGCAAATAGTAAAAAAAACCAGTCATTTGTTGAAAGGATTTAAAATAGAAAAAAAAAATCATTTTAAAACTTTCTAAGAACAGTTAAAATTTTTTCAATAAGAAACACAAGGTTAAAGATGGTCAACAAAACTTATTAAAACCTTACAAACTGTAACAATCAACTCTCAATCTCAAATATGCATCAGAAGAGGTTGAAGGGCAATTTTAATAAAATGTTATTTTTTAAATTTGTGTTATGTAAATTATGCATAATCGAATGGACAACTGAAGTGATTGAGCAATTTACTAAAAAGCACACAATCCTTAAATTTATATTTATAATATAATATTGTGTATGTATCAATATTTATTAACGTTAAAACACCACTGCCAGCATCTGATTCAGGCAGTGCAGCAGTCTGGGGTAGTAAAAGGATAAACCCTCGGCCTCAGTCCTGTTTGTGTCTGACCTGGAGTGGATACCCTTCAAACGACGACGACGACGAACGTTAAAGCACTACACATAAAAAATAAAATTTTAAAATCGTAACAGTCTGCTACGATTTTTTATTTTATGTGTAGTGTTTTTAGGTTAAAAAATATTCTGCTCTAAATTTTTTATGATTTAGCACTGTGTTAGCTCCATCAAAAACATTAGTATTTGTATCCTATATGTATGATCAGTGTTTATCAGCAAAAAAAGCGCTCAATAAGAATTAATTGTGACCGGTCGTATTTTAGTTGACAGAAAACATAAAAATTACCAAACATTAATTTATTTGCCCCTGCAGATTGTTTATCATAGTGGTTTCTAAACGGGGAAATTCTTCTTTTGGAAGAATTTTCAGGGGTGAAGGGGAGAAATTTACACTTAACTTAATATTGGCACACTAAAAAAAGGTTTCTAAATTGGAGGTCTAAGCAGAACGTCAAAACAAAAATTTTTTCCAGAAAGGCAAGTGCAGACTAAAAAAAAAGTCTTCTTTTTAAGTTTAACAAAACTTTTACTTGAACTCCAATTGATGACTTTTCTGGAGAGGGGCGTCTTCACTTGACTTTCAAAAAAATATTTATTTTAACGTCAAATCAACGCCTTCAGTTAAAAAAGATTGAGGTAATAGTTCCACCAGAAACGTGTTGTTTCATTTATCGAAGAAATGAAAAGTTTCAAAATGAGCAAAAGAAAAAACGCATGCAAAAAGGTTGGAAACCACTAATTTATTCAATTAAAACCCATCAAAAAACACAAACTGTTATTCCAAGGGTTCTCAAACTTTTTTAACTACTTACCTCTTTGCTGAACCTAAATGTGTGGCGTACTCCTTAAAAAAACTTTAACAAAATATGAATACAATTGAATATACAAAAAGCAAAAAGTACCTTTTAACTGCTTTAATCATCTCTTCATAAATTTAATGAGATGGATGAGCTTGGCTTTGCTTCACAAGTAGATCAATTCTTGGAAGCGTTTTAATAAAGCACACGCGTAAGTCATGTTCGACTGAAAGCCTCGCACAAAACTTGTTTTTTATCATTCACATAGTTGAGAAACCTGGCTCACAACAGTAAGTTGATGGAAAGAGCAAGCGACTTTTTACACATTTTTTTGACACCAATGGATATGACTTGACCATTGACGACAAAGTTTTTGCAAGGATGAAGATTTAAAGATATCTTTGGCTGTTGAATCATTCAAAAGTTTAACAAATTCATTTTGCAAACTGTGGGAAAGTCTGGGATCAACCTCAAGAGATTGCGAATCAGTTTACAATCAAAATCATGTAAATCCAGGAAATAGCTTCCTAACAGATTACGTAACGACTGCAAGTGGTTTTGCACCAACTTGCCAATATGAGTAGTTTCGTCTTTCTGCAATAAAGCAAAACTTTTGCTCATGTTCTCGAATATGTCGTATTGACCGCATATTATTTTTTCCTTCCACCAGACTAGTTTCGTTTCAAATGCTTTTAATTTGTTTGTAAGTCTATGTTGAAAAGTGAGTTATCTCGTAATGGTATGTTATTTGCAAGGGACATAAGATTTAAAAAGTGATGATGATGATGAGATTGCAGTCTAAATGCAGTCGTTGAACTTGAATATAAGAAACTTGCTCGCGTAAACGCGTACCCCAGTTTGAGAACCCCTGGGTTGTTCAAACAGAATTGTTTTAATTTCTTAAAAATTATAACCTAAAATCTGGAAATTTATTTTTATATCAGAAAAACCAAACTATGAATATCTAACGCTATCAAGCGGCAAAAGCACTCAAATTAATCGAAGCTACTTTAAAGCATGGAAATTCAATCAATTATAATAAAACTCGAACATCGGCAGCCACTACTAGACACGCTCAGAGTCAGGTGCAAAAGTATCGGTTTAACAAACTACAAAACAACTTTACTAGTATTTGACAGGAACAACATCAATAAAATTCAGGCAATTACTGTGTTCACAAAATCAGAAAGATGCAAAAATTGATCGTAAAAAGTTTGGTAAGTGACCAAACCCAAAGCATTTTTTTTTCTGTTAAATATTTTTACACGTAACTTCCTAAGTTATGCTGTACTTGTTTCAATAGAAAAGCTAATCCGTTTGATTCACAAGTTTTTCTTATGCAATTTTTCTGTTTACAAACTATAGAAGCTTCATTATTGAAACATTTAACAATTTCATTTAGTAGTTTATCCATCTAATTTAAACATAATTTGAATTTGAGTATTTGAATAAGATTTAGGGTTAATAAAACTCCACAAATCGCTCCAGCTATAAAATACTGAAAAAAATGCAGTTTTTGCAAGCGAAATAAAAAAGTGACAAACTACGGTGACATATTATGTTGATGAAAGTGTAAATTGCAACAGAACAAATTCCATGCCATTTCAAAAATTTTGATATCGATTTCTCATGATTTATTAGCAAGACAAAAGGCACGATCACACAAAAAACACTGAACAAGCTTACCAACATCCTCTCTTAAACAAGACTCACAAGGACACTTTTGATCGTGTTCAAAATCTTAAAATTGAATGATAAATACGATTAACTAATTATCCTTTATCCAGATTTAGCAGGAAAAAAACAATGACGACGACGAACAGCTGTTAGGTCAGCGTTGCAATCCACAAATTGCAATCTTAGAAAATTGTGCTGTCTAGGAGAAAGCGAATTTCTTTACTAACCTTAGTAGCCTTTATTAAAAATTATATTGTTGCATAGAAGATGCCAACAAAAAAAAGGCAATGCAAAAGCAACATTATGAGGGAGATTTAAACTTAGTTTCATATAAAGGATGCACGCTATTTATTAATAAAACTACTGGTAGAGCTATTTATAAAAAAAATCGCTCTATTGCAAGCTTTATGCTATTATTGCTGGCTATTTTATTTTCACCTTGGCATTGCTGAATCGATCTAGCTACTTGCTGCTTTGTTTTAAGCGGAGTTAACAGTTTATTAGCTGAAAAATTTGTCTAATAAAAGGATAGCTGAACTAATAAAACTCTAAAGACGCGAGTTCTATGCTCAGCCTGCGCGAGTCATTTCCGTTGTTTTTTTAAAGCACTTTATTCTTAAATGGGGTCACGGACTCCGCATATTACAGAAAGCAGCAAACAGGTCAAAACGGCCATGCGAAAGGAAAATTTTATTTTCAGTTTAAACGCCGTGAGGTTAACAACAGCGACTGCGATAACAAATAAATTCTTACTTTCAATCTGCTTATCCAAATCCTTGCACATTTGATACAATTCTCTACCACGACCTTTGACACGTTCCCCTGCATAAAGATCAAACTAAGCGTAGGCAAATACAAGTTTAAGGCAAAAATTTTTTTGATGGTTTTTCATTTTCAGCACAAAAATGTGGTTATAAACTGTTTTAAGTACAACTTGATATTAGTTGAAACTAGTCTTTGTTCAATGGATCAATTAACATGACTTTTTTAAATATCGAACAATATCTAAAACACAACTTTGGTAAACAAATATGTATATGCAAAAAACAAAAAAATTCGAATATCTAGAAAAAGCAGAAGTATCTAAAAAACTGTCGGCGAAATGGCTCAGTGTGATAACACTGTTGACTTGCTTGAATGACGAGTTTGATGCTTAGCCTAAACGATTTCCGTTGCATCCTAAAAGACACTTCAGAACAAGTTCCTGAATGGGATCATGCAAACAGAAAGGAACAACTAGAACATTAGAACAATACAGCCACAGACAGAAGATCTAAACTAAACCGTTTACAAAACCTAAATACATACCATCAAAAACAACAAGTTGAGGTAACAAGTCTACTACAGTAAAGTGATAGCCATTTTCTTGACAAAGTGGATTTGTAAGATCATGTATTTTATCTTCAAGACGTAGCTTTTTTAGAGTTAAAACCGAACTCAAGCATTTTAAGCGGCCTGTACTCGATAAATTATTTCCAGCCAAGTTCAACTCTTCCAAAACCTCCAAGCAACTAAGTGGATCTGCATAAAAAATACAACATGTGACTGTACTTTAATAGGAGCTTTTTCATAGTTTTTCTAAGTATCTTTCAACAAATACAAAATTTTTTCTGTATTTTTAGCAAACGCAGGCATATATTATTAATGATGTAGACCAGGCATGTCAAACACACAGCCTTCGGCGCTAATTGTTGCAGGCAGCGCATCTGTCATATTTTATGAGTTTTTTATCTTTTGAAATATTTTGCAAAATTTGCCAGACAATACAACTAAGTTTCAACAAAATTATAATTTTGGCATATTTCTCTCAATCCAAATAACTTGAAAACAGTAGATCTATTAATTTATAATCTTAAAAGGACATTAATTTTGTGTTAAAAGTAAAGAGAATGAAGTTGGAATACTCATGTTTTATTTCCAAACAATCAAAATTGCAAACACATTTGCCAATAATGCATTAAAAATTATGGTGTTGTTTAGGTTAAATTATGTTGCAAACAATTATTTCAAATAAAAATTATTAAAACTAGTTGGAGAACCAGGATGACTAAATACTGATTTATCTAAATTGATCAAAGTTGAGATAACAAATACTTCTCAATCAAAGCATTGAAAACCAAATTAGCAAAAAACGATGTCAAGCATGGCGACAGAGCATTATACTAAATAATAAATGTTAAATACCCAACTAACAATCCTTTATGATTATTTGTGGCCAATTATATTTTGATTTGTATATTAATTTTAAAACTATTTTAAAAGGTTTCTTTTTATTTAAAAAAAATTATAACTGCAAAGGGGTGCAACTTATCAGTAATAAAGTTTAGAATCTGAGATAAACATTAGACATTTTAGATCATGCATCCAATACACCCTGAAGGTCTATTCAATACATGATAAATCGGGTCTCTTCAAAAAGCAACCTTAAGTGATTAAGTTAGCCTGAATTTCCCTGTGGTTTCTTAAAATAATCTTTTTTCTCTGGGTTTCTTTTTTTATTCCCTCCTGGTGGTGTAGGGGATTCCCCATTAGTTTTGCTTACAGTCACTTCTTAAATAGAGCCAATTTAATTTGTATTGCACACAACCTTCTGGGTGTTTTGACACTTCAGTTTTTGATACATGTCTGACACTTTGTTATGCCCAATAAATGGTTTAGTGTCCCAGAATTTGCAGCACACAGTCTCATTTGTACTATAAATGCAGTACATAAGCTCACAAGTTTGACAGTTCTTGCTTAGACCAGTGGTTCTCAAAACTTTTGTTGCTATTACTTTGAAAAAGAAAATATTTAGTATAAGATTTTTAAAAAATTGTTCTCTGGTTATTAGAAATTTTAATAATCGCATAAGCATCCCCAACAGATATAAAAAAGCAAATTTAGTAATTATAAAAAAATTTACATTTTATTAGCATATTATAATGAAAAACATATAAGTGTGGATGTACAATTCTTACCTTGCAATAATAAAAAAATGAATTAGTTAATTAAAGTTTTAATAGTTTTTTGGTAAATTTAATGTAATAGTTCTAGTTTGTCATTATTAGTTTTAAATTGTACCAATTTTAAATTTTTCCTGTAATAGATTATTTAGGTAAACCTAATACACATAAAAGTGATTAGCCCGTGATTAAAAATCTCTGGTCAGCAAAATAAACATTATTTATTATAAACAAAATTAAGCGTTTTACAAATAAACATATCAAAGAAGTCAATTAAAATACAAAAATAACTGTTAAACAATGCATTAAACGGTAAAAGTTTGTTTTGGTTATACAGGTTTGATCGAGACACATTTCAAAGACTAAAACTTTTTTTGAACACTTACCAATATTAGTAATTTTATTTGCTGAGAGGTTTAAAGATAAAACCCCTTTTAAATCTCGAAATACGTTTAACGTCGATATTATATTGTATGATAAATTTAAATAAACAAGATTAGTAAATTCTTGTAAAGCATCAATTGTGACAATTTGATGATGATTAAACTTCAAATAACGAATGCTTTCTGAATCAAACTCGCCAGTAGCTTGGAGAATTTGCTTCTTTGTAAGAACTCCAGCACTTTCTGAAACAAATAAAGTTAATACTTAATAGCTTACCAAAACATGTGTAGTGAAAAAAATAGAAACATAGCATCGTTTTAAATATTTATACTATATATTATTCAATTCAACAGTTGCATCAGAAGTTCTATAAATGCACCAAATTGTAGTTATTAATGTCTCTTCTTCAAAGCTAGTTTCAGAGTGCCATCCCTTAATTCTAATATGGTCTCATATTTCTAATAATCTATCTCTAATAAAGCCAACTTAGACTCTCACTCATATGTGACCAATGCAGCTAGAAAAAAGTTCTTCTACAGACTAGCAGTCTTGCGTTATTTAGTAGAAGACTACGTGGGGAAAAGGATGATGGAGATGGCAGTGCCAGGCAGAAGGAAAAGAGGAAGGCCAAGGAGAAGGCATGGAAAGGGTTGGAGCTAGGGAAGGAGACAAAGTAGACCGAGTGAAATGGAGATTACTATCGCGCTGTGGCGACCCCGAGTAGGGAGAAGCCGAAAGAAGAAGAAGAATGCAGTAGAAAAGGTAAATGCACACAGTAAACGATATTGATAAAAAATGACTAACAGTTAAAGAATGGCATTTACACACCACTATGTCTATTATGTTTGGGATACAGACATAAAACAAATTAACTCTCACTGCAAAAAAATGCATTAAGTTAATTGATAATATTTCTGTGATTGGCATCTTTTGTTGTAAATTACAAATATTAAGCGTAAGGAAACCTAAAAACTAAGTGTATCATCTTTTTTTGTCAACAATGTGGTCAAGTGATTACAAGCAATGTGGTTGATGGCAAACATAATTGATATGGTCATAGCTTAAAACCTGCTCACACCATTCTGTTGTGTCTTTCTGAAAGACACTTTACATAGCTTTTCTTAGCTTTGCTGTCTTTGCAAGCAGCTCTAAATTTAGATCATATCTCTAAAATAAAAAAAAAGAAAATTCAATCAAACAGCAATATCTTGGCATCTCTGAAAGCAGGTTGGAGAAATTGCTTACAGTTACCAATGTATAGCACTTCTGATGTTCTCCTGCAAGTCAGAAGAATAAATACACGGTCTGTCCAAAAAGTATCTGACCTTATCTCCTCCCACCAAAAATAATACCATGCCAGCAAAGTCGTTTTGGCAGATTGTAACGTCACAATTACTACCCAGTGCCCACACATAAAAAATTTCAAACTGATAGTTGGTGTCATTATCTTTTTTTTGAAGCATTTAGTGCAGTTGTATTGTGAATGATTGTCGATTTTTTGCTTGCAAGTGTAATGACAGAAAGCATTGAACAAAAATTGTATGAAGTTCTGCCAAAATCTAGGTGATAATCAAACTGAAACAATTTAAAAGATTTAGCAAGCTTTTGGAGATGAGGCCTTAAGTCAAACTCAAATAAAGGAATGGTTTAATCACTTCAAAAACGGTTGAATGTCAGTGGAGAGTGAGGCATGCTCTGGCAGGGCATCCACAAGCCAAAACAAGGAGGTGATTGAGAAGGTTTGCCAAATTGTGATGAAAAATTGCCGTCTAACACTCAGGGAAATTGTTGAAGTGAGAATAAGCAGAGAATCAGTTCACTCCATATTACTTGGAGGTTTTACGTTGCCTTCGTAATGCTGTGTGAAGAAAGTGGCCAGACAAGTGGACAGGGAAGAACTGGTAGCTTCACCATGACAATGCTCCTGGTTATTCCACCCATGTAATCAAATGTCTTTTGGCCAAAAACAGTATGGCACTTGTGCAACAGCCTCCTTGTGCAACAGAAGTTGGAAGGTTTGGCACCATCCAACTTCTAGCTATTCCCCAAATTAAAAACTACACTAAAAGGGACATGATTTTAGTCATGTAAAAACATTATAGAAAAAACAATGGAAGAGCTCAGGAGCATTCCAGAGGAGGAGTTCAAAAAATGTTTCCAAAAGTGGAAGAAGCGCTGGGAAAAGTGTGTGCACTTGCAAGGGAAATATTTTGAAAAAGATTAAATAAAAGTTGTGATATTCATTGTGTTGTGTGTTTTATGCCCTAAGGTCAAATACTTTTTGGAGAGACCTCATATAAAAATTATGTAAAAAAAAGTTAGAGAATATAGCAGAACTAAGTAAAAAACAACAACTCCTAAGTGCTTTATTTTACAAATGAATGAAGCAATAAGATAATAAAATGCAAGAATACAGTTAATACTTTGTAAAAGTATGAATTAGGTAATTCACAAAAATTTGACTAACAAAAACAAGAGAAATTAAATCAAACTGATTAAAAAAAGTCATATAGATTTTTCAAGACAAACTTAAATTTGACAAAAACATACTACTAGTTAAAGAGTCAGTAAGTTGGCTTTATCCAAAACAAGTGTACCATTCATACAAACTTTTTTGATTTTATATGTCATTTTGTTGTAAATCAACTTATTATTGAAAGCTATAATCAACTAATCACAAAAGTTACTTACTTTTAGTCATTTTTTTTTGTCTTATTCAATCCAACTATTAATCAGTTTAAGCTTTACATTTTTAAAATTTTAATAAGATTTAAAATAAAAACAGGCTTCTTATATACAATAAAATATTTTGTAAATGTAGAATTCAAAGAAAGACATTCACTAAATGAATAACTCATAAAGTTAGCTTCTAAATCATGGAAAAAATTAATTGCAAAAATAGTTAAGTCTATTCAAAATAAGGCTTTTGACTAGTAAAAAACAGTTTTCGAAAATTAAGGATTTAAAGATTATAGTACACAGAAGAGAAAATTACAACAATAAGGTACTATAAAAATCCGAAGACAGTGCTTCAAGCTGTTTTACAACCCAGCAGTTACAATTTCCAAAAAACAATAAATGAACCGTAAGAAAACCATACTAATAAGAAGTAATACTACTCAATTACCAAACCATTGCTTTAATCTTTTGCTGATCAAATTTGACTTTTACGATATGGCAAAAACAATAAAAAATCAATCACAATTAAAGCAAAAAAGATGAAAAAAATGATAATTGGTTTACTAATATTCAAGGTATTTTTTACTCAAGACTGATCTGCTTTGCTCAAACAGAGACATACAATAAGGTAATAAAAACACTTCAAAATATAAAGTAGCAATAAATTAACTAAAAATTGCCAGAATAAAAATATTGAAGATAAACCATGATAATATAACCTATCAAAAAAACAATTTTTTTTAAGCCAATAAATGGTATTTGCATTTAAATCAACGGATAGCATTTTTACTATGCTATTTAGGAATATGATAAATTCAAAGAAACCAAAAAATTTCATTATATAAGTCAATAAATTTAGTCTAAAGGTGAATTTGCTGAAGCAAATGGTGAATTTACTGCACTAGCAGGTGTGGCAGGTGAAGACCAGTCACTGTCAGGACGATGCTTATGCTTATGTTTGTGCTTGTGCTTGTGCTTTTTTTTCTTTTCTTTTGTACCTACAAAAGGCTGTGGCATTTGAACACTAACTGGTTTTTGTGCAGATTGCTCATCCATAGCTTTAGTTGAAGGTGAAGACCATGGCTTAATGTCTGAGCTAGAGCCTGGGGTTGACGGTGGATCACCATGTGATAAAGACAAAAGTCCTTGAGCAGCAAGAACATCATCAGTATCAAGCTGATTACCACTTTTTGAAGATCCACTGAACTTTATCTTCATTTTTAATTTATTAGGTTGATCTTCAGAGTGGGATGAAACAACAGGTGTGGTTGCAGATCGTTTTAACTTTATGGGCTGAGCTGAATCAAAGTCTGTGTAAGAATGTTTAATAGCTGATTGGTTAATTTGAGTTGATTTTTTCTTAAGATTAACAATAACACCATACTCTGGAGCAGGAAGACACTCAGGTCGACCTTTTCCAAATAATTTAAAATATAAGTCTGCAGCTTCACATCTAAGTTTAGGATCATAGTGAGCTTCTTGACTAATAAAATTCCACAAGCGCTCCACTAAATCCACATTGTTTAATGAAGATTTCATGCCTTTTGTAAAAGGTGGGTTTTTCACAAGTGACTTAAAAATGTTTTGCTTTATTTCAGGAACAGGATCATTGATGGACAGGTCTAAAAGCCAATTAAAATCACTGTTATTTCCAGTTGCTTTAATAAGATCCACTAAGCAATCAATTGCTGCAAGTCTAACATCTCTGAAAAACCCATATTTGGCATAACTCTTAAACAAAGCTGCATCGGAGGGTAGATGACTATTTCTTTGCAAATTTCTAATAGCTCTTAAACAGCTAACAGTAATGGTATAGCGATAAGATGGAATATGCTTTTCCAGGTTTAGGCATCTTGTCACTTCATCAACAATTGATCTTATGTCAAGAGGCATTGAATCAGATGTAATTTTTTGCTCTGAAGAGACAGTAACTGCAGGAGTAATTGTGTTACAAAGAGCATCTACTAGAGCAGCACGATAGTAATTATCTGAATACTTGTTTTTAGAATTATCATTAAATTTAACCAAATCAAGTAAAAAATGAACCACTTCCTTTGGACAGATATTGTGAGAATTGCGTAATAAAGACATTGCAACAGGAATATGTTTTAATATAAAATATTGTTGAAAATTCGAAAAGTTATTCATGCGAACAATTGGTGGTGAAGTGTCACAGCAAAAAAACCTTGTGAAAATGTTGTACATTGCAGGAGGACCTGACCAAGAGTTTAACATTACATTAGCAACATTTGTTAAGCAATTACATGCCTGAATACGAACCTTGTAATAAAATTGTTCATTTTCAACAACTTCATTTAAGGCTTGCACAGTTGCAGCAGATGAAAATAGACTTAAAGCTTTAATTGCTTCACATTGACCAACAACATCTCTTTCAAATCTTACTTGGTACTGCCACATATAATCTGGTTGTTCAAAGTTAACTAACCTTGGAATGTTAACTTCAGGGTCTATTCGTATCCACAAAACAGGTGAATCTGGATCCATTACATTTAAATCCATATCAACTTCTTCACCATTAAGAAGGGGAATTTTTTTTCTCTTATTTCTTCGACTTTTAGAATGACAAGGAATATCATGCCTAGTTGTATTTTCTTCAATTTGAATAGTGTGGTTAAATGACCCATCTAGTTCTTGTACTCTTACAGTTAAAGGACCAACATATTTCTGTATTCCCATATTAACAGTATCTTGCTTGACATCCAATTCAACAATATTACGTTTTCTGTTGAAAGTAAAACTGCTGGAAAAACTTACAATACCACCTCTGTTTACCCATTGATCAATAAGATTTGATATGTCTTTTCCAGAAACTGAATAAGTAGATTTTAAAAATCCAGCTTGAGACAATAGCATTGTGGACCATGTTGAACTAGGAACTTTTTGTTGAGCAGAAGTATTGGCTAAAGACAAGAGTTTGTTAAAAGCCTGTAAAAGTAATTGTGGACCGATTCGATTTTCTATTAGCCTCATTACAAGATGAGCCTTGCAACGCATCATTTTATAATGATAAAGCGATGTTGTGTGGGGATGCTGATAAGCAAAGTGTTTTGAAAAAGAAGAGTCATTGCTGTCAAAATGCAAAACAACTGGACCTTTAGTGGTTTCATATTTGCACAATTGTTCAATTTCACTAGCAATCCAATATCTATATTCACTGTTGCCAAAAGTGTTTCTCAGCCATAAACCATATAAATAACCAGATATTCCTGCTGGTACCCAATAATCACTCCAGGAATCTCGAGACATAAAACAACCAAAAAATTGTTCTGCTAATGCTCGACCCATATGTTTTCTTGATATAGGTGTTTGATCAAGAACAATTTTACTATAAAGTAAATTGATGCTAAATATGCCAACAGAAGCAAAAGGCTGAGAGTCTTGATATGCTTCATCAACAAAAACTTGTTTGTAGCATGAATAAGGAAATCTAAAGCTTAATATTTCTTCAAAAAACTCAATAATTTCATGACATGTAGAAGTTGTATGTTGTAAAAGTGGCATTAATTGAGGAAGACAAAAGTGAGTAACTTCATGCATGTAGGGGTCTACAAGTATTTCAAAGGGGCCTACTGCAACACATATATTGGGTGCAGCAGTTGGAATACTCAATATATAGTGAAACGTTTTCTGAGTCTTGTCTGGGGTATATATAGTTTCAACAAGGTCACCACATGAAATAGCTATTAATGATTCATCAACAGTATATTCCAACTTCCAAGTGCATGGTTCACAGTAAGCATCAACACAGGGAAACCACAATCGAGCATTATTTTCATGTCCAAAACTAAACATATGAGCTGCTTTTTCATTAGGTTTACCATTCAACAGTGGTACAACAAACTGAATGCCACCTTTTGGATTTTCTAATGTAAAGTCAATATGAACTGATAATGGTTTTTGATCTCTTAATTGCTTTAAAATATCTTGTGGTATACGTATTATTAATTCACCATTATAACCATGATTAGGATCTACACTATTAACACTGTCAAGATAACAACTGCTAAAAAAGTCTAAATTTCTTGACTTTGGATCTTGTTGAGTTAAATCAAGAGTCGGATCTTCATACTGAAATTTTGCTTCATAATTATTCACAGTAACTTGATGAATTCGTGCCTGTTTACAATTAACTTTGATAATTGATACATCACTTCGTCTTGGTTGCAACATCATTTCAACATGTCCAACAAGAAGTTTACGCTCAAAATTTATGGAAGAAATTTGAAGTAACTGATGACTTAATTTAAATGGACGTTGATATTCACTATGTTTTTCTTTTTTATCCATATGTTTTTAAAAAATATATACCATATATTAACTTAAAAAATCCTGCACAAAACAATTAACAAAACTGAATTTATTTTTTAAATAACATTTTATCAAAATTGCCCCAACAGTATTAAAATTGTCTCAACTTATCAGGGGACACAACATGTAAAAAGATAATACCAATTACACTAAAAATAAAAAATTAAGAGCTGATTGTTACATCTCAGATGAGACTTGAATTATAGTAAAACATTGCTACCATAAAAAAAAGCATTTTGCCTTTTATTTGACCTTTTTACAAAAGTTAGTGTTTAATTATTATCAAATAATTACTTTTGTTATGGCCATAAAATAGAAAACAAACTATAAAACTTTGAATGCATACTTTTTTATAATAAACTTAGTCAACCTGCAGAAAAGATTAAGGTATATAAGCACTTGGTAAAAAAATTCTTAAAGGTCCATGAATTATATAGTCAATAGAGGGTTAAGAAAGTAGATTTTTTTCTAAATTATGAGTAATAATAAAAAAAAAAAAAAAATTCTTTGTTGCTTAAGCAAAACATGTAAATATATGGATAGTGGTCAAGAATGAGTAAAAACAGTTACAGCAAAAGGATTAATTGGTATATACTGAAACAGTCAGGGCATGCAAGTGCAGTCAGGGCATGCAAGTCATGCAATGCATGATCAACAAACTTTCCTCTAAATGCAAAATATAATTATATATATTTTATAAGCAAATTTATTTAATATTGAATTTAATTCATTGAAAATTCTGAGGAACGCATACTCCAAGTCATAAACTCAAAAGCAATATGCAATTAAACATGACATGCACCAAAGGAATCACATTACTTTACTCGTATACATGAGCTCTATCATGATGTTATTTTAAGCACCTTTTTATACTCGCTCCAGCATGTAATTCTTAAATTGCATACAGACTTCTAGATAAATTGATGTTTGTGATAAACAACTCTAAACACCAATGCTGTTTAATTTTTTGAGAGACATAAAAATTTGATTGTAAAATAAAATGACAATGATTTAATAATGATGTCACAGATACCTGAAAATTAGAGTAATAATGCCTTGACAAAAGTGCTTTTGGTATGTTACAATCACAATCATGGTACACATATGTACCAGTGTTCCATAAAAGGTTGATGTACTATCATGGATTTTGTTATTCCTTTGTAATATTTTAAAAAGTTAATAAGCAATTGGATGTTTTTTACTAATTGTGTCATTTTAACACCCTTTTATACTTGCTTTGGCATGCAATTCTAAAACTGCATGCAGACTTCTAGATAAATCTTGATATTTGTCATAAACAACCCTAAGTACCAGTGCTGTTTAACATATCATGGATTTTGTTTGCTCTTTATAATATTTTAAAAAGTTAATAAGTAATTACATGTTTTTTATTAATTACATCATTTTAAGCACCCTTTTATACCTGCTCCGGCATGCAATTCTCAAATTGCATATAGACTTCTAGATAAATCTAAATACGTATTTGTGTTAATAAAGCATAGTTAGGAAAGAGATACACAAATAAAATTTAAAAAATGATTATAGATATAAAAAAGAATCTTTACCATTTGCCTTACAAGCCATTTTACAATTTCTTTAATATATTCAATGAATAGGCATACAAATGCTTAAATATTAAAGGTGATGATGGCCAGTTCTACACCAGACTCTATTAGTTTCACAAACAAAAATCGCTTACAGTGACTTTTTGATAGGACCCCATAGCAAAATTTTAAAATCAAGGTTTAATAACAATTAAACATTATATTTAAATCAACTTTGGTTTAAAACCATTGTCAGTTTTATTTTATTGTGTAAAATTTTCGATTTTTAGTTTATAAGAAGTCACTGCAAGTAGTTTCTGTTAATAAAACTAACTTAAAATCAACCCTGTGGTTACTGTTGCTTCTTGAAAAAAAGCTTTCCTCTTGTTTTTTTTATTCCACCCTGGTCCTGTGAAGAGATTCCCAGTTAGTTCTTCTAACAAAAATCACTTATGGTAGCTTCTTGAGAGATCTTAAATTTTGATACACTTTATTTTATGAATTTTTCTGTGGTGACTTTCATTAATCAAAAACTTCTATTATTATGATTTTTATGTGACAAATTCTGAGCCTTGGATCCACTGGTTAATTAATTTTCCGTAAGGCAATTTGGGCATTTCTTAATAAACAATAAACATTTCTAATACTTCACAGCTGACAATACATATTAAAAATGTATTCAATTAAAGCAGTTCATGTAGACCAGTGGTTCCCAAAGTGGGCGCTACTGCCCCTCAAGGGGCATTGGCGAGATTTAGGGGGGCGGTAAGAAGAAAGGGGGCGATTGGGGGGCAGTAAGAGAACAAGGGGGCGATAGGAAACAATGAGAAGAAATATACATAAAGGACGATTAAAGACCTTTTATAGGTGATCTCGAAGCAGTGTTTCCCAAAGTATTCAATACAAGATCGATTCAGGGTAAAGACCTTTATTTTTTTAGAGATCACAATGAATTTGGAAGAAAAATAGCAAAATTACAGTTGAAATCAAAGTGAAGACCTTTTTTTTTTTTTTTAGAGATCACCAAAAATTTGGGAGAAAAATAGCAAAATTACAGATAAATATTCTCTGTCGAACATTCTTTTCACTTAAAAAAGAAGCGAGAGCGTGCTGGGAATCAAGCTGAAAATCAAGGGGGCGCTGGGAATTTATCTGGAAGCCAAGGGGGTGCCAGGCCGAAAAAGTTTGGAAAACACTGATGTAGACACAAAGAATAGTGGTAAAAAAATTAATTTTTCAAAAAATAGAATCAAACGCTAGGTTATGGGTAATTAGTAGCAAATAGTACAGGTATAGTTGCATACAATGCAAAAGATTTAAACAAAAATTATATTTCAGTGCAGTTGTAACAGTGTAATCAAATTATTTTATTCTAATTTTTTACTTGGGGATTCTAACAGAACATGAGTGCTTTAAATTATTAGAAATTGTGCTTTTAACTAGTGGCAAAAAATCTTATGGTAAATTTGTTGCATTCTTAAAATTTTTTAGTTTCTAAGATCTTTGATTACACAACCTTTACAACAACCAATCACCAGCATTAATACAATCCATAAACATCAAACTAGATTAGTAAAAAAAAAATTACCATTTACATTTAATAAAACAAACTTAGGTAAAAGCATGATTACATTTGCAGGACCTAAAATATGGAGTGAAAATCCACAACACATAAAATTACTTGAAAAACATCAATTTAAAAAAGAATATAAAAAACTTTTACTGAAATCATACAACTAATTTATTATTATTTTTTTTTATTTTTTTATATTTTTTTAAATTTTTTGTTTTGTTATGTGTGTTTATGTGTTTTTTCTTTGTATTAATATTTCTGTTTTTTGATGTTATTGTTGCTACTTTGGTTTTATTATGCCTACATTTCATATTTATATATTCAATATATAAACATTACTTGTGATTGTGGTTACTCTCAAATTTAATTAATGCGGTGCCAGCTGACTTCGATGACCTTTGGTCTTTTCGCTGCTCCTCCATGAGCAAATATAGATTTCACACTTCTATATTTTGTTGTTATTATAGCTGATCTTTTCATGCTTATGGGAATAAACTGAACAGAACTGAACTGAACTGAACTGAACTACATGTGGCTTCAATTATGTCAGCCTATTTTATAATTATTGTTATTTCTTGATTTAAACTTTAATGTGTTTAATTTTTTACTTTACCGAAGCTACTTTGCTTTCTAAACCACTAAATAATAACGTTGTACCTTGGTAACGTTTAGTCGCTGTCTTCTGTCTGCAATATCTGTTTCAATAAAAACTCGAAAGAAAACATGTACTTGCTTTACAGATTTATCGTAATAAATTGGGTTTGCAAATGGTAAAACATTGCAAACAATTATTAAAATATCAGCTTTGAATTCGTATAGTCTGCTGCTGCCTGGCTGCGAGCGCTATTATAACTTTGCTCTTTGCCTCTTATAACGTTGGAAATATTATTTGAGTACGATCAAAGTAGAGACTCCTGAAGAGTCTTTTTAGCAGAGACTTTTGAGGAAGTCTCGGATTAAACTTAGTTTTTGAACCTGACCTGATTTAAATTATTGGTGTATTAGCAAATACAGCATATTATTCGTAACAACAACTTGTCAATTTGATTAGTATAACAATACGTATTGTTAAATAGTTAGTGTCACTTTTGCTCACAGGGTCGGCTTGACTTTAATTGAACCCCCTTGAAACTGAAATTAAGTCTCACAAAACTAGATAAAAATAAAAAAGTTTTTACAGCCTGAATGCACTTTCCCAACAAATGAAAACTTGTTGCTTTCGGTCTTTACCTATAGTAAAGTTTGCGTTTATTAAGAATGGTTTTTTAAACCAGAGAGGGTGCTTTTTTCCCAGCGTCCAGGGGCCTCCAATCGGAGTTTTGGCGGACGATTACGCCGGCATTGTCGTTTATGCAATTCAGCAATTGTTCAGCACCAAATATTTATTAAGGATATACACGGATTATACTATGCGTAGCGGAACAGAGAAAAATGGTGAGCTTCAGTAGAGTGACTAAAATATAAGGCTAGTTTCCACTACAAACATGGGATGGAGTATTCTTACCTTCTTTTAATAATTTTTTTGTTTCGCTTAGATTTAAGCGCGGAAAGATCAATAAAACAAACACAAAATGCTCCATTCCACGCTCGTAGTGGAAAAGAGCCCATACTATGGCTGCAAACTAAAATAAAATTTGGTAATTTTTTTACATGGTTCTAACCATTTTTTGGTCTCACCTGCTTAGTGATAAAACAAGTAATAATTTAGGAGCTTACAGTAATAAGTAAAATAAAGTTGAATTTAGAACGTCGGAAAAAACTAAGTATTTTTTTTTTTTTTAATTTTGAAACTAAAGAAATACGGTAATTGGTATAATAATAACGTTTTTGTAAAAAAACCAAAATACTTATTTTGTTTTGATATGTTTTATGTATTTGATAGGCTTAATGGTGTATAATGCTGCGATATCGAGGACCTAGTAAGAAAACTATTGAAACTGTGAAAGCATTAGATGCTTTTCCAAAAATTTCTGATTCATATATTAAGACTACAACCAGTGGAGCAACAGTTACTATTGTCACCAGCATTTTAATTGGATTTTTGGTATTTTCTGAGGTTCTTTATTATTTTGATACCAGGTAAAATCTAATTTTTATATAAACATATATGTTATTTGTTGAAATTATTTGAAATAAAAAGGTTTCTTAAAGAAGTCATCATCTTGGTGACTTTATGTGATATCTCTTCATTTTGTAAGATCTCTTCAAGAAGTGATAAAAACCACAGGGGGATTTGGGTTAGTTTCATGAACAAAAATTGCTTATAGTGACTTCTTAACCTTTTGACTCTTTGTATCATGTAAGTCACATTTTTAAAACATGCAACAATGTGTGAAAAGTAAGTTTTCAACCATTTAGTAACAATGTATTATATCAACACAGACATGTCCAACTTATTATTCAAATGAATGTAGGTAATGGACATAACCAAATTTGATTTCCGGTATGAACATCCAATCTGTTATCAACTCCTTAAGGTGTAGCTAATAAGTGATTAGCTACACCTTAGGGAGATAAATAGATGGTTAAACTTTTCAAAAACCGGAATAAATACAATACATTGTGACTAGATCATTAAAACTTACTTTTCACACATTGGTGCATGTTTTAAAAATGTGACTTTTGTGATATCAAATGAGTCAAAGGTTTAAAGAGAGACCCAAATAAAACATTTTAAAAATACTTTTTGTATAAGCCTAAACTATATTTCCAAGCTTATTGCACAAATGTTATGGTTGCAGAGATATAATATAATAATTGCATTAATATGGTGCTTCTTGGTGAGCTTAAATTTATTAATTTGATACAATATATGCTTTAAGTAAAAACAAATATTCTTGATCATTAATTATAATTAAAAACAAGTGTTGGATATGATAGACTATGATTAATTCAAAAATATTTTAAGTTATCATGTTTTTTTTATAAATCACAGATTTGAATATGATTACAAAGTTGATGTTGAATATGATACAAAAGTTTGGTTGAATTTTGATATCACCATTGCCACACCTTGCAGTTTTATTGGAGCGGATGTTGTTGATGTTACTGACCAAGTTGTCCAACATGATGCTGTATGTAATTAATTTTAATATTTGTGACTTAATACAATGGTTCTCAATCTTTTAAAGTTGACAGACTCATCCTATAATGTTGACTGACTTGTTCTCAAAATTTGGGAAAACCCCAAAGCCTGCAAAATTATTGACAGCTAACAGTGAATGAGACCCCAAATCTTTTTGACAGCTTTCTTTAATTCTTATTTTCTTATGTATGATCTTGTTTTTATTTTAATATTTTTTATTCATTTACTACCAGTTAATTACAATTTTATTTTGTTTATATCTATTCATTTTCCTGGCTTGAAATCTGCAGAAAAAGAGGCATGCTTTGAAGTCATCAAAAATTATCGAGCAGGCTTTCCAAAATGTAATAAAATTAGTTGTTTCATTATAAAGAAAACTTTTGTAGTAGTTGGAATAGCTGTTGATAGTTCTCATATGGCTTTGATTAAAACTTTAGCAAAAGCTATTAATTTATTCAAATAGATCAAGTCAAACATGATAGAAATAAGAAAAGATTCACAACTTATTGGACTGAATGTGTAATCCAATGGAGGCAAATATATTTTAAATTGATGAGATTTAATTAGTTGAGATTTGATTTTTTTAACTAGATTAGGTTAGATTTGATTTGTTCCACTAAATTAGATTTTAACAAATATTTGTTCATACTGCACACCTGTCAGATAGCAATACATTTCAGTGAAATTATAGGCCAGAAGGCTCTGCCATGTACACTGGTCAAATCACATGAATTATGTCAAAACTAGTACATTTAAAGTTTGCTAAAAGGCAGGTAGTAATGGTGCATAACAGTTAATTAAGTGCCTTGTGCTTTTTTTTAGTTAAAGCACAGGTTGGCAGTGTGGTCAAGTGGTTACAGCACCAGGATTGTGACCAACATGGTCTCAGTTCAAAACTTATTTGAGCCATTTTGTTGTGTTATGGGGAATGACACTTTACAGCACTTTCTCCTGCTTAGTGGTCTTGACAAGCAGTTCTAAATTAAAGTCAGCTCTATCAAAAGTTTCAAGAGAACAGTAATATCTTGGCATCTTCAGAAGCAAATCAGGGTAATTGCTTGCCTTACATATAGTGCCTCTGGCACTTTCCTGCAAGTCAGGAGGATAAATATAGAGATAGAAATAAGAAAATAAAAAATAAACCTGGTTTGCATCTTGGCTATGCTACTGCTATGATTTAGTTTATTTTATTTAACTGAAGATTTGTGTATATAAAAATTGTTAATTTATTTCTAGCTGCTTCTGAAAAACAGAAGAAATTTTGTGAAAATTGCCAAAAACATATTAATTAAACTATGCAATGCTTTTTTAAATATGAAATAGGCTCTACAAAAAAAATCTAAGCAAATAATTGACCAAAGGTAAGTTAGTATTCAGACGACGTCAGCAATAAGAAAAGATGCTTATTATTACATAGGGTTTGTAGTTTATTACCATTTTCATTTCAATTTATCTAATGCAAAACAAATTTCAACATAATTTGATGCAGATTTTTAGTTCCTTTTAAATCAGAATTAAAACATCCTCTCATTTACTATTTGATTTGCCATCTATAAAGTTTAAAAATTTTTTTAGCAAAATTAATATTTTATTACAGGATGATATTAAATGATTTTTAAAAATGCTTTAAAAGGTGAAACATTTGAAGTATTAATACATTATTATTTTTGCATTTGGTTTTAAAACCAAAGCTAAAGAAATAAAATGAAAATAATCAAGTTTAGTTAAAACCAGTAGTTCACTTAAAAAAATAAAAGTAACATCAATTTTGTTTAAAAATGTCTGCTATACAACTGTATACAATGGAATTGAAAATATAAAAAAGAATTGGGAGTAAAAATCAACAAGAAGAGAAACATTTTATAAATTATTGGATACTCTTTTTTTTATTGGACAAAGATAATTCTCTCCCTTTGCAGAAGTTCTGCCACAGCAAATCAATATCTCACTAATGAGTTGAATATACAATATTACCTAATATAATAAATGTTTTTATGAAATTAATTGAACTAATTATTTAAAATTTGTTTTATTGTCTTTATAATTGATGTGTGATTGATAATTTTTTTTCAAAACTGATTTTCTTTATTAAAGTTTATATATGGCTGTTTTTTGTTTTTTTCTGTTGATATTCTGGTATTTTTGTACAAGTATAGGCATAAAAAGTCTGGTTTTTTTAATTAGCTAGGCAGTCAGCTTTTAACTAAAGAAGTTAATGACAGTACAACAAAATAAATTCCTTTAATACACATCAACCAAACAGTATTTTTAAAAAATTGTTTCAAGACTATAATTTCTTTAAATTTCTGTCTCCACCTACTGTTAAAACATTTATGAAATTTCTATAAATAATGTGTGTAATAGGTTTTTGTTTCAATTATTCTTTTTTTTTTAAGAGTCAGGAACATGACACAGTAATTGAAGCACTTATTTGAATTGGTAATTGCTAAGTTGTGGGTTTGATTCTCGTTTTGGATTTGCTGTATTTTTCACAGAGATACTTTTAATGACATTGTGTTGTGCTTAGAAATTTTAAAGATTGGTTTTCTATTGAAGTAACATAGTTTTGAAACTAAAAAAAAAAAAAAAAATTGAATCAAACAGCAATATCTTGGTATTTAATTAGTAACTGGAAATGCCATAAATTTTAAGCTTTAACGTTTTTTTACGTACTAAAGAAGATAACTTTGAACATGTGCTACAACCTATTGTTATTGTAATTTACTTTGAAGCTATAGAAACTGTGTCAACTGTGTTGCTCTATAGACTTTAAAGCTAACTTGGGTTACTTTACAGAAAATAGCAGAGGAACCTACAAAGTTCAATTTAATTTCTCATCAAAAGACTAAACCCAGTTATATGAGAAACTTTGAAGATGGTCAACAAATCAATGAAATTGCTTTAAAGCAATCTTATTTAAAAGGTTTCAAAAAGTTTGCCCCTAATAAAAATAAAGTGAACTCAAAAGAAGCAGATGCTTGCAGGTGTGTTTAAAAAGGCTAGAAATTCTTGTTTTGATTACATGATTTAAAGTTTTTTGTTTAGGTAATTTACTATTAATTATTTTACTTATTTGTTTTTTTGCAGGCTAGCTATTTGTGCGAAATTGCCATGCTTATATTGTTGCTTTGCTAAACATCTTCTCTTAACAGCCATGATACTTGATTGCTACTTTATTAAAATTTGTGTCATTGATTATTTCTCTTGGTAAAATTTTTATTTTTATTAATTTTTAAAAAATCAGAAATTGAAAAAAGTACTTTAAAACAACTGGTTTTTTTTTTTTTTTTTTCAAAAATGCTACTGTGGATATGTATCTGACGAAAGTGCTAAATCAAATAAACATGGTTCATTTTAAAATTTATTTAAATTTGAAATTATCCAAGTTTATTTGATTGAACATATTTAGAGAGCACATATTTTTATACTTAGGCTACATGTTATTTTTTTTTTTTTTTAAATTTGCTTCAATAATATTTTCTTAAAAATGTCTCATCAGGTTATATTAATTAATGATGTGTTTGCATGTTTGCATTTTGCTATTGATACTATGGTGAAAAAAGCAGTGTTACTTTTGTTGCATCACCTGCTTATGCATATAAACATAAGTCACATCAAGAATTAGATTGTCATCCATGGTTCATTGATTTCATTTTATTTTTGATGATTATTAAACAGTTCTCACAAAAAATTATAAATTATGAGTTGTTGGTGGTCTTGTGTTTTTACAAGAATTAGAAAGAACATCGACTTCTAGGATCAATCTATGTCAGTAATATTTTGTTGAGCATGATTCTTGCATCAATTTCGGGTGCTTCCCTGCTTTGACACCTCATTAAAGAATTTAAGAAAGTTTTTGTACAAGTAGTTTTTGATTATAGAATTAAAATGTAGCCAGCAAAAAAACTTATCTCTCACAACGAGGAAAAACTTAGAGAGAAAAGTTTTTGTGTGTATTCGGGAATCCTGGTTGCAAATTTTCCAAGAATAATTTCCTATTTTGTTCAAAAATACAAAATGGTTTAATTTCTGGGTATTTAAGTAAATAGAAACAAACAGATGCTTTACTTACTGATTCATAATCAACTGGTTTTATTGCTTAACTACTGCGTTTCTCTATATTGTATTGAAATATAAGAAAATAATTGTCGACAGCATAGCCAAGTCTGTAAGAGCGCCGTATTGATGACCAAGGCGATCGACACAGTCACGTTTCAAAATGTATTCACGTCATTTTATCGTGTCTTTGAGAAAGACTTGGTGGCACTTTTCGCGGATCTTTTGTAGAAAGCCCCCGCCAAAAAAACACCCCCGCCACGGTGCCTAACACTTTGACTGCCATGTCAACATTAAAAACTGCCATATTAACATGGCAACATAATAACATGCAGTTTTTAATGAGGCCGTGTCAACAATATTTGTTGACGGCTATTTGTCTGTTTCTAGTGCCGGCAACAATTGTTGTATACGTTCTATGCTATTTCTATGGCACTAAATATCTGTGTCGCCCGATGGATGTTCTTTTCTGTGATCGTGGCGAAATTTTTTTGGTTGCCCCACGAGGTATCTCCAGAAAACCAGCTTGGCAGTCAAAGTGTTAAAACGTGGCTGGGGATGTTTTTCTCAAATCTCACATTTTTGCATTAGTGGCGGGGGCTTTCTACAAAAGATCCCTTTTCGCTACTTGGTGGTCACATAATACGCAACAATAAATTTTATTCATATTTAAAAAATTTTCTACCCGACAGCAATATCTTAAAGCAGGTCGAGTAATCGCTCGACGGTTGTCCTAAAGATAGTATCTTTGATGTTTTCCTGCATGAGGAAAAATAGAGATAAATAATAATAATGCAACTAATACTGTTATTTTGTTTCAGATTTTACGGTAATATCCCTTTAACAAAAGTCTCAGGAAATTTTCATGTTGTTCCCGGCAAGCCAATGGCTCTCTTTGGATCACACGCTCATCTTTCTTTCATGTTTTCGAATACACAAATAAATTTTTCGCATCGCATTGATCATTTTTCTTTCGGCGACATGAAAAGTGGTTTGATAAATGCACTTGATGGGATGGAAAAGATCAGCGCAACAACAAGTTGGTTTGAATTAAATTTTCTGTTTATTAAGTTTTCTAAAAAAAATTTTTAAAAAATCTACATGCTCATATTTATTTTTCTTTACTAAAAATTTATTTATCTGATTGTCATTTTGATAATGGATAATAATCTTTATTAAACGAACAATAACTGTGAGACGTAATTCAATTTTGTATTACCTTTTTTAAAAATTGTTGTAGAAAGAAAGCAAGTGCAATTTTTAAAAAGTATCTGTTAATTTTGCCAACTATCACATTACAGTTTTTTTTTGACCCGTAACAGAATTTGAGTTTCTTTTTTTTCCATTACAACTTTTTTCAATGTTAATGAATTTACATTTTTTATTTTATTTTTCGCTCGACTGCTTTGTTTTAAAGATTCAGCGGCATGCTCAGCATGGTTCTGTTTTCTATTCGCTTTCAAATCGATTCTAACTTTATAAAAACAAATATTCTAGATTTTCTGTTTCAATATTACTTGGATGTTGTCTCGACCAAAGTTAGAACAAGATGGCTGCGCAGTGACACTTTCCAATTTTCCGTCTCAGAGCTGTCACGTGCACTCGATCATTCTTCAGGGAGCCATGGAATGCCCGGAATTTTTTTCAAATATGATTTTTCTCCTGTTTGCGTTATTATCAATGAACACACTCTTTCATTTGGAAAGTTTCTCTTGAGACTTTGTGCTATCGTCGGTGGAATTTTTGCGACTTCTTGCATTGTAAATGGATTAATTAATTTTTTTCATAACTTTTTCTTTGAGTTTATCAGTAATCATAAAAAAAAATCACCAAACAATCAGTTGATTAAGAATCAATCAAATGGGGGTTCGTCAGACTTGAATAAACTTCAAACATAATGCTTCAAACATTTTTTTTGGCTAGGTTGGTTGACTATTTATTTTTATATGCATTCATAGGAATTTTCTCCACGTTTTAACTGCATTTAGACGGTTTTATTTTGTTGTGTAATAATGTAATTGCAATCATATAACATTTTGATAAATTTTGAACAATAAATCCCATCTATCAATATACTCGTTTTTAACCTTCGTATCATAATAAAAAATTTTGATTTTGCTTTTGTATTGCATTTTTTTTTTTTTTTTTTTATAAAACAAGAAATGCTTTAAACTGAAGTACAATATAATTTTAAGCAAAAGTAAACATCCATTTTAAGTTTTTTCCATTTCCTTTAGCTAAGCTTAAATGTACTCACTAATGTTTCTATATTGTGTTTTATTGTGGGTGTAGTGTTAGGCATTTGTTTCTAATTTTTATCAAAACGCATTATCGTCATAGGTTTTCAAGATTGTTTGTTTTAATTGTATAAATACTCTCAATTGAGAATTTCATTAGTGACAACACAATTTACCTAAAAATATTTCGTAAAATTAAATTTTATTACGGGTTTTGTAGAGATCAGCGTTCTTCAAATGGGATTCCGCGGAGCCCTAATGCTTCTTTAAACATTTACTGGGTTCCGAAAGTTTCAAGTGTTTCCCGTCGGTACTTATTAAATCTATTAAATAGGGGTTACGCGAAATTTGCAAAATTAGCTCAGGGTTTCGTAATATCATAAATGTTGAAGAGCGCTAATATAGATGAAATATAACGTTTAAAAAAGTTTTTTACTGCATCCTTTTTGTGCTTGCTTTTGATTTCAAATAGTAAAGATTGTTGTCTTTTTAATTTTGATATCGATTTGCACATCTTTTCATCAACAATAGTAGGTTGTATGACCAAATGTTTAAAATCGAAATTCCGGTAATTTGAAATTATTCTTTATTTATCATCGAGGCATTTATCAAGGAGGCACTTATCAAGGTGGTGCTATCCATTTTTTACTTTTTTGATAATTTTATTGTATTGTTTTAAAATTAGTCGCAGTTTCAAGTTGTTTTATTAAAGCCTTAAATCACCAAGTTGATGTAATCTTGTTAATGCTGTGAGATTATTTCTGTTTTTTTTGTCTTTTATTTTCACTTCAAATGGTAACCAACTGCAGTCGTCAAACATGCTTCTGCATTGGAACAAATATTCTTGATTACTAATTGTTTTACTTGTTTTGTTATGTAATTTGTTCTGTAACAAACAAGCATTGACCAGAATCGCATCTCCAGTAACAACTTTTTCGAGAATGTTCGTGCAAATCTTGTGGAGCCAAAACGCCGGGCGCTTTTTTCTCTTTACAATAATTTTGAAACTTTTTGCTTTTTCAAAGATTGTTGTTAAATTTATAATTTTGTCAAAAAATTATAAATTTGCCTTCTTAAAGCGTAAAGAACTCTGCTGTTATTCATTGTTATATGGTAGTATTGAGTGAGTTTTTTCAGTTTTGAAAATTATTTGTTTTGTATGCACGGCTTCTCTGGGTAGTTACTTATTATTTGGATTAATTTTTTAGGATTAGAATTGCTTAAGTTAAGTCGTTGCTATTCCGTTATAATGTCCTATCATCAAAGTCAATCATCGGGAGGAAAAGATGATGATAGCAATCAAGATCCGTCTGCTGGTGGATTATTCAACTTCAATTACAAAAAGTAAAAAAAAATAATATTTTGCTATAACTAAAGTGATTACTGTTGTACAGCAAAGTTTTTGCTTTTTTATTTATCAAAAATAAAAATTTGTGACGTAATTGCTTGACTTTCGCGCAAAGAATATCAGTTTGAAAGGCGCCGTAAAACCCGCCCAAACAAATTAATACTTACTCGTCCATCAAATCGATGCAAAGTAGACGAAAAAGAAAAAGTGCTTTAAAAAAAAATAGGGCACTGTCACTTGAAAAATTGAGTCTATAAACCTAACAATTGCTAGCTAACATCCAAATATTTTAATGCAAATATTTTTTCTTTTAGACATGAGGATTTGAAAGAAATGTTGGATCAGAATAAAGATTCTTTAAAGTTGGAGGCAATGAAACGGATTATTGGTGTAAGCAATTGGTTTCTGGTGTTTCGTCCACGAAAAGATTTAGAAATTTTCTTTCGTATCTTTATATTCAAACTTTTAACTTTTTCAATTTGTTGATGCTGCTTTTTTAAAATTTGTTTGAGTCGGTTTATTAGAAAATATAAGAATTATTTTTAATAATTAATAAGACTACTGTAAGTGTTTATTTGTTATATTAGGTTTGCTCAGATATTATCGGCAAGGTATCGGTTCATCTCAAATTATATCAACTTTATTTTTTTAGACATCAATACTTTTTTGAGAAAAAAATCGGGAAATCAGAGACAAATTGAAAGCGCCGATATATCGGTATCGGCCGATAGAGTCTGGCCGATATATTGGCTATTGGCCCATTTTGCATATCGATACAACCCTAATTAGAATAAAATATTGTATGCAATGACTAATTCAGAATAAGATACACTTTCGGCGGAAAATAAGACACTATTTTTAGTTAATAAATTAAAAAGCTATTAATTTTTTTTTTCTCTTTACAAGCATTTTTCGCAAGATTATTTTTTTAATTTTTGATTTTATAGTAAATATTATTATCATGATTACTCGAAAAACGAACAAGGACAAGGTCAACACTACCACCAAACAATGCATTTGTGCCACTTCGTGAGACATTAGCCCTGTGTGGGACGATCTTACAGTGAAGAAATTAGTCAGGGCTTCCAACTTTACAGCTTTAGAATAGAATTGCACGTGGATCAGTTGACTTTTGCGCACAATGACCATTCGCTGTTACATGTATTTTCTAGGCCAGGGGTCGGCAAACTTTTCAAGACGGGGGCCGAATTTAAATTTTTTGGACCTCTTCGGGCCAAAGCGTGAGAAAAAAAGTCTTCAAATCGATTTCTGATTTCACTATTTTTTCGAAAATTTTAGTGATCTCTAAAAAAAAGGTCTTCACTTGGAATCGCTCTTCGAAATTCTTATTTTCGTCCCAAAATCATAGTGCCGCTGCTTGTGATCGACAAGGCTTGTGCAAAATTGTACCGCGGGCCCGTAGTTGGACCACGCTGTGCTACGAGATGAACAAGTTAAAAAGCTGAAACTGTGCGTTCCCGATATAATTCTATCCACCTGTGGCTAAAATCAGTGTATGCGTTTTTAAAAAGAGCTCCGCGGGCCGGATGAAAAAGCTTAGCGGGCCGCAGTTTGCCGACCCCTGTTCTAGGCCATAAAGGCCTCCGTGGAACAAGTGCTTTTGAATCAGTTTGTATTGCACAAAAAATTTTCGATCTCAGTTCGATGATGCAGCTTCGGTTTCTGAATAATTTTTGCACCAATCACAGATGATTGCTAAAGGCAAAAACGCTTCAACTTTGTTTCCTGCCGTCGTGAAGAACGTGGCCTGCAAGAATATTGAAGTTAAAAAGTTAGTTTACGTTTACCTGGAAAGATATGCCGAGGAGCAGCAAGACCTCGCTCTCCTTTCTATATCTACTTTTCAAAGAGGCTTAAAGGTTTGTTCGTGTTGGTTTTTAAAGCACAGCATACTTCTTGTTTTAGTTTGCGATACTTGGCTTACCATGTAATTCCGCACAGTGACGGATGGTTGTAATCGATGATTGTAATCATCTGCTATTTTTCTATGATTTCAATTACCAACTTGTTCACCCCTGTGCTGCGCTTTAGAATTTAAGAACCTCTTTATAAAAAAATTCGTCTTTTTTACGTAATTCTCAAATCTTATATCGATCTGTGCTTTCAGAATATTACTGAGTTTTAGGTCATTGTATTAAACTTTGACCGAGTGTTTCTATTGGTTTGAAAAATGCTAGTTTTGCTTTTAATAAAAATTAGCGATTTTGTCTGGAACTGAAAATAACAATTAAGTTTTTTTCACTGTTTATTTAGCTCTGTATAGTGTTTAGGTTTTGAATTAAAAGAATTGACCAATTGTTAATATTTCGACTGATTTGATTGTTCAATAATAAATTTTTTTAGCGATTTTAAACACCCAGCCTCTACAGGTGGATGCCTCGTTAATTTTCTTAAAGCATCGCAACACGTGTTCACCGCTAGTCACGTGCAGGCCACATCAAGTGCACTTGCTTTCAATATAAATTTTTCAATTATTTTATCGCAGGATCCTAATCAGTTGATTCGAGCAAGTGCGTTGCGAGTGTTGTCGAGCATTCGGGTTCAGATAATCGTTCCAATCATGCTCATTGCTATCAAAGAAGGTGTCAATGACATGTCGCCGTTCGTTCGTAAAACTGCTGCTCATGCTATTCCGAAGTTGTACAAGTAAGTTATAGATTAAGTTTGAAATTTATTATTTCAAAGAATGTGTAGGTATTGCATCGTCTTCATGTTTTATTACAGTTTGGATCCGGATCAAAAAGAGAATCTTATTGAAATCATTGACAAATTATTGAGAGATCGTACAACCGTAAGTGTAGTACTATGAGAGATTTTTGTTTGGGGATACAAGTAGCTCTTGCTAAGGAGTGCTAAAATCTTTTCCGGTTTAAAACGAGGTTGCAAGATCATGATTATAAATGCACCGGGTCCAAATAGTGAAAAACGAATCGGGAAGCGTTATTATGCATCCATTTACGAAACGTTTGCAAATTGTTTGCGATCACTAACTAAATAATAAGGCAACGTTATTTTCTGTTTCGCTCAAGTACACATTGAGTCGTAATAATCTGAAAGGGCGCGATTGTCTCTTCAAATTAGCCCGAAAGCAGTTGACGGAATGACGCGACTTTTCACCTTGAAATTTTCTTGAAGCTGGTGGCGGGAAGCGTGATCATGGCGTTTCAAGAAGTCTGCCCCGAAAGAATCGATCTAGTTCACAAGCACTATCGTAATCTCTGCTCGCTGCTGGTCGATGTCGACGAATGGGGACAGATCGCGATCTTATCGATGCTGACGCGATACGGAAGAACGCAGTTTTTAGATCCGAACAAGCACGTAAGTTCCTCGTGGCCACCAGCACGCCTCGGCTCGGTTTACATATCAACGCGCTTATTTCGTCTTAGCAGCTGTTAGTGAGTCGCATTGCTTTTGAGAAACGGAAGTTGATTCGCTGGTCAAATCTTCAGCCGCTGTGTTTGCTATCGATTGCACCGCTGAGCTTGTATTTCAATTTTTCTATTGAGGGTTAAAAATGTTTTGAAAATTTTACGCAAAATTTTGTACTTATCTTAGGCTTGCTTTTCGATGTTGTGTTTGAACCGTGGTCTATAAGAATCTATAACAAATCTATAACAATCTGGTGGTCTATAACAATCTGGTTTAAATTATTTTTGCTGTTTTGAAAGTCTTAGTTTTATATTCAGTTGGTGGCGCTATTGAGCTGTGAATATATTTTGTTAAAAATCTTTTTCGTGTTGCTACATGCAATTGCTAAAACTCCTTTTTTTGCGTGTTGTTGCATGCAATTGCAATTGTTAAAACTCTTTGCTGCATGCAATTAAACTTCTATTTAACATCCATTTTTAGTATAATCCAATTCGTTAAATTTTACATTTTTTTGCTGTATGCATTGGTGTAAGTTCATATTGCTTAATGAATATCTGTCACATTGTGACAAACTGTTAAAGCTTTTTTGAAAGCCATCAAAAAATCTTTCGTATTAAAATTCATGTTTCTTCTTCTGGTTTTAAACCAGACGTTTAAACTTTTGCCTTAAAAGCAACAAGAAAATTTCAAAATCAATTCCTAAATCCCAGGTTCGTTCACTGTTGTAATGGGGTATTTTAATATTTGTGACCACTGTAATCACAACGACATTTCACAAATTTTATTTGCGAACAGCCATAAGTTATGTGATAATACCAAGCGATTTAAACCATCATTGTTGTCACGAAAGGCTTTCTTAATAATGATGAGGCTTTCTTGATAATGATGTATTTGCCGTTTATGTACTGTGTTTTTGTCTTCGTTAGAAACTAGCCCTGAGCAAATTACGGATGAAACCTAGAGTTTTGGGTTTTAATTTTAAAGGAGGTTTGCATTTTAAATTTATGAGCTTCTGGTTGTCGTCGTCGTCATCGTTTGAAGGGCATCCACTCCAGGCCAGACACAAACAGAACTGGGGCCGAGGGTTTATCCTTTTACTACCCCAGACTGCTGCACTGCCTGGATCAGATGCTGGCAGTGATGTTATTAAGCCAGCATCGAGTTTCGTCATCCAAAACCGTCAGACCGCGTGCTCCATGTGGTGCCCGATGTATGGGGCACGCTGTTAGTACATGGTCTGCGGTTTGCTCTGAGGCGCCACACTCGCAATTCGGTGAAGGAGCGAGACCCCATTTGTGCATGGACGAATGGAATCGCCCAACACCAGTCCGCAGGCGGTTGAGCTTAACCCAAGCTGCTCGGGGTAAGCCCATCCCAACAGGCCTGACACTGGTCCCGGGCACAAAAGCACGGAGCCTGGAAGCACTTTCACAGTACTCCGCGTTCCATTTGTGATTTGTCCATTCAGAGGCGCGGATGCCAAGTCTGGCAAGATTGTCCAAGAGATTCCGCGCACCTGGCACAAACGGGCGTCTGGATCTTAGTCTCACTTGGCCAGTATCTGAGGACCCATTTAACAGACCATGCAAAATATGATCGGGGTCCAGAGATCCACGGTAAGCCAAGGAGAGTGTCGCTCCCAGTCGGCGAAGCTCAGCTGGCTGGATGCCTGAAAGTACAGGTAGGTGGTCCGTTGGAGTGGGACGCAGGCATCCAGTAACTATGCGCAAGGCGTCATTCAAGACACTGTCAATGAGGCGAGTGTGAGTACTGCGACACCAGACTGGTGCACAGTACTCAGCTGTTGAGTAGACTAGAGACAAGGTGGCTATGCGTAGTGTTTTAGCACCAGCACCCCATCCCGAGCCCACGAGTCGCCTCAACAGTGTGACGCGCGATGATAGTTTTTTGCGCAATGCCACTAAATGGTGACGAAACGTGAGCGATCTGTCCAGTTTTACCCCAAGGTATGTAGGGATTGGACAGAACGGTAAAAGTCTACTATTGTTGTAGACCTTTAGCTCACGTTTGGCCTCTCGGTTGTTTAAGTGAAAGGCTGTCGTCACCGTCTTAGTGTGACTGAGCTTCAACCTCCAAGTCTGGAGATACCCTGATAGTGTAGACATGTCTTGGCTTAATGTCCCCTCCAAGTCCTTCCAGTTTCCAGAAGAGTGCAACAATGCTAAATCATCAGCATAAGCAAACTTTCTGGAAATCATGGAAGGAAGATCGTACGTATAGATGTTAAATAGGAGGGGAGCCAAGACCGATCCCTGAGGAACGCCGTTTTTAAGACGGCGTAGCCTGCTTTGCTTGCTGTCACCGGTGGTAAGGGTGAAACTTCGATTTCGGACAAGCTCCATGATCATTTTGACCATGTGCTTATCCGGAAGTAGTCTCAGCAGCTTGCAGGTAAGGCCACGGTGCCAGACAGTGTCATAAGCAGCTGTCAGATCGATAAATACGGCACCGGCCTTCTTTTTAGCCTCAAAAGAATCCTCGATGTTCTGGGTTAGCAGAACAATTTGATCTACGGTTGACTTCCCGCGTCGGAACCCAGCCTGCTCTTTAGGGAGCAGTGGATCGATTAATGGTTCAACGCGGGCGTAGATAAGCCTCTCGAGGATCTTGTAGGGGACACAGAGCAGAGATATCGGTCGATAACTCTTTGGGTCCCCCACGGGCTTTCCTGGTTTTGGGATCGCGACCACAAGCGCTCTTCTCCAGATCTTGGGAATTTTGAGTCGGCGCAAACAGGAAGAAAGGAAGTCACGTAACCAGGACTTCAAAGCAGCTCCAGCATGGAGTATAAGCTCAGGGCAGATGGAATCAGGTCCCGGAGCTTTACCTGGTTTTAAATGTTGAAGGGCAGCAGCAAATTCTCTCTGTGAAAAATTGTCAGAGATATTTACTGCGTCTGGTGTTGTGGCCCTCCAAAGGTCAGACACTTCTTGAAAAACAAGTCGAGATGACTTGCGATCAACAGCCTCGTATTTCCCATTTCTAACCAGCTGAGATGCAATAGCATCGGCTGAAACGGGACAATGACGAGGAGAGTGTCGTGACCTACCAGTAAGGTTGTTCAAAATACTCCACGCTTTTCGACTAGAGTGTGAGAAGTCAATGCTCCGAACTGCTTCGGACCATCGATCCCTCTGATTTCTGTCAAGCTTGGCAAGCAGAGTTGTAGCAGCCAAACTTGAGTCGTCTCCCTGAGGAGACTGCAGAAAGGTTTTATAGAGGGATTCACACTCTGCATCCCAACACGGAATATAGTTGTTTCGATACCCGCGTGGGATAGTCTTTTTGGCTGCTTTCTTAATGATGTTACAGAAGTCCTGGTAAGCCGCATCCACATCAAGTGAATCAGGCGGCAACAAAGTCTTTGCGAATTTATTCGTCAAAGCAATGTAGTGACTCCAATTGGCCTTGCGGAAGTTCCATCGCTTAACAGGCATGCTTGGCACTGCCATAGCAAACCTTGGTGGTGTAATAAGCGAAGGTCGATGTTGTGACCTAGGAAACTTGTCAAGGACACGTCTATCCGGTAAGCGACTGTTTGGACCTACGCTAGCGAAAGCTAGGTCTGGATTGGTGCCAGTGTTCCAGCGGCCGGAATAAAAACTGGCAGCGTCCTTGGCATTATATAGGAGGGCAAGACAATTAATACTTGCCCAGCCAGCCAAGCACTCACCATCCGGACTGTTGTCATCATAACCCCAGTCAGCATGACGACAGTTAAAATCGCCAGCATACAGACAGGGGTGAGGAAACACTGGGAGATCCAGGGTTCGCAATCGCGTTGGTGGTGGTTTGTAGACGTTGACTATTTTATAGCCATCAACGTCCACACACAGCCACTCGATCTCCGATGTCGGTGGAGATTGGTCCAAAAGCGTGTATCTCAGTCGCTCGTGGACAAACGTGGCAAGGCCATGCTTCCTGCTTAAAGAAGACCCAGCTAGTTGGTAGTGTGGTAGCACCAACTTCTCTGCATCAGTGCAGTGGGTCTCCTGCAGTAGGATGACGAGTGCCTCAGACTGCATAGCGAGGTGATGAAGAACATTCATCTTGCTTGCAGTGAGGCCTTCGATGTTCAGCTGAAGAATAGTGGGTCTTCGGAACTTGTTGGCAATGTGCCCTGAAAAGGGCAGTTTTATCCTGACATTGCCCCGTCCTGAAAAGGACGTTTGCCGATTAACAGACCCACACTGAACATCGGAATGGGTGGATACCCTTCCGTTTTGGTAGGTTCGGTTTCGGTCTGTCATTTTAAAATCAATGAGCAGACTTACTCACGGCCCAGGCTGCGTGAAAGCACCTACCTTCTGGTTGTAAATAAAAGCCTATGGAAGAACAAATATGAATTTTACTGGCTTCAGAATAAATATAAATTTCCTCTTTTTTGACAAAGTCAACTTAAAAACATAGCTAGAGTTCTTCTCAGTCTTTCCGGTCTTTCAATGTTATTTAAATCCTTTCAGCAGCTACTGATTTTTTAATCAAAATCTAAAATGTTGTTTTATTTCAGAGAATGTCTGGTCTTTTATTATGTCGACCTTTTGTTTGTTTTTAGCTATTTACATTAAACATTAATATAGGAATTGTTTATTAAATAATCTCTTATTATTTTGAGCGAAATTCATATATTTTTAAATACAGGAAAGTGAGGAAGATGATACTGAAAAACCGTTTTACGATGACGAAGATGATGGGAGTAGTGAGGATGACCAAGCCGTTAAAAAGTTAGCAGCTCCTAAATACGTCATGGATCATGACCATATCCTCTTGCTAAAAAGCGCCAAGCCTCTACTTCAAAGCAGAAATGCCGCTGTGAGATTTATTTGTATTTTTTTATCCAAGCCGCTTAATTTTCATTATTTTTTCTGCTTAAATTTTCTTGTTTTTAGTTATGTCACTCTTAAATTTGTTCCCGGTATTGTTTACATTTGCGCTTTTCACGGCGCAATTTTCCTCAAATGACTTTATCTAATCATTGATTTTGTTCGAAGGTTGTAATGTCTGTTGCTCAACTCTATTATCATTTGGCACCTCGCAATGAAGTCGGGACTGTAGCCAAAGCCTTAGTTCGTCTGCTTCGAGGCAAACGTGAGGTTCAAGCGATCGTCCTGCAGAACATCGCCTCCATGAGTCTGAAGAGAAAGGTAATTAACTGAGTAGCCTTAAACTTTAATAATTTAATTTTCTCATTTCATTGAGCGTTTGACATACAATGATTTAAACGTTCAGAAACAGCATGCGATCGTAAGTGAACGACTGAATTTAGCCAAACGAGATCATCTACATTTTTCATTAACGAACTTTAGTTACGTGTTTAGCTGCTGGCCAATTAGAAGCCTCTATAATTTTTTAAAGTTAAACTTTCTGCTTCATAATTCGGATAAAGCGCAGAAAGCAGGAGTCATGACGTCTTCCAAGGAGACGTTGTTTGATGCCGGATTTTCTGAGTAGACGGCCGCTTCAAATGTGATGTTTTGGTTTTGACACTCCAGTTGGTTAGAAGCCCCGGATCCAAATGAATTGCAATTCTGTCGGATTATGGTTTGGTAGAGAAAGTTTTCTGAAAAAAGATTGCTGTTGTTACGGTTACTGGATGTTGTTTAACTTCTAAGATTAAGAACGATCGAGTTTTGTTGCGTTACTGTACAAGAATTGTATTCGAGCTTTCGGATGACTTTGCTGAAAAAAAAAAAAAAAAAAAAGAAAACTTCTCCAGCATAGCTTTAGTAAAGAATCGTGAAATCTGTTTTTAGCCTCTTAAAGACTTTATAATTCTATTTATAGTCTCTGTCAGTTGCCATCGGCGGTTAGAATCACCTCTGTCCACAAGCAGCTCTCGATTTCTTCCAAGTGAATCGATTGCAATCAGCACCGCAACTCGCTGTAATATCCCTGCGCAGGGATTGGAATTTACCGATCTCTTTCCTCGTCTAGGTTTCGTAATCGCCTTCGTGCGGTTGAATTGGTTCGATCTGCTGCACAAGTAGCGTCGTGCCACCCTTCTTGTCGTTTGCGCGCTCAGGCGGCAAGCGCGCAGAGACGCGTAAGGTTCAGTTCTACATTGCGTGTTCGTCAGTGGTTCTGTCTGAAAATAAATGATTTAAAAGATTTTTGTTCAGAGAAAAAAAAATGACAGAATAGCTTTTTTTTAAATTTAAGCAGAAAAAAAATAGATTTTATAAGTTGGATTGATGTGAGAAGTAGATCAAATCTTCATTGCTCATAAGTGGAGCTTTTTTTAATGAAATGTATTGACCGACTTACTATCTGCGTCCACATCCACGACGGACGAGGATTTGCCGTGGTTGCTGTGGTTGGTCGCCTGCTAGGGGCCGTTGTCCTTTGTGGGTTGGAGTTGGGGTTGGGGTTGGGATTGGGATTGGGGTAGTGGTAACTTTTTTTGCGGTTTCTTATTGCTTGTGTGCTTGTTTTTAATGCGAGCATGGTGAAGTAAATCATCATTACCATCAACAGACGTTTCAACAGCATCTAATCGTAAAAATAGAGTTGTGTGTATTTTATTTTTTTTGTATCGTTTTTTAAGGAAGTTTTGTAATCGGTCAAAATTTTCCAAGCGGAATCTAGATTTTTTTAATGGGATTGTAACACTCAATTTTAACTCCGCGCTTGTTGATTATCAGCTTTACATTCCCTTTGTTGTTTTGTCGTTTGGAACATGGCACTCCAGCCTTTCGGGGTCGAGTCTAATTCGAAAAACCGATTGGAGAGAGTAAAAAGAAATAAAACAGGTTGCTCTAGGAGATAAAAAGAGAAAAAAAGCCGCGCAAATTATACTCGCGGGCCCAAAATTTTTTTGATTTTTTTAGTTTGTGAAGATGCTTGAGAAGAACTTGATTTCTTTTTAACTAACTAATTTCTCTCTGAAACTAACTCTCACTCCAATCGGTTTTTCTTCGAATTAGACTTGATCGTATTTCGGTTTCTATCTACTGCAAGACTCTCGGTATCTTTCTTTGAGTTGTGTAAAACTAACACTTGAATAGTATCTGTGTTTTACCTTTTTGTGTTTAACCACAGCTAGCTTGAGTCATTCAAGAAGTTTCAGCGACGGTTTCCTGCAATATGAAACAAATTACGATTTTTTTAATTGGACGAACCCTGCAATAAATTATATTTTGAAACGATTGTTTAATTAAACTGCTATTGGTCAAATAGCTTTTGTATTATTTTTTCCAACATCCGCTATTCGTTTTCGTAATAATACTTTCAGCATAATTAATAATTCTCAATTTAAATTTTAAAACTAATTGTGCAATGATTTTTCAACTCTTAGTCTATTTTCTCTCTCTTGAAATGGGTTATTGGAACTTTGCTTTCAAAATAGGTAATCATTAAGGGCCTGTTGAAGTCTAATAAAGTCACATTTTTCAGTATTTGTTACCTCATCGAACTAGCACTAGCGTTAATTTCGTTTCCTCAAATCCTTTTTGATGAGTTTTATAGGTGAAAACGAAAGTAAAAAAATTGTCAAAATTTGGCGTCATCTAATTTTTCTTGCATTTTTGGAGAAGCTACAAATCTCGAAACACCGTAAAAAAATCAGATTGCTCAAAATCCACCTTTTCCTTTTTTTTTCAATGTAAATTATATCCAATCAAAGATTTTGCCGATCCCAAATGGGGGAGCGTCACTTGACCGACAAAAGTGAATTACGCAAAAACGTCACTTGACCGACAAAAGTGAATTATCCAAAAACACCACTTGACCGACACAACAGCTGCAGCTGTCACATATTTCCCCTTTGCTTCCTGCCTCTTGCCTATGAGGTTAGGGTTAGGGTTAGGGAAGCTGACAGCTGTTGTTGGACAACTGACTGTTTTGGAAAATTTCCTTTGTTGTCGGTCAACTGCCGGTTTAAGGGAATTCCACAAATTTTGCCGGTCAAGTGACGTCGAACCCCTAAATGTGAAGCAAAACTTTTTTTTTTTATTTTAAATAATTCATTATCCTCGCAACGTCTTTTCGCAGTGAAGAAAATATGAGTGGGCCTAGTCATATGGATTTTTTTAGTAATACTGTATATCATTTTGCTGATTTTTCACTGACTCAATTCCTCAATTCTCGATTCCTTTTGTTAAATGCTTATTCTTATCTATTTTAATTTTTTATTTGCAATTCTTGCTCTATATACAGTATATTGAAGCTACGCTGATAAGCACGGATGAAATGACAGCAAGAAGCGTAATCTCGTAAATACGGTTTCTTCTTTTTATCGCGTCCAAGAATTAAACTGACAAAGCTCTCGTTTTTTTGTTTTTTTTATTTATAGAACGCTGCTGTTTGTATTTTCGTTGAAAGTTGGAAATTTAAATGAATTTGATATATTTGAAGTAAATTTTTAGTTCAAATCAAATCACTTGTTTTTCCCTGTAAAATAAGCTGTTGGTATAGTCCATTTTATTTGACTGTTTTTTCTTTGACGGAGTAAAATAAAGAATTTTTTTGTGATACTTCAAACCTTTTTGATTTTAAATCATCTTGACCTGACTCATAGTTCCTCAAAGAAAAAGAATAAACGTGCCAGACACGTTCTTAAATGTTATTGGTCGAGCAGAATTGAATTATTAAATGAAAAAAGCTTGCATCAGCCAAATAATATACTTTGACTCGGGCTGGTTTTCATTTTTCTGTGTTAAACATGGAAATGAATTGCAAATTACAATTCTTACATGCTGTATGATTCATCAACCATTTCTTCGTTTTTGCTTTTGGCATATTTTGTTGAAAATATTATAAATATAAGTAAGCAATTTCGCAAGTGCAAACAAACAAACAAAAAAACGAATTTCGTGCCACACTGTAAAGTCATCATTCACTGCGAGTGCATTATGTGTTTGTGACGCAATAAATTTTCTTTATCAGTTACAATAGAACATTACGTGTCACTCATAACGAAGTACATCTATTCGCTGCAAAAATAAAATGACAAAAGCTTGTTTTTCGGGGATAATTGCACGATTTACAACATGTTTCCGACGCAGACATAGCCTTCGCAATTCATGTTCTTCTTCCACGTCAGGCGCTTGATTTCTCGAGCTAAGTGTCCACAATTAAAACCGTGTCCTCAGAGCAATTTACTCGACCCGGCAGCTCAACTTCCTTTAGCAAATTGCCAGCACCTTCTCGATTATGATTGGCTAAGGGCGCAGTAACCGTCAATTAAAACATCTATGACTGAGATCCTACTTGACCTGGGGTTGAGCGAAAACACGGCAGCTTTGAATTTGATTGGGTGCATTTGACATTTGAATCCTTTGATCGGACTTCTTGATTGGCATTCCCTCACAAACATCGTCTGATATAGATGATTTTCTGCGAAAAGGTTGATTGTTATTTTAATTACGATTTCTTGTCATTGTTTTGTTGAGGTAATGGTTGTAAATATTTTTACTTAAATACTGCTATGTTTTGTTGTTCTCAAAAAAATTTACTTATTTCTTAAACTATCGACTTCTGTAAAAACAAAAAGTATTTCAATTCGTCATTAAGCCTCTTTGTTCGATTTTTTACTTGTTAGGTGCTACTATAGTTTTATCACTGATAAAAAACAAGTAATCGAAAAAAACCAGCAGCAGCTCACCCGGGTCATGCAGTAGCTCCCTCAGCACAGTCGGTCTTTTGGCTTCGAAAGCTTGCAGGATTACTCTTCTTGTTTCCGTTCCGCCGCATTGGTTAACTCCGCGTTTTTTCCTGTCGTCCGAATCCTCTTCTTTCCGGAAGTCGAACCACGCATCCTTCGACTTGCAGAAGTACTTGTTGGAGAGAAACCGACGTAGTCCTTTTCTCTTTTTCGCCCGGTACAGCTTGCACGATCGAAGCTCGCTGAACGGCTTGGTCTTGCACATGTCCATCGTGATTGGCCCGGACTGCAGAATTAGTGAAAATAGCAATAATTCATCGAATTTGAATTTTATTTGTAATTCAACAGAAATATTTGAATTTTAAAAAACCGCAATAATCCGGGTTTTGGAACTACTTAATAATTCATTAGTAAAGGCTCTCGCTTCCATCACGAGCGTTGGCGGGAGTATTCATTGTTTGTTTTATTTATTGTTGTTCCTTCTCTTAGCACTCGTCTCTCTCTCTCTTCTCTCTCAGCACACAAGAAGTTAAAAAATCAACAAAACAAAAATATTTTTGCCAACGCTCGTAGTGGAAACAAGCCCTAAATGGTTTGAAATAAGTTTTATAGTATACTGAAACTATGCCAATAGGAATTCTTTAGTTTTGCATTGAAATTAGTCAGTCAATCAATCCTAAATAAACCTTGTAAATCCATTCACATATGGCATTTATTATAATTTTTCTGAAAAAAGTTTATTTTTGCTTCAACGGGATCGAAATTCGATTTCCCAAGTTCGATGAGATATTTTTAGTCGCACAGACTTCGCAAACTTTTCAAAGCTTTTGGTTTGCGCACAAATAAGCATTACAGTGCACCGTAAAATGCTTCTCACTTATTGCGCATTTCTTTTTGTTGCTGATAATGTCAAGAAGCGAGTTTTCAAATTTTTAACAACCATTATGACATGGACTGTCATAGCTTAAATTACCATTTGATGTAGAACTGCTCGGTTGTCCGAGTTGCTTCCTCTTCGTTTGCTCTTGTAATAGAACGGCCGCGCTTGCACCTCCATTGCTGCGATCATCAACAGCAGTTGCAGAGAGAAGACTTGTGTAATCTGAAAAACAAAACTTCTTCACTATTTGCAACTAACTTTTTGATCGAAAATCTTGATTTTAAAGTTTCGTCAAACTTTGATGTTCGACTGTTGCTGTACGTCCGTTGTTAGAATTCTTTTTTGGTTTTAACCGAACTCGAGTATCTTTTGCGCCTAAGTTTTAATGAGCGGCACCGACTTGCACATAATGCTTGTTTAGTACGGAGAAACGGCTTGTTTTACAATCACGTGGTCGTGTACTCGGGGGGTCGGTGGTTCAAACCGCACCTCGTCAGTAGGCAAAAATTGAGTGATTGCACTATTACTATCACGGGTTAAAATTATGCGGTAGAAATACGTTTAAACCAAGTCAGATTTTTATATCTTTAACGTTTTGGTGCGCGCTTTGTTAGGTAATATGTTCATTAATCTCGGTTTGAGCTAATCTGCAAAAGTTTTTTACTTCCTACTATTCAACTATAAAGTTTTAATTTCGTTTTGTTAAAAGTTGCTTTAAAACCTCCAACATATTAGTTGTTTTTACCGGTCGTTAAACACTTGTTAGACAAGCTTTATGTTCATTCAAGTTGCACTACTTACATGAACCATTTTGCTTTCTTGTCCAATGTAAATGTTTATTATCGAATATGTATCACATCATTTATAGTTTTTAAGCGATGCTAATTACACCGCCTTTGGCAAAGCATCTTCATTAATTATTTTCATAAAATCAGTGACGACCGTTGCTCATTTTAATATTGAATTTTCTGACCGCATTACTGATTAAGTTCTTCATACTTCGCGTAATGGAAAGGTAGATTTTCTGCATCTTAAAGATGCTTCAGGACAATTTTTTTTCTGAAACATTTTTCCAAAGTAGAAATAAGCTTCTTGTTTTGGTTCGTGTCAAATAAATCTTCGTTTACCAACGCAACTTATCGTTCAAATCGTTTAATATTCCTATTCATTTCACGATTAACTGCGCTTTTCAACGTCGCTAGGCTTGTGCGGATATATCATTTTCAGTTTGCAAATTTTTTTGTTCACTTTTTGTAAAACAAATGCCTTAATTTTTGTTGAGGCAATTTCCAGCAAAGCTCGCAGACGATGCGCGCTATGACGTCGTTCTATTATGTTAGTAGCGGGCTGATGTTTCACGATTGCTGCTTATACTAATTTACCGGCACTTCGTATCAAAGCGGAAGAACGTCGTTGTTAATTATAATTTGTAAACTCACCAGCAGCAGTTATTCGAATCTCTTGGCAATTAATAGTGAACATATTAGCTTTCTGCTTCATTTCAACCGACTTTTTATTACACACATCACAGAACATATTAAAGATTATAATCTTTAACTGCGACCGAATAACCGAATCAGTGTTGTTCAAAGACCGGCGTGGCATTGTTTTTATTGTTTTAAAGAACAAGTTCAAACACTTTATTTTCTATTAATCTAAGGAAAGTTGCATCGTGTGCAGCCTGGAATTACAACATAATTATTTCGATTTCAAATCTTTGTGACTTTTTAATTTACCCCTATTGAGACGCGATCTTATCGGTCGAAAAGTTTGGAAAATTTATCAAATAGGCTTACCGTTTTTGCTCTTGTGGGAAGGAGGGTTATCAAATTGTATGTGCTGCTTACGTCATTAAAAAAAAATTGTTGAAGATTTTGTTTTTATCTAATTTGGTTTTATTTGCGCCAAAGTTGACATAAATTCTTTAGTTATCGTGATTGTTTAACATTCTCTATTTTTTACTTCTTGATAATCTTGAGCAATAGTTTATAAGTTTGTTGATTGTTTAACATCTGACGTTGTTGGCCTTCGCCGTGACCTGAGCAAACCGAAACAAAAATATTTTAAAAATTTAGGCCGTTACTGTTTCAAAAGTCACTTCTAGAGTTCTGGCGAAATGACAAACTACTATTTTTCACTTGACGCAAATCGCTAAGTATTACGCAACGCATTTGAAAATAATGACGTAACAATCATAATTTAATTGTAACTAATTATAGTTTTACTGTGCCGAAGTCGTCATATTTATAATTTTCGGTTTATTTTTTATTGAACCGCAGAAAAAGCTTTGTCCTACAGATATAACTTGGGTTTACATCCAGCATGTTAAGTGTGCATTTGTTGTCTACAATTTGTTTTCTGTATTTCCGACATTTTAAAATTTTGTCTCTGACAATGAAGTCAAAAAAACAGAAAAGTAATCTAGCCTCTGCCGAACTTTTAATGTAGTCGAAACTACCTTTGAGCAGTTACTTCCAAAAATAGTTATTTCTAATGCAGTTAAAACTTATTTGATAAGTTTTTGGTCTCTAAACTTTTTATCGATTAATAAAGTAAAAATTGTACGTTTAAGTCGGAACCCTGTTTTTAACCGCTGTTGTCTTCAGTTTTTTTGCTGGTCGGCAACGATTTCAAATGTTTCTTGTTTACAATGTCTTATTTTTGTAAAGTTCTAAATTTCGTGAAGCTTTATGCTCGTAAAAAATCCTGTGGCTTTAATTTTTGATTCTTTAATTCATTTTTTGTAATTAAGTCTGATGTTCTGATAAGTCTGCAATCAATATGGAGCTTCTTTTATTGATTCGTAAGCAACTTCAAATCTTGTGTCGGTCTCCAACTCTTTAGTTTGGAAATTTTTATTAATAATTATACTTTCTACTGCTGGTGCTATTTTAGAGTCGAGATCATCTTTTTAGCTTGTTGCATTCGACTGTTTCTACAGAAAATATTTTGCGACTCAATACTGTGTTTATATGGTAGTAAACCACCGCTTTAGTCTTCAAACGCCTATTACGGTTAACCTTTTTGTTGTTGTTAAAAACGCTTATTGTTGTTAATCTTCTAAAAGTTATTAGAAAATTTTTTTTTTCTTGAAAAACTTGACTGAAAAATTTTGGCAGCAGCAGGTCATAGTTCTAGCACGACAGTTTTTCCGAACTTGTCCTATAATGTTTCTATTTCCCGCCCTGCAACTGCCCACTGGCAAACATGTGCTCTCCAGATTTTTCACTTTCTACGATCAGATCACCGGCGTCAGTTGTAGCGACTTGATCGAGCGACTCTTTCACAGAATGTGTTCGGGCCATTCCTGAAAAGCTTTTACGTTCGATCAACGGATCCGACTCACGTGAGAGTCCTTAAGCTTGAAGTTCTCACCAACCTCGCGTGCGAGACAAACATCTCCGTTATCTTGAGGGAATTTCAGGTGAGGAGTTCAGTTCGAAATGACTCGTTTGTTGTCGTCGTTTTTAAGCTATTTGTGTCAAACTTGATTGATAAGTTTATCGACTACTTTTCTTGCTCTAGGTTTGTTTAAATCTTAGTGAGGTTAAACATTCTTGGTATATTCTTGATATTGTGCGTTGGATTGAACATGATCAAAGCAACAATCGCCGCACGAACGAAATGCGATTTACTTTCATTCAAAATAAATTATTGCGTCACTGTCACCTTCGATTTTGATAGTGTTAGTAGGAGGATCTAAAACGAGCTTCTTTTCCACAGACATACGTTCGCAGTTCGGACAAGCAGTTCGTAGCTCACACCATTCAAGCGATCGCGCGATGTGCCACGAACATAACCGAAGTAACCGACACTTGTCTGTCCGGTCTGGTTCATCTTCTTTCAAACAGAGACGGTGCTCTTCGTTTTCCCGTTGCCTCGCTAATTTTTAACTCTAGCTGTTTAACAGACTTCATTGGACAAAGGAGTGATATTTTTAAAAATAACTATTGACTTAGTTAAGTTCATTTATTCTTGAATCGTTCTTTTTTAGCGTCGTTTGCAACTTATTATTTTAGTAGATGAAATGTGTTTTCCTGATGTGAAAAGTCACTAAATAAAAACCAACTCATGAATCAAGTAAATACTGCAAAAAATGTCTCTTTGGTAATACCATGTTTTATTTCCCTTGTACACAGTAGCCATCTACACACTTCTGTAAAATTGTCAGGTCGCATGGAAAATAGGACTTTGCAATAAAGAGTGGCGTTTAAAAAAATTGAAAGATCTATCTTCCGCAGAGACAGTCGTTGCTGAAAGCATTGTCGTGATTAAGAAGCTTCTTCAGATGAATCCATCCCAGCATTGTGACATCATCAAGCACATGGCAAGGCTTCTTGACAATATTCAAGTAAGGAAATTTGTGTATTTTTCTGTTTGCAAACGAACAAGAACAGTTTTATATGGCTTTGAAATTCCTCTAAACGCTGCCTATATATCGACAGTGGTCGTTACTTGTGGTAAAATGTACTGTATAAATATGGGTCTCAAACTGGGAAAATGGGTAGTTTCTGAATCAGCTACTGTCGATAAAATTGACTTTTCCATGTTCAATTAAAGTTTTGAAATCCATCTTTTTTTTCACGTCACAAAAAATCGTAAAGTTATTTGCTGTAGATCGGGCTTTAAATATTTCGTGATTTAATTGTCAATTGAAAAATTATCCAATTTTTTTTTAATGGTCAAAGGTGTTTAGTTTGTAAAATCGTTTAAATATGAAAGTTGGTGTTTATTTATAAATATAGCGTAGATATTGCCCAGCTTTTATAATTATTCTTGGTCTTATCAGGTATCAGGCTGGATAGTTCGATGTTTAAATTTTAAGACTTAATTTATACCGTAGACATATACAATCAAAACATTCAATTTATTTTATTATTTATACGTCGTATGCCCATATCCTAAGATATTGAATTTATAAAATCTAAAATTTACTCAAGGGTTTATACGTGTGACTTTTTCGTTTTTAATAGAAATTTAAAGTCGAAAGCATATTAGACCGGACAACATAATGTCGAACCAGTTGTTTAGCGCGCTGGTATTGAATCGCTTTTACGCTTCATGTTTAAAAATTGAAATGATTGTTAATTAAACTGTTGCAAACGCTGCAACCGAAGTTGATCTATTCATTGATTAATTTACTGTTTGTGTGTGGATTGGCTTGAAAAAATAGAAAGATTTTTTGGTAAGCTGTTCACTTCTGTAAATTCTGGCCCTGGCGCTATTTTATCAACGTATGTGTTTGTTATACGCAAGTTTGAGAAACTCATAATCAAATTTAATAGTTAAATGTGTTTCCGTCTAGTCAAAATTCAAACAACACGTCATTTGAGTAATTTATAGGCTTTTTGGTATTTCCCGCGCGCTTGATCTTCATCCAAGATTTTTAAATAGAAATGCATAGAACAGGGATGGGCAAACTGCGGCTCGCGAAATCCTCCAGCAAATAATTTAATAAATTAATAAGAATTTTCTTTTGTCATTAACCAAATTCCTCATAACTATTTTAAAATTTAAGGTGAAGACTTTTTTTTAGAGATCATTACATTTTAGAAACGAATGTCATTTTATGACTCATAATTTTTTAAATTTGCCAATGTCAGTTTATGTGCTGCCCGGGAATCATTTTAAAAGCATAAACGTGACTCGAGGTTGAAAATTATTGGCCACCCCTGGTATAGAACTTTCTCGGGATTACTGGCTTGTTTTCATGTCTTCAGTGAGTAATCGCAAAGTCGCGTGCTTTTTTTTTGAACCATGTTTTATGAAATAAAAAATTTTAAATCCATTGTGTTTCAGCTGTTTTAGATATTTCTTTTGGCTTAAAGATCACATTTACGTTTTTATTAAAGAAGTGCAACCTTGTCTGTTTGTTATATCAAGGTTAAGAGTTCAAATTAAAGTTTAAAATCGTTTGTTTTTGACGTTTAAAAAGCCTAAGTATTGGCAAGGCGTTCAATTAAAACCTTCAAATAAACCAATTTCTGAATCAATCGACAGCTTGACGCAGAAGCAAATAAATAGAAGCGACGTTTTGAAAATAGTTTTGTTTCTTTTGTTACAACGGACAAGAACCAAAGTTTTTCTATTTCACATTTTGAACTTCAAAATAAAAATGAAATTTTAATTGTTCTCCACACCCCTTGCAATTAAAACTAGCACACTAAGAACTACTGTCCCAGAGCGATAAAACTTTTATTTGATACTTGTTTCATAGGTTCCAATGGCAAAAGCCAGCATTCTTTGGCTTATCGGCGAATACAGCGAGTTTGTCCCGAAAATTGCCCCCGATGTTCTGAGAAAAGCTGCAAAGACATTTACGTCGCAAGAAGACATCGTCAAGTTACAGATTGTCAATTTAGCTGCCAAACTGTTTGTTGTCAATCAGAAACAGGTGAACTTGACAATTAAATATGTTTTTTTTTTTTTTTTAATTGGTGTTGAAACAATACTTTTTTTGTTTGTTGACATTATTAAGAAAAAAGTATAAATAAATAACCTAATACTTTACGTTGTATTTTGTCAAAATAGCTTAAGTGCCCAACTGTCAAAAACGTTTGTTCTTTTGAAGTAAAGCAGTACTTTCTTTTTTTTGCTTTTTCGTTGTGGTGGTGGTGGTGGTGGTTTTACCCGACCCATTCCTAGGGATGGGGGCGCGGATCAATTCCGCGGAATCCCAATAGTCGGGCGACTCCCCACGGACGGGACCAGAGGTCCAGAAGAGAAGGGGTGTGGCCGAAAATGGCCCGACGCAGAGGGTCTAGTACAGGGCAGTCGAGCACGAGATGTGAGAGATCCTGTGGTTCAGAACCACAGTTGCTGCAAGAAGGAGTCTCGGCTCGACCAACCCTGTGGAGATAAGAGTTGAGGAGAGTGCTGTGCCCATTGCAGCTTAAACGGGAGAGAGCACAGCGAGCGGAGCGAGGGAGAGTAAGCTCCTCGGGAGATACTGTAGGGATTTGGTGTTGGAAGAAACCAGATTGGACACTGCGTCTCCAACTGGTGTAGAGAGATAGCCGTTGGGAGGAGATAAGGGGTGTGAGGGATACTGATATATTGGAGGGATCGAGAGAGGCACCGGCTTTAGCTAGAGAGTCAGCTAAGTCGTTGCCTGGGAGGGAAGAGTGACCAGGTATCCATTGAAGATGGACAACCTTGGATTGAGATAGAGAGTTAAGAAGAGATTGGGTATTGGATAGGGATTTTGGGGTTAAATATGGTAGGGGGGTAGAGAGAGTTGAAAGGACAGATAAAGAGTCGGAAAAGAAGGTGATAGAGTCGAAATTACATGTCTTGGAGTGAGAGATACACCACTCAAGAGCATGTAGGAGAGCGAAGGTTTCAGCACTATAACTGGTAGTCCAGAGACCAGTCGAGAAGGAAAGCGAGGTAGCAGTGACACACTTTGTACACTTGATGTGTATCCCTGCACCACCCTGTCCCAACTGTATCTTATCCATCTTATCCCACCCTGTATCTTATCCATTAATTAAATTCATGTTACCTCTATAAACATATAAATACAAAAAAAGCGTCTAATTAAGAAGAAACAGAACAAAATTCTTGACAACTATTCAAATAACGATCGGAACATATCACGGCGCCATTCATCCGAAGTGGTCAAGTGAAGCCTTTGATTACTTCAGTTGTAAGAACGTCGCCTCGACAAGATAAAGAAAACTCGTTTTTCAATCCGCTTTTCGATTATTAAAAATTTTAATTTCACTCTCCACTATCTCCCCAAGTTCATGTTCGTGCTCCCATCCCCATGCCGATCACTTTGTTACGTCACAATTACGCAATATTCTTTTCTCTTTACCTTTGTTCTGACGTATCAATAAAATCTTCGCGGCCGAGTTAAAAGATTTCGCTTGCTTTCGTGATTGATATCGGTTAATTGTTAATTGTTTATTGATATCGGTTAATTGTTTCTAGCGACGTCGTGTTGTTATTATTACGTAGCCGTAAAACAACGTTAATTACTTTAAATGCTTTGGAATTCGACACAATTTTATTTACTCTCAACTGATTGATCGATTTACATATTTGATACGAGTCAAACCGGTGTAGCGATCGCAGATAACCCTTGCTGATTAGTGGTTAATTGTTTGGCGTGTTTCAATCATAAATCTTCTTGTGTTGTATCCAATCTTATCGTTTGTTTAGCGATAGCCTCGCAAATTTTACAACAATTATAAGACATCTCTCGTGTTAGTCTAATACCGGGCCCGGTTTTGAACGTAAACCCTGTGGTTCGGTACATTTAAAGTTATATTTCGAGAACCAGAGGTTAATGTGTTTTGAGCAAGTGAGCTGCAACATAGTTTTATTTCTTAAACTAGGAAAGTTAAGCCCAAAATCAGGTATGAACTTACGACACTGGTTTATTACTGGGTACCCCGTCTTGCTGACGGACTCATAATTGAAGCAGTCCGATTGATGAAGTTAGAACATTTTCAGTAAAAGCTTTCTGTTCTTACAGACCAAACTCTTGGCACAGTACGTCTTGCAACTGGCGAAGTACGACCAAAATTACGACATTCGAGATCGGGCGAGGTTCATTCGGCATTTGATCATGCCGTCAGGTGACGCAGCAAACGGAGTCTTTCACAAACACGCCAAGAAAATCCTTCTCGCTCCGAAACCGGCGCCTGTTCTTGAATCTCCGTTTAAAGGTGAGATGTTTTCTTCAATCGCTTAATGAGAAACGTAATTTGTGTTTCAAAAAAAGGCAACTCTGATCATCTTAATCTATTCAATGGAGTAGAGTTTGCCATTTAAAACATTTTTATTGATAGATTTGAAACTTAAGAATCGTTCAACTCTTTTAAACTTTTTTAACGAAAGTCAAGCTCGAATCTACTAATTTGCTCTAACCAATCAACGCGCGCACAGGTCGCGACATCTACCAGCTCGGCTCGCTGTCGCACGCGATCAACGCAGAAGCTGCGGGTTATCAGAAGCTGCCCGACTTTCCCGAGACTCAACCGAACCCGAGTGTTCGCGATGTCGAAGTGAGCGAGTTCATTCACTGTTTGTTCTCGCGCCTTTTTGGTTTAACATTGATCCCGAATTCCAATTCCTTTTTCATTTCTATTCTATTTTTGTTATACAACTATTGAAAGCAATGTTGTGGTCAGATAAATACAGAATGAAGAACTTGAAAATTATTTTCAGCAAAAGAAAGTCGTCGCGCCGTAATTTAAAACAATTTACTGCGAAGCAGGTTTATGGAATTTTTTAATCGAGTCCTTTTGCATTTAACATACATTTTTTAAAAACTTTTTTGCTCCTTACAGATCCTAAATAGAATTTATAATTTTGTTGTTTCGTTTTTTTAGCTTCCAAAGCTGGAGCGAGGAAACAAAAGAAAAGGTCGCCAGAGTAGTAAGCCGATTAAAAAGAAATCTTTTTATTCTGATGACGAGACGTCGACTGAGAAAGATTCTGGGAGCGAAGAGTCAGGTAATTTGAATGGTTTAGTATACAGTGGTGCCATTTTGCCCCTTTTTTGTACAACCTGCGCTTCTCCTTTTGCTTTTTTTGTACATACATTTTCAACCCATCTAAGTTGAAAAACACTGCTTAGTCTCAATATTAACTTGTCACGATTTAAGCATAAATTCGAATGAAAGCGTTTGTAATTGAACAAAAGAAGTAATTTTGTTTGCGAAAAACTTTTCATAAACTGCTTTCTAACTCTGAAACCATTCTTTACCATTAAAAGTTAATGTACTACCCACTTTTTACGAATGTTGTTTGTTAAGAATCCGAAGAGACGGACAGTGAAGAAAGCTCGGAGGAGGAGGAGGAGGATAGCGATGACAGTATGGAGACGGAAGGTCCGGATTCTACTGTAAGCGAATCCGAATCCATGGACATCCGTCGAGTCAAGCTGTCGGCATCACCTGCAAACATGGAGGAATCAGAATCAGACGAAGGTATAGTGGTGTTGCCGATTGCGAGTTGGTTAGCTTTGCCAAAAGCGTTTAATTACATTTGCGGGCAGCGTAGTCGAGTGGTCAGAGCGCCGTGATTGTGATAGCACATGGTCTCGGTGCAAAACCTACTCGCGCTATTCTGTTGCGCCCTTGGGAAAGACACTTTAAGGCACTTTCCCTTGCTTGGCGATCTTTGAAACCAGTTCTAAATTTCAGTCATATCACTATAAAACTAAAAAAACACAATAAAAATTTTCAATATCTTGCCATCTCCGAAAGCAGGTCGGGGTAATTGCTTGCCCTATGTATTAGTGCCCTCATCGCTTTTTCCTCGAGTCAGGAGAATAAACATAGAGATAAAATGAAATAAAATGAAAATTAGCATCAATATCTAGCGACTAAAGAATTGTCTTTTTTTGAGATTTTTGCTTTTACCTTGCTTTTTTCGTGTTTAAATAATTTTGACATTAAAAAACAATTAAGTTTGCTTAGTTTTGAATTTTTTCAAGATTATAAACGTTTTGGACCTTTGCTTGATTGCATTTGAACAACCAAGGTTATAACAGACCGTAAAAAGACTAAAACATTAACTTTTTATCTACAACACTGATTAAAGCAAATGCATTTATTCTATTAAGAGCACCTTTAGATTTTCGCTAATATATCAGTTGGACTTTCAACAACAGTGTGTTTATTGCAGCCACCAGTTCGGATTCGTCATATGAATCCGATGAATCCGATGATGACAGCTCTGAAGAATCCGAACCGGAACCACTCAAAGCCAATCCGAAAAAAACGAAAAAGAAAGACGTTTTAATCGACTTCATGGATTTCAACGATTGTATGCATTGGTGTTGGGGGGGAGTGGGGATACTCATATTTGTATGATATTGTCGCAATGGTAGCGATGCGTTAGCGAAACCTTTAAAAATTTGACTTTTTCGGGAATCGAACTTAGCTTTTCCGCACTGCAGGCACCAACCATAACCTCTACACCAGCTGGCTGACCATATGAGAATCACCTGTTCGCTTTTGAAGCTGCAAATTGAGCTTATTAGCTTTTCGTTTCTAACGTTTTGTCTAATAGACAAAATAACCGTTATAGCAATTGGGAAACGGCTGTCTGAAATCAAGTTTAATAATGAAAGCTAACCTCCCAGTCAACTTTGTTTATTTGACATCTGAACCATACAAAAACATCTTCGTATTTATTTTCGTAGTGGATCCTTCTGGTTCATCAACGAGCAACAATGCTTCCTCCATTCTCATTCCGACTCTTGCATCTGACCTCCAGGGTCTTTCCCTGGGTGGTGGCGACTCCGTTATTTCCGAAAGCGTTGCCTCCTCGACATCCGGTCGTTCATATGAACTCCTGCATAGAGTGACAGGGGAAGGGTTGTCTGCCAAGTATAGGTAGCTTTCTCATGTAATCGAATTTTTATCTGACAATTAAGATAAAATGTGTTGTGATGAAATGTTGACCTTTGTTAGTCGCTAAAAAGCAAATTTGCTTAGATTTCCGCGCACTCCCTTCGTATACGACGAAAAGATGGTCGCCATTGAAATAGAGTTTCTCAACAGCGGGGAAAACCCGGTCGAAAATATTTCCGTTGGAGAAAAGGTAGCTTTTCGTTATAAGTTTCAATATACAGTACAAGTACTTAAAAAACGTTGCTTTCTTTTATAGACTTATCTGTAACTTGTTATTTGATTCACAGATTTGATTAGGATTTTTCTTGTAGTTTACACCTTCAATTGTTATATGGCCTTCAATTGTTATCAACGATTTATTTTTATTTTTTAATGTTTGATTTAGAAACTTCAAACTGGCTTAAAAGTACACGACTTTAAAGAAATAGGTGAGTTTTGCAATGGTAATCTTGAAAGATACTGCTTTTTTCATCTCTGTTTTTTTTACATTTTTTTCAGGGTGGATGTAACAATGTAAAATCTGCATGTAGCTTTGAACCTTTTGCGCAGACTGTAAACAAACAGAGATGTGGAAAACTTTTGATCCGAGATGCCCAACTCCTCACGTGTCACGTTGCTCTCTCAATGTGATAAAAATGTTAATGTTCGTTTCTACGTTGGAGTTAACGCCATTAAGCAAACTAGACGTCGACGCGTAATTCTTATCATTAAAGTTCTTTGCAAAACAGCAAAGGCTTCTGAATGCGATCGTTCTTAGGCAAACCACTAGAAGCTGTCCTCTCGCATGTTAACCACCGCCAAAGCTGATCGTATATTGCGTTCACCTTTTTCTTTTTCTGTAGAACGACTCGACCCGGGTAAGTCGGCGACGTGCAAATTGGGCGTGGATTTCGGCGACACGACGCAACCGCTTGCGTTTCAGCTTTGGTAAGTCTCCGGAATTTTCTTTCCCTTTCAAATCACTTTCTTTTTCTTTTTTCAGTACCAGCGCCAAAAAGTTCAGCGTGAGCATCAAAGCTCCCGTCGGCGAATTAGTGAAGCCAATAGCGATGCCACAAACTGAGTTTCTCAAACAGCAAGGTGACCCGATGTACCGGTGCTATTTTTATTCGTTTTGCTTTAATTTTTTGTTCCGAAACAAGAGTATTCGATGCTGGGGCGTTATACATTGGTTCAGTACAAACAGGAAGAGGAAAGTGTTGGAACGTTGTTAACCTTTATTTTACACTAGAAAATTTTTTAATTTTTTGCTAAGGTGTCAAACCTGTACAGTGTTAATCTTACATAACAAAGTTCTTAAATGAACTGATAAAGTTTCGAACCATCTGTACGTTTAATCGAATGTGAACGGTCGCAGGAAACTTGTCGGGCATGAACGAGAACAAAACGAAACTGACAATTCCCGAAGCAAATCGATCGCACAAAAACCTTTCGAACAAAGTCCAAGGGCTGGTCAACGTGTGCGCGGTCCCCTCGACACAAAACGACGTTCACAGGTTCGTTTCGAAGCGGGTCGATCTTTGTTTGAATGCGTGAGATCGTGGGTTTCAACCTCAGTGTGATTTGGTAAAGTTCTTGTCGTAAGGTGCCGAATTGTTTTTTTAAGTTTTTTTGAAAGACTGCTCATTGAAAGCAGAACGGTCCGACTTTTTGACGCCTGCGCTATTTTTCAAAATTCGCAAGAACTCGCAGGCCGCACGTGCTCTGAAACTATCTAATTTATTCAGTGATGATTAGAGAAAGGTCAGGTATAAAGTAATCAACGAAATGCGCAGGTGCCGTGAAAGTCAAAAAAATCCGCTCATCACAAGGAGCAGGTCTAAAACGATCGGTTTGAGTCTGCCGTGGGACTTGTAATGGGTCAGTCGTGGGACTTGTATTGGGTCAGTCGTGGGACTTGTATTGGGTCAGCCGTGGGACTTGTATTGGGTCAGTTGTGGAACTCGTATTGGGTCAGTTGTGGGACTCGTATCGGGTCAGTTGTGGGACTCGTATCGGGCCAGTTGTGGGACTCGTATTGGGCCAGTTGTGGGACTCGTATTGGGTCAGTTGTGGGACTCGTATTGGGTCAGTTGTGGGACTCGTATTGGGTCAGTTGTGGGACTCGTGGCGAAAGAAAATCAAATGGACAACAATAAAAATCGACGTGTGGGCCCTGGTTTCACAAATATTTACTCGTGTTTTTTATCTAAGTCGAAAGTCAGCTTCAAACAGTTCTGCCTCGCGATGAATTAATCACGTTTTTGCGACAGGTTTGCCGGGAAGACGGCGCACGGCGGCGTATGTCTTCTCATCGCCGTTCAAATTGACGAGAACGGCGACGGCAATTTGCGAGTCAACTGTGAGAAGATAGTGATCGGATCGATGGTGATGAAGCAGTTGAAAGAAGCTCTGACCGCAGCTTAAGCAATCGCTTCTGAAGAGCTCGCTTGCTTTGAAACTTCTTTTTGTCGTATTTATTTGTAAGTTGTTGGAAAATAGCTTTCGGGCTTTTCAATGTTCTTTGCTTTCGCTTGTATTGTTTCCTTTTCTTATTCTATATTTGAAATATTAATAATAATTAATATTGCGCCGCTGCTGAATCATAGTTGAGCGTTTTTGAAATAGCCCTATTGGTTTTGTTAGCTGCTTGAATAGTTCAAACTTTTACTGCATTAAAACCCCAAAAGATAATAAAAAAACATAAAAATATTTCAATTTTGCAAAGTTTAGGTTGCTTTTTTGTAAAGATGCTAAAATTTGAGTACTCAATACTAACTTGGTTAAAATAAACTTTTGATTTTGTGCAATGTCATGTGTTAGGAAACTTCTAGATATTTTATCGTGTTCTGTTTTAATCCCGCCGAATGCTTCTGGTCGTCACGATTAAAATTGCAACTTGTAGTGTGCTTGCGTCCACCACAATTAGCGATGCCTTACTTCATCCAAATCAATCAATCAGATAGAATTTTTCTGTAAGCTTTGCCACAAAGTATATCAGTTGATTAAAATATCCGTTGGTCCTCATGAAGTGCCTATCATTTTTATTAAATTTGGTGGCTTGAAGAGTTAAAAATTTGCCGTTAAGTTGGATATCTCTATGTAACGTTGCTAAGGGGACATTGAACCATTTAGAATAATGTTCAAGTTCAAATTCAGCTAATTTTAGTTTCAAGGGTTTAATTTCTGTTCTAGTTTAGAGAAAACGAGCTGTTGACAGAGGTTTGGTTTCACGTTTTGTTTTATAGAATGTATTTTTTCTAATTCAAACAATCGTGTAGAGTGTAGACCAGCGTTTTTTAATTTAAAATTTTTAGAGTTGAGAAATTAAAAATCGTTGTACAACCTTAAATAGGAAGCTCATCCAGTTGAATCTTGACAGCCAATTAAAACGATTTCATTCAAATAACTTTTTACCGAATGGTTCATCAGTAAAAATTAAAATTAAAAGTAAAGACCATTTTTAAAAAATCTTAACTCATTTTAAGGACAATATCACCGATAAACTTCCTAGAATTTATAAAAAAAAAAATCTTAAAATAATAATAGAAATTTTGGTAGGTGATGGTAACTGAGTTCAAAAAGGGATCAATGCAGAAAAAAATCTGAAAACCACTGGTGTAAACTGTAAACAATACCCTAAACATGGTTTGTGCCCGACAATAAACATATTGGACCAAAGCATTTTGGGAAAGAGAGCAAAGCAGTTTTGCACGAATTTTATGCGATGATTGCCCCAATCGTGATTTTACATGATTCTACAAAGAAGCCTAAATATAACAAAAAATAACTACGTGGAACAGGTTTGGTTTCTTATCTGCCAGTTCGTATCACAAGCTTAATTTCTACTTCAAAATATAAATAACAGTAAGTGAATCCCTGAAAAAAAATAAGACGAGTTTTCATGTCAGCTGCAATTCAAGCTACTCATTTTTGCTGCACACCTAAACAGAGAAATGGTCAAAATTAATGGGAAGTCTTTGAATGACTTTTCAATTTTTAAACTGATCATGAAGCTTTGCTTGCTATCCAGCCCACTTCTCTCAAAGCAGAAAAAGCATTTAGGGCGTGCAGACTCTTCCTTCAACACGACTTCACAATCAATGCTCCACTTCACGAGAAATGCGTTTCAGAATAAACGCTGAAAATGCAATACGTTTTTTATGTACGCTTGTACAGTGCATGAGTATATTTATAATGAAATTGTTTTTGATTTTAAAATTAATCCATCTAGCTGATTTTATTATATCAATTACCAAATAGTTAAGGGTTATAATCCGCTTAAATGGATATATCGCTACCATATAGATTACCTTAAATAAATTGTGGCTTTGGTATTGTGCTGTAGGCCTAATTTTACTTTTTTAATGGCTTTTACAGGGTATAAACACGCAGGCACGTGCGTAACACTTTAAGTCGCTACACATTAATTTATCTACTTCATACGGGTGGTAACTAAATTGCAAATACAACGCCGACCTAGCTTGTTGTTCGGACCAAGTCGCAACACTTATTGACTTGAATTTCGTCCACAGCCGTACCAGCCTAAAAAATTTGGGGATACAATACAGTTTCGCCCAAATTTTAATGACGTTTGCCCCATAGCCGTACCAGCCCAAAAAATTTTGGGGGGCAATGAAGTTTTGCCCAAATTTTGTGACGTTTGCCCAAATTATGATTTTATGGTACATTTCGGATACGACAAAAAAATTGTCTGAGATTCTCAGACGAAAAACCAATTTTGTTCTAAAATCATGGTGATCTCTAAAAAAAAAAAAAAAAGGTCTTCACCTAAATTTGAGTTATTATTTTTTGCAGTTCATCATCGTCACCTCTCTAAATTTCCTAACTTTGCCCAAATTTTTCGTATTGCTGCCCGAAAAACCTTAATTTTGCCCAAATCTTAGAAACTTGGGGGGGCAATTGATCCCCTGCACCCCCGGCAGATACGGCTATGGTTTGCCCAAATCACAATCTTGCAGCAAAAGTTGAGACAAAACGTTATACATTTTTGTCCCAAAATTCTAGTGAAGGCTAAAAAAGATCTTCACCTCATATCGCAAACATATTTTTAGATTTGGAAACTTCGCCCTTGCCAAGTAGTTGGTCAAATCTAATTCGAAGAAAAACCGATTGGAGCGAGAGTAAAAAAGAAATAAAATTAGTTGCTCTAAGAGATAAAAAAAAGAAAAAACGCCGCGCAAATTGTTCTCGCGGGCCCAAAATTTTGTGAATTTTTAAAAATTTGTTAAGATGCTCAAGAAGAACGTACTGTAGTTTCTTTTGAACCAATAAAACTAACACTGTTTCTCACTAAAACTAACTCTCACTTCAATCGGTTTTTCTTCGAATTAAATGCGACCCAAGTAGTTCGTCATCGGTGCCCCAAAAACTGGAAGATATTAGTTGAATAAATAATCAAATTGATCGAATTCTCGCTACTTGCTTCCGGTACATATTAGTTTACATCTTTTCTTCAAAATAAATAAATCTAACTCTTTGAAGAAAGAGCTTTTTTCCACTAGCTGCGCAATTTTAGGAGTTTTTCAAGAATTAAGCAATATTTAATTATAATTTTCCCATTGATTATAAAAAAAAATTGTTTAAATTTTATATCATTAAAAAGATAATTTTTTCCTGAGTACAATGATATAAAATGTTTAAAAATTTGTTCAAAAACAAGTTTGCAATAAACAAAATAAAAGACCTCACTTTTCCTTTCAAAAAACCCCTTTTTCCCCAATAATTACAAGTAGCATCAAGATAATTCAAATTTTCAAGTTGCTACGTGTCGCTAGAGTTCTATTCTATCGGGCGAAAAAAATTTGGTCTGAATATTTTGCAAAGCGGCGCCGCTATCTTCGATTATATTCCCAAGAGAATATGACAAACGGTACATTACTAATTAGAACAACGAAATTTTGAACTTTACTTGAGTGTGTGTGCTTGCGTGCCATTGTTTGAATCTTTGCGCGGCTTTGACTTTGATCTAGAAAAAAAGTTTCTGCTTTTTTTCGTGACAGTTTATAAACAAGAAATGGCATGCTCATAGCTTATATTCGCTTGTTCAGCAAAGTAAGGTAGTTGTAACTCAAACAGTTCTTATGTAACAAATTTTCATCGACTGATGTATTTTTGCTGAAGCATAAAACTACACCGGTAATATGTTTTAGCAAAATATTTTCGATTGGCTGATATACAATTTGCAACTTTAGCAAATAAAAATTTATAAATGAATTTTTTAATGCAAATACTGAAATGTTCTTTGTGATAAGCAATAAACCATTTTTACAAACAGAAGGTCACCGTGGATATGGCACAGCAATCCTTTATAATTTTTCATATTTAATTTCCATATTTGTCCTTCTAACACACGAAAAAGCTTCGCAAACGCTATAAATAGAGCAGCTGTCAAGCAAGTATTATGACCTGCTTCCGGAGACTCCAAGATATTGCAGTCCGATTCCGAGCTATTGAAGCATATAATTTATAATTTAGAAAAAAGAGGAACCTGCAATTTAGACAAAACGTTTGGTGTTCAAAAATCTGTTTTTGAAATAAACTATACAACCAAAAACCAGTTTTTGAAAATATATTATTTCTAAAATTTTCTTTATTGATAGTGTTCATACGTATATTCTTTACTTCATAAAGCTTTATTAATCTTAGTCTCATACAAAAAAAACTTTTTTTATAATTGTAACTTGATTTGTAAATTATAGTTTATTAAATTGAACAACTTATCTCTGTACGGTTCGTAACAGAGCTTTTAGATGTTTGTTTTGCTGATTAGAAATTCTGACTTCGCATCAGAGCGCAGCCGTATATAAACGGACATGCGCATTTGCTTGGGTATTGTGACGCAAAGGGGATTTTTCAGAAAGTTTAGCCAAAAAAATTTGCCGAGTTTATTTTTTTTGCGCATTTGCTTGGGTATTGTGACGCAAAGGGGATTTTTCAGAAAGTTTAGCCAAAAAAATTTGCCGAGTTTATTTTTTTTGCTCACCTGAGATCACGTGACTTGTCACAATATGTGACTCCCGTCTTGAAAGAGCTAAAATTTGTAATTACTACATTCGGGCTGATTAGCGTAACTAATTTGCTTGAACAGCATCGTAAAAAAAATTTTTGTGTTAAAAGATAGCATCGTAAAATCATTACCTCTATATTATTGAAATTTGCACTTGTTTGAACTTGGTCCAACTCCTCAAGCAATTCTAATTTTCAGTCATACTTTTATTAAGTTTCAAGCGAACAGCGATATCTTGGCATCTCCGGAAGCAGGCCCGGGTAATTGTTTGCTCTTTGTATTACCACCTCCGCCGCTTTTCTGCGAATACAAAGGATAAATATAAAGATAAAATAATAAATAAAAGTAAATAAAACAGTTTACTGATCCAAAAAACACACGTGCAATTTAATAAAACAGACTTCTTATATTAAACATTTTCATTGATTGACTTTGCATTTCTAAAGTGATTATTGATTATGGCAATTGTATTGGCTAATGTAAATATTTCCGTGTAGCTTATCTTGTTCGTAAACCAGAAAGAGAAAGAAAAATTTGGCCCCTAGCGTACAAGTTTGAGGCATAAAAACAATTAATTTTTGGAACGGAATTCTACAATCATATTTGCCGTAAGACATTTCGTATTTGACAATTTTTCGGCTAAATGAAAAATAATTGACAAAAAAAAGGTTACTAAAAATTGATTCATTAGGTAAAGGACCAAAATGGATCAATTTTTAATCATCAAAAGAACTTGATACCCTACAACAGTGGTCGGCAACCACCGGGCCGCGGCCCAGTGCCGGTCCGTGAGGAGTTCGTTGCCGGGCCGCGTACTTTTCCAGATTAAATGCTTTGAAGCATTTTTGTAACGTTAGAGTTTAATACCCAATTGCTTTCGGACGTTTTGTGAGATTTGACTGCTTGATTTTAACACTTTGGGTGCGCTGGGACGTAAATGGACGTAAAATAGGACATTTATGCGTAAGTTTCGATTATTTCGGTGCTTAAAAGCGTTTTCTAATGTCGGCTTTGAATGGTGTTTATTCAAACCTTGTTGCATATGACGTAACAAGGCAAAAAGACAATAAAACTAACGAATACCTTTGTTATGAGTGATCAGTCAGTCAGTGTCAGTGTTTTTTTTATTCTCGATCATTATTAAACAGTTTAACACGAAAATTATAAACATTAAAAAGATCAAGAAAAGGAAGAAGCAGCACAACGTCAGACGTTAAAACATGCATATGACAAACAAAGTAAAAGTACAAGATAGTATAAAGCATGGCTGCAACACCTTAATCATATAAAGACATAAGTGAAAAAAGAAAAAAAACAAAATAAATAAATAAATACGTAAAAATAATATTATGAAACAAACTGAACAATTAAATAACCAGTGCATGACTAGGCTGCGTAATGATGATGGGTGGCACAGCTAGCCAAGATGGGAATTTAGCTCAACTGAGCAAGGTGAGTAAAGAAAAACCACCCAAAAAAGAAACCTCACCAGGTCCGGAAACCTTTTCTAAATGCAACTGGTGACTATAATAGAATAGTAAATAATGCCGAAAGTATATACAAAAAAAATTACGGAATTATACAGCTAATAATAAACAAATATTAACGATAAAAGAGATAACATAACATAAAAAGAAAAAAAAAAAAAAAAAACTATTATGCTAGTCAAAGTTGATGGAAAAACATATATTAATAATATAACAATTATAAACAACAAAAAAAAAAAAAAAAACATTTACAACAGAATTCATGCACTACAAAAAATATTAGATAAAATTTTTGCAGACCAGCATAATAGCAACATAAAAAAATTAAACAAAGTCCATAACATTTAGTAATTGTTTTGAAACTTATTTTACAATTCTAAAAATAAAAAATTAATTGCTAAAACGAACAGTATACCATTGCCAAAAAGAAATTTTAATGAAAGAGCGAAGATAAGGGTGAAAAATAATTAATTTGTTTAGAGTTTGAAATTATGCAGACAATCAAAATATAAGAGTTTTTTTAAAGCTTTGTGTGCAGACTGGATATCTTGATCGATTAAGCTTTTCTTCCAGAGATTGAATTCAAAAAATTTTTACACCATTTCCTTCTTTCCAGAAACCTGTAATCAAAAATACATAGGGCAGTATCGCGTTTAGGAATCTAAACATTACAATTAAGTATTATTCCCATTACTTAAAAGATATTTATAAACCTCAAGAGTAAAAGATCGAACACTTTGTTTTTTATTTTTTAAGTCAAAGGGAATGCAATTCCAATAAGCGGGACCATGGTGTGAAATAGCTTGCTGACATACTGTGCTAAAACATTTCTTTGGAATAAAGATAGACTTGTTTCTGGTATTGTATTTAGATTCGTTTTTAGTAAAAACATCTTTAAATGCAGATGGGTTTTTACCATTTTTTTGCTTAAACATAAACACAATTAGTTCTTTGGCCAAAAGTTGATCTATTGTTAACAATTTATTTTCTTTCATGACATCACAAACAGTTGAGCTACTGTTAAAATTAAAAAATAATTTAACATATTTATAGCACAATCCTTGTAATCTTTTAACCAAAGTTTTATTGCCAAAACACCAATTTAAAATACAGTAAGAAAGCTGACTATTTATAAGAGAGTGATAAAGTAGAAGAAGAGATCTTTTATTTAACAGTGACTTTACTTTAATAACAGTTCCAAGAACACTACGTAGTTTAGATATTAGGTGATTTATATGTCTTGACCATGATAAGTGCTCTTGTATATAAACACCAAGAAATTTAATACATTTAACTTGTTCAATTTCATTTTGTCGCAATGTGAGAGTTTGCTTTTTTGTTATTAATTTGGATTGAACAGTCTTAAATAAAATGTATTTAGTTTTAGAAACATTAACTGATAATCTATTTGAAATCAACCACTGGTCAACTAGTTGAAGTTCTTTATTACCAGCATCAAATAGCTCCTTGATGTCTTTATTTTGTAAAAAAATGCTTGTATCATCAGCAAACATCAAAGAATCACTATCATTCAGACAATTTTTGAAATCATTGACATATATCAAGAAGAGAAGTGGTCCTAGATTAGAGTCCTGAGGTACACCACTTGTAACTTCAAGAGTAGTTGTAGAAAGAATTCCTGTATATTTTACTTGTTGTGTACGTCCTGTTAAGTAACTAGTAAACCACTTTAATGTATTGCCTCTAATCCCATAATGATTAAGTTTGGAAAATAATATTGTATGATCAATTGTATCAAATGCTTTAGATAAATCCAAAAAAATTCCTAGGGTTGCCTTTTTACAGGCAAATGACTGAGATATTTTTTCCACTAAAATTGAAATTGCATGTGTAGTAGAATGATTTTTTCTAAAACCAAATTGATAGTTGTAAAAAAAATTTTGCTTTTCTAAAAATGAGTACAATCTATTATACATAACTTTTTCAAGTAATTTCGAAATATTTGATAATAAACTAACTGGTCGATAATTATTAATATTGTTGGAATCACCTTTTTTGAACACCGGACACACAGTTGCAAGTTTAAAGCAATCTATGAATTCACCTTTACTCATAGAAAGATTGAAGACATGGCTAAGTGCTAGAAGTATATTATGAGGAGAGGATTTAAGAACTTTGGTTGGAATATGATCTGGTCCTGCACTTAATTTGTTTTTTGAATTTTTCAGAATGCAAGCAAGTTCTTGAGGACATGTTGGCCAAGTAAACATTGATTGGCATGTAGAAGATTTTAAATATTCTGAGAAATGTTTCTTCTTGGGAGGTAAAGATTTCACTAATTCATTGGGAACATCAGCAAAATGTTTATTGAAATAGTTTGCTATTTTTAAAGAATCATGAACAATTTTTCCATCAATGTTGAGGCTTCTGGAATTAGATCTATGTTTTTTTCCTATAATAGAATTAATCAATTTCCAAGTGCTTTTAATGTCTTTTTTACAATTGTTAAATTTTAAATTATAATATTCCTGTTTTTTTGTTTTAACAGTGGAAAAATACAAATTTCTGGCTTGTGTAAATGCCTGTCTTGTTTGTGGGTTTTTATTATTAATGTATCTTTTATATAGTTTTTCTTTTTTGTTTAATAGTATGTGAAGATCAGAATCAAACCACTGATTATTTGTTTTTTTGCAAGAAATTTTAGTTAAAGGAAAGAAATTTTCAAATTTATTCATATAAAGCTTTTGTAATTTTTGGTAGCTGGAATTTGGGTCAGAATCACATAATATAGGAGTAATATCGCTTTCTGAAAGAGCTTTAGAGAATAGATATACATTTTTATCTGTAAAATGGCGACATTGTTGGACATTTTGATGAGAAATTTTGCTGATGGAAGTGCACATCATGACAGGAAGGTGATCAGATATACAGTGGGTTAAAACACCACAGTTTATCTTCATGCTTGCCAATGAATTGCTCCATATATGATCCAAAAGAGTTGCATTATTAGCAGTAGCAACTAGCAGTTGTGGTTTTGCTGTGTTAGCAGCGTTAGGTCGATGAAGGAGTTAAGCAAGAAAATAACGTTAGAAATTAGGTGTAAGCAGTTAGAAATTATAGCAAACTGAAGTTACAGTTAAAATAAATTATTCCTACTAAAATTTGAAAGCTAAAACATTACAGTTTATAAGTTTAACACTTATACTTTGAGTCTGAAAATAATGAGTGAAAAACAAACATCTTTGCTGAGATTTTTTGGAAAAAGGTCAGTTCCATTTCAAGAGTCTGACGTCGAGGACGAGGGACCTACAACATCGAAAAAACGGAAAGTCTCTTTTAACCGCCAATATAACGAGTCGTACTTAAAGTATGGATTTATTTCAACTAGTGATTCCGCAGCACCTTGTCCGCTCTGCCTAATTTGCAACAGCAAATTATCAAACGAGGCAATGAAACCTTCAAAACTACTTCGGCACATGAAAACAAAGCACCCCGAATTAAAAGATAAGCCTTTGGAGTTTTTTGAAAGAAGGAAGCGTGATTACGAAGGCGAAAAACGATCATTGAAGACTGCTTTGTCAACAAATTCCGATGTACTAAGAGCATCGTATTTGGTGTCTTACCGCATTGCTAAGACTAAGAAACCATTTACTATTGGAGAAGAATTGATTCTACCTGCGTGTACTGATATTTGCCGTGAAGTTTTAGGAGAATCAGCAGCTAAAAAGATAGCGCAGGTTCCTCTTTCGGCTCGCACTGCTGCAAGACGAATTGAGGATATGGCAGAAGACATTGAAACTCAATTGTTAGAGCAGATTGTAAAGTCACCGTGGTTTGCGATTCAATGTGATAAGTCTACAGATATTGAAAACAAAGCTGTGCTGCTAGTTTTTGTTCGATATCTCCATGAAGAGGATATTCATGAGGACATATTGTGTGCTTTGTTACTGCCAAAAAACATGCCTCTGAACTATTCAAGTCTCTCAATGAATATTTCTCAGAAAAACTGAATTGGTCTTTTTGTATTGGTGTGTGCACGGATGGAGCTGCAGCCATGATTGGCTGTCTGTCTGGTTTGACTGTTCGCATTAAGGAGGTCGCACCAGAGTGCGAAGCCACTCATTGTGTCATTCACAGGGAAATGCTGGCGAGCCGAAAACTATCACCTGAGCTTCACAGTGTATTTGGTGATGTAGTTAAAATGATCAACCTTATTAAAGCTCATGCACTTAACACCTGGCTGTTTGAGCAGATATGCAAAGATATGGATGCAGAACACAAATGCCTTCTTTTGCACACAGAAGTAAGGTGGCTTTCCCGTGGAAAAATCATTAAACAGAGTGTTTGAATTACGTGAATCACTGCAAAGGTTTCTACTGGAGAAAAACTCAGACCTTGCTAACAAATTTAGTGATGAAAAATGGGTTTTCAAACTTGCCTACTTATGTGACATTTTCAATCTGCTTAATGAACTTAATCTCTCACTGCAGGGCAAAATGACAACTGTATTCAAGTTGGCAGATAAAGTGACTGCATTTAAAGACAAACTTAAATCATGGGAGTAGCGAGTAAACAAAAGAGTATTTGACATGTTTCAAACGTTAGCAGAGACTTTGAAAGGCAGCAAGCCTGAGCAAGAGTTCTTCGACCTTGTAACCATTCACTTGCGTGTTCTTTTACAAGAGTTTAAGTGCTACTTTCCAAGCGCTAAAGACCATCGAGCTACAAAGAAATGGATCCATAATCCATTTATTTTCAAGCCAGGTGGATCAAACTTACCAGTACGACAAGAAGACCAGCTGCTGGACATTGCAAATGATGGTAGCCTAAAACGTCTTTTTGATACAATGACTCTGCTAATGTTTTGGATGAAGGTCTTACCAGAATACCCCGACCTTGCCATAAAAGCATTAAAAGCATTGCTACCATTTCCGACGTCCTACTTATGCGAGTCTGAATTTTCTGTGATGGCAGCAACAAAGACGAAACCGCGAAACAGACTGGACGTGAGGGACACATTGCGTGTGTCATTGAGTTCCATAATTCCAAGGTGGGAGCGTCTTGTTGCGGCAAAACAAGCTCAAGGTTCTCATTGAATCACTGTTGTAATATCTTATGAGCTGAAATAAAATTTAATTGCTGAATATTTATGTTTATTTTTAAGGCCGGTCCGCAAAAAGTTTTCCGACTTAAACCGGTCCGCTGTGCGAAAAAGGTTGCCGACCCCTGCCCTACAAGATTTTTTAATATTAATTTATTAGATAAAACTCTGGGTCTCGTTATCGTTACTGACACATTGGCTTTGGGGATTCCTCTTAGTTTGAAAGCTTAAAAGTCGGAAGGGCAAACAGTTAACGAGATACAAACTTTTTTGATTGCAAAGTTTACAAACACATCAGAATATGTTACATTTTTACTTAATATTTTTTAAAAGTTGCCATTTTGCTACAAAAACAAAAATATTATTAGAAAGTGGGAACTTTGAATAACGATCCATTGATCCCTTGAGATATTTCAAACATATTTTTATACATTAACACTAATTAGCAGCTTCTGTTTCAAGGATGAATTTATTTGGTATAAAGTATGGAATCTTTAACTATAGCATTATGAAAAACTTATGCAAAAATTATGCAATATCATGAAACACAATACTTTTTAGTCGAAAACCCTTCCTATTCAGCTAAGAAAAATTTACTTTAATCTCTGTACAATAACTTTCTTCGTTTTTTCAACATGCTTGCATTATTTTGCTAACATTAACCCAATTCTCCTCAACGGCCGGGCTTCTGAAGCGCGGCCTTTGCAAAAACGTTTGTAATTACTTCGTCTTTTTAGATAAAATTCTGGAATTTCTTGACTTTTCCTAATTTGAATTGTTGAATAAGATGGTACTGTTTTTAGGTGCCCCCAAACAAGGGTTAACGGGTAAAATAGACCTTTTTTAACAAATTTGTGAATTTTTGCTGGTTTTCGAAAGCAGAGCGTGGAATTTCAATTTCACGCTTTTATTAAGTGACATGAATTTTACCAAGAATTGGCTTTGCGTAAGCGAATTACGTCGTTTGGCGACGTCGATATGCCTTAAGCGATGCAGAACTTATTTCAAGTAAATCGCATTTTCTTTTTTTGAGCTTTTTGCGATTGCTTGGAAATACTTTAAACATATACATGTACATTTTGTTGTGTACAACAATTGTTGTTGGACTGCTTGAATACCAATCGAGCGGACAAAATTCAATCTTTACACTATGCATTTTTATAAAACTTTCTTATACCTATTCATTCCTGGGGAAAAATAAATGAATTAACTAGTTCACATTTTAGATCTTTTGCTGACGCTTTCAGACAATGCAGACATTGCAGAAGCTCGTCTGTCATCACTCACATCAGGATGGTCCAACTTCTGCACTCTTGTGGGCCACTTTTCAAAATTATTCGAGTTTGCGGGCCTCAACCGGCTAAAAACACTTATTTTTGTCCCAAACTCAGGGTGTTCTCTAAAAAAAAAAAAAAAAAGTTTTCGATTGGAATCGATCTCCCAAATTCCTATTTTCGTCCCAGAATCATAGCGTTCTCCAAAAAAAAAGATTGCCGCTGCTTGTAATCGACAAGACTTGTGCAAAATTGTTCCGCGGGCTTGTAATTGGACCACGCTGACTCACATCATCAAACCCCAAAAAAGCTTCCTTGACTATATATGAAGCTTCACATACATAACGAAAAATAACAGAAATCTGAAACTTTTGCGTAACATCTGTCGTCTCGTCAACTTCTACAGCAACAAAGGAGGCTTTATTTATATCTTTTCTGATATCAGTTCGAATAATCTCTGCCACTGCTTCAATTATATCGTTCTATATTCGATTGGACAAACCAGAAAACGCTGTGGAAGTCTCCAAATGACGAGAAATTCTTTCATCGTTTTCAGCAAAAGCGTAAATAAGTTCGACGTAATTGCCACGATTAAATGAAGTTGCACTCTCATTATTTCCACGAAAGGCCAACTCTTGATTAGCTGGGTAGCATGTTCCATTAATGAGAACCTTAAAATTTCTCGGTTTTCTTTAACTTTCGAGTTGTGAAGGCTGATGTTAAGTCTCTGCTGTTCAATTAAGTCCAAATCAATTCTTGAAGTTCCAAACGTTTTGAAAGAAATTTGACTTTGATGTGAATATTGGATTTCTCATGCTTGCTAAGACTTCTCGGCAAATTCTTCAAGTCACAAAATCCAGTTTTAGTCCAAACATTGTCACTTGTTAAGAATAATAGACAGGGATAGCAGAAAAGACAATTTCTTAAAGCACATCCACACAACTATTCCTTTCTTGTGTACCACTCCTTATGAAAGGAGAGATTTACCTTTTTTCGTCCAGTTGTCTGAAGCAAATTTTTTAGATCTGGAATCGGCCTACCTTTTTTTAAGATGTTAGCTTTAGATTGAAAGCTTAGTTTTGAAAAGTTTCTTAGCTTCAATATTAAATCTTCCTCCGTTATTCTTAAACTTTAAACTTATACTGTAGTCGGAAACTTCTGCAATGCGCTTATTCCAACTTGGCGAAAATAAAGCGAATTGTCTTTTTCTTTATGACGTCAGATTTGCGGCATGCCTCAAATCCTATCTGTTCAGCATAGACTCGCGCCGATTTTGCCAATAAGAAAAAAGGCACATTTTATTCAGTTTATGGAACTTTCAGTGTCTAAAGAGAGGTAAGGTTGTCAGTGCCGCACCTCGCCTATATCAGCGATTTTGACCACAAAAACGCGTCAAAGGTAAGGCACAATTAGCTAGAAATGTACAGTATGTTATAAATATAAAAATGCTCCCAAAAATTGAGGTTCAAAAAAGAAATTACAAATATACCGAAACGAAATTGAAAGCTTATAATGTTAAAGTTTTCTTAAATTAAATACAAAATCATCTTTCATTACTACAACTTAAAATAAATTTATTGCTTTGCAGTTGCACAATGCGTGTATTTTGACTTACTTGAAAACAAATTGATTTATCTTGTTTTAGCAAATGTCGGAGTAAGAAAAACTTTTTTTCTCCACTAAGTCAGAATTGTGGCATGCCTCAAATCTCTCATTTTAACAGATATTTTCACCAAAAGATAAAAAAGCACGGTATTGTTTCACTTTTGTTTCTTTTTTTTTCTGAAGAGAGGCAGTCTTGAAGCTGCCTCACTAGCGTATTAACCATTTTGTTGACAAGAACGGTTGACGAAATAATTACTGCGCTGAAAATACAATGAAACACCGTTCAAAATTAGGGTTAAAAGCAAAACTAATTAAACTACTACAAGTACGGTATAATTTTTACTATTTTTTTTTAACTAATAGCATGTTGCAACTATTTTGCAAAGACTATGACTTCAATAATTTATTTCTGCTTTATTTAATTTTTACAGGTGAGGCACTGCCTCACTTGCCTCCCCTGACGGCACGTCCCTGTTGATATGACTCCTTGTCTAATATGATTATTCCATTATATTCAGACGTCTTTGTAGTTTTAAAATGACTCACTAATTGGAAACCTTTGAATAAAAATTAACTTTGATATCTTAGTTACGGATGACCTGCGCTGTTTACAAAGATTTTTCCAGGTAAAACCAGATAAAGCTCCGGGCCCTAATTTTATGTGCATAGAGCTTTAATTCATGTTAGAGCTGCTTTGAATTCTTGATTATATAACTTTCTCTTTTCCTGATTGCGTCAACTCCAATTTCGAAAATCTACAAAAGAGCGCTTGTAGTCGCGATTCGAAAGACAAAGAAGGCTGTATAGAACAGTGGTATTATATATATGTATATAACAGTTATGATGGGAGCAGTTAAGATTATTATCAAATATATTCGGAACTGTGTATTGCATTTAAGGGTTTTGAGGCACTGTGTGAGCGCATGGGTTACAACATCATCATCTCATTTTTTATGCAGAAGTGATACGGTTTTGGAGAGGACGCGTTCTTGCGCGTCTTTTTGATTTAAGAAAAGCAAATAAATTTTTACGGGAGTGAAAATTCCCTATTAAAAGAACTTCGATTCAAAAAGTTGTGAATAGGCAAACTTACTTACTTAGCATATACTGTATATTCAGCCGCTTGAATGATTCTAATGGTTCTCTTCAAGGCTATTCATCAACATATTTACAGTGTGCAACAAAACTTTTAAAAAAATTTGTTTTTTTGTAACACATGTTTGCAAATAGCGACATTGATGTGTTTCCAAGTTTGCAAGATTTTGTGCCAAGTACCTCTGTTGGCACTAAAGAGTTAGTTGTTATTATGAGTTAACACTTAAAAGGGTAAGCCATTAATTTTTGCCTATATTTTTCCAAAAATAAGATCCTCAAAAGAAAAAGTTTTGGATCGTTAATCTCTTTACAGAGGATATAAAGTTGTGCAATCCGAACGCTGCTAAAAAAGAATCGCTGATTGAACTCGCTTACGATACCAAGTTAAAGATTGCATATAAAAACTTACCACTTTTACAATTTTAGACTTCACTTAAAAACAAATATATATATACAACTTCATAACAAAGTAATTAAACTGCTGCTTATTTTTTCTGCGGCTTATCTGTAAAGAATAGGGTTTGGGTTAGGGTTAGAATGCTCAACCTTATCTAAACAAAACTTAATCAAAACTTAATCAATCTAACCCTTTGTAAGAAAAGCTTTTCGGCTTTATCTTTTATCAAAACCATAGAGAAAAATTGAGTGGATATTCAAGTTAAAGTTCGCCCAGAGGCGCCGGAAAAATTTTTGGCGGGGGGGAGGTAAAGATTTAAAACAAAAGCTCCTTTTTTTGGTTGAATAGAAAAAATTGTAGTTAAGACTTCAAAACTAAATAGAATCGTCCGAAATTAAAAGTCACGTGATCGAAATATAGTTAAAGACTAAAAAAAAAGGTCATCACTCTAATTTGCACTCTCATTCTTTCGCTATGACTGCAATAATCACGCGATGATTAGCAAAGGTTCGAAGTTAAGAAAAAAGGCGGTCATTTGGTTGATAAAGTACTAACAATAAATGTAAAATATAAAAATCGTTTTGTTTGTATACAAAGTGAACGAACTTTCGTAAATAGGAGAAAAACTTTTTTTTAGTCTTCAACTAAATTTCCAGGTCATGCATCTGCGTACCTGTTCGAAATGCAGTTGAAGACAAAAAAAATGTTGTCACTGATTTTACCACCTATTCTTTTTTTGTTTTTAAATGTATTTCGAACAGGTGCGCAAATGCATGACCTGGAGAGTTAGTTGAAGACTAAAAAAAGAAATTTCATCTCCTGTTTACAGCAGTTAGTTCACCCAATACACATTTGGTTTTTTTGTATATATTCAGAAAATTTACTTTAATTTTACCACCTACTCTTTTTTTTGTTGTTTTCAAGTATATTTCGAACAGGCACGCAAATGTATGACCTGGAGAATTAGTTGAAGACTAAAAAAAGAAATTTCATTCTCTGTTTACAGCAGTTAGTTCACCCAATGAACTTTTGGTTTTCTTGTGTATATTCAGAAAATTCACTTTGATTTACCACCTATTCTTTTTGTGTTTTTAAATATATTTCGAACAGGTGCGCAAATGCATGACCTGAAGAGTTAATTGAAGACTAAAAAAAGAAATTTCATCTCCTGTTTACAGCAGTTTGTTCACTCAATGAACTTTCCGTTTTCTTGTATATATCCAGAAAATTCACTCTGATTTTACCTTCTCTTTTTTTTGTTGTTTTCAAATATATTTCGAACAGGTGCGTAAATGCATGACTTGGAGAGTTAGTTGAAGACTAAAAAAAGAAATTTCATCTCCTGTTTACAACAGTTAGTTCACCCAATAAACTTTTGGTTTTCTTGTGTATATTCAAAAAGATTTTTATATTTTATATTTATAGTAAGTGCTTTATCAACCAAAAGAGTGCCTCTTTTTTTCGATTTCGCGCCCTTGTTAAATTACTGTTTTTTTGCTGTTGTCAAATCATTGTTTTAAAAATTTTGTAACATTTAATTACAGTCGAATTTATGTAAGTGTAGAGACAAATCGAACCCAATGCTTTTGTACTGCAAATTCAAAGGACACTATTTGCCCCCTTGTGCGCTCCCGCTTCTGGTGCCCCTGACTTTTCCTTTTAAAAACTTCAATAGAGCCACGTTTACTACGTATTATATCAAGAAGACAGCAGCAAAGTTCACATTAAATGGAGTTCTTCTGATGCTAAATGCTCACTTTTGTTATATTAAGATTTTTTTATCAATTTATCGCGTTTATTACAATTTTGTCATTAGAAAAAATTACCGGGCCGCAAGATTATTTTAAAATATTACCGGTCCGCAAGCTTGAAAAGATTGAGAAACATTGCTCTAGACCCGTACTCCGCTACTTTTTCGAACCTGTGGCACACTTTGAAAAATTTTAAAAATTAGCAGAACACCTGGACCAGGAGTAAAGAGCTAAATTTTGAATGCTTTCCCTTACCTGAAGTTTCATTTGAATGTCTTAAAAAACCTAAAAATTTCAATTTAAACTCTAAAAATAAACTTTTTTTTTCATCTGAAGTTACCAATTTGCGCATATCGTGCACAATCGAGCCCGGGTGAAAATTGATCAAAAAAAATTATCAATTTATTTGTAGAGAGTTTTTATGTTCACTAAATAATGCTTCATATGAAAAAAAGCGTTCAAAATTTAGTAAAGACCAAAAACAGGTCTTGACATTACATAATGAGATGTACTGTATAACAAATTTTTTAAGTTTTTTGGTTGCTACTTCAAAGAAACATAACTTTTTTTCCATTTGGAAGAGTATGTTTCTCGTTTTTTCGCAACACACGAGTTGCAGAGCACTGCTCTAGATCCTGACTATGGTTTATTTATCGGTTATCAAATGCCTGCGGATAAATACGAAGGTCAAACACTTGTTTGTGCCTACTACCAAAAAACGTGAATAATTTCGCTGAAATAAACATCCGTTCTGCCCATCACATGAATCATAGATCGAACACAGAGTACTATAAAAGTAAGTCCGGCCTCATGCTTTCATTACCAGCGCCTTGCCTTACCCGTTCAAAACAGTGTGTCAGAACAGTTTGCGTTATGCTTAAACGCTTTAGATGGGTTAAGGACAACTAGCCGCAACTGACTGGCGCCGTCTGACTAACCAGTCGGCTGCGTCTACTTGGATTGCGCCCAGTCGGTTGGGGCCAGTTGGCCCATTCCGCCTGCGGAGTGTAGTTGCGCGTTTTCATTTGTGCATAGACAAATGGGATGTCGTTCCTTTTTCTCATGGTAAATGCGGCGCCATTGCACAAACCAGAGATAACGTTGCATCGGAGTGTCAAATACATTGGGCATTACAAAGAGCACGAGGTCGGACAGTTTTGGATGAAAAAATAAACAATTGTGGCGTGGTACATTGTTAACAGCATTTAACCCAGACAATACAATAAAAATTTGCAGTAAAAAATTTAAGCGCGGAAGCCAGTTCTATTTATGTGTTTTACTTGAAGTGAATATTTTACATGCTACAACAATTTCGGCATAGAATTGCCCTGTTTTACGTAATGTTAAAAAGGGCCTTTACAGCTTAACATCTTTTTCTTGAAGCTATCTTGGAGAGGTCTTGTGGTGATCAACATCTTCCGAAGTTGATCAATCTAATCTTCCACAGTGTAAAACAAAAAAACGATTAAACTTTTCAATTAAATAAATTGGAACCAAAATGTGTTATTTTATCTCGTATTTTATGCGACACTTTTCATATTACATCTGCCTTTGTTAAATACGTCTGCCTTTGTTACCCAGACTTGCTTATTTTCTGATTTTGCCTTTAGGTTTACACTTGTTAATTACTTTTCTGCCTTATCGCTGGTTGTTTTTCAAAGGCTTATTTTATTATAATTTTTTTGTTATTTTGAATGATACAATAAAAGTAACTGCTTGACTTAGACAACTTATGATTATTTCCCAGTAACGTTGTCCTACATTTATTCTCAATTATATGTTATGCGAATATTTGTAAATGTTTAGTGACAAATAAACAAATCTGAATCTTGAATCTTCACAAATATTAGAATATTGTGGTTTAGGAAATTTTTTATTGGGCACTCTAGTTTTTACAAACTGTAATTTAGAGTTGCTGATAAAGACTTTCAAGTAGGGAAAGTGACGTAAAATGTTTTTTGTAATAGAACAATAAAACGTGAAAAGAATCCGTTCCCTTGAAAACGTTACTTCCAACTTCTCGCCAACCCTAATTCAACCGCACGTTGAAAGGCCTTTGACTGGCTTACAGTTTGATGTTCAACGAAAAATTAAATTGATCTTGTGAGAAAGTCATTTCCGTGCAAGTGACTCTAGCGTTGTAACATTTACACATCGAAATTATGCTTCAAAGTCTAATTTTAGGAAACGTTGTTGTCTCTGCTATGATAATCAAATTGGACCAGGCCAGAAAATGCAAAAAAACATGAACAAATCACAAAATCAGTGTCAAACATATGACTCTTCCACGTGTTTGCGGTACTGCTTACAAATTTCCGCTTCATGCTTGTTCCGTTCCTAAAAATCGCCCAAATTATGTAGATTCACAATCTCATAAAAAATCTCTTTGATTTCGCGTTGGTCCGGCTCAAATAGCCGAAGAAATAACAGTTTTATAAGTAATTTAAATATTTTACATTTAGTTATAAAAAAATGGCAACACTGCATAATTTCGCTTTATTGAGAACATTCTGGATTTCCGCTTGACTTGTTTTTGCATGTGACGCAATAATGCTTATATGTGATTGGCTTCATTGAGATAATTTCAGAACATTCGAGTAACCTTACCGACTGGTATAAATAAGGTTCCCTGAAAAGCAGTATTATAAAAATTCGATGTTTCGTTGTGGTAACTTAAAATAGGAAAATTGTTAACTGTGTGAAGTCATAGTTTTTGGCCGCAAGTCTTTGGTTGTCTACGTGATTGTGAAGAATTTAGTTACTGAATTTATTTGCTGTGGATTTATACTATTCGGGCTCCTAAGTGGATTGGAGCATATTTCTTAATAAAGAAGATATTGTGGTAGTCTGAGCTGTGATTTAGCTAGACTATATTTTTGCTGTCGCTGGTTCGAAGGTCAGATCCAGCAAGAAGATTAAGAAATTTATCGTTTAGTAGACACCTAGATTGCGTTATTGGCGAGGCCTTCTTTACAGGCGCCAAAAAGGTAGACGATTAAATAACGTACTAAGTTACCGAATGAATTTGCTACAAAATTTAAAAAACTTAAATTTGTGGAAGTAACAAATTTAAAAAAAAAAATAAAAAAAACTATTTACTAAATTCTACAAAATTTCAAAAAACTTTTTAACATCGGAACAATGCTTTGATCAATGCCAAGATATGTTCCATGACTAACAGTAACAATTATATAGAGTAATATTGTTTTTCTTAAGTGTTTTTTTTAAAGTAATGCAATGAAGTAGTTTCATTTCAATGATTAAAAAACTCTTTTTGTGGCGGTGGAATACGATGTGCATGTAAACGATGATATATAAAAGATTAAGTTTTGTTGGTTTTATAATATCTGTAAGTCGATCTTTTAAAACTGCTAAACATCAAAATATAACCAATTTCAAATTATTTTACATAAAAAAAATTCATTTTTGTTTTATCCTTTTTAAAAAAGCAGCAATAACTACTAGTTGCCACAAAAACATGTGGACAAAACATGTGAGCAAGTAAATAAAACTGATCTAAAATATTTTTCATAATTTGACCATTTAAACCAATGGTCTTTAAACTTTTCGAGCAGGGGGCCGTGTGTAGATTTTTTGGACCTCCGCGGGCCAAAGCGTAAAAAAAAGATCTTCACTTCGATTCGATCTCCAATTTTGCTATTTTTCTCCCAAAATCTTGGTGTGTTCTCCAAAGAAAAGAAGAAGATAAAAAACCTGAAACTGGGGTGTTGCCGATATAATTCTATCCAACTGTGGCTCAAATTGAGTGTGTATGTTTTTTAAAAAAAACTCCGCGGGCCGGATAAAAAATCTTAGCGGGCCGTAGTTTGGTGACCACTGATTTAAACAATGAAGCAAGCTTCCTTAGCTTCTTCATTGTTTATAATTGTCTTGCGCGTTGACGTCATTCTTTACGTCCAATTTTTAATGAAGTTTACGACTGTTACAGCAGCGAATCCGTTACAATCGCATTTCACGCTAGTTAAATGAGTGTCTAAACGTAAAAATTAAAGTGACCTTGCTAAATTATAATTTTGCATACTTTATCAAATAATTTCAAAAAAACTTTTTTGCTCTAACAAAAGTTAAATAAATGATCTTCACTCTGCTTAAATTTGTAGTTTTGGAGTTATAAATTGTAACTTTGGTGGGCTTCTGAAGCCCGGCCATTAAGGAGTCAATAGCTCGAAAAAAGGTTGAGGAGAATAGGGTTGACGGATAAAAAAACTAGATTTTGAATCATAAAAGAACTTTTAGAATTTATTAGATTAATGATTTATTGATCCCAGTGATTCAAAGATTCCACATCTCCCCTACTTACAATGCATGTAGGCTATCAGATTTATTTGGTAGATCTTATTTCCATAAAGAACCACAACTTCCTGCCGTTAACAGTGTCATATTACAATATTAGAATTCAGTATCGTATGAAACGTGTCTAAAATAGTAAATAGCTTAATAAGTATTAATATCCCACAGATACAATACCTACCTGTATTGAACCTTGCGAGAAAGTTTTAGAATTGGAAGTTGCTAGCTACAACTTTATGTTAAATTCTAAACATCATAGTCAAAATACTATAGGCCTAGCTTTTCTCTTAAAATGATTTATGAAATGGGTTACCACATGAATTGTGTGCTGAAACATGTTTACAAAGTTTAAAAAAATTTTAAGACAACCAGCTGCTTAGTGTCATCAAGTAATGGGATTCAAGGGGTTTGCACCGGTTCACGGAAACCCGCTTTTGGAATGTCATGACGTTCAGCAAGCTTGTTATTTATTTAATGTAATCTCTACCTCTATACCTCTGTGTAAGCGGAACTAGTAATTTATGAGTTTCATACGAAAGAAAACCTGCATAAAGTAAGCTTAAGATATTGCTAATAATGCTCTATCTAAAATTTGCATAATTTTAGTTTTAGTTGTAGGCTAGATAGAAAATAAATTCAGTAAACTAGATAAAATGTATAATTTGAGTTGTAGGCGAGATAGAAAATGAATTCAGTAGACTAGTAGTAAATTTTTAATAAAAAATTTCTATCAAATTTGTTGACCCATAGGCATACCAGCCAAAAAAAATTTGGGGGCGATAAAGTTTTTCCAAATTTTTTAATGTTTGCCCATCTTGATTTTCCCGAACATTACGGATATACGAAAAAAAATTATTTAAAATTTAGGATGAAGACCAAAAAAAGTCTTCATTTTAAATTTGACTCATTTTTGTCGATTTTTTGTGCCAAAACATAGTGATTTTTTAAAAAAAGTCTTCACCTAAATTTTTAAACTTTTTTCTGGAATTAGTGTTCGTTTCGATGCATAAAATTTTTTTTCCCAAACAATTTCTTGTCATTGCTCTGAAATTCTTAATTAGGAAGTGCGCACCTCATCCACCCCGCAGGTACGGCTGTGGGTAAACCGACACAAGGTCTGAAAATTGTAAATTTACCGTTAAACCAGGATGCAAAGCAAGCCTAATTATAAAACTTTTATTATTTTCTTTCAAATTAGAGGTTGTTATTATATCTGCAAATATCCAATCAGCCGGATATTCTCAGTTGCTATTACACATGCCTGAATAAACAATCTCTATTTTAAATTGCAAATACAAGTGCGCTTTCTTAATCCTAAAAGATCTTAAAATGTCTGAGTTTATAAATACAAAATAATTTCCGTCAAATTTTCATGCTTGCTTGATCGCTGACTGCTCAAAGGTGTCAAAATACAAAATTCGAACGTTCAGATTGTAAATCACAAAATGTTTTTGTTTTTATTTTTCATTTCTCACTAGAATTTGTTTTTATGTTTTGTTTTAAAAAGCGTCAGTTGTCAGTATATTTTGGCAATGGAAGTTGTGGAATTTGTTAGGAAGTATCGGTAGTTTATTTGGTAAAATCACACTATTATTTTAATAAAAATTTTATTTTATTTAATATAAAACAACACTGAAGCGTTTTATTTTAATTTATACATAAGAAACCAAGTAATGGCAGATGTTTTAAGTGCTGTAAATGAAAGAAGATTGCGTCCAATTTATGGTAAGTTAAATGCTTAACTAAAACCTGTGTTTTGTCTCCTGGACTAAAAATTATAAATTTTTAAAAAATTTATCATGTTAGAATAAAGCTAACCAGCAAAAACCTCATCTTTAATCTTTTTTTCTGAAACTCATCAGGAGATAAATGTTTAAATGAAAGAAAAACATCACTTCATGGTTTTATAACATGGGAAAAGAATTGGTTGTTAGAAATCTTTTGTTCAGTGTTATTAGACAATTAATAGAATTTTTTCTTCATTTCAACGTTTATCTCCAGGTGATTGTTAGACCAAAAGCTTAAAGATGTGGTTTGCTAGCTATATCCAAATTTTGTACAACAATATATTTATTCTATTTAAAACTATCTGAAACTTAATGAATCCAAAACAAAAGTAGTTGCGTTGCAACCACCACACAAGCATGCATCTGACCAAAGACTAAACTTATTAATAGATGACTGTGAGCCAATTGTTCCATCCACTCCAGTTAAAAATTTGAGTTTTATCTTCAATTGCAAACAAAATCACCAATATTTGTTCTATTAATCTAAAAAATTTGGAAAGAGTCAATTCAAAACTCACTGTAAAATTAAAATTGCAACTTGTACACTCCATGATTCTTATTTGGATTTCTGTAATTCACTATTATATGGCCTGCCAGATATTTTGCTAGGCAAACTTGAAAAAGTTTTGTATGCTGCAGTTCACTTTATTTTTAACATTAAAAGAGATAAATATCATTTATCTCCATGTTTGAAATATCTTTATTTTCTTGTAAAGTATCACATGCAATTCAAGATTGCTTTGCTGACTTACAGATATGTCAACAGACTTGCCCCAAAGTATGCAAAAGATCTGTTGGCTTTTAAAAAGCCTATTAATAATAACAATCTCTGAAATTGTTCAGAAAATACTTTGTTAATGCCATTAGAAAATTTAACTTTTTCAAAATCAAAAACAATATTGCAATATTCCGCTCTGAAAGTATGGAACAATCTGCAAGCAAACTTCAGAGAATCTGCAACTTTAAGCCAATTTAAATTAACTTTAAAAAGACATTACTTTCATCTTGCATTCAAGGATTTTTCAAACTTCATTCTGAACTGAGCTAAGCTGTTTATTGCATTTAACTTAACCAGTCTAATCCCACTGTTTGTGCTTTAAGTGCAATCTGCATCGACTTCACCATTTTGTGTTTTGCTTCAGCTTAAGCATTTTTATTGTAATATATAGCTTATCTTTTGCCTAAACTCCAGTATTTTGTTTTATTTTTTAATTGGATTATTTTACTTTGTATGATGTAGATATCTGCACTGTATTGTTGTGCCTGATTTCTTCATATAGACCTGATCTCCATTGTATATATATTCATTAATGATGTACCAATACCACATTTTAAGTTAATACCAATACTATTTCCAATACCAGCATTTAGTGCTGATACTGATACTGATACTGCCAATACCACTGATACTTTTTCATCTATTGAGCACGATTAATAAAAGTTTTTGTAAGCAGCACCAAAGAATATATTTACTAATCTAGCTGGTTATTGCATTTTAAATTTTTTCTAGGTATTTATCTATCATTATTCAATACAATATTATTGCAAATCTGTAAAAGAAAGTTGAACAAATCAAGCATACAATTTTTATAGCAAAATATTTTTATATTTATGTTATGAAAAAATAAAACAAAAATTTTTTATGTTTATTTTGTGCTTAAAAAGTATTGACTGTATTTAACTGATATCAATACTATTAGTTGATACCATAAAAATAGGCCAATACCACTGATACTGATACTTTAGTACCAGTACATCCCTAATAATCATATGTGATGATCATATGTAAGTTACATAAGCTTCAGTAATTGTAAGGCACCCCTTAGACCAGCTTTCAACTGGTGGGCCATGGCAATGTTTTCAGTGGGCTACAAAGCATAATTCAAAACAAAAGCAATATGAGACTTGTGTAATGATGTCATTATGATCAAGAAATCAGAAACGAATTCCAAGTGAAGATCTTTTTTTAGAGATCATTATGTTTTTGGGACAAAAATTAATTCTCTTCAGCATAGTGGATCGTTAAGTTACCTTGGGTTGGAAAGTGAGCCATGGTATGAAAAAGGTTAAAACCATTGCCTTAGACAGATGTCAGCATTTGATATGTTGTGAGTAATCTCAAAGGTTACATAAATTACTCAATTACAGACGAAATTGGTTAATTGCATACTGCTTAAACGCATATATCGTTTTATTGCATACAAATCTGAAATCCTGAACCAAATCCATCTCTTATTAAGTAAAAACATTGGTTAATCGCATACTGCTTAAAGGATTAAATTGGATTATTGCATAAGATTTTCGTCACAGTTGCTATCTTCATTCACCTAATCGCATTATTTCCTGGGAGGAAAACATTTGCGAAACAACAATGCAATGGATCTACATTGGAATCTACAATGGGATCGAAAAAGTAAACAGTGGTAACTTAATATGTCACGGTTGCTGGTATTTGTTGCAAAATACAAAACAAAAGAAGCGTAATTGTGGCAAAATACAAAACAATAGAGGTGCAATTGCATCAAAATGCAAAACAAAAAATTGTGATAATCTTCAAGGCGTGTCATGCAAAATGATGTCACAAAAACATCATTGTCCAATTGTTCAATAAAAACAAAGTCGAATGAAGAATGAAAACACTCTTGATGTAATTTGTGGCAATTGATCTGTCAGGAAGGTAACTTGAACAGATTGATCAATTTGGAGAAGGAGGTGATTGACAATATATGGCAAAAAATTTAAAATAACAAATACTGGAAAAGTTTTTTTAATTGCAAAATAAACGTTTAATTACTGAAATTGAGTGATTTTGTAACAGCATGTCATAGTTAAGATCGTGGCACAAGAAAGACCAACTAACATTAAAATTGCATATTTTCTTGCCAATGTTTGTACAATGTCTTAATTGCATAGAAACATTGCAAAACAAATTGGCAATCTACAACGTGGTCGAAGGGTAATCATATAAATTGGTTAAACACATATATTGGATAATCACATAAAAATGCCTGGCAAATTGAATATGCGATTAACCAATTTTGTCTGTATTATTATTCAGCCAAAACAGATACTGGTGACTTAACTTTACTAGATGCTGATAAATAATCACATCAATGTACTTTTTAAAGATATCATACATAGTTATACACATATTGTAATGTAAGAAGATCAAACTATATATATAAAGCAATTTAAATAGCTAAAAATATATACAAAACTGTTTAGTTAGCAAATCAAAATGCTCAAATAAACAATTGGTTTTTAGAATTTTTATTTTGGACAATAATTAGTTAATATACAATATAAGCTTTGTAGTAACTTGGTAAACTATTTGTGTTAATAATTACATGTTTTTACAATTTGTACCAAATTGGAATCAATTTTTCCTTTTTTGAAGTGCAAAATTGTGCTGTTAAACTTTAAGATTATTTATTTACCTTTATTAATATATCAATTTGTAATTCTTGTTTTGTAGAGCAACTTGACAATGGCAATAATAAAAAAGCTTTACAAGAAGCTGATAAAGTTTTAAAAAAGCAAAAAGATTTAACAGCTGCAAAGGTAATTAATTTTATTTACAAGATGAAATCTTGTGCAATATTGATATATGAAAAAATTGTTTTTGACTGATAGCTTATACCAGTTTGAAACAAGTAGCAAGTAAAAACTCAATTGCATGTGGAATTATTAACATTAGAACAGCCAAGCTTGTCAATTGACTCATTTCAAACATTTAACCATATGTACTTTGGCAGAAATTGCTCTATTCTAATGAAACTTCTTTACACAATGGTCATTTTAAATGTAAAACTTTCAAAAATTATACAAATTTATTGTTTCATAAAAAAATTATCAAGAAGTTTCATTAGAATAGAGCAATCTCTGCCAAAAATACACAAGTTCAATTGATGCACTTGGTTGTTCTAGTGTTCAACAGTAAAAATTTTTGTAATAAAAACTGTTAACTTGCTCTTGACTTTTTGTTAAAAATGTAGCAATTTTTTAACTTTTTTTTTTTGTGAAATTTAGGTTTTAAAAACAATTGCATTGCATCGTCTTGGTAGAGACAAAGAAGCTTATGAACTTTCTCAAGAAATAGTGACATTAGAACCAACTGATGAAAATAGCTTGCAAGGTCTTAGTTTATATTTTAAAGAAATTAGAAAAAGTAAGTAATATAATAATTATCTCTGCTTTGTGTTTCTATATTCTCATTAATAATAGCTTTTAGTAGTTTTATTTTTTTACTTGGTACTGTTTCATATGCTAATGTCAAATAGAAGCTGATATTAACTACCAGCTTGTTTTTTGTAGTAATCTTTAGACTAGTTTTTGGTGCTTTTCCTGCATTGTTGATGAAACAGACTTGCAATCCAATCCTTGGTTTTATTGCATGCTTTATATTAAGGGTGTTTGTACTTTTGTTGTTCATACTTTTAGAATATTCTGGAATAATTGTTTTAAATCTATAATTCTTCAATTCTATGTCAAAACATATATAGAAATCTTGTTCAAAACTTTTTTATGCTGTAAATAATTAGTAAACTATCACAATTGCATATTTTTTTAAAAAAAAGTTATTTTGATATTGGTTTCATTGGCTGTCAGCCCCAAATCAGACTGCATTTTGACAAAATTGATGTTATTGGGACGGCCAAATATTTACTAGAAAGATACAAAATAGAAAAAATTTATCACAAGTTTAATCATCCTATCCAAAGATGCAAAATTGAACTTTTATTGTTATTGTCATTAAAACATTGTACTTAAAAAGATTTTTTGTGGCACAAAATTTTAAAATAGCCTAAAATGTCGCTATAGACGTGGCCATCTATATAGACAAAACTCTTTGATAAAGAGAGGGGGTAGCCTTGAAAAAGGCGGTTTAAGAAAACTCAAACGTTTTCGTGTAGCTCTCATCAGGAGAAATCGCTACAATTAGTAAAGAACTAAAATGTCGAAATTATATTGAATAAGATTGTCGTTTCGCTGAGTAAGAAATTATACTGAAGCGCAGTTGATTAGAAGCATCAGCCACCAAGCAGTCGAAAAATGAAAAATTTTGTCGTTTCGTCGAGTTAGAAATGGAACAATTTTTATTGGACGGAATTTGAATGTTTAACTTGGCAAAATTATAGTTGTAATTTGAAGTCTGAAAAAGAATAAAATAAAACCAATATAATTATGTTGATAATTTAAGCCTATAAACGAACTCTTTTTGACGGCACAATGCAGGTTTGCTTGAGGTTATGTGGATGGATTCTAATACAGCAAGATGAAAATCAGATCTGGCTTTGGATAGAATTGAAAATTGAAAATTGGATAGAATTGAAAATCAATTTTCAATTCTATCCAAAGCCAGATCTGATTTTCATCTTGCTGTATTAGAATCCATCCACATAACCTCAAGCAAACCTGCATTGTGCCGTCAAAAAGAGTTCGTTTATAGGCTTAAATTATCAACATAATTATATTGGTTTTATTTTATTCTTTTTCAGACTTCAAATTACAACTATAATTTTGCCAAGTTAAACATTCAAATTCCGTCCAATAAAAATTGTTCCATTTCTAACTCGACGAAACGACAAAATTTTTCATTTTTCGACCGCTTGGTGGCTGATGCTTCTAATCAACTGCGCTTCAGTATAATTTCTTACTTGGCAAAACGACAATCTTATTCAATATAATTTCGACATTTCAGTTCTTTACTAATTGTAGCGATTTCTCCTGATGAGAGCTACACGAAAACGTTTGAGTTTTCTTAAACCGCCTTTTTCAAGGCTACCCCCTCTCTTTATCAAAGAGTTTTGTCTATATAGATGGCCACGTCTATAGCAACATTTCAGGCTATTTTAAAACATTGTAATGAGCAATGCAATCAAATAATTTACCAATAAGGAGCACAACATTTATTTCCTGCTGGCAGGGGTTAGCTGTTGTTTGAAGCTGCTCTTTTCACTCTTGGCTTTTCTTAGCCTGTTTTTGCCAGAACCCACTTTTTTTATATCTTTTTCAACAACCGTAATCCATTGTTTCTTAGGTCTTCTTTCTTGTGACTCTTTATCATAATTTTTATAGCAATTGCTGGAGCTTTTTCTTAGCTCATCTTTTGTGCCAAAAGTACCTCAATCTTTGGCCTCTCAAAAATTCTTTCATTGGCTGAACCCAAGTCATATTAACTTACTTTTCATTCTATTCTTCTGTGTTTTGCCACATATCATTCAAAGCATTCTTATTTTGGTGAAATTCATTCTCATGTTGTTTGGTGAAATCCAAAAGATTTGATATTTCTATATGAACTTTTATTGTAGAAATATGTTATTCTATTTCTTTATTTTGACTTTGCTATTGTTGATGCATTAGTTGAATATCTGCACATTTTTTACTATATATCTATTGTCTTTTTGCAGGGATGAACACACTTAAAGCCAAAGATATTTAAAATCTATTATATAAAGAACTTTACACAGGAGTGACTTTAATTTATAGCAGAAAATAAAGGCATCTTAAAATTTTCTATCAGTTCAGCTTGACCAAAGAGCAGAAAGATTGGATGAAACTTGAATTTAAGCACTGCTGCTGTATTATTGTATAAACTTTTGTTCAATTTTTCTTCCATTTGTGCCTGTGTATTAACTTTTTTGTGTTTTTTTTAGCTGAATATATTTGCACATTATATGAAGCAGCAGTTAAGCATTGCCCTGGAAACGAAGAATATCTAACACATTTATTCATGTCATATGTGCGACATGAAAAGTTTCAAGAAATGCAAAAGGTTGTTGTTGAACTTTTTTTCAAATACTGTAGAATTTGGTTGGTGCTTTCTTTTACAATTAAATGTGCATTGACGATTGTGATAATCAGTTTTGTCAATATTGCAACTAAACATTCCCTTGAGTTAAAATGCAATCATTGTATTACTCTATTTAAAAATCATCTACTATTTTAAACAAAAACTTCTGTATGATGAATTTGTTTATACAGAAGATTGCCTTTTTTTGAAATAGTCAATACAGCGCTATTAATTGTATTGTTTTTGTTTAGAGCAGAGTTATGGAATTATAAGAACCACTTAGCAACGTTTGCTTCACTTCAAAATTTTTTCTCAAACTTCCTTCACATCTGTAAAAACGATTCTAACTCCACGACCTATTTGCATTAATATGTGCTTTATACTAATTAGATACATATTGTTTGATGCTCTAGGTATAAATAGTTATTTGTTATTTTTAAAATCAAATAACTAATAAGAACCATCGCATATATTTTTGTAAAATGTATAATTCCAACCTTGATTAATCTACAGTACTTTATTTTTAAACAACTATAGACATAATTTTGCGAAAATTGCAATTGTAAATTGCTTAAAACAATAACTACACTGATCTCAATTTCACACATCAAAAGCGACTTCGACTTTGCCCAAAAACATTCAACTTCAATATCAAGTTGTTTTTCATAAAAGACCATTAATTGTATTCTGCAAAGAACAGTTCTACCAGCATCATGAGATTAAAACAGAAAATCACAATGAGGGTATTATCGGAATTGTACGAGATTTAAATCATACGAGATTTAAACAGAAAATCACAATGAGGGTATTATCGGAATTGTACGAGATTTAAATCATACGAGATTTAAACAGAAAATCACAATGAGGGTATTATCGGAATTGGATGTACTAACCGAATTTTACTGGAATTTTATACGTCGATACTACATTATTGTTGATTACATCATAATTCAAGCGGAAAAAAATTGTTTTGATTAGTGTTTTTAAGATTTTCTAATTACTAAGTGTTCATTAAATTTTTTGAAGAATGTAGAGTGATAAGAATGAATATTTTCAGGTTGCAATGAACCTGTATAAACATCATCCTAAAAATCCTTATTTTTTCTGGGGAATTATGGCTATAGTTTTGCAGGTAATTTTCGGTTTATTGAAAAATGTATCACACTATTTTTTGCTCACAATCAAGAAGTAACCAATCTGCTGCTAATTGCGTATGATTAATATTGTTTTGCACGATTGGGAAAGCTTGTCGTTTTGTCATAACCAGTTGCTTTAAATTAAGGCACGCTACACCAAAGACAAAAAGCTTGCATCTACCATGTATATGCCTCTTGCTTTAAAAATGATCGAAAAACACATAGAAAAAGGAAAAATTGAAGCAGAAGCAGGTAACTAAAAATAGCTACGCATGCAAATATTAAATTTCCTTTTCAATAATTGCTTTTCTCAGTGTTAGCGTTTAGCTGTATGGCAGACAGATTTTTAGAATTTGCAAGTTTAAAAAATACAAGCAAATGAAAATCGGACCTTATATTGTTTTCGTTTCATACAAGTTCGCGGTGCCACTCTTCGGCCACCGCCACTGTATCAGATTTACTCAAACCGGGAATCGCACCCGGGACCTCCTGCGTCGAAAGCAAAAACTTAGAAGAAAAACAACCATGTCTAATTTGAAAAACTTAATAAAAGTGTAGGTTGTTTTTGCCTGTTTTTTTACCGAACCTCTTAAAGAACTTTCTTGCAGCAGGTTAAACTGTTTTTTTGTCAATTGTACAACTTTCTTTTGATTAAGTCTTGCATTTTATATTGTAGAAGTGCGATTGTATTTACTGATTTTGGATTTTGCTGGCAAACACGAAAAAATTCTTGAAGTTTTGAAATCTCCAATGGGAGGTAAGAATAATTTTTTGTTTTTCAAACTCGAAAATGTTTCTGTTTGAAGTTTTGCTGTTTTACTAAAACAGAAGTTTTTTACTTCACCTTAATTTCGATTGAAAACATTGTGCGATTCACTCATTCGTTTCATAATGTTCTCGTAAAATCTGCTGTTGCAATGGAAAAGCTTGAAAGTTATTCCTCAGACAAACTCGTGTCGGAGCTGCACGGTCGGACCTCGGCAATGCTTGCTGCGCAGCAGCGCTGTGCGCAGTGGCGCGAAGTAAACAAAGAATACAAGAAGCTGCTCGTTGACAAGTGACTTTTTTTTTAAGTCTTGATTTTCAGTTGTTTTATAAATTGTTTTTTTTGCAGTCCTGATGTGTGGAATTACGCGCTGGGTTATCTCGACTCTTTTTTTATTCTTTTGAAAAACAATTCGGGCCCCGAAAATTGTCAAATTGAAAACAATGCTGAGGAAGAAGAACGGTGAATCTGTTTTATTTCTTGTCTTTTTTTATATATTTGATCAAATTATTTTAATTTTAAAACGTAAGAAACATCGATATTTCAGTGTCGTGCGTAGTTTTCTTTTAAAGAAAGAAATGATTGGTTTATAATTTGTATTCAACGTTGGCAAAAAGGACAATTTTTTAGAAGAACAACAAAAAAACAATGTTTTCAATAGAAAAATCTCATTATTTAACCGCGCCCATTACAAATTACTTGTGGTTGTCCGTAATCATATTTTAACATCTGATAGTCACTAATTAATAAAAACTAATTTATTTCAGAGCGATAGACCAGCCTGACTATCTGCTATCGCACGCGTTTCGCTTCATTCTCGATCTGGTCAAAGTTCAAGACGCTGTCATCGAGAATAAAAAGCGAGGTCCTTATCTATTGCGCTTAGAAATTTTGAAGCGTTTAAAAGAAGTTAGCAACAGTGAACCAGGTAAATAAGCGTTTCTGGTTGATATTGTTGCTCTAACAACAAGGTTTAACTTAACCCTAATGTTCTGACTCTAATGTTGAATTAATGTTTCTCGCGTGTTTAGACAAAACGTTCGGGTTCGGATCGCTATGGCAACTCATCCTTGAATACGCACTCGACTTTTCGACAAAGCCTTGTTGTTTCCACGACCTAGTCGCATATCTTTCTATTTTACCAGAAAAAGACGTCGATAAGGCGAGTGACTTGTGTGTTGAAATGCTCATCTGGTCGGAAAGATCGAGCGACCGAGCGATTGTTCATATTTGTATCAATCGCGTGTTTTGTTTTCAACCTGTAATATCCGGCGATTGAATCTCGACTCTGTCGATATTTACACCGGAAACGAAGGAGCTCCTTCGTAGCAATTTATCAACAATTGATTTCTATTTTCTGCAGTTTCTCGCTGATCTCTACGAGCAACAAGCTTCGTTCACATACAGCGATCTGAACGGCGACTTTGCCAATCCCGATCTTACTCGCGAAGTGAACAGGAGAAAGGAGCAAGAACTTCAACGTCATATTTTCACAATAGAAGCCACCAGGTAACATCTAATGGGCGCTTGTTTGGAACCAAATCGGAACTTAGAAATCTTTAAAGGTTTCTTGGAAAACACGAGTCGCTTTTCAACGATGAAAAACTGACGCTAGCAACGGATTACATGCGACGACACGAAGAAGGAATTCGCTATAGTAAGTGTTTGACCCTCTTTCTGCCGTGCGACGTAACTAGGTTTCTATGGTTTGAGCCGCTGCATCATCCGCCACGTTATTCTCGAAAACACGATCATTAGTTTGTATTATCAGCTCGCCTGATCGCGATTTCAATCCTCACTCGACCCCGGATGTAATTTGCCTTGCAGGTGACGACCGCCCCCCCACCGACAGTCGCGTTGCCGACACATACTGCTTGTTCGCCGCCCGCCTCCTGTTGGATATCTATCAAGACACTGGTCAGTCGTCTGCTTGTCTATGATTTTTGCTTTTTGTTCCTTGAGCTGCAGGTTCAAATCTTATCGAAGTCTCCCACAAGTAGTTCTTAAATCTTGACGCCAGCAAGCAACGAGCATCGAGTCGGTTTTACTTTATTTTGTGTAGGTTTAAAAAATAATTCATTGAAAGTTTAGAAAACCAAAAAAAGTTAAAAGTGAACATAAATCCCTTGCACTATGAAAATAGTATAAAGATGACGATTGGCCTATCTTATTTTCAAAACATTGGGCGATGCTGTAAACACAATAACTACAGACGATTACAGCTGCAAAAGATAAACGTGAAAGTTTTCAAAAACAAAAGATATTTCACAATTTTTAGTCTAAGGCGGCGGTGTACAAAACCCGCGATTGAATAGTTAAAGCCTGCTGCTTGTTTATATCACTGACCTACGTGACGTCACATCCTCTCGCCACGCTGCTTTGTGCGCAGAGGACGTCGCCCTCTTGTGGCGATGCGCGAGTGTTCTTGAGCGCGGCTTGTCGCTCAGCGAATACAACTACGAAATCAAGTTCATGCTCATGCACGTCTACTGCAAGTTGGCGCTATTCAAGCCGTGCAGGCGTCTGTACGACTCGCTGGAAGTCAAGCACGTGCAACATGAGACTCTTGGGTGAGTGTGAATTGCTGTGTGAGGGTGTGGTGCGTAGGCGCGATGCAATTTGTTTACGTAGGAAATCGCATGTTTCGTCAACTGCCATTGTTTGCGAGTTCCTCAATCAACTTCGAACCAAACTGCGGTTGAATTGAGCGCAAACGCTGTTCGTTTGATTTTCTTGGAAGTACAATCGACTTTAAACTCAGCCATAGATTAATCTTTGATATTATTTGAAATTGCTTTCGATATTTTAATGTCATTCATTCATAACTAACTCATTTCCACGACGAGCGTAGAATGGAGCATTCTTTGTTTGTTTCATTGATTTCTTTTGCTTTGCTTGCGCTCGCTTAGATTTTAAGCACGGAAGGATCAAAGAAAGATAGAAAGAATGCTCCATTGCACGCTCATAGTGGAAACGAGCCTTTACTATGCTAAATGTATGTTCGTTTTTCTCGCCAAAACAAAAACCTAATTGTCGAATAAGTTCTCTTGAGTATTATTACTCGATCGCAGGTACACGGTATGTCACCATGTTGTCGCCCTCGGACACTACGACGTTGCCTCTCTTATATTTCAAGTTTCAAAGAGCTTCTATCTATCTCACGATAAAGAATGCGTCGAATGCCTCATATCTTGCTTCAGAAACGGAACTTTTTACAAGGTTTTCAGTTCGCACTTTTTACTTTGTAAACTTTTTCGTGACTCTTCGGGCGACTCTACGGCAGGTTACGGAACTTGTCGACTTCCGAAAGCAAGCAAAGAACTCGTTTCACGCGGCCCAGGTCGAAGTCGAGTTGTCCCTTGTTGAACTTCTCGTGCAAGTTGACGTGTGAGTGATTGTTCGTTTGTGCGACTTCTTGTTAATTCGACTCGGAATCGGGCAGGAGATTCTTGCTCATGCACGAGTTCACTGAAAGGTGTCTTAAACTTTTGAATTACGAAGTCAATGTTTTTTCTAGTTTACGTTTCGTAAAGTTCTTTTGTCTGCATTTGAGTAAGTTGTTTATCAAGTCATAGAACAAAACTGGTGTTTGCGTCAAGATAGCCGTGTTATCCGATCATTATAAGCTGCAATGTGCACATGATTACTGGTTTTATGTGACCGCGATGTTTCGAACAAATAAATCGAGAAAGCCTTCATCGATTATTTATGCAAATTATACCAGCGCTCTGTTTTCTTTTAAAATCTGCTTATTTTCCATCTAAATTTACTTGCAATTACAATTACGCCTTGCTGATTTCATGCTGATTTCTTTGTCGTCTTTGAGGTTCCCTGTTCGACGACTTTATTCGCGTGTTAATTACAAACTTCGCGTTGCAGTAATTCGACCGTGCCCGTGTCCTCCTACCTGCCCACCGCCCGGGCGCCGAGGATCGATTACGACTCCCTCACGGACAACCGAGACTTTTTCTTGATCAGCGACATCAATCCTGAAAACAAGTAGTACAACGTGACGTGGTTGCGACGACAAGCAACTAGATGGCGCTCGTCTTTTTTTGCAGGCGTCTCACTCAGGCCATGGTCGACGCGAGCTTTGCGGAAGAAAAGAAGTGGCTCCTTTTTCGAGAGCTTCAAGTCCGCTGCACCCAGCTTCTTCTTTCCTTTTCGAATAAGGACATTCCCGCACAGAACGGTTGTGACAACCAAAAAGGTCTTTATTTGATTTTTTGTTTGTAAAGATCTTGTTTGCTGGTGTTCAACGAGGGAAATTTTTAGTGTTGTCCATAGGAATGTCATTTCCATGGGATTTCTATGGGAAACGTCGAATGGGATGGGACAGCGCACAGTTGTATTTCCCATGAGACAGTAGCCATTCATAGCGACTTGATTACATCATAGCTACCCTTAGTTTTTATACTTTATACTTTAAAGCAGTGGTTCTCAACCTTTTTAAGCCTGTGGACTGGTAAAATATCAAAAAAAATGTGGCGGACCGGTAATTTTTTTAATGTCTGAAAAAAATTGTAATAAACACAATCGATAAAAAATTTTTTATTAAAACAAAAGTAAGCATTTAGCATCAGAAAAACTCTAATGTAAAATTTGCTGCTGTCTTCTTGATATAATACGTAGTAAACGTGGCTCTATTGAAGCTCTTAAATGGCAAAGTCAGGGGCGCCAGAAGCGGGGGGGGGGGACACAGTGGAGTAGAAAATTTACAAGCAGGTGCGAAGTACTTTTTGATATAATTTTTTCAAAACCAAGCTTTCGACATTTTCTTTCTTGATTAGTATTGATTTCTGATTGTTTCTTTCATGACAATGCGGGTACTTTCCATCTTTACTACTCGTGTCCAAATTTCCAAAAAAGTTACTTCGTGAAATTGTTATCTTTTCCTGCTTAGTCTTTTCGAATGACTGTCTTAACTCACTTGATGGATAGTCTGGCACCATTTTTCTCAATAACTAGAGACCGATTTCTTAATTGATTTTTATACTTTTTCTTCACCAGTTTTTTTGAAACCATTAGTTTTGTTGCACACTGTAAATATAGTGATCCAATAAACTTAAAGAGAGCTATTAAGGTCATTCAAGCGGCTGAATATATTCACTAAATATGCAAGTTTACTTATGCACATTTTATCGGATAAAAATTCTTTTAATGGGAATATTCATTGACGTAAAAATTGATTTCATTCTTCCCTCAACTCAAAAAGACGTGTAAGAACTCAAAAAGAAGTAACATATCACTTCTGCATGAAAGATGAGATGGCGATTTTGCGCAGCCATACTCACACAGTGCCTCAAAAAGCCTTAAACGCAATACTCGGTCACGAGTAATTGATAATCTTAACTGGTCGGATCATAACGTCATTTAATTTAGATGACAGTTTCTGGGAAGCTGTATGTTAACAGTGGTACATGCAATGTGTAGACCACAGATTTTTGTTTGCAGCTTTTTTTTATTTTTGCGGTTGCACCTGAATGACAACCAGCCATGCAGCTCGGTCAGTACACAACCATACACATTTTCCCCAATCTAAGCCTTGATCTTGCATTTAGTTATTAAGGAAAATCAATAATTACTGTTAATATTCTTCGGACATTGTTCTACTTCTGAACTCGTAAAGCATCCTTAAAGAGTAAAATTGAAAAAAAAATGTTGCGCATCGGAAAAGCTAATGCAAACCGGCGGTTGAGAACCACTGCTTTAAAGTTAATAAATTCAATAAACTTTATCGTTTTGCTTGTCTCTTTGTGCATGTAGTCCTATTTAGTTGGCACTAAACCTAAACTTTCATAAATTTAATAATTTTAATTGAACTGTATTCCATATTAATATTATAATGGAAATCCCGTGGGATGGGATGGGACAGGCATAAATTGCCATGGGATGGAACAGAAAAATATGTCTCATGGACAAGCCTGGAAATTTTACTTTCACTTAAACAAGTTTTTTAATATTTTTCTTAATTAAATTTTTCGATTCGTCTAAACATGAAGTTCGGAAACTTTTTAAAGTTAATATTAAAAAAGTCTGGTTTAAAATGTCGTCATAAGCTTCCTAAAAACTACTAATATATTTGTGCGGCTATTTATATTGGATTTCAGTTTTTGAATGATTATTCAGTAAAATTATCTTTTGAAAATAGTATTTATGAAAGTCCCCGACTCTGAATATGTATGTTGATTAATAAATTCGACTTTCCCACTCGACCCTTTTAAATCACTTTGTTAAAAGTATTTCATCAACTGAGCTACTTTCCACAGTCAACTGATTGAAAGAGCAAGAGAAAGTTTTCAAAAAGAGTTGTTGCATTTTTTATCAAAGTGTAAAGAATAGGAATTTTGAGTTTTAACGTTACATTTTCTCTATATTTATCCTCCTGACTCGCAGGAAAGCGACGGAGGCGCTAGTATATAGGGTAGGCAATTATCCCGACCTGCTTCCGGAGATGCCAAGATATTGCTGTCCGCTTGTAATTTAATAGAGATATGACTTTAATTCAGAACTGCTTGCCAGGACCACCAAGCAGGGGAAAGTGCCGTAAAGTGTCTTTCCCAAGGACACAACAGAATGGCGCGAGTGGGTTTTGAACCGAAACCGTGTTGGACACAAGCCCGGCGCTTTAACCACTCGACCAAGCTGCCGACATGTATGTTACATGTATGTTACCAACCTATAGAAGAATAAGTTATTATATTAAAACATAAATTTTTAGTGAGATAAGATTATTATCAACCATAACGCAATTGTACTAAGTAGCACTAACATTTTTTAAACAAACTAATTAAAATACAAAGTGAACGTTTTCGGCTTTCATCAGCCTTTTTCAGACGAATAAATAAATAATAAATAATTCGAGCAAATTTTAAACTACAAGTCAATATTAGTTTAATTAATTCTACGAAAAAAGTTTTTTATTGGTGAAATGGTTTATACAATCAGGTTATCAACGTATACTCAAAATTTTTTCTCGGTTTGTTTATTTTCTATTTCATTCTGAACCTGCTTGGCTTGTGCCAAGTTGATTGATGAAGATACTCGCTCCTTAGTTTATACCTCGTATGATTATCGTCAAGTCCGAGGTTTCATGTTAACATATGCAAGAATTAATCGTTCTCGTAGACGCTTGCTGCGAATTCGATCAACTTTTATCCGAGTTGGAAACTTTTTCCGAGGGTCGCTTAAAAGAATCTCTGGTGTACCCCTTTCACGGACCCCGCATTTCAAGGCTTCACTTATGCTTCGAGGCCCAGTATCCTCTGTCGATGTCTTTCCTTTTCAAGTGCGTGGTTGCGTGAACAATCGATCTTGTTCGACTCGCAGAGGCCAGCTGACTGATGCTTGTTATTTAGATATTGCAGGAGCCTTTGCAGCAACGTCGGTTGCGCTTCGTCAAAGCAAACTGATTTCACTCATTACGTCACCAGTGTTATTTCAAACATAAGCGGTGAGTCGTTCGTTCTTCACAGCTTGCTTTCGTTAAGGCCACGAAGTCGACGAAAAAAATTGCTTTTTTTTGATTGAACAGCTTTTTCCATTGTTGTTTCAGATTTTTTGAAGACTTGCTGTGACGGAATTCTCGTAGAGCCGCGTTCGGACGAGAATTCCGCGGAAGAGGAGAAATCCGACACCATCCTATGTTATCCTATTCCAGATATCCTTCTTTGCATGCGCCCGTGTGTTGTCGAAAGGTAAATTTGTATTTACTTTTAAGATTTTTTCATTAACGCTGCTAAGATTTATCGAACCTTTCTTTTCAAATGCCAATATTTGACTCGAACGAAGCTTCGTAAACACGGAAGATGATCCCTCTTGCGCATGAATAAGCAGCACTAGCAAACCCTTCAATAAACCTTTTTCACAGTGTTTGCGTTGTGAAAATCGCTTTTATTTTTCTTGTTGTTTTCATCATCTTTTATCTTTCCGACTCGCAAAACGTCGTTGGAGACGTTGATTTTAAGACAACTGTCAAGCGATTACCCTAAAGGAGATATCGATACAATGTTGCCCAATTTTTTTCTTGTAGTTTAGATATTCCTATTTTTAAGACTGCCAAGCTGGGGAAAGTGCCTTTTAAAACACAACAGCATGACGAGGGTGGGAGTTGAACGCGGATTAAGTCTATTTTGCTATTAAAACGCCGCTTCAAGTTTGATTTAGGCTTCAACCAAGTTTTTTTTCAGATTGGCGATTTGTGTTGAAATGTTCAGTTTGACAGTTCTTCTTGTTACTAATTTGCCGTCGGTGATTTCATTAGTCAGAAGTGAAATGAATCGGAAAAAAAGAAAGAAAAAGAACAAACAAGCCACAGAAACCGCGGTTAGTAAAAAAATTGAATGAGCAAATTTCTTTTAAATTAATTGTCGATTATCCGATGAGCTGACGCTGGTTCGTAGCAGAGTCTTTGGCGCCATTTTTTTCAACCTGGCCCAGACTCCGCCTTGCCGCTTTCACCAAACATTTGCAGTTGATTTTGAGCGTGAAATGACGTCATTTGCATCTTGCAGCAGCCCAGTTGGACGACCGGCTTTATCGAGGCGATTACGTCACTGCATGATTTGGGAGCGCGTCTTTCCGCGGCTGTGGAACGATTGAAAGATGACGCAACTTTGCTGATGCATGACGCGGTCGGAAGATCCAGAATCGACGAAGCTTCAACGAGTAGCGATCAACGACAATCGTTCGTCGAAGCGAAAGACGAGACCGCTTTCAATTCTGATAATTCCGTCTCGCAATCGTCACCTGGCGATGGGAAGACGATCGCTGATTCGGAAGCGTCGGAAGGAAGCGAGAAAGTGACGAAGAGTTTCGAGAAGTTAACACTGTCAGACGTGCGTGAACGCGGTCGGTCGAATCATGACGTCGGCTTTATTTCGTTTTTTTTTCAGACGAAAGTTTCGTCGAATTCGTCGTCGTGCGACAAGAACGATGACAAGTCGGACGCTCACTTTAATCGAATCGCTCGTAGCGCAGCCGAGAGTATTTTCACTTCGCACGATGAGATGCGTTCCGTTGTCGAAGGCAGAATTAACAACATAAAAGTAATTAGCATCTTGCGAAGTTCCTTGTTGAACTTTGATGATTCGGTTAAGTTCATGTTCGGTTTTCTGATGCATAGCGTGATATCTGTCGATCACGAACGGGCAGGCGTTTAAGATTTAGGCCAATTCAGTTTTGATTTTGTGACATTTTTACTTTCATATCGTTTCACATTGAGGAAAACTTAGTGTTTCAACGGTGTCTAGGGTTTAAGAGGTTCGCGCTCCCACTTCTCTCATCTCACCCCCTTCTTGTGTATCTTTTACGCTTCAAATGCGGCTATTCGATTTTCCTTCTTTCCTCTCGCTCTTAATCAATGTCATCAAATGAGTTTCTTGTTGCTCATCGTTTCCGAACCAACTCTTGTACGACAATGTCATCTTTTAATTTATATATATATTTATAATTTAATCATATCTTTTCATCTTTTAATTGCTAATTAACATGGCAGTTCTACAGCCGGATGCCTTTTATATTCCATACTCCTTTCCCGACAATGGCGAAATTACGCTTCTTTGTCGCGGACACAAAACGAGCTTTTATTCAAATTACTTAAAAAACTTAGGGGAGTTTTTCCACGTATGTTCTTGGAATTCTGTAATTTCATCTTTTAACTTTTGAGCATCAGCCAAACTTAGGTTTGAATCAAACCGAGCCGCAAAGAATTTATCGATTCCTTTAAAAAAATAGATAACCGTCCAATGATGAACACCTAATTAAACCTTTTGTTAAACTTCTTTCATGCGTCGAAACGCTGTCATGAGTCCGCGCGTTCTAATTTCCGCAACATGGCACTTCAACAGCACAACCATTTACGTGCGCAGTTATGACGGCTGCAACACTGTGCCCGATTTAAGCAAATCAAATTGGACGGAAATAATGTTCCAACAAGCCGTTAAACTGGCTACTATAGCATCTCCTCGAACGTCGTAGGTTGCTTGTAGAGGCCAAGGGTTAAAAATCATTTTTAAATTTAACTACTATTGTTTTTTACAGCGTATTCGGGACCAAACGTGGTTTCCGACAACTCGCAAACAAACAAATGCAAATTAACTTATTTCATAGTTTGAGGTGAGTTTTTTTTTTTGCGAATCTAATTTAAGCTCTTCTGACGACGTTGAGTTTTTTCAGATTTTAAACTTCCGCTGTGCAAACTTGATTGGATCGAGACTTGGCCAGTGCATTCTACAACGCATTGCTGGTTGTGCCTGGTGCTGAACTTGACGTCATCGTTATATGTCGCAGCCAGCTCATTCCTCCTGAACGTCAAATGTTATAGCATATCTTCTTTTTAACGACGTCGGTTTTACGAGAATTATTTTGACACGTTCGAATTGCGTTGTACGAAGCAGGAAATAAAATCGTGGTTTGTAAGCGGGTCCGATAGACAGTGGTGGGCAGTACCGTCGGTACTTTTCATAAAGTACCGCGGTACTCCATCTAATTCTAGGGTCATTGAAAGTTTTTTTTGCAAGCATTGCTACATGTTTTTGTTTTTCGTATCGATTGCAGCTTCAAAAGAGTTTCTTGATTTATAGTACCGGTAATATTATCACAAATTAACATTTGTTATAGTTAAGTGTTTACCAGTACTTTCCTCATCTTTCCGGTACTAGTTAAGTTTAAGTAAGGTCAGGTTTAGGAACGTTTTACGCACTTAATAGCCAGTAACTCTTCTGCTACTTTTCGTTTAGGCTTAGCTTACTCAGGCTAGTAGGCTAGTCTGTGTAGACTAGCATTTTAGTTATGTCTCAAATAAAAACTAAAAAAGTACGGTAAATTAAAAATTCCAACCCGCTACAATATCTTGGCATCTCCAAAAGCATTTGTCTGCTAGGTCTTTGGATGGCTTAAAAGTTGCCCTTAGTATAACGCCTTCAACGTTTTTGTACGAGTAAAGTACGATAAAAATCAATAAAAATTTTAAATCTTGAAAACGAATGATAGGCTTGTGTATGAAGCTTATTCGGTTTTTTCCATCAATCTTGTTTAAATGTACACAGAAAAAGAAACAAAATTAAAATTGGTTGAAAAAACATTTTTTTAACTTATCGGTTGAAATATCAGGTTTTGTTTTGATTAAATTGAAGAAAAATCGTTAATTACTTATGCGCTTGAAGTTCTACATTATATAATTAATTGTATCATTTTTTTATACGCCAGCATCACTCTTTGTCATTCGACCTTTACATACTGTACATATCCAATATCTATCTTTTTCTTGAAACTTTATTTAAACTCCTATTTTAACAGAGTAAGAGGTTTCTGAAGTGAAATCAACCAATAAAATTGTAATTACTACAAAAAATAACACAATCATTTTTAAGTGTCAATATTGAACTTAACGGAAAACGCACCAACAGAGGTTATTTGACTTTTTTTTATTCAAGCAGATGACACATCAAATGTAGCTGAGTTAAAAAAGATCCCTGGTCCAGCTTTTTATATTTTTGCTTGCAACAAGAACAAGCAGTGGAAAATATTTTACAACATTACGCACCTGCATTAAAATTTAGCATAAATGACTTGGTGTGAATAACTATTTCATTTTTATATCTTATTTTCTGTACAGTACAATATCTAGATAAGTGTGCGTTCATTTTTTCTTGTAAGTTTATGTTTGAAATAACTCTTAAGAGAATAGCCTACTTTTCTTTGTTGCAGTGAGCGTATAATGAAAACGACCAAAAAATCGAACTATATAGATTTATTTAAAAAGTAAAATTTTAAGAAATATTTGTCGCAGTTTCTTGGGGTAATCGAAAATTATTAAAAGACTTCCGTCCTACTTTTGAATTATGCTGGGGACTGTATTGAACATTTACGTAAACAAGTCAAAAGACATTTCAATAGAATATACTGTATATTGTGCTATACTTCAGTTCAATATCATTAATTGTTTGTACCTATTTTTTATTCTGATGTCAAAATTCGTACTATAAATTAAATACTTCTGAAAGAAAAAATATCGGTGTCGTAAGTAATGACCAAATCAATATTAAAATCCAAAATTACTCTCGGTAGAAATTCATTTCGATGATAATGACTGTTTTGGAAAATGTTAGGTTGTTTTATACTCTGACGCAGGGATGCTCAATCTTTTAACCATTATGGTCCAACTTTTATCGAAAAGTTTATTGCGGGTCGCAATTGGTGCAGAAATCAAAGTAGGCTTATCTTCTTTTTTGTCTTTATTTAATTTTAATGTGTTATTTTTGAATGAACCTCCTTGATAACAGGAATTCGGACTACAAATTTAGTTAAAGACCAAACAAAAAAGGTCACCAGTTTGATATACCTACGTGTTTTATTCTTATATAAAGCGAAAAATCTCTACTGAGACGAAAATTAGCCTATATATTCCGATTTTTCTGCGCGTCATTAAATTGATTCAAAGCATTACAATAATTTGATCGATTATGTAATTACAAATTCTTGGGCGGGCTTCAACAATAGACTTTGCGGGTCTCGGGTTGGGTAGCCCTACTCTGACGAAATGTAAATAATTCAATATACGGTAAATTTAAAATCAAAAAATAGGCTATACGCCAGAGCATTAGTCAAGTTCGACTATAAAATATTCTACTATATAAGCTAGACTAACCTACTAAAAAAGAAAAAAGGTTGCAAAAATCAAAAAAAATTAATTTCATCAAAGTAATCAATCCTAACTAAATTTTTTAAATTAGGCTTATTATAACATTTTGAAATAATTATAAAAAAGTATGATGTGACACTTAAAATTTCAATTTTTTCTTGGAATGAATTGTATTTCTTTCTATTGTATGAAAAGTTCATTTCCAAAATTGTTCAAAAAGTCCAGTGAATCTTGAAAAACATTCGTTGTTGCTAAGATTGAAGCTTTCTTCTTTTGTGAACTGCAGTAACCTACCTAAGGGGATTCCAACTGTAAAAGAATTTTACTTTTAATCATACGCCGAAGTTGTTAACTTTCTGAAACCAATCTTTGCTTTTCGGCCAATTTACGAAAGTTGACTACCTTTCGAAAACTCGTTTTTTAATCCGAAATGATAATTTATTACAACATTTACGTATCTCTATCAAAAGAGTATGAAATTTTTTTTCTATACAACCTTGAATGACACTTTTAGCGCTACTAATTGTCGAAATATAAGCAAACAAAAAACGCGGGCACTTTCCGCTTCGCCTCCCCTCCCAGTCGTACAAGTTTTCTAAAAAGCCCAGTCTGAATAAAGTTAACACTCACTGCGAGAGCATTTTATTACCAGAGCATTTTTATACGCTAACCCTTACTGTCATAAAATCGCGTATTTCGCATTTTTGGCGGCTATCTCGGAGGTCTGTTAAAAGTGTATTCTGTTAAATACCAATCAAACAGCCATAATCAATAATAAAGTGCTTTCTTTTGCAAGTTACAGTTAGCAAAAATTATTGATTTCGTTCGGGTTTGCAATAGCTTACTAGCAAAAGCAGTATATTTTCTTTTGCATTGCGTTACTGAAATATGAAAATCTATCGCAAGAAATTTCTCCTAATTCTGTTTTCAGACATACGTCTGCATATCTAGAACGTAGCAAAAACAGAAATAAGTTTAGCTATTCCTTTAAGATGATCTAAAGAAAATAATTATCGATATGTTAAGATCACTGTCGTACAATAAATAAAACTTGGAATTTTTACTAAACACACAGCAGGCTGCCTTCAGTGTTGAAGTCGACTTTATTTGTAAGTTGAAAACTAAGATAATGGCACAAAAGCGCCAGTCTACTATTCACAGCTTTTTCAATAAAACGAGAAATTGTTTTATAGAAAGGCCTAGACGTTGTAGGCTATTAAAATAGTAGTGGTAGCGGTAGTAGCAGTTTGTTTTTCTTTGCATCTAAAAAAACAATTGATTATAATTGAAAACAAAATAGAGCCAAGGTTACAAATAGGGAGATGACAACTAAACTATATACGTTATAATATGTACAAAAAAATTGTGCATGGTCAACGCACCAGTTGTGCAAAATAGAGATAAAAATAAAAAAAATAAAAAAAGAGTGATTATCGTGTTTAATGTGCATATAGTAATTATTGTACAAAAAAGACATTGTAGCTTTGGAAAAAATAGCATTTTTGCGTGCAATTATATCTAATCTTTAGCGCTTTTGGCGGTAAATATGGTGTATCAGAAATTACAGGACTTAATCTTAGGCCCGTATTCACCAACCTCGCTCAATTTGATCCGCGATCAACGATCAAAATCGGTATTCACCAACCCCGATCAAAGCTCGCTCAATTGAGCCGAGTTTGATCCGAGCTCAAACTGCTAAAACTGCTAAAGATGCTGTTTTTGAAGGCTGTGTTTAACCAAGCGTATATTTTCCCTTGATAAGATTAATTTTTTTCAAGGTAATATTTCGTCAATTGCTTGTTTCTCTTGTTCATTTCTAAAAATGTACTTTATTTTGCAATTATTAGACCGTGACACACGTGGCTATAAAACCGGCGATGCATAATATGTCTTTCTCCTTTCATTAGCACTCGTGACAGAAGGAATTAGTAAATTTGCGCTGCAATCTTCTCTAACTAGTGATTGATAAGATTCTTCTTTGCTTTCTTTCCAGGTTTGCTAAAGTATGAATAGATCAAAGAATTTTTCGGAAGTTGAAAAACAGTTGTTATTAAATTTGGTAGATAAATATAAAGATACAATTGAAAATAAGCGATCAGTGGTTTCCTATAAACAACTTACCAAATTATGTTACATGCAGTGGTGGATATTCCAATTTAGGGGCCCGAGGCAAGAATTTTCAAAAATTGATGTTGTCTGAGAAAAAAAAAGAGGTCTGATCTGGGCTTGCATATTTTTCTCCCAAAATCAAAGTGTTCTCTAAAAAAAAAAAAAAAAAAAAAAAGTCTTCACTTCGATTTCATCTCTAATTTCCCTATTTTTCTGCCAAAATCAAGGCGTTCTCTAAAAAAAAAAAGGTCTTCACTCCGAATCGTCCTCTGAGCAAACATCTGCAGCGAATCCAAAACTGTATATGCTGTTTTCGAGGGGGGCCCCCAAAAAAAGGGGGGACCTGAGGCGACTGCCTCATTCGCCTCACCCAATATTCACCACTGGTTACATGTTTGTGTATCTTGCAAATGATATATTGTATACTTTTATAAGCTTGATAGTTAACAATTAATCGTTACACCAGTGCATGATAAACATTGGATTTTATTGAGTTAAAAGAACAGATGCAAAAAAGGTTCAGCATTAGTAACATAACTACAATTAAAAGCAAGTTAAAAAAAATTATCAATTATTTGCTGTCTTGCAACATTACCAGCTACTGAATTATTTCTGCTAAAGGCAATTTCTTCATTTACCTCTGTTACAGATGACTCAAATTCAATAAAGTCACCTTTGTTTTGGGCAAAGTTATGGAGACATGCTGTAGCAACTACAATTACTAATGTATTCTTTAGTGATGTTCTTAAAGGAATGGATATGCATCAAAATCTACTTTTCCACAATCCAAACATTCTTTCTACCGTTTCACGAGTTGCAATATGCGCTCTATTATAGCGTCTCTCCTTGCTTGTCGTAGGATTTATAACAGGGGTCATTAGGTAGTGGTGACAAGGATAGCCCCCATCTCCCAGTAAGATATTGTCAATTAAACCATTTCTGAACTGGGAGCACAAAACACTATTGTCAAAAATACGACTGTCATATGTAGAACCAGGCCATCGGCAAACAATATTTGTAAATATTAATTTTGTATCACATACTGCTTGAACATTCAGGGAAAAGTAGCCTTTCCGATTTCTATATAATTCTGCATCTTCACCACCGGGTGAAATTAATGGTATATGTGAGCAGTCAATACAACCTACAACACCAGGCATTCCATTTGAAAATCGAAAAGTTTGTTTGATCAGTTGTAACTCTTCCCCCAAAGGAAATTTAATAAAATGTTTTTTATTTTTGGCAATTTCACGGGATACTTTATGAATTATACGACACACAGTTGGTTGTGATACACCAATTAAGTCCCCATCAGTAATTTGAAAATTGCCTGTTGCATAAAAACGCATTGCAATAGCTACTTGTAAGAGGGGAGGCACAAATTTATTCTTTGTTGTGCTAAGTTGTAGTTCATCCGCAATTAAATTGAATAATGAAAGAGCTGTTTCTTTATATAATCTATACCAATTTTTAAATTGTTTATCGGTAAATTCTTCGAATGGATTAATTCTATCACGTAAGGTTCTGGTTACCCTTGGTTCTTCTAACCGGTCAAGCAACTCAACTATATCCATATTACAAGTTTTTTGTACCAAGGTTTAAATATAAATTTTTCAGCTGATAATAGTAGGCATAGTCTAAAAAAATTATAATTATCATTATTTTCATTACAAATTAGACAACATTTTATCAAATAAGTTTAAATTAAATTAAAAAAATCTTTCCATACATAATAACAGCCTACTTTTTTCCGGGTTTTTTAAAATCAAAAACGTCTCTGATCAAAAACAACCTACTAAAAACACTTTTTATGCTTCGAGCAAAAGTTGAGCGAGGTTTGAACCACCTCTTGAGCTGGTTCAAAATCTCGGCTCAAAACGCGTCATTTGAGCCGAGTTTGAGCTGACGTTTCGGTTGATCCGACTTGGTGAATACGAAAAATGATTTGAACCGAGTTTGAGCCGCGATTCAATTTGAGCCGAGTTTGAGCGAGGTTGGTGAATACGGGCCTTAGTGTAGTAAATATTTTCTGAAGATATTGCATTTGCAAGGAACAATTGTTGTTCTCAAATCATAAAAATAAAAATATTTTGCATAAAATCAAAAATCCACTAAACACCAGATTTCATATTTTTACCAATTTGAAAGGGACTTGATGAAATTCTGATTTCGTTGCTTTGCAAGCAAAAATATAAAAAAATTACTAGAACATTTAACGGCCAGCGAAGGTTGAGTAATTTTACTAAATTACCAAAACCAGAATTTCCCAAAATGAGGTCGGTGATGACCGCACAAGGGGTCCGCGACGATATGACAAAATTTGTCAACATATACAGTATACTTGGTATAGTAATCCATATTATAAAATCCGAGACAGATTTTAAGTGAAGACCTTTTTTTGCAGAGAACACTTCTTTTTAGGGACAAGTTTTTGTCGATAAACGAGCGTCCCGGTTTGCCCCTACGTAAATATGGTATGGGTGTTTATAAGCATTTATTTTTTAACGGATTTTGTGTTATTTATTTTTGGGTTTGTTTTATTTTTCTTCCTTGGTTGGGAAGAAAATTGATGTGACATAAGATTGGGGTCCATGATAAAAAAGATTTGCAAATAGAGGTGCGTGGCCCAAAAAGTTTGGGAATAACTCTGACTAAACCACTGTAATAGGTGAAATAGAAATTAATACGATACCTGACAAACTTTTTTTAACATAAAAAACAAAGCAGAAGACAATGTATTCATTAGGCCTTTTATATATCCAAGGCATAATTTATCCAAAAAATTAAGTTAAAAACATATTCACTGCATGTTTTTTACATCCAAAGCCCAAATTTTGTGACTTTTGCACGAATCTTAATTTTCTAGTACTTTACATATACTGTATGAGAGAAAATTTTTCCAAAGTTTAGGGTAAAGTCCAAAAAAAAGGTCTTCATTTGCAATTGTCTTTAATTTCTTGATTGACAGTGATGGTTTTAGTACGCTGGGAATGAAGCTGCCGCACCAGGCCCCCTTACATCAAAAAGTGGCTCTCCCTAAGCAGGATATCGCTCTATTTCTTAATCGTAGCACCATGAGGGTGGCATCCTTAATGTGATGACCTGTTTTCTGGAGTTCACTTTGTTTCGGAACACTAAAAAGTGACCCCCATAAACGGATGACCTTTTTCATAAAAAAAGTGTTCCACCCTATTTTTCTTGCATCAGGCCTTCCTTTTTGTAAGGCCATATAATAGGTGGCTGCTCGACTTGAAGACCAATTAATTATTTTTTGGTCACTTCGCAGTCTCCGCATACATTCGGTATAATTATATATCATCTTATTTTTTTTTTTTTTTATTTTTTTATTTTTATTTTTTTTTTTTTTTTCGTGTAACAAATTACGTCAATTAAATGCACTCATTTTCTTCATTATAATTATTTTTACTGTTATTGTTTTGTTTTGTGTGCGTTATATATTAATACGGAATTGTATGAAATAAACTTGTCTGTCTGTCTGTCTGTCTGTCATTGTGCGCGCGCGCGCACACACACACATTTTTCTCACAGACACACATGCACTTAACATTATCGCCCTTTCTTACGCAAATGAAAAACGCAGATACAGTACTGATGGAAGTGATATATTGATGGCAGTCACAGAAACAAGTAGAAGAGATAGATGCAGTGGCGATTCTAAAACTCAGAAAGTGAGGGGGCCAGGTTGGGGCAATAGGGGGCGAGTGACAAAAGCATATGACCGATTATTTTTTCCTAAACCATGGTGTTCTCCAAAAAAAAAAAACTGGTCATCGCCTGAAATCATTTGCAAATTGTATGCTTTTCGTCCTAAAATTTTGGTGTTCTCTAAAAAAAAATCTCCACTTGAAATCATCCTCGGACTTCCCACTTTTCGTCCCAAATTTGTAGTGTTCTCTAAAAAAAAAGGTCTTCACCTCGATTCTCGTATTTACCTATTCTCGTCCCAAAATTATGATGTTTTCTACAAAAAAAGATCGTCCCATGAAATGATTCTCAGACCTCAGATTCAAAATAGTCAAATGCAGCCTTATAAGATAATAATAATGAAAAAAATTAAACTATTGTCTAACACATTATAGGCTAAACAAGCTTGTTTAAACTAGGCGGGGACAACCCGGGGGCCATGGCCCCCTCTGGCTCCCTAGAATCGCTCCTGGGTAGAAGTTGCTGAGATGAAAACGTTGAGGTCTGCTATGGGAATGACTAAAAAAGATAGGATTAGAGATGAGTACACTGTGGGGTAGAGTTAAGGTAGAGCGGTTAGGAATGAAGATGAGGGAGGGTAGGCTGAGGTGGTATGGACACGTCATGAGGAGAGACCAGGAGTATGTAGGAAGAAGAGTGATGGAAATGGTGTTACTGGGAAAGAGGAAAAGAGGGAGGCCAAAGAGAAGATTTATGGATGTAGTGAAGTAGGATATGGGGAAGTTGGTGCGAAGGAGGATATTGAAAACAGGACGCTGTGGAGGAACATCATACACCGTGGCAACCCCTGATTGAAGGGAAAATCCAAAAGAAGAAGAAGAGGATATAGTACTGATAGGCAACGCTAAAACCTCGGGAGGAAGACTTTAATACGCTGGTAGCTACCGTGCAAATGTGTATTATTACAATAAAATGGTAACAATTGAGATAAAAGGCTACAATTATTTTATCGTGCATATTTTATAAAATCGATTGTCTAACAATTAAGCCTTTTTATTGGTTAACCAGTTAACCTGTTGACCTATAGATTTATCCGCTATTCGGATACTGAAAATTATATTATTGATATTTAAACTAACTCTAATATCCATACTTCTGCTGGTGAACAAAAAGAATAATGTAAGAAAAATTCAAGATTTTAAGGATTTACGTGTTAGTTTAGAATTAAGCAATGTTGGTGCTACTCTAACGTGCGATCTCACGCAATAAATGGATTAGATGTGCTGCTCTGACGGGCAATTTAGTGTGGAGATCGCGCTTTAGAGTAGCACCTTGTGTTTTGTTTATCATAAACGTCTTAAATTAGTTTCAAATTTCCTGAGTTAAATTTAAAAAATTTTATGCGAAGCTGCTTCTGGATTCAAAGAAAAATAGGTGGTCATAAACGATCAAATATCACAATACCTTTGGGTAAATCCGATATTATATAAAGACTATTCCGCAACTGAACCAGAAACTAATTTAGGTGACAGTCATTTATTGTACAAAATTTATTTACGGTACTTTGACTTATACAAAGTCACGATCTACAGGGTTACAGTATCAATTTGTTATAAAAAATTTTTGTTAAATCTTAAAATTAATGTTGCCATTTTAAAGAGTGGCTTTAATTTTCGAAGCAATAATAAAAGTAGGCTACTATTACAAACTACCGGTACTATTACTATTAGTAATAGATTTTATTTAAGAATAAGCAATCAGGAAGGTTTTGTAATTTGAAGTTACCAGTACATATAAACAGGATGAAAACAGATTTGACAAGGATTGAATAAGATCCTATTGTAGATATAGAAAAATCCTATTACAGATGTTTGCTTATTTTATAATTATTTTCTGTCATTAGAACCAACTAATTTCAGACAGGATTATAGATTCAAGTTTAAAAGTAAAAGACTCAATTTTTATAAACATTTACAATAAAGCGTTTTATTTGTTTTAACCACTTCTGGGGCCGAAGTAGATGTCAAAAAGGCAAGTTGTATTCATCGCAGTATCAGCCGAAAAAATGTTAGAGGCCTTACAGTTTCTTCCAAATTTTATTGACGCTTAGCCGAATCTTGATCTTCTAGCACTTCTCGAATATGAGAAGAAAATTTGTCTCAAATTTAGCGTTAAGGCTCAAAAAAAAATTATCACTTTGAAACTGTGTTCATTTCTCTGTTTTGGTCCTAGAAAACAAGAGAAGTCTTCACTTTAAATCTGTTTTTGATTTCTTGATTTTCGTCCCAAAAAAATAGCGATCTCTAAAAAAAGGGTTTTATCGCAAATCTTAATCTATGGGTTAGTGTTTTCCTGTATTTGGAAACTTTTTCCTTAAGGGGTAGCTTGTTTTTGGCGCACAAAAAATTTTTGGCCCAAATCTTTCTGTCGTGATTCGTGTATGCCAAATGCGTGATTACAAGCATGCTCAACTTATGCTTTATATTTTCTCAAACGTGCTCTACTTCGCATAATATTTATGGAGTGAAATTTTGGATTATCGTTTTTTGACTTCCCGATTTTGTGCGATGGCGTTTCTGTTTCTTACGATTAGAGCTACATGTACATTCACTCATGCCCTCTATACGTAGTGACTTGACTGTTTCATTCGAAAGACAGGCGATGAAATTCTATATGACGTGATTGCGCTACTCTGTATCAAAGACATTTTAAAATTATAATTAAATCAATAAATTCGATCGATTCTGTTTGAATAAGTTTGTTGTAGACCTACTGTGTAAAGGGTTAGTTCTTAGAACAAAACCCCTAATCCTAGCACTTTCTTATCGCTGCCCGAAAAATTCTGATTTTTGAGACTTGGGGGGATTTCTCTCCTGCCCCCGGCTCGTACGACTATGGTCGTATTACAATGTAGCCCATTCGTACGGCGTTGTTTGTATTTTTTTGATTTTTAGTAGAAATTTCGAAGCTGTAAAATTTAAAAAACTCTTAAAATAATTTTCAACAAGTTTGTTACATCATAAACAGCATTTCAGGTTATAGTTTGTAAGGTTAAAAAACTCTCATGAGATTTTATAGTAGTTAGGCCTATTTATTGAGCAAGTTTTTTGTTTTTAAAAACAAATTAAATTTTTGAGTTCGTTTTTTGGAATACTCTTGCAGTAGCTTCCGAAAACAAAAAACAAAACAAAAAATGTCCACGTGTGATCATAAACCCAAAGTGTCGACTTTGAAATCTTACTCTGATTTGCTGCAAAGAAAATCTTTTCAACTCAATTACTTCAAAGATTATCAACATCTTGAGACTTCTAAAGCAAGAACTTTTAGCCCATTGCAGCCATGGGAAGCTGAATCAGTCAAAAACAACGCCATAAAGTCGTCTTTTGAAGCTGCAAGCACAAGAATTTTGCCGAAATTTAAAAGAAGCCCTAATAAATACTCCGAAAAATTGATTACAATTTCTCTCGCAGAAGCAAAAAATGAAAATAAAGAAAAGAGTGAGATATATGTTTAAGTGTTGGCTAATTAATTACTTTTTTAACTTATTTTAAAGTTTTTAGATTTATAAAAGACTTCATAGAAATCGAATAATAATCATATCCAGTGAGTTTTTTGATGTAGGCTAATACACTACCGGTACTGATCATTCTATGATTTTAAACACCTGTGGTAAAAAGTTTTTTTAGTTTATAAATGCCTAAAAACTTTTTGTTTTTCTTTCAAATTTACGAGCACTTAACGAACCTTTGCAGTTAATGAACATTTTTCGATCTCTTTACAGTTGCCATTTTTCTCGAAAAGAGTAAAAAAAATGTGCACTAAAGTTGACTGCTCAATTTGTCATGTGAAGAGTAAGCAGTAATTCACGAAACTTGTGTGATTAAAAAAACTTTCGATTGATTTTGAAGTTTTACACGTCTTTTCCCTTTCTATACTTCAATTGTTTTAATGTTTAATCATACAGCAACACAATATCTTTATTTTTTTTGTTTATTGACTCCCATATTTACAAAAATATTTCAAAGAAATCGATTTCGTACATCACACGAACACAGCTGACTATATCAGAGAATACCGAATGACTCGCCATCATCTATCAGACGCCGAGAGAAAACGCGGTTCGCAGCAGGTTCTCAAGGCTTACTTGAACTTCTCAAAGTCAAATCGATCCGTTAAGTGAGCAAATAAAATTTTTATAGGAATTCGTTTAATTAGGATTTTCTAAGTTTTAAAAAGTTGAAAATGTAAATTTTTTTCAAAGGTATAAAATGCAAGAAAAGATTTTTAAGGAGCTTTAAATCGAAAAGAGTAGATGTTTCAAATGTTCTTTTGTTTGTTTTATTAATTTCATTAAACAGAAAAAGCTTTTTATTTTTTACAGATTTTAAGACATTTTAAAAGGGATATTGGCTACTTTTTGAACCATCCACTATTTAATTAATATATTTAATGTTTCACTTCTTAAAACAGATATAAAGATTAAATTAAAGTACAGTATATAAAAAAGCTTGACGAGTATGAAGGACGAGTAAAAACGAGAGTTATAAACAAAACAATCCTTACTGAATCTGTCAAAGAATCCCCCCAATTAGTACAAAATAATTTTTGATTGCAGATACGACAACTTGCCGCGCGTTAATATTCAGTGCGGCTCAACAAAAGAAGAAGATGGCGCAAGCCATTACGAGGGCATTGCTGCAGTAGTCAATAAGTCGCGGAGTTTCGATTCCCTTCCGCCTCGCGGTGCTCGAATTCGTTTGCCAGAATTAAAGAGTTCCGGAAAGATATTAAAAAATTATCCCCGATTTCTTGACCTTGTCACATTGGAGGAAAGAAGACCGACCTTGGTTAAAAAGGTTAACGGTAGATACACTGGTGAATTACTACAGTACATCTTTTAATCTAATAACTTATTCTTTTCTTTTAATCAGTACATTTATAAGTTTTACAAATTTTTTTAGTATAGAAATATAATAAACCAATTTAGTTGTTATTATGGTATGCCTATAGATTATTTGCAAAGCTTCTTTATTAAAACTTCCTCTAAAAGTAAAAACACTCTCTTATTGCAATGCTAAGGTTCTTGAACTGGGAGGCGCGAGCAACTGGGTGGTAACTGAATTGATTGCTCAAACGACTAATTTTTTGGTCTACACCAGTGGTTCCCAAACTGTGCGCCGCGAGACTTTGTCGGGACGCCGCGAAAGCATGCAAAAGTTGTTGTACTTACTGCTTTTCTCACAATAATTGCAGTGTGAAAGTTGCTAGCAGCAACGTTCCCTCTAAGAGCTTCCTTAGTGTGCGCGGAATGAAAACCGTGTGAGCAGTGGTGGATATTGGGTGAGGCGAATGAGACAGTCCCCCTCGAAAACAGCACATACAGTTTTGAATCCGTTGCAGATGTTTCTTCAGAGAACGATTCTGATTGAAGACCTTTTTTTTTTTTTAGGGAACACCCTGATTTTGAGAGAAAAATAGGGAAATCAGAGATGAAATCGAAGTGAAGATCTATTTTTTTTTTTAGAGAACACCCTGATTTTGAGAGAAAAATAGGGAAATCAGAGATGAAATCGAAGTGAAGATCTATTTTTTTTTTTTAGAGAACACCCTGATTTTGAGAGAAAAATAGGGAAATCAGAGATGACCTTTTTTTTTTTTTTAGAGAACACTATGAGTTTCGGAGAAAAAAGGTTACTCAAAGAAGTAATTGAACTGAAGACCTTGTTTTCATTACGGCGCCGCGAGTATTGTTAAGTTTTCAAAGGGCGCCGTGAAAAAAAAGTTTAGGAACCGCTGGTCTACACCATTAATTTAGAACGGATTGGACAGTGCTGGGAAGCGAGGATCTTTTTTATTTTTTTAGTGTTCATCTTAAATTTCGGCCGAAAACACTGGTTTTGGACGCTGCTGAAAGATGAAGACCTATTTTTTTTTAGTCTTTACCTTAAATTTGGCCGAAAATAGAGGTTTTGGACGCTGATAGAAAGTGAAGACCTTTTTTTGTCTACACCTTGAATTTTGGCCAAATTTGAAAAATTTGATAAAATCACCAGAGTTTTGCTGTTGGTTTGCGTCGTCAAGGGGGTTTGCAAGTTTTGCTTGCATGAGGAAGCGGGGGCGCAACTTTTGCTGACATAAAAAAGAAATGGAGTTTTGTTTTTATGAGAAAGAGGGGGCGCGTCTCAAAAAGTTTAAGAACCACAGTTGTAGTGGATGTTTTTCTAAAGCAGTGCTTTTCGAACTTTTTTTATACCGCGACCCACTTTGGCATCCCAAGGTGTCACGATTGTTCATTCTTAATCATAATCTTAACTTCAAAAACTTATAAATTATTTTCAGTCTTTTGCAGTAATTTTTAACCTTATAATTATGACGTCACATTTTCCATTGTTACGTTGTAATAGCGTAATCAGTGCGCCACCTCCCTACTTTATTTATTTTGTTTGCAAGATTTCTTAAAAGTAATTATAAATAAAGTCGTTGATTAACTGAAGTAAAGATTGTGACTTTTGCGGAATTATTACGTAGTTTTCTAGTTTGTTTGAGGGAAGATTGGTAAATTCGATTAATGTTAAGCTAGTTCTATTGTATTTTATAAAATGAGATGAGAGAAACAGAACATTGTGCACTAAAGTTGACTATTTTTATTATTTGAGCACAAGCTTTCGTGGGCTACTGCCCACTTCGTCAGGTGCAATCGAATGAAAATGCAATCAAAACAAGTTTTACACAACGGCATTAATCGTAGCAAACAGACATATATGACGTAATGAAATATAAAAATATCGGTAAAAAAGACTAAGTTTGAGAAAATATGGCAATACGGTAAATTACAGCAATTTAAGCAAAAAACAAATGCGAAAAAATGGCATGCAAGTATAAAACGATGCGAAATGGAGAAAGAAGTGAAAAACATGAATGACCCTCAAGTTTACAAAAAATAGATATTACACCTAGTTAGACATAAATGAATAATCTTTATTTAAACCTTGGTTAACACAATCGAGTTTGAAAATAATTTTTTGTTCTTCCACTTCCCGTTGTTGCTTTGTTTTGCCTTTAACTTCCTTGATTACTGCTAATTTGAGATTGTCCAAAGTATGGTCGGGTTTTTTGAAATGTTCGGCTACCGGTTTGTTTCTATTGTGTTTGATGTCGCTCCTGTGTCCGTTCATCCGTTGTCTGATTAAGTTGCTTGTTTCTCTAATATAGATTGCTTTAGGGCAGAGATTGCATGAAATTGCATATATGATATTTGATGAATTGCAGCTAAAATTTCCGGAGATTTTTATAGGGACTCCATTAGGACCAATTATTGTAGGATTAGTATTTATGTTGGGGCAGAGATGACATTTAAGAGAATTGCACGGAAAGGTGCCCGTGATGAAACGTTCATTTGGTAAGGAGGCAGATGTAAGTAGAAGTTTGAGGTTAGGGGGTTGACGATATGATATAAGTGGTGGTGCAGAGAAGATTTGGTTAAGATATGGGTTTTTGTTTAGTAAAGGTTGCAAATTTTTGACGATTTTGTTGATAGGTCTAAGATAGGGGTGGTGAGTAAGGACTAGGGGTGAGCAATAAGATTCTAGTTTGGTTTGGTATTTGAGAAGGGCTTCTCGGGGAATGGACATGGCCTTAATGATTTGGTTTTTGACAGTTTTGGGTTTGTATCCAAGTGCGGTAAACGCATTTTTTAATGTAGTCAATTGTAAATTTAATTCTTCTTCATCAGAGCAGATACGCTTGTAGCCTAGAGCTTGGCTAAAAATTATGGAGGCGAAGATGTGTGGGGGATGGGAGCTGGTGGGGTGTAAATAGGTTTGGGAATGGGTGGGTTTTTTATATAATGAAGTTTGGAGTGTGTTATTTTTTAGTCTAATAGTGGTGTCCAGAAAATTAACTTCTTCGGTCGAGTGGTTCATTGTAACGTGAATGTCCGGGTCCTCTGAGTTAAAATCTTTGTAAAATAATGAATCAATTGTATTTTATAGTTATATAACATGTTTTTTTTGTACTTGATCAGATGTTGGTGTTTGTGACGTCATAAAATGCTTTGTCCGTTGCTAAAACTAATATAATAATTAATCTAAGAATTCTTGTTCGTTCAGATATATTCAATTTTTATCAAGAATTTTAACTGATTTATGTACAGTAGCCCGACAGTTAAATGAGAGATGAAAGATAATTATCAATAAGCGGCCTAACAGCTTGTGTGTGCGCACGCGTAGCGTGCAAGGTATGTCTAAATTCATCCAATCCATACAATCGTAATTTCATTTCAGACGATTTGTATTTAAAAAAGTGACGTAATTGCAATTCCATTATTCCCAATGTCTAGCAAATTATCACAGCAGCAGAGAGTCTTCGTTGTGGAGCAGGGCTCTAACTTCGTCAGGTGGGACCCCGGTGCAAACATCTATTATGGGGCCCCCTTTTTTTCTGTACTTAACATTTAATTGAGCTATTTTTCTCAACACAGAAATCATTGACGACTCTGCGTTATAGAAAGATTTTTCAATTGAAATAATGAATCAAAAAAGTATTGAGCTGAACCAGTAAAAGGGGCTAAAGCTAAGTTTACTGTGCCTACAAATGAAAGGCTATAATTGGAATAAATTTTTACCAAGGTTGCACGATTCAACATAATTTTTGTAATTGCAGCCTATTCAAATCGAAATAATGGCATAGCAAGGATTTCGTGGGAGGCAGTCTGCAACAACAATTTTTTGATTGTTTAATAAAAGTTTAATCAAATAAACCACGCAAACAAAATCGTTTTATAATGACAAAAAAATTATGTGCGACCTTTTGCGGCAAGGTGCTTTGTGGACACAATTAACGATGCACTTCAGCAGAATGGAGATGTGCTATGCCAGGGGTGGACAAAGTTTTCAATGAAAGAGCCACATGTGAAAATTCAAAACTGCCGGAGAGCCACAAATTCTGCTTGAGGTGTTAATGCAAATACGATAAACAAAGCAAGTTTTAATCAAATAATAAAAATAAATACAACGTTACACGATTTACAATTTTTCCGAAATTTTACTAGCATTAGATCTACAGTGGATTTCCACTTTATTAGCTTTTTGAAAATCTGGGCGATATGAAGTCAAAGCGGTGTGAATTAATTCTCCCAAATCTTTATTTGTTAGACTTGCACGATTTAATGGTTTTATAAATTTCATTACAGAGAAGAGAATCTGAGAGAAGCGAGCACTATCTTTATTTCTTTTATTCTAAAGTTGCCAGCATGTCTCGGCGGCCGAAAAATAAATGAAAGAAAGATAGCGCTCGCTTTGCTCAAATTTTTGTTGTTGTGTAAATGCTCCGTAATAACAAACACAAAAATGCTTTATTTTCACGCTATAATCCGACTTAGCACCTTATTAGAAATCTTCGTTTGACCCAAATTCAACTATTTGTACATTGTTCGATTTGTACATTTGTACATTGTTCGATTACATTGAATAACATTGAATAACATTTATACATTGTTCGATTTCAATATTGTTGTTTAGCTAGAAGAGCCACAAAGGAAAGGTTGGCGAGCCGCAATTTGCCCACCGTTGTGCTTTGCAATGCGGATAAATTGTTCAACCCAAAAAGAATTAACCTACAGTACATTGACATCACCACAAAAAACACAAACTAATAAAACACAACACGTTGCGGCTAATTAGGTAGGCTACCGTAATTTACTTGGGGGTGGTTGAAAACTTGAAATTTTTCTGTCTTGCGTTTGCACTAGCGAACTGCTGGATAACTTTTCAAAAATCTAAATTTTTAGCTCGTTCATTTTCTATCGATAGCAGAGCCAAACTGCTAAGTCTCTCTTGGGACATGAAACTTTGAAGAAAGTGTATGATCAGTTTGAGTTTGGAAAAAGAGCTCTGTGCCGTACCAACTGTTACAGTTACTGTCATATACATTTTTTATGCCGTACAATCGTCAGGATAAGTTGTGGCAAGGGATGCATTTTCAACAATCAAAAAAGAAACCATTTCTTTAGCAGATTTTAAACGGGCAATCTTTTCTCTAAACCACGTTATGATGGAGAGCATTTGGCTAGGAAACAACCGAGAGACATTATCAGAAAATTTGTTAGAAAATTTTCTTACCTCAACCTCAAGATCCAGATGAGAAGCATTTAATAGAAAACTTGGTTTCAAAGCTTGATATGATGTCACCACTGATTTCATTCCTTCAAAGCGATTAATTAGTTGGCAAGAAAGTATGTCCATCATTGGAAAAAACACAGTTACGCAAAATTGATTAACGTTATTCCTTTGGATATTTCATCGAAGTAGGCTTTTGTTTTCTTTGCTCTTTTGTTTAAAAACTGTTTAAAAACCCATGTAGAAGCAATAGTGGAAGCTTTGTTTAGTACTGCGTCAAAATTCCTTCTGAGTTGAGCAATGTCTTCAGCGGCAGTTTGCAGAAGTTTATGAGCAGAAATTAAGTCAATTGTTTTACACTGCATAGCTTTTGAAGGAATGTTGATGATTTGTTGTTGTTGTTGTTGTTGTTGTTGCCCCTCCTCCGAAAACATCTTGGAGGATACATCCCTTAATCTCTCAAAGACGTCAATCTAGATTCCCACTCTTGAATTACCTCTGCTGCTTCTAAAGGCTTTTTCCACAGACTAGTGGTGTTGTGTTGTGCTGGCAGTTGACTGCAGTTAAAGAGCTGATTAGTGTCATGTGTGTGAGACAAGCATTATGACGTGTAAGTTTCAGGGTTCACTAAATGTAGGTAACTTTGCGAGAGTGGTGATTTGTTGGCTCTGAGCTGTGCCAGTTTTGTACACATATGACGTGGTAATGTTTTTTCTAATAAATAAATGTCATAGGATAACTTTGTTGTTTTTTCTAGAACTGAAATATTGTGAGGTGATGGTAGTATGAATGTGTTTGAGGTTTTCTCTACATTCCTCAGGTGTTATGTCTGGTTTTGAGGTGATGATGTTAGTGTGCTCATTGTTATGAAAGAATGTGGCTTTGATATTTCTGGGTGGACTTAAGTATGCACTAAGATCATTTAAAGGGTGTGTTTGTGTTTGAGTCAGTTGTTTAAGTTGAGTGGCATGAAGTTTGAGATGGGTGTCCATTGCAAGAACTTTGGTTTCGTCGTGTAGGTGTTGAGTGTTTGTATCTCGTGTGCAGCCAGTAACAATTCGCAAAGCTATGTTTTGAATGGTTTGCAATTTATTGATATTGGTGTTTGATATGAAGGAATTCGTTATCAGTTTGTGCAATCCAAAAGCAGATGAATCCTTAACTTCGATAAATGAGGTAAACGCTTCAACAACTTTCAGTTTCGATGGCGTTCTATCATCGTGATAATCGATTTTGACGTAACGAAATACTTCACTTAACTGGTCTTTTTTGTTGACATCTTGAGCGGTATCAAGAATAACGACAAAAAAAAGGACCGCTTTGTAGTTCGCTTTTTATATCACGGAGAACTTTTTCAGCTAGTAATTATATTAGTTCATTTTGTATCAAAGGACTTAGATATTTTGGAGAATCTTTAGGTAGTTGTAAAAGTTTGTCTAAAACAGTATCGTATTTGGCAAAAAGCTGTATGATAGAGAAAAATTGCCCTTGTTATCATTCGAAAGTTCTTCACTGGATCCGCGAAAAGGTAAGTTGCACTTTGCTAAAATAAACGTAACATTCACTAGTCTTTCCAAAACATTTTGCCAAAAGTTTGTTTTTTTCAGCAAAGACTCGTGTAACGCTTTCTATTGTCCCCCTGTTTCTTCATTGCTCAAATATGGCACACGCCTCCGCATGATGTGTGGAGCTTTCATGGCTTCGAATTCGCTGCGATAAATGCCTTCAGTCATTTAAACCTGTTGTACTTCAAAGGTTTTGAAGTGCGTAAGAAGTTCCTCGAGAGACATTTTTATGAGAAAATAACCAGCAGGGCTGGCAGTAAATACGGTCCATGCTTGATGAATAACATAATCAATATCTTCGTAGTTTTAGATCTGATTGTGTTACACAATGGTAATAATTTGTTGAAAATAAGCGACCGCTTTGGAGCGGATCTTTAGGGTTTGGGAGCTATAATTTCTTTTTTGATCTCGATCATTCTGATGCTATTATTGCTCTAGTTTACAATAATGGTGGGAAAGTCGTCATTCTTGCTTGCATCTGATCTATCTTTAGTAGTATCGGAGTTTTCTTCATTGGTACTATTATGGAAACTGTTAACGTCAACAAATTGGGAAGTAGATTCTGTCTCACGAATGCCAAAATCTTGCTCATCCGCTTTTAATGTTTTTAGTCGAGTTAGCCACGAACTCAGTCACTGAGAGTTTCTGGCTGCCTCAGCTATTTTTCTCCTCTTAGCTTGTCTCTTTTGTGCTCCGCTTTGATGATTTCTTTTCCTATTGAATTGCAGTCAACTAGAGTTTTACAATGTTGTTACTCAAAACCTAAAAAGTTTAATAAAATTTAGACAACGGTCAGTAAAGTTTAATGTAACAAACTCTCTTTGTTATTGTTTGTTATTGTTATTTAAAAGGCAGAAGGGCAATTGCCCTCTTGCCTTTTAATTTTCTTAAAACGCGGGGGCAGAGGGGGCAGATTGTGCTCTTTAAAATTAGTATTTCAGATAAATTTTTTTAGTTATGCTCTACAATTAACTTATATAATCTTGATCACCATTAGATCAAACAATGTTTGTAAAATTACAAAGACAACCGTGACTCATAGTACAGTAATAAAAGCAAGATAAAAGTTTTAACGTATGCAATATAGAGTCATTGATATCGTAAGCGACCTTAACTTCTGGTAAACGTCTTATTCTACTTGAATCAGTAAATTGAATTATATCTTAGCCGAAAATCAATTTTTGATTCATTAACTGATGGCAAATAGCCATATACAACAATCAGGGATACCTAAACTACCTTCTTGGTAGTTTAGGTATTCCTAACAACAATTATACTAAGCGTTCTAAAAAAATAATAAAGCATCAGAAAATTTCTAAGTGCTAATAAAGAGTAAAAGTTTTCAGTAATATTAAAAAAAAAATTCCTTTAGAAGCAAAGAAATTGTGGCGTTAATTTAATTTTAACAAGCAACACAAGCTGTCTGATTTTGCTACTCAATACTTACTTATGGCCGACATTAAAGTCTAAAAATAAAAACACCAAGACTGAACGCGTGACATTCTTAGCCCTTTTAAAGGACTGTGGTGCATATTTGTGCCATGATTGTAATTATAACGTAACATTTTAAGAGTCTTGTTCGTTTTGATGGGTTTATAGAAGAACTTGCAGATCTACATGCTCATATTAAGTTATTTAACAAAGAAAGTATTATGCCTCTGAAAAAAGTAACAAAGATATCAACAGTTTACGAAGTTTTAAGCAAAAAGCCGACAAGCAAGAAATGCATTTTGGAAATACATAAATTGCTTTAAATTTTCTGCGGCGTAGCTCTCGTTTCGGCTTTTGCAGAAAGGTGTTTCAGTGTCATGGAAAGAACCAAAACATGGCTTAGAAGCAATATAAAAGATAACAGTCTCAATAATCAAATATCCGCAAACATTCATAAGAACTTGTTGTACGATGAACAGAATTGGCAGCGTTGTCGAGTAATTAAAGTGCCAGGCTCGTAACCAACACGGTCTCGGTTCAAAATTCACTCACACCATTCTATTGTATCCTTGGGAAAGACACTTTACGGCACATTCCCCTGCTTGGTGGTCCTGGCAAGCAGTTCTAAATTAAAGTCATATCTCTATCAAATTACAAGCGGACAGCAATATCTTGGCATCTTTCGAAGTAGGTCGGGGTAATTGCCTACCCTATGTATTAGCGCCTCCGTCGCTTTCCTGCGAGTCAGGAGGATAATTATAGAGATAAAATAAATAAATAAATAAAAATTGAGTACATTTAATGCTATTTTCATGAGTGATTATCAATTTTATTTTTTCTCTTCTAACTGTCGGGCTACTTACGAGGGGCATTCAAAAAATACGCGGAATTTTATAATTTTTTATAATTTATTGATACAATCAATCTACTTTTCAACGTAGTCTCCATCAAGGTCGATGCACTTCTCTAGGTGGTGCTTTCATTCTTTTATCCCATTTTTGAAGTAATCTGCTGACCATTTTGTGAGCCATCTTTTTGCTGCTAGCTTTGCCTCATTAGTGTCATTAAAATAATTGCCTTTCAAGTGTTCTTTAAGTTTTGGGAATAAAAAAAAGTCAGATGGGGCAAGGTCTGGGCTATAAGGTGGATGTGGCAGCAATTCCCACCGAAATTCTCTCAAAATATCTCTTATGATCCGAGAAGAATGCGCTGGGGCGTTGTCGCAATGGAAAAGAATTCCACGATGGAGTTTTCCTGTACGCTTTTCAGCTAATTTTTCTCTCAATTTCCGTAAAACGTCTACGTAATAGGCGCCTGTAACAGTTTTTTTACCTTCTAAAAAATCTACTATCACAATTCCTTCAGAGTCCCAGAAAACAGTTGCCATTACCTTTGTCACACTTCATAATAATTTTAATCATAACGATGCAGTTTATTCCCGTTGAAAGTGATTCGTCGTTTTATCGTAAAAATATTATCGCATGGCCAGTGAAGCGCGATTCTCGTACTATGTGATGTAATGTCTACAGTTCGCTTAATGTATTTCTTGCCTTTTTCTCTTTGTATTGACGTAATATGTTTTTGATCAAAGTCACTGTACTAGAACCTTCGCGTATATGCTACGTAGTTCTAGCTTAGCGATCTCTCTGGAGAGTTGTAGATTTGTCTGGCATTTACGAGCGAATTTGCGTCACGTGATCGTGGTGCTATATAAAGCCGATGCGTAGCGATTATTGTGGTTGTTGTGAGATGTGATTTTGAGACGACTCGAATAGAATTAATTTGGTTGGGCGCGGGAGGCCCGTTAGATTTTGTATCGGTTGAAGATTGTTGAATTTATTTTGTGCCAGTAGTTGGCAGTTTTGTTCTACAGAGGTAGAATTGTTTGTGTTGATTGAATCAAGTTATAGCATTGAGTTCGCTTTGCAGTTTGGCAAAGCGTGGAATAGAAGTTTTGTCGGACGTGATTTTTGTAATACATTCGTTCTTATTAGAGACAGTGGTCTCTGTTTGTTGTGAAGAAGAGTCTTCAACGAAACCAATCCGAGCTTTCGTTAAACCAACTGTACAAAAGCTTCAGGCTTATAGCAAGACTACTTCTTGAGCCGGAATAAAATAAAATTTAGACACAGCTTTGTTTCAGCGCAGGTATTCGGGTTACCTAGCTCAACTGGTCCTTTAGGATTCCCGAACAAAGTTTGTGACAACCTTCTTGACAGACCTCTCAGATTTCAATTTGATTGGACCAGATGATCCACGTGGGAGCCACTATTTGTATTGCTGTTTTGTTTCAGGATCATACTGGTAGACCCATGTTTCATTTCCTGTGATAATTCGATCAAAAAAGCAGTCTTCATCTGCTTCAATTTTGAGCAAAATCGCCGTTGACAATTCACTTCTGAGATTGAGCTGATTTGGGCGCAACGCTTTTGGCACTCATCGCGTCGAAAGCTTGCTGAGGCATAAATCTCATGCAGAATCAAATGAGCTGAACCAACTGATATGCCCACAGTCTCAGCTATCTGATAAAACCGTCAATCGTCCATCTTCTTTGACTAGGTTCCTAACAAAATCAATTTTTTCATTGTTTTTTGAGGTTGTTGGTCTTCCGCGACCCTCATCATCTTCAACAGCTTTATCTTACCATCTCAAAATCTTTCAATCCACTTGTAAACACAAGTTTTCTTCAGAACATCATCTTTATAAACGGTCTGTAGAGCTTGAATGATCTCCGTTCCTTTCCAACCAAGCTTTACCAAAAATTTGATGTTGGTTCTTACCTCGAAATCCTTACGCTCCATGGGTTAAAAAACTACCTTAAATAAACTAGCTCTTGACAACTTCGTTTACAAGCGCAAAATGAGTGATAGCAATTATTCGATCACAAAGAACATGCTTTTTATGGCTAGCATGCTAAAATACGTTTTTTCTTGCTGGCACTCTTGTCACGGGAGAATTCCGCGTATTTTTTGAATATTAGCCATCCTGTATATCAGGGGCGTATTCTCCATGCATGCCTAGAAATTTTATAAAAAAATAATTATATAAAAAAATAAAAAAATAATCTTGAAAAAAATTCTCAAAAGTATAAAAATTTTGATGATATTATGTTGATTATTTTTTTGATATAACAGCATAAATACGTTTTATCGATTGCAACTCGGATCATTCAGTAGAGCTTCAGCTAGAGCTTATCACTAAAATACAAAATAAAATTGGAAACACGCATGCAAAATCTAAGTTGCATTTTTTGACTCTGTTGCTAGAAGGAATTACGAGACCTACCGGTAGTTCTAAGAAATATTATAGATGCATATTCCATTGCAGACATTGTTTTATCCGAATATTTCTTTTCTTTTGCGAAATTTTTCTTTAATTAAAATCTAAATCTCCGATTATTCAGCAGTTTGATATCGTATCTATGCATGCAGTTTTGATATTGCATGCATGCCCATGTTTATAGGATAAAGTTTGATATCGTATGTATGCATGCTTTATAGGATAAAGTTTGATATCGTATGTATGCACAGTTTGATATCGTGTCTATGTATGCAGTTTTGATATTGCATGCACGCCCATATAAAGCAAGTTTACTCAGCACTTTTGCCTACTTCGATAGACAACTTCGATACAGGAAAAACATTTTATATTTGTGATTATTAAAAAATCCTAGAAAGTAGAAACTATTGTTTTTACCTTTCACTAACTAATGAAAAAACTTCGTGTATTTACTAGGACTATAAATCGCAAAATTTTAAAAATTGCTTGTTTTATCAAATATTAAAATTGAGCTAAATTTTGAGAATGATGACGTCATCATTTCATCATTGCATGCCTGACCTGAAAAGTCACGGTACGCCACTGCTCTATATCTTAGCTTGCAGTTGTTTTTCATTTATTTTAGCTGATTAAGTCTAGCTGAGTGTTTGTATTTGCTTAAAGGGTAGAATCAGGGTTGCCAGATTGGCTTTTTTTTTGGCTTTTTTTTACCAAAATAGGGAAGGAAGCGAAGACTTTTTTTTTAGAGAACAGTATGAATTTTTAAACTAGCTGCATAAAGATGAGAAACACCAGACTCGAGTTTCGCTCTCATTAGAGCTCATCAGTGATGCTTATCTCACCGCGAATCGAACCTGGGCTCTAATGAGAGCGAAACTCGAGTCTGGTGTTTCTCATCTTTATGCAGCTAGTTTAAAAATTAATTCCAAATCCTCTTAATTCTTCAAATATAGAACAGTATGACTTTTGAACGAAAATAGGTGAATCCGACATTCAGCGGTGGGTATTCCAATTTAGGGGCCCGAGGCAAGAATTTTCAAAAATTGATGTTGTCTGAGAAAAAAAAGAGGTCTGATCTTGGCTTGCATATTTTTCTCCCAAAATCAGGGTGTTCTCTGAATAAAAAAAAAAAAAAGAAAAGGTCTTCACTCAGAATCGTTCTCTGAACAAACGTCTGCAGCGGATTCAAAACTGTATGCGACTGGCTCATTCGCCTCACCCAATATCCACCACTGCCGGCATTAAATGGAAGCGAAGACTTTTTTTTTTTAGAGAAAACCATTACTTTGGGACGAAAATAGGTGAATCCGACATGGAATGGAAGTGAAGACTTTTTTTTTTGAGAACACCATGATTTTTGGACGAAAAAATATTTTCTAGCTGGTGAAATTGTTTGGCTTTATTCGGCTTTTTTTATTCCCTCCTTTGGCTTTATTCTATCACTGGGATCTGGCAACCTTGGTTAGAATCGCTTGGTGTTACTGTGACAATGTTTAGTTGTTTAAGGATGAGATTGACGACTTGGAAGTTAATTTTGTAGTGAGATAGAATTATTTGGGTGAATTATTAAGTTTATATTGTAGGCCATCCGGGTGATAATTATACTTAAAGTATGTCAGCGAAATTACTGAGTAATTATTTGCAGTTATAATGGTGTAAATAGTAGGAAGTTTGTGAAGTTTGAGAGTCAAATTTTAACGAGAGTTGATTGAGTTTGTTGATATATATCATATATTTTTTATAGTTAGATCTGAATAATAATATATTTTTTATAGTTAGAAACTGTGGTTTTTTCTATCTGCTGAGAGAAGTTTTCGAGAGAATTCATTTTTATTTAGCCAGAACTAACTGCACTAAGAACTTCAGTCTCGCGGCAAATTATTTCTTGAGCCGGTATAAAAAATAATAATGACAAACATAACTTTGCTTTAGTGCTGGTATTTCGTTACCAAGTTCAACTGGTCTTTTAACAATCCTAAGTAAAGTTGCGACACAAGTAACATAACGACCCCCTTCCTTAAAAAAAACTTTTATTGAGGCGTTTGCAGGCTTTCTAATGCATTTGGGAAGCTCATTAAAAAAAAATATTACAAATAAACACTCTTTGGAATAATAACTTATTAACCAAATTGAACTCTTATACAAAAGGATATCAATGGAAGACTGGTGTTGCATCTTGGCACAAAACATTCCTATGGTTTATGGCTTGGTGTTGTTATTGCCAGAACATACCACAAATCTGGCTCTAGTATAATTCTATTCTTGGGATCATGCTTTATTCCCAACAATCCAGAGAAGTCAATCTGATAGAAAGGCATCAGAAGTCGAATGAAAGCTTGCAACTCTGGGGTATGGAGGAAGCCATGGCTGACCAATATGCAGACAAAGTCTTGTCTCTGAAGATCCTTTTGGTAGTTGAACCAATTTGTAGAGCTTAAGCAGTATTATCTCGATTGCACATGTTAACAAAGCGTGATGAGTATTTCATTGATACGGCCCTCCTAATACTCAATCAGCCACGAAGTTCGAAATTCCATTTATTCTTCTTCTTTCGGCTTCTCCCTACTCGGGGTCACCACAGCGCGACAGTATTCTCCATTTCACTCGACCTACTTCGTCTCCTTCCCTAGCTCCAACCCTTTCCATGTCTTCTCTCAACAAATCCAAACACCTTCTCCTTGGCCTTCCTCTTTTCCTTCTGCCTGGCACCGCCATCTCCATCATCCTTTTCCCCACGTAGTCTTCTTCTCTCTTTTTTACGTGTCCATACCAACGTAGCCTTGCATTCCGAAGTTTGTCTCCCATCTTTGCAATTTTTGCGGTCCCTCTCACGTATTCGTTTCTTATCTTGTCCTTTCTTGTCACTCCCAGTGCCCATCTCACCATTTTCAATCTGCAACTTCTATTTTTCCCACCTGTCTTTCCGTCACTGCCGCCGTTTCAATTCCATAAAGCATAGTTGGTCTAATAATGCTCTTGCACATTTTACCCTTAACCTTTGCTAATAACTTCCTGTCGCACAGAACTCCAAACACCTTCCTCTAACTCATCCATCCTGCTTGGATCCTTCTCCTTACCTCTTCTTTACATCTTCCATCGCTACTAACTGTTGAACCCAGGTATTTGAAGTTTTTGCTCTTCCACTCATTCGATTGTTCGAAATTCCATTGTTCGAAATTCCACTCATAACACTGTATAAAAACTAAAAATACAACTAAAAATATTTTAACCGGACAAGAATATCTCGGCGTTTTAAAAAGTAGATCTGGGTAATTGCTTAACGATTTTTTGAGCGAATTTTATTACGAAAGAAAAAGAAAGCAAGCTAGCTCAAAAAGCTAGCTCTAAAAAGAAAGCAGGCTCAAGTTTAACGCCTCCGACTACAGCAAATTAGTACAGTATAAGAGGCCAATCACTTTTCCATATGACGCATTATAACTTTTACGTAAACTTTGCTCATATAGACAGTGGTGGATATTGGGTGAGGCGAATTGGGGGCCCTCCTCGAACATAGCATATACAGTTTGAATTCGCTGCAGATGTTTTTTAGAGGTTATTATGAAGTCGGGACGAAAAGTGGAAAAAACGAGATCGATTCGAAGTGAAGACCTTTTTTCTTTTTTTTTTTTTTTAAAGAACACTTTGATTTTGGGAGCAAAACAGGGAAATCAGAGATCAAATTGAAGCGAAGACTTTTTTTCAGAGATCACATGATTTTTGGAGAAAAAAGTGAAAGACGAGATCAAAGCTCTTTTTCTTTTTTAGAGAACATCAATTTTTAAAAATCTTTGCCTCGGGCCCCTGAATTTGAATATCCACCACTGCATATAGATACTTCATATGACAATTAAGCTGAAGCCCTTTAATCGCAATTTGCGGTTAACAGGGGCACTATTTTAAGACTGATTTTTAAAAGAAAGAAAGAATCTAAGCTAGTCAGTTTCCAACTCTTTCAATTTCTCTTAGCTCAATATGTTAATGATTAACATATTTATCTAACAGTTGATCTATGGTATCACGCTGACATGCTTTACGTAACCAACATTTCTACATCATTCAGTCATGTCCTTATAACAATGCAAAAAATTTTTTAAAGGCATCCTATTTTATTCACTTTTAATAGCTAACTTACTGTGTTTTGTCAGCTGTAGCAATAAGCTGTCTTAGAAACCACCACAAGCCGCTCTTTGTAGTTCGGTACCCATCAGCAATGGTAAGAAATTTTACCTATAAATCGCCCGTAGCCGGTCCGTAACTATAATTCGTGTATTTGAGTAAGGTCATCAAAAGTGTAAAATATGAAAACAGAAAAATTAAATTTTTAGAGTAAGTGATTATTGATGCAGGACTCAAAATAAAAAACTTGCTATTTATTTTTCCAAAACCGTCGATTTCGCCTGTTCATAACCTTCTTCCCTTTGTCGTCGTCCTTTCGAAGGGCATCCACTCTGGGTCAAACACAAACAGAACTGGAGCAGAGGGATATCTTTTTATTACCCCAGGGTGCTGTGCTGTCCGGATCAGATGCTGGCAGTGATGGTTTTGAGCCAGCATCATGTTTAATTATCCAAAGCTGTCAGACCTTGCTCTCCATGTGGTACCCGGCGTATGGGGCACGCTATAAGGAGTTAGTCTGCGGTTTATCTAGAGGCGCCGCACTCGCAATTCGGTAAAGGAGCAAGATCCCATTTTTGCATCGACGAACGTAGTCGCTCAACACCAGCTTGCAGACGATTGAACTTAACCCAAGCTGTTTAAGGCAAGTTTATTCCAACAGGCCTTGTACTGGTCATGAGTATTAAAGCACGGAGCCTGGATATATTTTTGCAGTACTCCGTGTTCCGTTTACAATTTGTCCACCGAGAAGCGCAAATATGCCTAGTCCTAATCTCTAGTTCGACAAATCAGTGCTTTGATCCTTTTTCCGCTGCCTTTCAGCTACATAGCTGGCCCATCTGAGGGTCTTCCGTCTCTTTTATGTACATAAGTCAACCCGTATTCACCCACGGGGCATGGGTACGGACCGATGTGCTATTCCGTACGTGTACAGGCCTTCAGGCTGCTTAGAAAATGCTTCCTGCTGTGATTTTTTCATTGTTTGTTTTTGCCTGTGCGTACTCAGCGATTTTAATGCCTGTTTCGACATTCGTCTTTTTACACCACTCGATGAAAATTGTATTTAGCTTATTCTTTTCTGTACAACGACGTAAATAAACTATTAATAACCGCTTTCAAAATTGGTTTGAAGCAGAACTTTTGCCGCGTGGTTCTATTATTGTGATCATAAATCAAATATTGATAAATAACTTTAAGTAAATACTAAAATAATACCTACGAATGTTATTTTGCTTTTGGTTTTTATGATAGTTTTTTTAATTATGTTACTTCTATGCTGTTTGTCAAAAGCTATCGTGACCCCTAGAAAAAAACCAAACGACCCCAGGTTCACCCAGCTTTAAAACAGTGGTTCTAAAGAGTCAAACTTGTTTATTGTAATAAGTTTAATGAAATAAATTCATATTATTTATAATTGAATACGATTTTTATAAACTGTAATACGATTATTGATAAGGTGTTTACTTCTATTTGAATAAGTAACAACCTGACGATTCTATAGGATGAAACAGAGTGTTGTGGTTTTTTAAAGAGTGATTGAATAAATTTTGTATTTAATTGCTCTGATCTTTTTATTAAGCACTCTGCAAGGAAGATTGATTCACTCTTGCAATACATATTAATATACAGTATAGCCTATATTTAATATCTCATCAGTTCCATTCTCATTAGAATAGTTACTTTTTCACCGTATTATAATTTTTAGATGAACCTACCATTCAATACCGATTTTCGTCAATGGATAAAGAAAAGTTGATGATGAAAAGTACTTTGAGAAATTCTTCTACTTCAACTTCAGATTTTTCCGGATTAGAACGTAAAAAGACCCAGAAATTTCTTCCAAAAATCGATTATCCCCTTATGGCAACAGCTGAATCGTTTAAAAAGGCTTCAGCAACAAAGACAAACATGTTCCGACGATCGTCTTCACCTGAAAAAGAACGAAAAAAGTTAACCCCTCTTCCAGAGGAAGACATTTCAAAGAAAAATGGCATCATCCATGATAACAGCTCAACTGCAGCCGTAAAAACAAGTCAAAATTATGCGTTTTTTGGCCCACCCAAAACTTCAGTTTCGAGTTACTTAACTAATGGTTCTTGCCTTCGCAGCCAATCAATTCGCGAAATACTTTTGGCCACCGTTACTGAGCTGCAACCGTTTCCTGAACAGGATTCCCCTCCAGAGCAGAATGATAACTCGCCTCAACCTGAATCAAAATCCCCTGAATCAAAACCACCTGTTGAAATAAAAAAAGAGTCGATTTCCTATCAAATATTTCGCAGTCTAAGTCACAAACCATCGATGAAGAAATTAATAGAGAAATTCTACACTCCGGTGAAGGAAAAATCGCTCGGTAAAAGCAATTCCTGTTTAATTGCCGGTAAACTTTTAGGCAAATCATCATCTCAATCAACGAGTTGTCCGCACTTTCACCTGTCGAAAAAACTGAATAAAAGAAAGCTTAATTTTGCAAAGTACAGAGAACAGCGTCTTCAAGCAAAAGAAAAAAGAGAAAATTTAAAACAACAGAAGTTGCTAGAACCACTAACAAATGTTCTTGATCTTACTATTTTACCAAAACATGAAACTGGGGTTAAGTCGAGCGCCTCTCAACACAACAAAGCTGTTTAAACAAAACAGACATTGAAATGTTTACTTCAATTTTTTTTGCAGTATAGAGATTTTGCTGCAGTTACTTTCGTTCAAAACCTTTCTCTGTCAGAAAAGCCAAGTTTGTTATTAAAGCGAAACTCATCTAATAAAACCTGATGTTATCATATCATGCTGAACATTAATGTCATAATACTGAGTTGTCAGCGACGATCAGTTGTCAGCAACGAACATTAATGTCATAATACTGAGTTGTCAGCGAGGCAACAAAGTAAAATCAAAAAAAGCACCGTACTTGATAAAGTTTTATATTTTCAAAATACGATAAAAATTGTTATATAACAGGTTTGCAAAATATTCTTTTTGATTGAATCAGGAGTGTATATTCCAGGGGTAGACAAATTTTTTAGCTCGAGATCCGCATTTACAAGTTAATTCTTTTATTTATTTATTTTATCTATATATTTATCCTGCGGACTCGCAGGAAAGCGACGAAGCCGCTATACATAAGGAAAGCAATTACTCTGATCTGCTTCTGGAGATGCCAAGATATTGCTATCCGCTTGAAATTTTTTATTTTGGGTTTTTAATTTTATAGAGGTATGACTGAAATTTAGAACTGCTTGCCAAGATCACCAAGCAGGGGAAAGTGCGGTAAAGTGTCTTTCCCAAGAACACAACAGAATGGCGCGAGTAAGTTTTAAACCGCAACCATGTCGATCGCAGCCACGGTGCTCAAAACACTCGACCACGCTGCCGACTTTTGTTTGCGGGCCGCACTATGGTGATCTCTAAAAAAAATAAGATCATCGCTTTCAATGAATATCCAAAATCTTCTTTTTCGTCCCAAAAACTAAGTCATCCCAAATTTAGACATTGATTGAAAGTGATGACACTTTTTTTAGAGATCACCACGATTGAAAACAAAGAGAGAGTGTAAAGTTATTTGCTTGAGGTTTTTGCGGGCGCACCGAAAGTGTGGTGGGCCGTAATTTTCCCACTTCTATTATATATTCAGTTTATGAAACTCTTAAAATCAAAAATATGTTTTTTAAAACAATAATAACGACAACAATAGTGTTATATATATGCTTAATTTATTAAAATCTCAACTTTCTCGAATTTGAATCAGTTTAGCTTAGAACAATCACTAATTTAATAAATCATAAAATTAAGCCAAGTTTTATAGATGGTCATTTTTATTATTATTATTAAAGCCTTTCTAAAAACAAAAAACAGCAGCTTTGAAAAATCCTTTGAAAAGTGTATAAAAAATTTATTCTATTATTATAAAAAAGTTTTTTTGATTAAGAAATAATTTAAGCTTAGTATTGTTGTTTTTGAGGTTATGATTGAATTGAATGGTGCAAAGAAAAAAGATGAGCTCATTTTATTGCACCAATTAATGGCTGGTAAAGAATCTTCCGTTAGTAAAGGTTGAATAATTTTAACAAATATTGACTTATTCATTTCTAGGACTCTCAAAGTTTAAAAAATTTTTAGCGCACAATAAAAATATATCGTGTCCGTCAGATAATTTGAGCAAAATTTGACTTGCAGCCAAGCGTCACGCACGGACTCGTGTCTATCTTGGTTTTAAGCAAAGGACATGGGAAAAGAACAATTAAATATTTCAAAACAAGTTTTGGAACCAAATTACTTAAGCCTGCATGTCATGCTTAAAAAATTTAGTAATAAATTGGGACCAATTTAGTTATAATTAGGGTTATATCATGCCAAATTTGAGAAACCCTGGTAACGCAGGATTATTTAATCTTGACTTGATCCTTTTCTGTTTTTATCCGCTGTATCAACTTTCAAAACTCGACCGAGATATAGTTTAAATGATTTTTAATTATTGCATAAGAAAAACGTCAAAAAATTACATTTTTGATTGGCAATAAAAAGAGAATAAAAAATTTTGATAAAGATATATATTTTTTGTACTTAGACTGACACTATTATCGAACATTTCAAAATTATTTTAAAAAATGGTTTTTTGTAAAGCAAGTAAGTTTACCAGAAAAAATTAAAAAAATAAGTTATATAAAAGTACTTTCAAGAAAAAGTACAAAAAAATTAATTGAGTAACTAGTTGGTTAGATCCGTTAGAAAAAGAAGCCGAGGCAACTCCTTCAAACGAACTCCACTCCGAGTACACGACGCAGTTTTCCGCTTTCTCAAACAAACGAAAAAAAGTTGAAGCTTCGATTAAACTCAGGTGAAGGAAGCTGCAGAAGATGAATTAATTTCGGTAAACTTTCCGGCATTTTTTTAATATTTTTCTTCAAAGAAAATGAATGATTGAAAACAGAAATCTCTGAATGCATTTTTTCGGCTGAATCCGTTCTGAACGATTCGATACTAATTCGGGAACGAGAGCTGAAGAAGTCTCTTTAGCTTTAGCGCTAGCGACGATTACGTATAATTTTTCCGTTTTCCTTGCTTTGCTTAAGAAAAGGATTACTTTGATTTGCTTCTAATCGCGTTTATACAATTTACGAATGTGAATTCAAACTTGTATCTCCAAGATCGAGTCAGCGTTTGATAACCAAAAACTCTATTCGTCATGTCCCGTGAAGCTTTAAGAACCTGTAGCATGCAAAGCTTAAAAAATCTAAAACAATCTAGAAAGAATAGAGCAAAACTTTAACAACTATTATGAAATTAATCGAAGGTTTAAAGGTGCAGTTCGGCAAGGACTAAATGATTCGCTTACAAAGTCCAGTTCAATTTCTTTTTTACAATTTTGAGATGAAGTTGCAGGATTTTTCTACTTGCTTTACTTCTTAGCTCTTGCGTTTGACTTTGTTACTTCAATTTCTCAATCCTCGCTTTTTCCTTTGAAATCCGTCTGCAAAAATTTTTTGTATTGATTTATATTCTTTTATTTCTTATTTAAAGCTTAGTCGTTTTCTTTAAAGTGCGTTGTTTCGGTTTTATTTACAGTAAAAAGACCGAGTTTCTACTGCTCTGATTTTCACTAAAAATGTTTGTTTTATTTCATTGTTTGCTGTATGTGGGAGAATTTTAGAATTCATTCACAGCTCAACAAAAAAATATTTTTTTCTTTTTGCGATAGATCTTTCAACGATTTTATAGTATATCAGGTGCGCTGATTCCAAAAATGACTTTAATTTTGCTGAATTGGCTCTAGTTTTTGAGATAATGCAGACACAATAACTGGCTATAAAAGCTCAGATAACGGCCATATAAACTACACGTAAGAGGCAATTGTGCTGACAAGGAGATTTTGTTTTGCAATAAAGGACCAGTTGTCTCATTTTTAGAAAGGTTAACAAAGCAGAAAAGTCAATAACTGACCATTAGCAATCTTGGAGTCTAAAAAAATTCTAATGAAAAGTTGAAATGCAGTAACTTTTACTATATTTAGGTTTTCATGTTTTCAGTTTTAAATTGCTTTATGTTGCCTGCTATGAGTTGTTCAAGAAGAAGTTGTTGTAATGACCCTGACAGTTTCTGTTACATATGTGGAGAATATATTCTTAAAGAGTATAAAAGGTCTATTACAGATTTTGTTCGCAAAGTATACCGTGCTTACTTTGGAGTTAAACTTGGTGACCAAGACAAGCCATGGGCTCCACATGTTGTCTGCAAATCATGTGTTGAGCACTTACGAATGTGGACAAAAGGAAAAACTAAAAGCTTTAGATTTGGTGTGCCAATGGTGTGGCGAGAACAGAAAAACCACTTTGATGATTGTTATTTTTGTATGGTAGATTTGAAGGGTTTTAATCGTCACAAGAAAAAATCATGGATTTACCCGGACTTAGAATCTGCTAGGCGTCCTGTACCCCACTGTGAAGATATACCCGTGCCACAATTTAGTCATCTTCCAGAAAAACCATCAGAATGGGACTTTGTCCACCAAGCTTCAGAAAGCTGTAGTGAAAGTGATGTTTCAAGCATTTTTGAAGAAAGTTCGACCAGTCTGAAGCAGTTTAATCAGGAGGAACTGAGCGATCTCATAAGAGATCTTAATCTATCTAAAGAAGCTTCTGAAGTATTGGCATCCAGGCTTAAAGACAAGAAATGCCTTAGTGTTGGTACGAAAGTAACCTTTTACCGCACAAGGGAGAGCGACTTACTTCCGTACTATCGTTCAGAAGAAGAGCTTGTTTTCTGCTCAGATGTTGAAGGACTTCTTTTAAAAATGGGAATACCTGAATATAAACTTCAAGATTGGCGTTTATTTATAGAAAGTTCAAAAAGAAGTTTGAAGTGTGTATTGCTGCACAATGGAAACAAGTATGCCTCGATTCCCATTGGCCACTCTACATTGCTCAAAGAAAAATACAGCAATATTAAACGAGTGCTAGAAAAATTGAACTACTGTGACCACCAATAGTTAATATGTGTTGATTTGAAAATGGTCAACTTTTTGCTTGGTCAGCAGAGTGGTTATACTAAATATCCGTGCTTTATTTGTTTGTGGGACAGCCGTGCTCGCAGTGACCACTGGGTGAAGAAGGAATGGCCTGAAAGAATTACACTAACAGTTAATGAATGTAATGTCATCAATGAGCCCCTTGTCCCAAGAGAAAAAATCATTTTGCCACCTCTACACATCAAATTGGGTATAATGAAGCAGTTTGTGAAAGCTTTGCCAATACACGGAAATTGTTTTAATTACATTTGCAGAGTATTTCCAGGGATGAGCAATGAAAAACTAAAAGCAGGAATATTTGATGGTCCTCAAATTCGAAAGCTGATGAACGATCCAAACTTCACTGCATCTATGACTGAGAAGGAATTTGCTGCTTGGATTTCTTTTACTGTGGTTGTAAAAAACTTTTTGGGAAACAATAAAGCAAACAATTACATCCAGATAGTTGAAGATATGCTTTCAAAATTTCAAAGTTTGGGAGCAAAGATGAGCATCAAGATTCATTACCTCTTTAGTCATTTAGATAGATTTCCAGAAAATCTTGGGGAATTAAGTGAAGAGCAAGGAGAAAGATTCCATCAGGACATTAAAGTAATGGAAGAAAGGTATCAAGGACGATGGGACACCCACATGATGGCGGACTATTGTTGGAATCTTCAACGACATAAGCCATTTGCTCCTCACGCTAGAAAGTCTTACAAGAGCCGATTGGTTTCGTAGATTTGACAGAATGGTAGTTGTTAAAGCTCAGTATTTTCAAGCTTCGTTTGTTTAAATAAATAACGGCAACATACATTTATACGCTGTAATACTGGGTTTTAGTTCCAATACGTTTCTTGCAAACTAACGGTAAATATTGCTGTTGCATCCTTTTTTAGCATTGTAGTTTGCATGGATGCTTTGCATTTTTGTTTTACTGCGTTTACAAAAGAAGATCGAAGCGTACAGTATTGATTAAATAGCATTAAATGAACAACAATGCCATATAACACAGTCTAAGTAATATTTTTACAAAAAAATGCAATTATCTCAAAAACTAGAGCCAACTAGCAAAAATGAATGTCATTTTCGAAATCTACGCACCTGATATACCCTAAAATCAATATAATATCTGTGGCAAAAATTTGTGTGTTGACCAGTAATATAAGTGAGCTTTTGACTATTTTTAACGAGTTTGATGTGAAAAGGAACAGCAAAACAATGCACAATATTAACAATATCTGCTTAAAAAGAAACATTTCACAAGTTTTTGATGCTATTGCTAAGGTGATTTTTTTCCGCTTCATACCAGTGATAACAGAAAGTTGTTAATACTTTGACTTTTCTAGTATGTGCCTTTGGCGAAAAAACCTCAGATAACTTGCAAAATTCTTTTTTTTATCAAATCTAATATTAGCGTTAATGAGAGTTGAAAGATTATTGATTGACTTTATGTATTATTATACAAGAAAGTAGTTTTAAAATCTTTAAGTAGACAAAAATAATTAAAAAAACCATTTTTTCTTTGTTTTAAGTTGTAAAACCAAATTTTGTACAAAAAGTTTTTTGCAAAAATAATATATTGAAATGCTTTTACTTCAGCACGTTTTTTTTGAACAATTTTACGGGTTAGAATTGATATGAATTTTGAATGTACCGGTAAGCCTGTCTATTAAATATATGGGTGCTTAACTACATAAATTCAACGCAAAAAAGTTTAAAAAGCCAGCTTTTTGAGAAAAGGCATAATAGTTGGATTGGTGCTTTTTAGACATATTAATAGACGAGTCAATTACGTATTAATAAAATAAAAGGTTTTCGCTTAAAAGCTGAAGGTTGCTAAATATTTTTTGTCTTTTAAAGCCGAGTGAAGACTTTTAGACTTTCAATTTGAAGGCTATTTTTGGGAAAGGTCAAAAATATTAAAAACATAGAAAAAGTCTTCTCTTATAACCTTTACGAAAATTATTCTAAAATTAGAATAGCGTTAAGCTTTCTCAAAAAGTGTTTTGAGAATTTTGCTCTTCCAGATAAAAAAAACTTTGCACCACGTCGCTGCTTCAAACCATGTCGTAGTTTGAAGCTATGCTGACATTTGATCACCTTTTAAAGTTTTGTGGTTGATTTGGAAATATTTTGAAATGGCTTTTGTCTTTTTTCGCGTGAAGTCCAGCAAAGTCTCAAAGCCGTTTTGTGATTTTAAGAATCAAGTATGAAATGCTTTATTAATTTTACGTCGTAAAAATGGTGAATAGGTCAACTTTATCTCGTTGAAACTTGAAAAGTTGTCAAACATTGATGATATCGCAAAAAATCACAAATCCAGACGAGGGAGAAATTTTATTTATTTATTTCTTATAACAATTTGATATTTCGAAATTTTTTATCATCAAAATCAAACTGGTGCACAAAAAAAAAATATTAAAAGTCTTATTAAAATTTTTTCATTGTTTTCTATGAAAAAAATGGTTAAAGGCTGAAAATTCTAGAGTTATTAATTCAAACATTTAAAAGGCGAAAAATTTCAGGAATATAATTAATGATTTTAATTATATTTTTTTACTTCAATTTTTTATTTTCATCTCTATTTTATCTTCTTGATTCACAGAAAAACATCGGAGGCATTGTGCTTAGGACAACCGTTAAGCAATTATCGGGACCTGGTTTTGGAAATATTGCTGCCTGGTTAAAATTTTTAATTTTTATTTTTAGTTAGAGATCTCGTATGTTTGAAATTTAGAGCTATTTTGTAAGATTGCTGAACAGAGAAAAATGCCGTAAAGTCACTTTCCCATAAATACAACATAATGCCCGAGCAGGATTTGAACCGTGACCGTGTCGATTGCGTACATTATCAGCAGGGGCTCCGGAATCGCGATAGCAAGGGGAAAATTGAAAATGGGGCTACAATTTTTTTAAAACAGGGAGCACAGGGGGAAGACAGTGCCCTATAAAATTCGCCAGATAGAAGCATTGTACTAGATGTGTCTCTACAATTATACGAGCTCTATAATCTCAACACAAATTAAATCGAAAAAATTTGTAATAATCAATTAAGATCAGGGTTCATGAATCTTTTGCGAAAAGCACTCTACCTAGCAAACAACAGTGACAAATTTTGCAAGGGGACAAGATTTAAAAAGATACTTTTTATTAAAGGCACTCTAAACAAATGCAAATTTTAGCATATTGGAAAAGAATATTTACAAAAAACTTGGTCGTCATCATCGTTGCCTCGCCTGTTAGAAGGGCATCCACTCGGGATCAGAGTGGGGAAGGGCGTCCCCTACGGGTAAGAGTTTAGAAGGGCAGTCACTCTGGATTATAAAAAACTTGATAAAGACCAAAAAAAATTTTTGCTTACAACATAAGCGTTCAAATTTTTTGAGCCAAAAGCCACTTTGACTCATCAAAAACAAATACGGGCGGCCGATTTTTAAAAGTGAAAACTTTTTTGATTTTATCAAGATTTTTAGTAAAACATTTCTTTATTAGCACAAGACTTTGGATTTGTTGAGAGTGTCTTTTCAACCAAAAACGAGCCCTTTTTTGACTTTTTTCTCTCACAATAAATTTTTCTGGCACCCCAGTTATCACAAAGGCGCTCTTACTTGACGACGCTGTCGGCATAATAGAATATACCAAAAAAAACAGCAAATTTAGATAGTTAAAAAAGTTAACTGGTCTCTGATTTACTCACGATAAATTATGTAAAAATAATTCTTGATTAAATAGCAGGCCGTGGATTAAATTAAATTTGTAAAATTAAAATGTTTTCTTAGACCACTCCGAGACGAAATAGTGGTGGTAGGAAAACATCATCGAACTTAAAATAATTTTTTTTAATATCAATCTTGTAGTAAGGTACTAGAATTTTTCTAAACATTTTAAAGAGGAAAATTTGTTCATTTTTACGTTTCATTACATAAAATAAGTTTCTCCCATATTTAAATCAATTAAGTATCCTAGAAGTTGTTGCCATAAATCTGTTACAATCAAGTAATTTTTCTTCCGATATTTTTGTTTTGAAATCAATCATTAATGAAAAAAATTTACTTAAAAAAAACTAGTTACGAATAAATCATTGATAGATTTTCGTTCAAGTGATTCTTGGGACAAGCCCATAGCAAGTGAATGCGGTTTGTTCGAGTGTTTTAAAAACAGTTTTTTTATTTGAACAACATAATAGGATGATACTTGGGTCTATCTTTTATTACCCTAAACTCAATAATGAAATTAAATCATCACCTAAACCAACTCTTCAATCTTTTTTTATATCACGGAACCCTTGAGCAAAATTTTCGAATTCTGCAGAAACCCTAGTTGATATTTTACATAAGAACCAATGGAGAATACCTAAAGTACACGGAACCCTGCGAATATTTTGAGTAACTCTGATTAAAGGTGCTTATCCATACGACCAAGTTAAATAATTGGCAAAGAAATAAAGATAATTTTTGCATATTATATATAAAATTTGTAAATAAAACAAATAACTATTATATTTTAAAATGTAACAAATTGGTCAGACTTGTGGTTTGTTGGTAGTTCATATAAGCTAACAAATGGATAGAGAAAAATGTTGAAATAGAGATTATAGGGTATAAGCGCAAGTCGCAAACTGACTAAAATGATTATAACGAGGATTTCACAAATTTTGAAACTAAAGTTATGATTTAGCCCTAACGTTGAAGTTGTAAAAAATTGCTGAGCACGTTAACTTCTTGGCTTTTTAGGTTTGTTTTCTCAAAACTATAATATTTACCGTTATTATTGATTTAAATGATTAAAGCTGTTTAAAGCCGAATCTATTAAAAAAAATTCAACTTTAAGTTTGATTTTAGAAAACGTCTAAGGCTAGTGTGAAAGTTCAAATCAATTTAACAGCTTTGCAACTAATCTACCAGAAATTTATCCTGAAATTTTTTGAGCAACATTCATTATTTTAAAATACTAGACCATACTTGGACAACTCAAAAAGACTAATAAATGCTTTGTTGAAAGTTTCTAAATCACTGTTGTTTTTTTTGACAATACATTAATTTTGGGCCTTTTAGTTGAGGTGAAAACCTTTTTTTCTTTTTCTGACTTTATGCGAAAAAATGTGTTTTGTCTTTACTTGACTTTTTGAAAAAGCAGCGGTTGTTCTCATGACTTATTTAAAGACACGGGTTCAGGCTTAGTCGGTACAAAAGACTGGCGCTACCTCTCTTTCGATTAAACTGGTAACTATATAGAGAAACCAGACTCTACTTGACATAAGAAACTCGTGCCGTCTTCGCGTATACGGATGCGCGAAACTATTAGTGGAGTCGACTTCAGCCAGTTTCTGAATTTTTTTCGAAAAGCTGTATAAATTGAATATACCTACCATTAAAGTCTTGACAACATTAACTTCATTGATTAAAAAAAAGCAATTTTTTTGTATATTAAATGGCACCAAGGCCATACTAAATGACGGATTATTGACCGTGGTGTAAGGACTCTGGCTGGATTTTTTACAGAAATCGGAATGACTAATGACCATCTACTGCACAAAAAATTTTATGCTAGTAGTATTTTATTAGGGTTGCTGTCACTTATTGTCTTAGGTTATGGTCATTTTAATTTGAACACGAGTGATTAAAAGTAGTTTTCTAGTCAAGCCAAGATTTTTTTTTTGAGATATGAAAAAATTCTACAGATAGATATGAGCCGGGGACAATCACAACAAGACAAGTCTTGCTTTTCATGGCCGACTCTTTTCTGTTCGGGCTCATAGCAGGTTGTAATTGAAAAAACAAAACAAAACGCATAAGCAGGTAATAATGATTTAATAAGGTGCAGCATGCGTTCAAGCAGAAATACTTCTTTCAAGGTGGCATAGTAATTGCCGCAAGTAATAGAAATAACGTGCGCTTTTGCTAAAAATGGACGTTCAATGACACAGTGAAATAATGAGTTGTTAAATAGTAGATGACAGTTTCCTGGATAACATATGAAAATATAAACGTTGTTTTTAAAACGAACAGATTACTTTTGCCATATAGGATAAACACGTATCCAAAAAATCTTTACAACACGGAGGATTACGCTGAAAGCAACACACGCATAAATGACAATTACAACCGCTGTAGAATTCACTAAACAGATCAACCATGATTGAACCAGCATTTAGAAACGCTGCAAATGTTTGTACTAAGTAAAAGAATCTTGAATAAAAATAATTAATCGCTGCGGCTTTGATACATTTTTTCAAAGAAAATAGTTTTTAAACGTATTAATTCTGCAATGAAAAAAAATGTCGATTGGTGTTTTGTGCAACGAAACTTTTGCTCGTTACAAAAACGACGATTTGACAGTACAAGAAAATTACAACTACAATGCACTGGATGAGCTGAAAAAAAACAACTTATTTATCGATTAGATTTTTGGTTTTTTGAGACCCCGTTTGGGAGGTTTAAATAATGCGATCAAAATAAAAATACATCGGTATAAGTGCGAATTCGTATAAATATTCTAGTTCTTGTTTAATAAGTTTCTTAATCCGGCAAGTAACCGACGCGTAAGGTGTGAACATGAACCACGTGTCGTTATAGAAAAACTTGGTTTTGAAATCCTGAGAAAACCGAACCCAGTTATAACAAAAATTCTTCAAGTTCCACACGATTTAAAAAACTTTTAACAGGTCAACCAAGTAATAAGTCTCCCTAAACAATCAGTGTCACACATCGTCACTGCTTGCCAATCGTATTCCGAGAAAGAAATCACAAGTAAACGTCAAACATTGATTAGGTTCAGTGAGAGAGTACAAAGTGATTTTTCAAGATTCATTGCAAAGTAGAATTTTGATAAACGATGATAAGAAACACTTTGATGATTTAAAAAAAATCACTTCAGGTCAGTAGAAACAGGCACGCCGACTTTCTTTTCGATGAATTGAATTCGCTCGCACACTTTACTAAGAGTCTCCTGCATCTTTTTCATATCGGAAAGCAGCTTCGATAAATCAACTTCCTGAAAATCAAAAAATTATTTTAAAAGCAAACAAGGGAAAGAAAAACTAACCGCAAAAAATCGAAGCGAAATTGACTCTGGATTAGTTTAGGTTTAACAGAACAAACCTGACAGGGTTTCGAGGCGAGATAATCTAGGAATACAGCCGACAAAAACAATGAAACACAGGAAGGTTTAGTTAAACAGTTCCTGCAGCTATTGTTTGAGCAAACAATGACCCGGGAAGTCACTGTCAGAGCAGTCGTCAGATCATTTCCTCATTAATTCAATGTATCGATCCGATAACATAACGCTTTTGGCACGTAACAGAGACAGATGTTTGTTGGCAGAAGGTACAGATGGCGAAAGAGAAAACCAAAATGTCGTCATTGGGCAAAAAGATGGCGAATATTCAAGTTGCATTTGCTGATAACTTTTCCACAAGCATTTCCACGAATTGGATAAAACATAGAGATAACCAGGACAAACGCAGCATCGTAAAACAAAGTTTGATTTATCGCTATTAAAAGCAAAAAAAAAAAGACGATTGTATTGAAAGCGCGGCGAATTTCTTTGCTCGTTGTATTAGCTTTTCAACTTTTCCCGATCGCGCAGGCGGTGAACGAAACATAAGTTGAGAATAGAAATTAATCTGATCGCAACGGTTTGTCTATTAAAAGATAAACGTTGTTAACGGTAAGCGACAAGTTCAAAAAACAAGCCATAAAGAGAGCTTTTCTTAAGCAAGAACTCCTCACATTTAAGCCAAGTGTTGTTTGTGTCTCCTGTTAACTGTTAAGTCGCTAGATTAATCGGGTCCCCAGAGGAATGCTCCTCTCATTTTTGGGAATTTTCCTCCCACTGTTGATCGAAAACAGAAAAACAAAATAAAACGATACTTTTGCTTTTTTCATTATTTCTAAAATCTAACAGTGAATTCAAAGCTGCGAGGTTTTTCTTTTATATTGAAGCTTTAAAAAGACGCTCTCAAATCTGGCTGCAACCAGGCAGAAACTTGTCGATAAAGCGTTTTTTTGGCCCTTGCTTCGAAGATTTAGCAGTTACAGAATATTTTTGCAGAAAAGACCGCTCACTCTACAACACATTTTTTAGGACTTTTTCATTAAAAGTAACATCTTTTTTGATCAAAGCCAAATCACTACAAAACAAGCCTTCGTATCATTCCTAAGATTTTGAACGGGTTGTGAGAGAGAGCGACAGCCCAGGGCAAAACAAAATCTTTGTCTCACCTCTTCTGCCGAACCATCTTGACGCTTCGCTCGCGGCTTAAGAGTGCGAAGAGGTTTGTTTGACTTCTTTGCCGCGCCGCCTTTACTTCCTTTCAATTCGTCGAATACTAAATAAGGTAAGTAGCTGTTAAAGCAAACAATTCCTATTACCTGATTTCCTCATTGTAGGTTCCAATTTGTTTTCCTCTTTTATAAAGTACATGAACGAAGGGGTTAAAAGCAGAAATGTTTGTTGTATGCGAAGAAAACGTGAGCGTTGCTTGGTCACGGTACGTTTTAAAAAATGGCGTTCTTCTCTTAAATTAGCGAACTGCGGTATTTTTTTTAACCAAAACCAAACCTTTCAAATTAGCATTATGAAAGGTTTGGTTTGGGTTGAAAAAAATACTGTAGTTCTCTTCCTTTGCTATTTTTCACAAATACTGGATTACTTGTTGATGATCTAAAAAAACAATCACCCGTGCAGTTTAATATGAAAGGTTGATGAGTAGTCACGAAATAAAGACTTAAATTACCACTGAACACCTTTGACAAACACGCTATTTACCATCTTTCAATGACATTGTTTTGGGATCAGCATCCTTTCCAGAAAGCCATTCGGCAGCAGTAAGGGCCGGTTCATCGCTGACACATGGGGGGTAAATATCGTCTTGGAATAAATCGGACTACAATGATGTTAAATTTTAAATCTCTTAACTTTTTAAATATTAAAAACAGTACAGATAAAACTTTATGTAACAGATCATAAATTTACGCACGTGTTCACTAGCTTCAACATCATAAGCCAATTGTAAACGCGTGACTTACCTTCCTGGGAACGATTAAACTTGTAGGCTCGCACTTATCTTCGGTTAGTTTGTAACAGCTAAAACAAAAATAGTTCGCTTTTGAAAATGTATAAAACTAGCAAGCAATGACGAATGAATTCGAACAATGCCGCATTCCGCCTCATCAGACAAAAGCGAGAACAGTCACGTTAAAATGCCAATTAGCCAACGCCGATACATCTGCTTCACAGTACTTCGAATCTAGAGATAAAGCAAAGCGGGTAGGAGTGTAAGCTCATCCCAGCCTTAAGGTACATCTGATCAAACTCAACTAAAGGCACTACAATTTGCGTCTTCTTTTGAAACTTAAAACTTTTGACAAATTTTATTCTTATTCTTATCGAAGATTTGACGAGTAATCGCCCGTAATCGCCTTACTCGTTTACACTATATTCAATGTTCAATAGCAAAGGCAAGAAAAACACCTTTTTTTATTGATTTAATTTCTTCTGTTCGCGCTAAAAGCTATCAATAAAAAAGCAAAAAAATTTTTCGCGAACGCTTCAAAATAAATTTCAACGCGCGAAGAGCATAAAACGTGGAAACACTGGAAACTTACAATACAAACATACAATGCAAACATAACTTAAATAAAATACTGCAATGGATTCATTTAATTTAATTTTACTACTGGTGTCAATGATTTTCTGAATATTGAAGATAATTCAATTTAGAATGCAAAGAAAGAGTACTTCTATCTAACTTAATGGTCTATAGTGAGAATAACGTCTTAAATAAACAAACCAGAAACAAAAATTAGTCTGGGTATATTTCTTGATTTTTTGTTGTTTCAATCATGCTCTCGCAACAAATTCAAAACAACATCGTTATGTGTTCAATTCAAATTCAAACTCATAACAACATCGTTATGTATTCAATTCAATTCAAATTCAAAACAACAATAATTCAAAACAACATGATTCAAATCGAAAAAAATTTAAATTTTGAACAAATCTGAATGAGCCACAATTTTTTTTCGCTACAAAAAAAATGCACTGATTCACGCAAGCAGCATTTTGTAGTATTACATCACGTTTCCGCTAAGTCGCTATTTCCTACTTCATTTCTCAACCTTATAAGGAACGCCTTGACGCTGCAATGCTGATAACTTTGGTTTTTTTTTTTCGGTATAGAAATCAGCACAAAGATTGAAAGCGAAGCAATCAATAACTATGAAATCTAATGTACATTTACTTGAACAATTCTACTTTTAAGAAATTTTATTCGGTTAAAAAAATAATTATTTTTTTGGTAAATAACTCTTAAAAAAAAAGCTTATTTAATAAAAGAAAACACGCCCTAACAAATGTTTATGTCTCAAGTTGCCTCAAAAGGTAGTTTGTTCGTCGGGAAAAAAACTATTTTCAATTCAGAAGTATATCTCAACGCTCTTCCTTTTTTTAATCCGCAGCCTTGATTATGTTTTTAATCATATAATTATAGTTTGTGCTTTTACTATGTGGCGGAGCAGAAATAAAAAACTGAACCGAACTGAACTGCTTAATGATAGCTTGAATTTGTGAGTTTGTTCCGGTCATTTAAATGTCAACTTGAACCAATCATAAACTCACACTCTCCCTTTTTCATGTGGCCGTGCCAACCTGGTGCTGCATTATGTGGGGCCACCATTGTAGGTCAGCACGTGACCCCATTTAAGAATTTTTGTAAGATGCCTTCTCCGAAAAAAGCAAAAACCACTCGAGTCGGCTAAATATCTAAAGTAGGTCTTTCTGCGCAAATCCGAGAAGTATTACACTAAGCCATTTCGCTAACACACACTTCCTTTAAAAGTTAAATGCATGCTTTATCAATTTATAACTTTATTCAGAGAATGAAACCGATTATTCAAGAAATTCTTACCGCGCAAGAGCACAAGTGGTAACATCTAAACCACGTTTAGGCATCCATCCAAAACCTCTTTGGCTTTGATTAGTAGAATATAGTGTTAAGAAATGCACGTATGGTTTTTGGTCGTTAATCTCATAGTAACGAATGTTAGCATCTCCCTGAATATAAAAAATTCATTTCTAATGAACAAATCAAGATAAAAAACAAGTAAAATATTTATAACTGAAAGATGAATCTTTGAAAAAAGATTGGACAATTCCATTTTATTGAGTTTGGTTACTGTTAAGAATCTTCAATTACAAACAAAAAATAAAAGCAAAATTTAATTAAGAGTAGTTGAGTGTAATAAAAAAATGGTGCCCTGTTGGCCTCTTGCATACTAAATTAAACAATTTTTAAAACGTCAAAAGCAAAAAAAAATTATGTGCTAATAAGTCAACATAATGTGGGAAAACTTTCGTTTCGAAAACACTAAAACCCTCAATCGCAAACGATCGCAAAGTTGGATTGAAATTATAGGATAACCTGTATTTTTTGTGCTTAACACTTAATCTGAACATATGTTTTATGGTAAAATAACCGGAATTCAAAATTATGCAAATTTTAGGAAGCTACTAACCGATTTCATTGATCAAACTTTTAAAGAGTTCAGATGTTATTCAATATCCACTCATTTACACACAGTTCAATTGGAAAATTATATTTTATTAATTTAGTCAGTTACAATACAGAAATTTCATTTTTATGTTCAAAACAAATACAATGCATAGTTTGGTATTTTTATTTCTACAATTGCCGTTACATTGCTTAAGCATTTTGAAATATGAAAATAATGAAGAGAAAATGCAGTATATTTAGTTGTGTTTATGTAGAGTAGAAATACAATTGGTACAATCTAAGGCATGAGGTTATTACTTTTATAAATCGTAATTAATATTAATAAGTAATTTAGACTTTCTGAAAAGGAAACAAAACAACATAAGGGTGCACATACACCGAGAAAAACATTTTTGGCCAATTTGAGTTTTTTACCAAATGATTGAAAATTTTATCTGGGATCTGAAGATGTTTTCGTTGTTCTGATATCTTTGCTATTTCTGAATGAATTTTTTTTCTATGAATGCTTCAATTTTTTTGGAGAAATTTTAATAATGATTGTTGAAAAATCTGCAGCAAAACTTGTATGAGCAGTTATTTTTAATAAAATTTTGTTTCTCACTAAAACAAAAATATTGCTTAAAGTTTTTATTTTTTTAATTTGTAACCTAACTACTATAAAGCTTTTATTTGAAATAACTGGTTAACTTCAAGTCAAGTTCGGTTTGAGGTGACAAATACAATATTTAAATTGCAAAATTAGCAAGTTGTGTTCAATAAAATTGCCTTTTTGGTTTTGTTTACGAATAAACATTAGTTTAGCAATACTTAATTAAAAAACGTTGCTTGTATCAGTATCATTTATTTTTGGTTTATATTTAGAATATATAGTGTGTAAAGTTTTTAATATATTATCACATATTATAATGTCTTCAAGAACTGAGTGAAGAAAAAAAGTTGTTAAAAACGTCAAGAAAACGTTGACAATACAACTTTTAATCATTTCATATTATACAGGGTGAACACACCAAGTGTAGACTCATTTAAAACCATATATCTCGTGAATTATAGAAGCCATCATTTAAAGTAAGGGCTTAAAATAAAAGTACACAAATAGACTTTCAGATTTATCAACATTTATTTGAAATAACCCCCTTTTGCACGAATCACACATCGAAGTCTGTCAATAAGCTGAGAACATGTTGCATGCAGAGTTTCTGGAGATATTTCATTCCAGCTTTTCTTCAATGAGTACTTCAAAGCATCAATATTCTTATGAGAAGTTGCACAGGCTTTGTGGTCCAACATAGACCAGACTCCAAAGTCCATCGGGTTTAAATCTGGTGAGGAAGGGGGCCAAAACTCCTTTGACCAAAAAACCATAAAATTCTCTTTACACCAACTCTGAACTATTTTGGCAGTATGGGATGTTGCCCCATCTTGCTGCAATGTCACACCACTATTTCCCATACGTTTTTTAACCAACAGCAGCACTTCATCTTTCAACGTGGCCAGATAAACGTGCTGATAAATTTTTACACCCCCTTCAATAAAGATAAGGGGTGCTTTTCGGCCACATGATGTCACACCATCCCACACCATAATTGAAGCAGGTTTTTCACGTCTGAATGCTATCCGTTGTTCTACAGAAATGTTCTCAACATTCTTAGCCCAAGTCCGGTCATTCTGTGTATTGTGGACTGCTTCAACCATGAAAAACTTTTCATCAGTCCAAAACACAGGGGCTGCATGCAGTCTCCAGAAACTCTGCGTGCAACATGTTCTCAGCTTATTGACAGACTTCAATGTATGATTCATGCAAAAGCGGGTTATTTCAAATAAATGTTGATAAATCTGAAAGTGTATTTGTGTACCTTTATTTTAAGCCCTTACTTTAAACGATGGCTTCTATAATTCACGAGATATATGGTTTTAAATGAGTCTACACTTGGTGTGTTCACCCTGTATATGTGAACAATTTAAACATTTTTTGTTTACTATACCTGTATATAATCTTGTTTAAACTTAATTGATGTTTTACTTAAAATTTTAGTCAAGTTAATTGTATCTTTTACTTTATTATCAATTTAAATCTTAAAACTTAATTTTCTCAAAATTCAATTTTTCAATATTGATTGTGTATCTTTTCACTCATTTCTCATTCAAATTGCCTGAAATCATATAATATTGTTGATTTTTAGATGTTTTTAAAACTATAAGAAGTTTTTTTGGATTGGTTGTGGTTAACATCAAAAAACGTTAACTTTTTTGTGCCGAAAATATTAATACTAAAAGAATTAAAACCTTAAAATTTTTTAGCAATAAACAAAAATTTAAAAATCCTATCATAGTTGTCACAATGTTATATTGTTTTACTTACTAAAAAAAAATTCAAATTGATAAACTTAATTGTTTTGTAGTTTATTCAATTTCTGTTATGCCAAAAATTTGCAATTTTTTGCTTGTTGCAAATATAACAAAAATTTTGTCACCATCTGATTGCAGTTTCTATACTGCTTCTAAAAATGTATAGCATCAAGAATTTTAGTGCAAAATTTAGTTTGTAATAGCAAATTTTCAAATCCCATTAAAAAAAGTTTTGCTTTTAATGTATGCACACCCTTAATTGATTTCCAAATAAACCAGCTGAAAAAAGCTACTTTTGCAAACAAAACAGGTTACCTTGCCAATAACAAACATAACACTGTTGTCTGGATCATAGTGAAGATGAAGGACTCCATTGGCACTGTCAATCTCATCACTTGTAATTGGCTCCATTGATTGTTTCTGATAAAAATTATTTGAAAAATTAAAACACTGTAAGTATGACATGTAAACTAGAATGTTCAATTGCTATAACTAAAAGAAAAATAATTAGCAAATTGTAAGAATAATCACAGTAAGTTGTTAAAACTAAATCAAATTTTCTATAGTAGTTTACTACACAACCATATTCAAAACAGTTTCTGACATAATTCAGTATGACAGAAAGATTAAAATTAATTATATTTGACAGTGTTTCAGCTATTTCTTCTGGAATAGCATATGAATTTGTTTATGAAGATCTTGTTTACAACTAATGTTACCATCTGAACCAACTCAAAATAAGCAAGACTAATTATGGTATAAATAGCAGCTATTGTAAAACAATTAAAATTTTCAATTAAAGATTGCTTCATTTGATGCAATAAACTCAAAAAATATGAAAATGATATAAAAAAATTGTACTTGGGCATGGCCTACTCTTAAAGGTGACCTCTTATTCTAGACTTTAGTTGTAAAATCAAGAGGCCACTTTCTTTTTGTCAATCAATAGCAAATCAAAGAAGCAAATGAGATGCATAGAGATTAGCTGCAAATAACATACACAGGCAGTAAAATTTAAAAACACATGTGCTCTGTTTATTTGCTGTAAAATGCCAAGCAGAAAGTAGTGTACATATTTTACATTGTTTTGGTGCTGAATTAATTGTAATAACACAATGCTTTGTTTATAAATTTTCCTTTGAATATTACACTTAAACCTGTACTGTATGAGGGGCATTCAAAAAATATGTGGAATTCTCTTGTGACAAGAGTGCCAGCAAGAAATATGTATTTTAGCATGCTAGCCATAAAAAGCATGTTTTTTGTGATCAAATAATTGCTATCACTCATTTTGCGCTTGCAAAAGAGCTAGTTTATTTAAGGTAGTTTTTTAACCTATGGAGTGTAAGGATTTCGAGGTAAGAACCAACATCAAATTTTTGGTAAAGCTTGGTTGGAAAGGAACGGAAATCATTCAAGCTCTGCAGACCGTTTATAAAGATGATGCTCTGAAGAAAACTTGTGTTTACAAGTGGATTAAAAGATTTTGAGATGGTAAGATAAAGCTGTTGAATATGATGAGGGTTGTGGAAGACCAACAACCTCAAAAAGCAATAAAAAAATTGATTTTGTTAGGAACCTAGTCAAAGAAGATGGATGATTGACGGTTTATCAGATAGCTGAGACTGTGGGTATATCAGTTGGTTCAGCTCATTCAATTCTGCATGACGACTTATGCCTCAGCAAGCTTTTGGCATGATGGGTGCCAAAAGCGTTGCACCCAAATCAGCTCAATCTCAGAAGTGAATTGTCAACAGCGATTTTGCTCAAAATTGAAGCAGATGAAGACTGCTTTTTTGATTGAATTATCACAGGAGATGAAACATGGGTCACCAGTATGATCCTGAAACAAAACAGCAGTCCAAACAGTGGCTCCCACGTGGATCATCTGGCCCAATTAAATTTAACTCTAAGAGGTCTGTCAAGAAGGTAATGGAAACTGTTTTCTGCAACTCTGAAGGAGTTGTGCTAGTAGATTTTTTAGAAAGTAAAAAAACTGTTACAGGCGTCTATTACGCAGAAGTTTTACGGAAATTGAGAGAAAAATTAGCTGAAAAGCATCCAGGAAAACTCCATCGTGGAATTCTTTTCCATTACAACAACGCTTCAGTGCATTCTTCTCGGATTGTAAGAGATGTTTTGAGAGAATTTCGATGGGAATTGCTGCCACATCCACCTTATAGCCCAGACCTTGCCCCATCTGACTTTTTTTATTCCCAAAACTCAAAGAACACTTGAAAGGCAATTATTTTAATGACATTAATGAGGCAAAGCTAGCAGCAAAAACATGGCTTACAAAATGGTCAGCAGATTACTTCAAAAATGGGATAAAAGGATGGAAGCACCACCTGGAGAAATGCATCGACCTTGATGGAGACTACGTTGAAAAGTAGGTTGATTGTATCAATAAATTATAAAAAAATTATAAAATTTTGCGTATTTTTTGAATGCCCCTCATACATAGTTGTTATTGTAACAAAAAAAGTATTGAAAAACTTTTAAGTGAAGCAACATTATTATTAAGTTTGCATAGTTAAGTATTAGTATTTAAAAAAGCTAAAATTGTTTCAAAAATGTCTAGAAATCACTTTGCAATAAGTTTAAACATAAAAGCCAGTCAAAAACTCACAGCACTATACAGATATTGTTTAAAAGACATAAAATTAAGAACAAGAATTTATATAATTATTCTGATATTGTTTTATATTTTATGTAGATTGTTTTTTTTATCAACAATCAGAGGGTTTATTTAAATTAAGGGTTGGCAAACTTTTTAGCTTGTGGGTTGTGTTTGAAGTTAAATTTATTCATAGGTCACACTAAAATGATCTCTAAAAAGTCTTTACTTTGAATCTGCCCCACAATTTTTCATTTTTGCACTAAAAATCAGTGATTGCTAAAAGCAATGACCAAGAATTTGGTTAAAGACAAAAAAGAAATTAATGATTTTTTAATTATTTGTTTGAAGCCTTTGCAGGCTGCAGTTTGCCCACCCCTGATTTCATGGTTCATTTTTTGATAGAATCATTTGCAAGCTTTTCTTTGTTGAAAAATTTGTTTGTTATTACAATTGTGACAAAATTAAATATACAATTCAAGTAACATTTGCATGCAAAACCGACAGTTGGGCTTTTCCTATATCATTATAATACATACATGTTGACTAACTGCTCTTAAAAAATAATGTGCCTAATTTAAAAAATTGTTGTCAACAAGCTAAGAATTGCAAAGTTATTGCATACAATGAATCATTTAATTTAAAGGCACAAATAAACCACAGCACTGTGCAGGTCTCACCTAGACAAAAGTCAATCAATTTTTTTACAATTTTTGGTTTCTAACCAAATATCTATAACTTTAAAAAATTGGAAAGCATTGAAAAATAATTCAATTTTACATTTTGTCTCAATACAAACCATGCATTTAGAGAAGCACATATGTCAAATTGTTGCAACAACACATGCAAGTTTTTATTTAGAATAGCTTGTTCAACTGATGAAAATCAACAGCTTTAAAATTTTCTTATATCAAACCATATATTTCTTAGTTTCAAGAAAAAAGTGTGGAGAAGGAATGGTGTTTAATCAAACCAACAAATGATGTACAGAACTAATTTTTTTTTTTAAACAATAAAAGTTTATCTCAACCAATCTCATAGATTCTGTGTAACATAATACCTGTGGTCTTTTTAGTGCCTCATCACTATAAAAACAATCCAAATCAGGCAAAGATTTCAACTTAAAAGTTGTTTTTCTTTTTATATTAAAACTTGGCCACAGAATTTTTTGCCACAAAAGGCACAATTTTCAATGTATAAAAATGTACTGTACTAAATGTACTAAAATTCAGTCAAATACTAATCAAAGGTGCAAAAATTGCAACCAAACCCATTTGTGCAGTAATTCCAACTAGTCGAGTGGAAAATAAAAAGTTAGAACTCTTGGTCATTCCTGCTGTACTAGTAAGGTTGTTGAAGAAGACATGAGAAGGAGTTATAACAAGAGTTGGTAATGGAAAGGCAACAGTGGAAGCACAATTGCAAAAAACAACAAAGAAAACATATCGCATCTCTTACTTTGGGACAAATATGGATAAATTGCAAAGGTCATAAAACTTGTTTATTTTGTGGTTTCAATTTTTAATCTATCTATATGCAACACGATCTTCTAGTTCAGTAGTTCATGTTGTTGTTGTTGTTGCCCCTCCTCTGAGGATATCTTGAAGGATCCATCCCTTAATTTCTCAAAGAAGCCAATCTAGATTTCCACTCTTGAATTACCTCTGCTCCTCCAAAAGACTTTTTCCACAGACTAGTGATGTTGTGTTGTGTTGGCAGTTGATTACAGTTAAAAAGATGTGTGTGAGACAAGCATAGTGGGCATTGCGATGTGTAAGTTTCAGGGTTCACTAAATGTAGGTAACTTTGCAAGAGTGGTGATTTGTTGGCTCTGAGCTGTGCCAGTTTTGTACACATATGACATGGTAATGTTTGTTTTGATAAATAAATGTCATAGGGTAACTTTATTGTTTTTTAGAATTGAGGTGCTGTGAAGTGATGGTAGTGTGAATGTGTTTGAGGTTTTCTCTACATTTCTCAGGTGTTATGTCTGGTTTTGAGATGATGATGTTAATGTGCTCATTGTTATGAAAGATTGTGGCTTTCATATTTCTGGGTGGATTTAAGTATGCATTAAGATTATGTAAAGGGTGTGTTTGTGTTTGAGTCAGTTGTTTAAGTTGAGTGGCATGAAATTTGAGATGGGTGTCCATTGCAAGAACTTTGGTTTCGTCATATAGGTGTTGAATATTTTTATCTCATGTGCAGCCTGTAGCAATTTGCAAAGCTGTGTTTTGAATGGTTTGCAGTTTATTGATGTTGGTGTTCGATATGATAGGGTTTCATATGGTTTTTGCATATTCCAAAATGGGGTGAGTGATAGCTTTGAATGTGGAGAAAATTAATTCCTTTTGTTTACCCATTTGGTTGAAGTGAGTGCTTTCAAAATGTTAAGCATTTGTTTTGCTTTAGTGATGGTCGGTTTTATATGTTGTGAAAATGTTAGTTTTGGGTCAAGAGTGATTCCAAGAATTTTCAGGTGTTTTGTTGTTGGTAGTGTTTGGTTGTTTAATTTAAGTGATAGAGTTGTGCTGTATTCAGCTGGGTTTGGTGTAAAAAGTGTGGTGGTAGTTTTGTCTGTGTTTATGTGAAGATTACTAGTGGTAGCCCATTCATATATTTTGTGGAGATACAGTTGAATAAGTTTTTGGGCCTTACAGTGTTTGGTGTGAGATGCAGTGATTGTTATGTCATCAGCATATGTTGTGATTTGTACATCTTTTGGATGAAGTGGAATGTCAGAGGTGTAAATGTTGAATAATGTTGGAGACAGAACTTCACCTTGTGATATTTCAGTGTTGATTCGTTTGAGTTTTGAGAGTGTGCCATTATATTGATAATGATGTTAGTATGAGTTTGTGTATAAGTTTGTGTATGTTTACTGTATCAAATGCCTTGCTCATGTCCAAAGCTACAGTTACAGTGCATTGTTGAAACCTTTTGTGATTTGGTGGCAGATGTTGTGCAAAGCAGTGTATGTTGAGTGTTTATATTTGAATCCATATTGATGAGAAATCGCTGGAATTTTTTCTGTTATGCATGGTAAAGGTATTTTCTTTAGTGTTTTGGCAATGGGTAATAGAACTGATATGGGTCGGTAGTTTGTGCCAGTGTTGTGGTCTTTATTTGGTTTTGGAATGGGGATTGTGGTATGTTTCCAAAGATGGGGTATTGTGTTAGTGCTGAGGGCAGTGTTGTACATGTTTGTGAGGTATCTGATGGCAAGTGGCACTAGGTGTTTGAGGGGTTTGATGTTTATGCCATCAAGTCCAGTGGAATTGTTGTTTGTACTGTTTGAAATGGCTAATTGCACTTCTGCAGTGGTAAGTCATATTTCTTTTGTGGGAAGATTCTTGTTTGTACGGTCTAGTGCCTGTTGATTTTGTTTGTGCTATATGGAGTGACTTTTGTGAATTGTTTGTTAAATGCTTTTGCTTTGTCTACGTCAGTGTTGGGTGTTTTAGTTCCAAAGTGAATGCTTCTGTTCAGTTGTGTAGGTGGTTTTTTTGTTGGACAGCTTTGCTATGGTGCCTCACAGGGAGTGTAGATTGTGTTAGTGATCAATTTTGTTAAGATGTTGTTTCCAAATGTTTGTTTTGTGTTCATGTGATTGTTAAGAGTAATGATTTGTGGATCTGATCTGTTTTGTTTGCAAATGTGGTTACAATGATGGATAAACTTGTGAATATGCATAGGTAAGTGAGTGTGATTTGTGCTGTTGTGATTTCCTTTTGGGATGAAGAGTCTGTCAGCAATCCAAAGTTATCATCATAAGGTATTTGTTTGCCTCATGAACATTTGTGCTGTGGGGTCTGCAGATCAATTTCTCAACATGTTGTTTATATGATGTCCAATTGGGCTTTTGGTAATTTATTATTGTTTTAGTGAAGTGAGAGTAAGTTGTTTTGGTCTTGTGATGTACACTGAAAGTGGTGAGTAAAGGTAAATGATCTGATGTGAGGGAGTGGATGATCTGCCAGCTATTGCAGTCATGCAAGTCTGATAAAGCAGTAGTAATATCTGGTGAAATAGGCTGTTGTGTTTGATTGGATGGTAAATGTGTTGGAGTGCTTGTGTTTAGTGTGATGTGATAGCAGTTTAGCAGGATGTCTTCTATCAGTTCTCCTCTATGGTCTTTGGTTGGCAAATACCATAAGGATGAATGAGCATTGACTCTGCTATGATGATTGTGTTTGGAAGATTGGTTATGGTTGTAAGCATGCTGGATATAATTGAGTCTTCTGTTTGTGATAGCTGGGTGGTATGTTTGGTTGGAATGTATATGTTTGCAATATGTAATTGCTGTGATGTTGAAAAGTGGATTTTGACAATTTATAGTTCAATTGGAAAGGTGTTTGATGTATTACAAGGTTTTTCAAAAATAAAAAGCGAGTTTTCCAAAATAAAGAGCAAGTTTTCTGAAATAAAGTGTGAGTTTTTGCTATTGTAAAAAATCAAAAACTTTTGAGTTAAAGCAATTTCATTTATTGATTTTTATTTTATTCTTGATAACCAATATGGTAACTAATGAACAACAACAAAAAAGAAAGTTTTAAAAAAAATACAAAAAATAATTAAAGTATCTTGCTAAAATTTCTTATTCAATTCGATTTACAATTTCATTTATTTTCTGCCAAAAATGATGATAATAGTTAGTAAACTCCCCTAAAACTTTGATTAACATAAAGATATTGGCTTTAAGTTGCATTGAAGTAAATGCCCTAGGTCTTATTGCATTTAATCTTTGCTTTTTTAATCATACACCCAAATACATTTTTAATAGGGTTTAAATCAGGTGAATAAGCAGGAAAATAAAAAACCTCTACTCCAATCAGGGCTGGGGAGTTAGCATAATTTAGGTTAGGTTCTGGCTCTGGAGCCAATTAATTTTAAGCTTTGGCTCTGACTCCAGCTCCAACTTGATAATACGTTTTTAAATATTGGCCAATAAGGGATAACTAGATGATATATTTATCATCAAAAATACACTAACTTGCAATTTGCTACAACTCAAAGATCAATTATATATTATCCAAGGGCTTAATATTAGCCAAGGGTCCAATTGTTAGAGTTACAGTATATATTATCCAAGGGTCCTACCAATTATATATCTCAAACAAAAGAAGACACGATATATCCAGCACATATACAAACAAAACAAATCATCCAAGCACAATCATTACTGCAGATGTAAATGCAATTATAGTACGCATTGACCAAAGGCCATAGAAGAGAACTGATTAAATAATTCAAGTCATGTCACATTAAACACAGAAACTCAACACGTCGACCACCAAATCAAACACAATAGCCTACTTAACCAGACATCACTGCTTCAGCAGACTTGCATAAATGTACTAGCTGGAAGACCATCTCCTCCCTCACATTAGATCATTTATTGTTATTCACCGCCCTAAGTATATACCACAAGACCAATGAAATTCCATATCACTTTGCTAAAATAATAACAAACAAAATTGGACATCATTTAAACATCATGTTGAAGATCGCATCTTCTACTGACCCCATTTCACAAATGTCCATAAGGCATCCATAAGATAAATAAACATCTTGTCGAGGCAATACTGGATGCCATTAAACTCTTCATTTTTAAAGAAAATCAAAACAGCACACATTGCACTCATTTGCCAAGGCATATTCACAAGTTTATTCGACAATGTAATCACACTTGCCAACAAAACAGATCACCACAAATCATTCCTTTAACAATCACATTAACAAACAGATACATGAACCAAAAACAACCGTGGTAAAATTTACCTATGGAGGAATTTACGGTGGTAAAATTTATTAGTCACCCCTGAAACACCTAGGGTCACTTTCATCAAATACCTCACAAAAATGTACAACACTGCCCCCAATACTAACACAATATTACATCTTGGAAAAGGTGCTCCAGCCATTTCCATCTTAAAACCAAACAAGAACCACAACATTGGCACAAGCTACCAATCCATACCACTTTTATCAACCATTGTCAAAG